>CM056376.1:59598506-60798506 GCA_029718625.1 Synaphobranchus kaupii | reverse complement strand
ACGGCCGGACGCAGGAACAGCTGTAGAGTGGGAGAGCAGAGTGCCCCGCTGCGGGCACAACGTCAGGTGGAAAGCGGGGGTACCACAACACAAACAGGGAGTCGAACAACGACTGCAGGCTGGCAGACTTCAAACAAAGAAGAGGTTACTCAGACAGGTTATTGCACGGCAGGTATGGTCGCACAAACAAAACAGGATAAAGGGTTGTAGTTTGGCAGAGTGCCCTAAGCACCAGACGGAACCAAACACAGGAATCAAGGTTGAACACGCCGGTAGGATGAACTAACACCAATACGGAACCGGACTGTGCATCTAGACTAAGACAAGGAATTTACTAGACCAGAGGTTTCAATAACAACGATAACGAACAGCAACGTTGACGAACTGGCAGTGAACAGATGAAAGAGGGTGAGTTAAATACGGAGTGTAATTGATACCAATTTAGAAAAGCGTGCGAATGTGTGTGTGTTTAATTGAACAGAGCGGAGTGTGAGGAATGTATGCAAAATGGGAAGAGGGGATAGGCTGAGATAGAAGTGGTGTAATTGAGTGGAACAAATGGAGGGAACACGCCCAGCCTGCAAAACGGGGGGAAAACACGGACAATGGAAGTCGAACATGACACGGAGGGATAAGGGAAAACACGGAAACCGGACAGGATACGAACGGAACGGAACGTTACACCGCCAATGTTTTCATAAGCATCACAGTTTTCCGGAACCTACCGAATTACCGAATTCAAACAACAAGGCGAACATCTGAGAAATGCCAGAAATCTAAATGTGAATAGCTAGTATTGTTGGTTAGTAGTGGCTTATAATAGAAAGTAAACAAACAATGACACAATCAGCCAATACACCAAATTTATTAAGAGGCAAAATTTTGCAGATAAAACGAACAGTTTGTAGGGAATATTCATTTAAATCTATACACGGGGTACTAAAAATGTAGTGACCACATACGAGTCTGATAGCAGTGAGCAAGATGATCAGTAACATGATCTCTCAATCATCAGAGTCTGTACGCGGGGCACCAAAAATGTAGGGGACATACCTCTATTTATACATGGGGCGTCACTTATGTACTGCGATACGCCACTACCTGTAACGTCCCGTTCCCTTCCTATCCTTTTCCGTGTTTTCCCCTGTTCCTTCCGTGTCATGTTGGATTCTCCTGTCCATGTTTTCCCCTTTGCTACAGGCTGGGCGTTTCCCCTCTGTTTGTTTCTTTCGGCTTTCCACTTTGGTTTCCACCTATCTCTTTCCCCCATTCATTACATTCATTCCGCACCTGTTTGTTTCAATCACTCTCAGTTACATTCCTCACGTGTTCGTCATTAAGTTTCAATCTCACCTTCCTACTTAAACCCCCGTCTGGCTGCTAGTCGGCGCCAGTTCGTTAAACTACCTTGTGTGTTTCATGGTCTTCAGGTTTCTAGTCACGTTTACTGTTTGCTTGGTTACGGGTTTTATACCTGTTCAGCTTCCAGTTCTCCTACCCTCCAGTTTGGTAGCTATCTAGCCCTAACAATTGCTGTTTGTGTGTTTCTAACCTGTCTCCCTCTAAATTACCAGCTGTTCCTGCACCTACCTGTCTGTAGCTGTTAGTCTGCGTGTGTGTGTGTTGCGGTGCCCCCTCCTCCAGCTCGCAGTGCGTCCGCTGTTGGGTTTCTGCCTAGCTATCCTGCAGTGGTACCTGTCCGGCCGTAGTGGATCCCTTCGCTGCGGTTACGGTCCCAGGTTCCTCGGCAAACCAGCTACCCTCAACCAGCCGCAGCTGAGCTCCGCCACACAGCTCTACCCAACCGGGCTCAACCGGTCACCTACCTCTGTACCCAGCCCAGTACCTGTTGGACCTCCCGGTCCAGTTCCTGTCCTGTTCCGGTGCTAAGTGCACCTCCAGTCCAAAGTCCAGTTCCGGCTTGGAACAACCCCGTTGTTCCTGCTATCCAGTTCCAGTTGGACCTCCCGGTCCAGTTCCTGTCCTGTTCTGGTGCTAAGTGCACCTCCAGTCCAAAGTCCAGTTCCGGCTTGGAACAACCCCGTTGTTCCTGCTATCCAGTTCCAGTTGGACCTCCCGGTCCAGTTCCAGTCCAGTTCCGGTGTTAAGTGCACCTCCAGAGTTAAGTCCAGTTCCGGCTTGGAACAACCCCGTTGTTCCTGCTATCCAGTTCCAGTTGGACCTCCCGGTCCAGTTCCAGTCCAGTTCCGGTGTTAAGTACACCTCCAGTGAAAAGTCCAGTTCCGGTTTGGAACAACCCCGTTGTTCCTGCATTCCAGTTCCAGTTGGACCTCCAGGTCCAGTTCCAGTCCAGTTCCGGTGTTTCGTGCACCTCCTGTTAAAGTCCAGTTCCGGTTTGGAGCAAACCTGCCGATTCCGGGATCCAGTTCCTGAGTGGACCTCCGGTCCAGTACAGTCCAGTTCCGGCTTGGAACCCGCTACCTGCACTCAGGTCCAGCTCCGGCTTGGAGCAGTTCGAATCCAACTCTCTCACCCTGTGTAAATACTGTGTTTCCTTTCTGTACAGCTTTGGGACTACCCCAAAGCTTATAATAAAACCCCTTGCTGATAATCTGTCTCCTGGTCGTTGCACTTGGGTACAGCCCGTATTCGGTTCGTAACAGAACGAACTGGCCTAAAAACATGGATCCAGCCGACCTGGAGCAGATTCGCCACGCCTTCTCCTGCCAAACTGCGGTCAGCGACCAACAGGGCCGTCGTTTGGATGACGTATTGGAGGTGCTGAGGGGCATCACGGAGCAGGTTGCTCAGCTCTCGCTGCATCAGCCCCTTCCTCGGATTCCAGTGGGTCCGACCCCTCCTACTCCAGAGCCGCCTCCCGAGGTTCCGGTTCCCTCTCCTAGCCGGGAACCTAGAGTTCAACACCCCGAATTATACCGTGGGGGGCTGGGGAAGTGCCGCGAGTTTCTGATGAAATGCGACATCGTCTTCCGTATGCAGCCCACTTCGTTCGCCTCTGACCCATGCAAGATCGCTTTCATCATGAGCAGCCTGGGAGGCAGCGCCCTGGAGTGGGCCACTTCTGTTTGGGACAGCCAAACTCCCATGTGTAACAACTTCGTGTCCTTCACATTGGAGATGCGGCGCGTCTTCGACCACCCAGCCTGTGGGCGAGACGCTACTCAGCGCCTGCTGCAGGTTCATCAGGGCAGCCGCAGTGTCGCCGAGATGGCGATCCAGTTCCGCACCCTCGCTGCTGAGTCCGGATGGAACGACACCTCCCTTCAAGGGGCCTTTCGTCAGGCCCTCAGTGAGGAGCTCAAGGATCAACTCGCTACCCGTGAGGAGTCCAACTCCCTCAACAGCCTCATCAGCTTGGCTATCGCCGTTGACAACCGTCTCCGCATCCGGGCTCGGGAGCGAGGAAGGAATCCCGGTCGTCATCCGCACTCCGACTCTACTGGTGCACGTCAACACTCCTCCTTTACGGGGCCGAAGAGCTCTTCTGTGGTGTCCGAGGAGGAGCCTATGCAACTGGGCAGAGTTACTGTTGATGCTGAGGAGCGCCAACGTCGGTTCCGCACCAGGTCTTGTTTCTACTGTGGCAAGTTAGGCCACCAAATCGCCTGTTGTCCCATTCACCCAAAAGAGGTGGCTCGCCAGTGAAGCTGGGCGTTCTGACGAGCCCTATCATTCCCGACCATGCAGCCCAGAACCGTCTTGTTTTCAAGGCCACCCTCCTTTGGAGGGACAACTCCGCTTCCTCATCAGCCCTCATCGACTCCGGGGCCGATGCCAACTTCATTGACATCTCCTTCGTCAGGAGGGCCGGCATCCCCACAGAGGCTTTACCTACCCCTATCACTGCTCTCGCCCTGGACGGCAGGAGCCTGGGGTTAGTTACTCACTCCACCATTCCCCTACAGTTAAATCTGTCAGGCAATCATCGGGAGACAATCCAACTTCTCCTTATCCACGCCAAGCAGTCCTCCATGGTCCTGGGTCAGACCTGGCTACGCCTCCACAACCCGCACATCGACTGGCGAGCCGGTCGTATTCTGGCTTGGAGTGCCCACTGTCTAGCCAGTTGTCTTCGCTCTGCTCTACCCCCCCCCGGGGGCCAAGTGTGACAGTTCCTCCCTACCTGGACCCGACCTGGTTAACGTTCCTAGCCAGTATCATGACCTGTCTCAAGTGTTCTCAAAATCACGTGCTCTGTCTTTACCTCCTCACAGGCCCTACGACTGCTGTATCGACCTTCTGGCAGGGGCTAAGCTTCCGTCTGGCCGCCTCTACAGCTTGTCGGGCCCGGAGAAGCTGGCCATGGAGACTTACATCCACGAGTCTCTCGCGTCGGGCATAATCCGTCCCTCCTCATCTCCGGTTGGTGCAGGGTTCTTTTTCGTGGGGAAGAAGGACGGTTCTCTGCGGCCCTGCATCGACTACCGGGGCCTCAATGAGGTTACCATCCGTAACAAATACCCCCTTCCTCTGATTAACACCGCATTTGAACCCCTCTCCCAGGCAGTCACTTTTACCAAACTCGACCTCCGCAATGCATACCACCTTGTGCGGATACGCGAGGGAGATGAGTGGAAGACTGCTTTCAATACCCCGTTGGGCCACTACGAATACCTGGTGGTCCCGTTCGGCCTTACTAACGCCCCAGCAGTCTTCCAGGGCATGGTCAATGATGTGCTTCGGGACCTACTTGGCAAATGTGTTTTCGTGTATATTGACGATATCCTCATTTTCTCCAAATCCCCTCAGGAGCACATTCTTCACGTCCGGGAGGTTCTTCAGCGGCTGCTGGAGAACCAACTTTTCGTGAAAGCCGAGAAGTGCTTGTTCCACGCGTCGTCTGTCCCGTTCCTCGGCTTCATCATTGAGGAGGGCAGTATCCGGGCGGATCCTGCCAAAGTCAAGGCGGTGACAGAATGGCCCCAACCCTCCTCACGTAAGCACCTCCAACAGTTCCTCGGCTTTGCTAACTTTTATCGGCGTTTCATCCGCAATTACAGTGTCATTGCTGCCCCCCTTACCAAGCTCACCTCCACTTCCATTCCCTTCTGCTGGAATTCGGAGGCCCAGCTGGCCTTTGAACAACTCAAGGTTCGGTTCTCCTCTGCTCCCATTCTGAGTCACCCCGACACTACCCGTCAGTTCACCATCGAGGTGGATGCCTCCGACACCGGTGTAGGGGCCATTCTGTCTCAGCGAGCCGCCTTGGACAACAAACTCCATCCCTGCGCGTTCTTCTCCCGGAGACTGTCCTCCGTGGAACGCAATTATGATGTCGGGGATCGGGAACTCCTTGCCATTAAACTCGCACTAGAGGAGTGGCGTCACTGGCTGGAGGGGGCAGGTACTCCCTTTATTGTTCTCACAGATCATCAAAATTTAATTTATATCAGGTCGGCCAAAAGGCTTAATGCCCGCCAAGCTAGATGGTCTCTGTTTTTTGCCCGTTTTAATTTTTCTGTTTCTTTTCGCCCCGGTTCCCATAACACCAAGGCTGATGCCTTGTCCCACATTTTTTCCCTCCCCTCCAGTCCGGCTGATCCGGAGCCCATTTTACCAGCATCCTGTGTGGTGGCTGCGGTCTCCTGGAAGATCGAGGAGATCGTGAGGGCCGCCCAGGCTTCCCAACCGGATCCCCGCAGTAACCCTAACACTTCCATTTTTGTGCCCAATTCCGTCCGCTCCCAGGTCCTGGAATGGGTTCACGCCTCCTGTCTGGCTTGTCACCCAGGTGTTGCCAGAACTGTCGCCCTTGTCAGGAGGAGTTTTTGGTGGCCCACCCTCAAGGGGGATACCCGTGCCTTCGTCCTGGTCTGTCCTGTTTGCGCCAGGAGCAAGGCATCCCACCAGCCTTCCTCCGGTCTGCTCCACCCCCTCCCCGTCCCGGGCCGTCCTTGGAGTCACATCGGCGTTGACTTCGTCACCGGTCTGCCTTTGTCAGAGGGCAACTCTACCATTCTGACAATTGTGGACCGGTTCTCCAAGGCGGTCCACTTTATCCCTCTCCCCAAGCTCCCGTCCGCCCTCGAAACTGCTGAGCTCCTGGTGCTGCATGTGGTTAGGCTGCACGGGATCCCCTCCGACATTGTGTTGGACCGTGGGCCCCAATTCTCCTCCCAAGTATGGAAGGCGTTCTGTGTGGCCCTGGGTGCGTCAGCTAGTTTATCATCAGGGTTCCATCCCCAGTCTAACGGTCAGGCAGAGAGGGCCAACCAGGACCTGGGGGCCGCCCTGCGGTGCGTCACTGCCCGTAACCCCGCTTCCTGGAGCCGTTTTCTCCCCTGGGTAGAGTACGCCCATAACTCCCTTAAATGCGCATCCACTGGGATGTCTCCCTTCGAATGCTCCTTGGGGTATCAACCTCCCCTCCTGTCGGCCCAGGAAGCTGAGGTGGCAGTACCATCAGTGAGGTCTCACTTCCTCAGATGCAAACGCATGTGGAGACTCTCACGCACCGCACTCCTCCGCTCCAATTCCCGTTCCCAACGCCTGGTGGACCTTCACAGGACCGCAGCCCCGCAGTATAGGGCCGGTCAGCAGGTCTGGCTCTCCACAGCCAACATTCCCCTCCCCTCTTCATCTAAGAAGCTTCAACCCCGTTTTATTGGTCCCTTTTCCATTGTTTGTTTAATCAACCCTGTGTCCGTTAAACTTTCCCTCCCTGTCTCCCTCAAGGTCCACCCGGTTTTTCACGTTAGCCAGATTAAGCCTGTCGCCTCCAGCCCCCTCAGTGCCCCAATTATCTCTCCTCCTCCTTCCCGGGTCATCGACAACGCCCCGGCCTACACGGTGAGCCAGATCATTGATATTCGCCGTAAGGGTCGGGGCTTCCAGTACCTGGTCGATTGGGAGGGTTATGGCCCTGAGGAGCGGTCCTGGCTCCACAAGGGCCTCATTCTGGACCACTCCCTGATCCGGGACTTTCACGATCAGTTCCCGGACAAGATCAGGCCTCCAGGTACGCCAGGTGGCGTCCATTGAGGGGGGGGGGGGGTACTTTGCTACAGGCTGGGCGTTTCCCCTCTGTTTGTTTCTTTCGGCTTTCCACTTTGGTTTCCACCTATCTCTTTCCCCCATTCATTACATTCATTCCGCACCTGTGTTTCAATCACTCTCAGTTACATTCCTCACGTGTTCGTCATTAAGTTTCAATCTCACCTTCCTACTTAAGCCCCCGTCTGGCTGCTAGTCGGCGCCAGTTCGTTAAACTACCTTGTGTGTTTCATGGTCTTCAGGTTTCTAGTCACGTTTACTGTTTGCTTGGTTACGGGTTTTATACCTGTTCAGCTTCCAGTTCTCCTACCCTCCAGTTTGGTAGCTATCTAGCCCTAACAATTGCTGTTTGTGTGTTTCTAACCTGTCTCCCTCTAAATTACCAGCTGTTCCTGCACCTACCTGTCTGTAGCTGTTAGTCTGCGTGTGTGTGTGTTGCGGTGCCCCCTCCTCCAGCTCGCAGTGCGTCCGCTGTTGGGTTTCTGCCTAGCTATCCTGCAGTGGTTCCTGTCCGGCCGTAGTGGATCCCTTCGCTGCGGTTACGGTCCCAGGTTCCTCGGCAAACCAGCTACCCTCAACCAGCCGCAGCTGAGCTCCGCCACACAGCTCCGCCACACAGCTCTACCCAACCGGGCTCAACCGGTCACCTACCTCTGTACCCAGCCCAGTACCTGTTGGACCTCCCGGTCCAGTTCCTGTCCTGTTCCGGTGCTAAGTGCACCTCCAGTCCAAAGTCCAGTTCCGGCTTGGAACAACCCCGTTGTTCCTGCTATCCAGTTCCAGTTGGACCTCCCGGTCCAGTTCCTGTCCTGTTCCGGTGCTAAGTGCACCTCCAGTCCAAAGTCCAGTTCCGGCTTGGAACAACCCCGTTGTTCCTGCTATCCAGTTCCAGTTGGACCTCCCGGTCCAGTTCCAGTCCAGTTCCGGTGTTAAGTACACCTCCAGTGAAAAGTCCAGTTCCGGTTTGGAACAACCCCGTTGTTCCTGCATTCCAGTTCCAGTTGGACCTCCCGGTCCAGTTCCAGTCCAGTTCCGGTGTTTCGTGCACCTCCTGTTAAAGTCCAGTTCCGGTTTGGAGCAAACCTGCCGATTCCGGGATCCAGTTCCTGAGTGGAGCTCCGGTCCAGTACAGTCCAGTTCCGGCTTGGAACCCGCTACCTGCACTCAGGTCCAGCTCCGGCTTGGAGCAGTTCGAATCCAACTCTCTCACCCTGTGTAAATACTGTGTTTCCTTTCTGTACAGCTTTGGGACTACCCCAAAGCTTATAATAAAACCCCTTGCTGATAATCTGTCTCCTGGTCGTTGCACTTGGGTCCAGCCCGTATTCGGTTCGTAACACTACCATCCTTATACAACTGGTGGCATGGTTTTGTATAATAAATAAGTCTCATAAAATGTATATATTATTCTCAAGAAAGAATATACTAACTAAAAATGGGTAACTTGAATTAATAAAATTAAATACCAATAAAATTACACATTAATAATTGTCTTAGCAAAATCACAATATTATGTACTCAGTTGATACCGAATTCATATAAATGATCCAGCTAGAAGGTGAAGGCATTTTGGGGAATCCCTGCGATTAGCATTGGCTGATTCAGTTCAACACAAGAGCAACATTAATACAGGCAATCTTGGATAAATGTAATAGTTTATTGAATACAAAGTACCAAACAGACTAAGGCACGATTCACTACTATAATGTACAACAAACTGTGTGTGTGTGTGTGTGTGTGTGTGTGTGTATGTGTGTGTGCGTGCGTGCGTCGCGTTGGGCGTGTGAGGAATTTCCATGTTCTCCTACGTGTGGGGGTTGCAACAGACACGAGTTTGAAACTAGCTTTTGCTGGAGTTAGCTAATGGCGGTGCATGAACCATACCATACACATAAGGGATAGCCGTAAGCTTAAATGCGTGTGCGTTGAGATCAGCGTGCAGTGTTAGGACTACGACTGGTTAGTGTTTAAAGACAGATCACATGCAAGATACGTTCTGTGCATGATGGTGATGCATTAAACCTAACGCAGCGCGGTGGATGGCTTAAAACCATCCAAAGTAAAACTGTAACACAGCCTTACTTGAATTAAAGTCCGTTAAATAGGTTCCTCCGTTGGATCGCACACTCACAATGAAAAGGGGAAATCTGGTCGCCCTTTTCCAGTGTTGGCGAGTTCGCAGGGTTGTGATAGATAGGGGAACTGGCCGCCTCATCTTGGGTCCCTGGAACAGGTTTCTTTTGTCGTCAGGGTTACGGGATAATGGAACCGGTCGCATTATCTCTCCCGAACTATGCAGCACCATCCTACTGCAGACCGCTTGCCTCTTTGGGGACTCATCGGCGGTGCTCTGCTACAGGATCAGTGGCTACGTGGTCCGCTTGCTGGTTCTTCTTGACCACCGGGTGCTCGCGTTGCCTCCTAGTCTCGTCTCCGATCCTCCGTGGCCAATAGCCAGGGGTAGATGAGCCCACCTCGCTCGGTTGAGTCGGCGTCGCGGACGGCCGATGTTTCCTGTAGAGCGAGGGCTCGTCCCCGGGCGTGCTCCCGGCCTCACGGGCCCAGAGACGAGACACGTTCAGCGGACAACTGGCCCGGAAGAAAACTGCGGGAAGAACTGGGGAGAACTGGCTGTGTTGCCCCTATTATAAACTTTATTGCCAGTCGCGCATTCCGCTGCGGAGGATCACGTTACAGTGCGGAAATCGCAACTGGTACAACGTCCTACGTCACTTCCAACGTGGAGGAGGAGCCTCCTGTGGACTGTATGGAATTGTAGTTCCTATTGTCCCTACAAGTTCAAGTGAAATGGAGACGTCAATGATGCGCCTTTTGTCGTAATTTTTTGTGAAGTTGTAGTTCGCTATGTTGAACAGTCACGTCAATACGACTGGACGTCGCACCACTAAGCAAGGTAGAGAAGGAGGTTCTAATTCCACAGTAGACGCTAGATTCCTTGTAAATCTCTCCTTCCAACTTTTCCTTGACCCCCATGAGGTTTTCTGGCAAGGTCAAGGAAAAGTTGCAAGGAAAGGAAAAAGGAGTTATTTTTTTGACTATTCGAATGCAGCCTGGGCTTTCGTTTTGAAGCTCACTTCCTGGTTTTTTTTATTTAATTTTTTAATTTTTATTAGTTTATTTAACAGTCAGGGGCCATGCAAAACACAACTGTTGGGCCAGAGTTAGCTGGATAGCTAATTTACATCTGCAGTCCCTGGGCAGGAAGATATTAAAAACAATACAATTAGCCAAGTTTACAAACAGTACATCACATATAAAACAACATCATACAAAATATACATTACATACTCTCCATGTTGGAAAACAGTTGGTTCCATACAAAGGTTTAGATCAGTGATCACATGATTGGTTTGTCTTGAGCCATGTTTTAAGTGTTGTTTTAAAAATACTGAAGCTTGTGCATTCTCTGATGTGGGCGGGGATTGAGTTCCATTTACCTGCTGCTCTGACTGAAAATGCTGATTGTCCGAAAACTGTTTTCCTAAATTGAGCCGAGCAGTCACCTCTGACTGATGCCCTGGTCTCCCTAGCATTGTCCCTGCAGAATGACACATTGTTTAAGTGGTGGTGGCGCAAGATCATAAATTAATTTATACATCAGGCACATATCTGCAAAACAAAGAAAACTGTCAAAGGTCAATAAATTATACTTTTGAATGATGGTAGCTCCTTAGTTTTCTATCAAGAATTTTCACGGATTGTTTGTAAAGAGTGTATAATGGTTTTAGCGTAGTCACTCCTGCCTGGGACCAGCTTGTAGCACAGTAAGATAAGTGCGAGAAAATCATTGAATGCATAAAGAGCTTAGCAGTGGCTAGAGGCAGTTGATACCTAATATGTCTAAAATTCATTAGGCTAGCTCTGACACTTCTGGAGACCTTTTTATATGTTTCTTAAAATTTAAGTTAGAATCAATGATTATGCCCAGATACTTGAAGTGCTCAACAACATTTATTACCTCTCCTTTAACTAGGATGTCAGGTTGATGTGTGTCATTTCTCTTGATAGAAAAATACATGCCCACAGTTTTGCTCACTTTAAGAGCAAGACAACAGTGAGTTAACCAGTCTGATACTTTGTTCAATACTGCAGACCTCTTGAAGGCCAGGAGGCCCAGCTTTGGGTTTTTTGTCTGATATGTTCATGGATGGAGAGGAAAAAGTTTTAAAATGAGTGTATGTGAACATTCAAGGATTATATTAGAGAAAATGTTGGCTTATATTTCTTAACGCATTCACACGTACACAGTGGTCTGTGGGAATAAAACTTACAGTTTGTCTCGAGTTTGTCAGATTGAGGGGAGCAATAAGTATTAATTTATATCTGTGAGGGCAACAGAGCTATTCAGTGTGTCCTCACAGTAGTCGACTGCCTGATGTTCTTTTCACAGACTGATCACTGATTGCCACCATAGGCTGTATGTAAATACAGTAACTACAACGTAACACAAGTAGATATATCATATCTTGTGAACACTGTTAGATCGATATAAACAGGTAAAAGTTTGCCTAACAAGTAAATTATATCAAAGGTTCTCAGAATTGGTAGATGAAAATTAACCGCAATTTGATCTGGTCCACAGTTGGTCTCTTTAATCTCACTTTACTGTTCACATATGCTGTAGTAACACTTCCCTAAACTAACCCCAAAGAACTCATTAAGTGCTTTCTGGCAGTGAAGGAGAAAACTAATGTTTTGTACGACTTAGAGGAGATAATTGTGTCAAGTGACCAGTGCTTTCTAGATTTGCTGTAAGAGTATTGAAATGACATTGATTAAAGGGGAAAATGTGGTGAGCTGCATGGGCGTCACACAGGCGAGGGATGCAACACCCCCACTTTCACAGAAACATGATTCCATCCCCCTCACTTTTGCCTGAGGTTTTTTTTCTTTTTTTTTTCTGCTGGGGTAGTCACTTCATAGGACGCATCCATTGCATCAAACGAAACTCAGTTCCCCTTATATGAAAACCTATTGGCCAATTTAGATTTTGATTGAACGGCCATCCAGCCAATCACAGCGATTGGACCAACACACCAGGCCAGGGAAGGTAAACACCGGTACATGCGTGCATTGCGTGAAATCGTCTGGAAAATGCTGTTTTGTTGTCGTTGTGAGAGAGAATCAGATGATCAGAGGTATTAAACGGCTGTTTAGTTATGTAGAATTTTCTTTTGTAACTTAGTCGTGTTATGTGATGTGTCACCTAAAATTAGTCATTGAACATTTAAGCGTTATGGAACGAGAACCTGTGGTATATTGTGGATATTGGCACAGGTAGCGGGGTGGTGTCATGGTTTTTAACCCTGTTTCCCTATGCGGTTGTTTTCCTTAGTGGCCACGCGAGGGCGCTGCCCTTTTGGTAGATGCTTGCTCCGCCCTGCTGAGATTGCGAAGCTTCTGTTAGCGTCCACACCTGTGCGTGGTCACAGAGCTATTTAAGCCTCCCGTTTCTTTCGTGCGGGGCTTCGAGATTGATTGTTGTTTGATTGTTTGTTGTTTGTGCTGTGGTGTGTTGTTTGGCATTATTTGTGCTGTTTTGTGTGTGGTTTATTTAGCCCTTTTAAAATTTTAGCCAGTATGTTATCTAGTGTTTTAAGGAGACCGTTTTGCTCCGTTGTGCTCTGTTGGAGTTTTGCGGGACTTGGCTTTGTGCTTTGAGCTTTCAGGTTAAATTCCTGTTTTGTGTGCTCATTTCAGTCGCTGCTTTCTGGTCTGTCCTTTGTTTGTCGTTTTGCCTAGATCGTTCGCCCTTTGCTGTCTCCTTCTCCTCTCTCTGTCTGCTGTCTTCTGTGAAAGCAAGAGGAGTCTGTTTACTAAGAGACAGGGTGTTTTATCATACTGACTTTAGGGCTATATTTATTCTTAGAGGCAGGGCGTGTATTTTTGTTTGAGCTTGCGTTAGTCTGATAGCCGATAATTCCGGTGCTGCTGTCCTTTCGTCCCTCTACCTTTCTCCGTATATGGAGTTTTGGGCGATTTTGTTCGGAACTGTAGTTCTGTTCGTCCTTCGGTACATGTCTTCTTATAGGGAGACCGGGCGTTGTTGTGGACATGTTTGCATGTGACTGCGAGTCTCAGAAAGTAGCCTTGGAACATTAATTCTCTGTTCCTTCGCCTCGTCACATATTAATTTACTGAGAGGCTAGGGCGTGTGTTTTCTATTTAAGCTTGCGTTAGTCATCCTGCTAGTAAAGTTATGGGACGACGGTGCTCCGTCGGCTCGCCTGTAAAATGTTTCTCTCCTGGGAGATCAGGCCTTTACCCCTTTATGTTTTCTGCATTTGACTGCGAGCCTATTAAACTAGCCATGGAACGTTAAATCTCTGTTCCTGTTCACCTCGTTACATTCCTATTTATGGTGAGGCAGGGCGTTTATTTTCTACTAATCTCGCGTTAGTCTTTTTAGCCGGTAAATGTCCGGTACAGCTGTCCTGTTTGCTCTATTCGGTACCTGTCTCCGTACATGGAGCTTTTGACGATTTTGTTCGGAACTGTACTTCTGTTTCGTCCTTCGGTACATGTCTTCCTATAGGGAAGATTGGGCGATGTTGTGGACATGTTTGTGTGTGACTGCGAGTCTGAGAGTAGCCCTGGAACGTTAGATCTGTTTCTTTTGCCTCCTCATATACAATTGTATTATTTTGCAGTGTTTGTTGACTGTGTTTTTATTTGTGCCTTTACGCTACTCACCCGTTCTTATGCGTCTCGTTACCGAGACAGGGCGCATATTATTTCTGGCTATTCAGAGACCTGTCCTTGCGCTCTACTTATTGGCGTGTGACAGTGAGCCGGTTGATAGCGTCTGTAGGCGTGTTCGTTGTATTGTCTCCTCCCTTAACTGCGGGGTTTCCCGCCTTAGTGGCCTTAAGGGTTAAAAGAATCCCCTTGCTGCGTTTGGCTCCTCCTACCTCACACGTCATGCCCCATTACAGGTGGTTAGGCATGACGCGAAGCGGAGTGCCGTTACACCACCTAGCTGTGCCAATATCCACGATATACCACAGGTTTGAGTCAGGGGCGCCGGAAAGGGGGGGGCCAAGGGGCCCGTGCTGGTTCGCGCTGATTATGGAGCGTCAAAGGCGGAGACAGTGCAATCTGTCAGCTGGCGGCAGCAACACGTGATTTGCGGTAGCCTCCTGTCCGTCGTCTCTGGTTGGTCGCATTGATCACATGATGGTGACAGGTTTCTATGACAAAATGACAGTGTAAACATGGCGCCATCTTTAGGACCTATTTCGCGCTGCAGCCGTCCCTCACGCTCAGTCAGTGGGTGGGGGAGAGATGGCTACATATGGCTAACATTTTAGCCACAAAGAAATCGAGCACATCACACTGCTGATGAAAAAAAGTTAGCTATTCTAGATTGTGATTCGTAGCCTATTTGCTGCCTAGCAAGCTGCTGGTCCCACTTAGTTCCGCTGAAAACCTACTAAAATTAGCTTTTGGTGACCTGATCCACAATCGTCTCTCTAACGTTTACGTTAAGTTACTAGCTAACGTTAGAGTCCTGCTGATTAGTCCGTGTTTCCCATGGCATGCCATAGTGAAGACACCTGTTTTGTGAGCTTGTCACTTTGACTTTTAGCGTAGGCCTTGGAAATATGTGTCTGTAAGTACTTGTAGCAAACGTGGGTAGATAATACATTGTTAGCTAGCATTTCTGTTGTCCGTTTTGGACCGCTTTTAATATCTTAGAAGATCGCGGCGCCTCAGCCATTAGCCGCTAGACCCGCTAATGAGGATTTCAATGTTAAATTAGCTTGCTAATGCTAACTTACGCTAAATAAATTTTTACATTTTCTAGCTGGATGCTAAGCCTGTTATATTTAAGCAATAAGGTACGAAGATGCAGTACTATATCATCAATATAGTCACAGTTAAAGGGTGTTGTTAGGCCCGACGCGAAGCGGAGGGCCGGCAACCCTTAACTGTGACTATATTGACGATATTGTACAGCGCCGAGTTACCTTATTGCTTTTATAAAACGGTTGCCAGCTATATTGTAAATAATATATAAGGACAAGGTACACTTTCAATAAAACAATTTTTAATTCACGTTATGAATTTAATTTCAGCAGCAGAGAAAATAGTCCCCAGTGTAGCTGTTGCCATGCAACACAGAAACAAAGCTAGGAATATCACTCCGCACGTCCACAGCAAAAACTTTCTGATGCTGGGCTGGAGGCTAGAGAAATCATGTTCGTGAGTGGACATAAAATCGAAAGCTACTGGAAAGGCTTAGGCTTACAGCTGATTCATGAAACCGGTTAAAACATTAAATCTGCAGATAAAAAAAGTTTGTATTTGGCACGTTACAGCAACTTTAATCTAGCAAACCATTTTTGTGGTTAGCGGTGCCGTATTTATTCAGTTTGGAAATTACTGATTCTTGGGAGTTGGGACAAAACATGTCCTACATAGAAAAGTCTAATTTATATTAAAAATCAAGAAATTCATCATGATTTACATACTTACAAAGTTAAATCTAAAGGAACTGTGTATACCTATGTTGTTTTTTAGCACATATTTTTATCTTTTTTGGGGAAATTTGTTTAAATGTATGGTCTGTGGTTAGAAGGTCCATGTTATTGTACTTGTCCTCAGCAAGAGGTCACAATATTGACCAGCCCAAAAAAACTTTTAAAAACTCTACAATTGTGAATACATATATATCAAATAAAAAAGAAGGGTTATAAATATATAAAACAATGCATGAAGTGAACGTCAAACAATATTTTCCGTAAAAATCTGCCTATCAAAGTTGTGTCCTCAGTTTCTGTCAACTCCGTCAGATTTTTTCATAAACCTCATTAAATCAGGAAATAGCATGGTCAGCTATATCCCTGAGGACCCCTTTTCATCTCCCTGCCTGTGCTGAATGCAACACTACCACACATGCTCTGGTAAGTTTTACATTTTTTGATATTTTAGACAAACAATGTCAATATTCCTATGGTCACAGCTGGACTATGTCAACACCATCTCTCCGTTATGATACGTTTTTTTTAAACCATAGTGGATTGAATTTAAGCATTTTAGTGAGGTTATTGAGACAGCTAGCAACTGAGGAAAAACTAGCTAGATGCAGTGTACAATACATGTTTTGGAGGGAAAATACATGCCCTTACGTCAACTCCGTCAGGTTCTACGTCTGATGGAGTTGACGTGTAAGCTGACGGAGTTGACAAATCCACCTATAACCTCTTAATGTGCTAATATAATATTATTTATGAACATAGTAAAGGATTAAAATGTTATTTCAGGGTTTTATTTACACATAAATGTACATATATAGCATGCATTACATTATTTAACCATACTGTATAACCTACACTTCTGACTTGTAGAGCATGGGCAGGCTGTGGTCTGCTTATTATTGTGTAACTTTCCCAGCACTTATATATTAAATAAAAAAGCCAGTGTGTAGATTTTCGCAACATCGGGTTGTAAAACTGAATATTACATTGAATGGCGGCCTCTGTAGAGGGACCCACTTCTATGTATTGTATGATGTGTATGTATTGTAGGAGAAGGGCCCCTGCTCTCCATTATTGTTTTTTTGATAGTTGGAAACGGTATAATTTATAATAGTTGGAAACGGTGTATGTACAGTATGTTTATTATAATTGAATTTTCAGTATGTTCAATATAAGACGAGGAGTAGTTAGTTCTTCATCTATTGTCACCTCCATCTGTTTAAAAACACATTTGTTCGTTAATCAGCAATGCACACACATTTTTTGTCAACACCGTCAGTTTTTCATCAACACCGTCAGTTTTTCGTCAACACCGTCAGTTCTTCGTCAACACCGTCAGATGTATGTTTTTGTTTTTGTTAATTTAAAAAAAAAAAAAATGTATTTCTTCAGTTTATGTTGTTTATGTAATAAAGGACCATCTGATCTACATCCTCTTATGTCTTATTTATTTAAGGAAATTGTTTTTATAATATTAAAATTAAAAACAAAGTTTGAAAATGCAGATATTTAGAAATCTGGGTTTTCAGAATAGTGTGAAATCACAACTTAAGTTTACATATTGTATTTTATTACATATCAGAGTAACTAAACACTATTACAACATACTTCAGAACTTTAGATTCTTGTTGGACTGGAAGAATTAAAATTGTATACTTTTTAGTGTGTCTGACGGAGTTGACACAAATCAAGTTCTAAAGGGAAACATGTTTATTTGTTAAAAATTTGTTTTTATTTAGAACCTGTTCCTTTACATGGTTAAATAGCTAAGACCTTTCTCTACAGAAATATATAACTCTAATGAATATAGTGTGCATTTAAAAAAAAAAGATAATTAAAACGTGTTTTGTCCCAACTCTCAAGAACTAGTGAAATACGAATTTAGAAGGAATTTAGCTAGCTAGGCTTAGTAATGAGCTAGCTGTAAGTTAACGTGAGAAACAAGTTAACGTTACTTCACATCTGTATAGGCTATATATAGATAACTGTTTTAGTTAACGTTTTAACTATTACATTATGTTATTATTATTATTATGTTATGTTATGTTATTAGCACATAACGCTAGCTATTAGTCCGTTTGCTAGCTAGCATTCCATTCCTAGCTTTGTTTCTGGGTTGCATGGCAACAGCTACACTGGGGACTATTTTCTCTGCTGCTGAAATTAAATTCATAACGTTAATTAAAAATTGTTTTATTGAAAGAGTACCTTGTCCTTATATATTATTTACAATATAGCTGGCAACCGTTTTATAAAAGCAATAAGGTAACGACGCTGTACACAGTGGCGGCTCCTGAGCTGTGTCGTGGATTTTTCCCTTTTAACACACAGTGAGCAAGTTTGTCCAAACAGAACCACAAACAAAACCATGTAATAGAATAAGAAAAAATATTTTCAGTTTATTTGCAGATAAACTCAGAATGAGAGAGAGTCTTACCAGAATCTCTCTAACTTGAAAACAGAATACAGAAGACATTTATACACAATCTCTTATTGATTTACTGTCTTGCCACAAGGGGCGGTTTCTAAACATACAGAGAGACAAGGGTATTAATTTCTTGGTGTTTAGTCTATAGATAACCTCTAACCTTCACACCAAGTCACAAATGTTCAACAGAAAATATCCATCTCACAGACTGCTTGTCTCTGCAGATTGTGAAGGATGAGACACAGAGGGAGTGAGACACAGAGGCCTGCTTGAAGCCTACTCAGTGTTCACAGAGAATACATTGTCTAATTACTTAACTCAATATAATTGATCTACTAATAATCAAAACTATAATAAATGTTAATAATAATCATGTGATTGTCTCTATGTTAATACACACACTGTAATGTTCCGCTCCCTTCCTGTTCGTTTTCTGGATTTTCCTGTTTTCCCTCCGTGTCATGTTGGATCCTTTTGTCCGTGTTTTCCCCGCTGCTGCGGTCTGGGCGTTTCCTTCCCTGTCTTGTTCGTTTGGTTGTCTCACTTCCGCCTTTTCACTCCGTCCCCCCCTCGTTGCATGCATTCCCTCACCTGGTGTCTTGTAATCACTCCTGCTGATTTTCCACACCTGTCCCTTGTTTAGTTCCATTATTAACCTCACTATTTAGTCCTTCGGCTGGCTGCCAGTCGGCGCCAGTTCGTTAACGTTCGTCACCCGGTGTTCATGCTCGTTGTTTTCCTGGTCGTGTTAAAGAGAACTACTCGCTTGGTCGGGGAATATTATCCCCGTGCAGCTTGGGTTCGGCTCCTAACTACAGTCTGGTAGTTAACCACCCCGTCAATTCTTGTCGTGCATGCAGCTAACCTGTTTCCCTTCTCCTCCATCTAACCCAGCTCCCATTCACCCGTGGCAGTGTTCGTTTCCCCCCCGTTATCGTTGTGTGTGTTGCGGTACCTCCACCTCCAGCTCGTGTAGGCTCCGGGAGAGCTTGCTACCTGGCTACCCTCCAGTTGTTCCTGTCCGACCGAAGAAGCCAACGAGTTCTTCGGCACCGGCTCCTGGAGCTCTGGAGACAGTCAGCTCCTTCCGGACCTACCGCAGCTACGCCACACAACCCATCTCTGCCGTGCTTCACCAACCACCTCCCTCTCAAACCCTGCACCTCCGTGAGAACCTCCCGGTCATTCCCGTGCCTTCCCTTGCACTAACCCTACCTTTTGTTTTTGTTCTGTACCGGTGCAGTCAATCCGGTCCAGTTCCTGTCCTGCCGTAGTGAGCCGCTCCCCAGCAATTCCAGTCCAGGTGTGAGTCTCGCACCTACCTGTCCAGTCCAGTTCCGGTTTGGAACAAATCCGTTCCAGACCATTGTTCCAGTGTGGACCTCCCGGTCCAGTTCCAGTCCAGTCCAGTTCCGGTTTGGAACGAATCCGTTCCAGACCCCTTGTTCCAGTGTGGACCTCCCGGTCCAGTTCCAGTCCAGTCCAGTTCCAGTCCAGTCCAGTTCCGGTTTGGAACAAATCCGTTCCAGACCCCAGTTCCAGTGTGGACCTCCCGGTCCAGTTCCAGTCCAGTCCAGTTCCGGTTTGGAACAAATCCGTTCCAGACCCGTGTTCCAGTGTGGACCTTCCGGTCCAGTTCCAGTCCAGTCCAGTTCCGGTTTGGAACAAAACTGTTCCAGACCCAGATTCCGGTGTGGACCTCCCGGTCCAGTTCCTGTCCAGTCCAGTTCCGGTTTGGGAACGAAACATTCCAGGCCTGCCAGTCCAGCTCCGGCTTGGAGCAGCCCGTCCCGGGCTACATACTGTTCCTGTGTGATATCGTGTTTTTTCCCCTCTTGTACAGTGTTGGGACTACCCCAACACTTAATTTATTAAACACCCTCTTTGTGAATCTGTCTCCTGGTCGTTGCACTTGGGTTCGTCCCGTTTCTGGTTCGTAACACACACATTGTAAAACAGAAAATTCCTTCACATTTCCCTCCTTTTATCATTCCATGATAACAAACAATTTTCTGTTACAATCTACCTAATGTACTCAATCAGTTAATAAGTGATTAATTTTAATAACATCATAAATGATTACATGATTATACAGACCAAATACAATAGTCACATGTGGATATGTACAATACTCCAATAATCCAGGGGGAATTGAAAAACCGGCAGATTCAGGACTTATATGGGACAAAACTAGCACAGAGCCAGAAAACCCAATCAATTCCAGAAAAAATAATTCCCCGACCTCCTTCTCCAAGGACGGCCAAGCCTTGCTTTCCGGATACCAGCAATATCGCACATCATCCACACCTGATTAATAACAAGAATCAACATAGGAAAAAAATAAAATCATAGTGGATATAGTAACAGTATAATTGATTATAAAAATAATTTTCACTATAAGGTACTACTGATTACTTTAACATATAAAATCAAAAGAAAGTCTGAAAGAAAAGAAAGATTAAAAAAAATAAAACCCATCATGTAATGGAGACTTTTCACAACTCTTCACATTACAACACTGTCTGTCTTCCCACCAACCATGTGACAGGGTGGGTACATAATCCAGGCCTATACTTTATATAGGGCCGTCAGTAAAACTCGGAGTTGTCGGAGAAGGAATGCATTATCCTGTTCAGGATCAGGAGCATGGAGTTGGAGGTACTGACCTATAGCAGCTTGAGTCAGGAATCGCATATGTGGCAATGAGGGCGCAAACTCTACTCCAGTCAGGGGGGAGAGCAGAGTGCCCACAAAGCAATTACTAATCAGATAACAGCCGGCTCCCAAGGCGAGAGGATGGTGTTACCCCGGAACAGTTTGCAGTTTGCTTCCTATTCCAAGGTAATGAGATTGCGTGTGACCAGTTCTTCCTGCACATATCAGTAACCACGGTAGGGTTGTTTCTACAAGGGCTACGCAGACAGTCAAAACATTTATCCAGCTGCACGGGCGGACAGTTACAAAAAACAGTTTTACACTGATCACTGTCTAATTGACCTAGTGCATTAGAGCCATTACCTATAGCAGGGGTTCCCAAACCAGTCCTGGGGGACCCCTGTGTATGCTGGTTTTCGTTGCAACCACAGTTGCAATCCCAGAATTTTAACAAGCTGTTAATTTTTCTTAATTAGGTGCTTGTCATGTTTGGAGGAATTATTCACCCTCTTAAGCCATATTATATCAGAAATAGCTATGGATGCCATGTAGAATAAACACCCCATGTTCACATTGTGCTAATTGTGCTATATTATTTTAAAAAAGATAAGAAAATTATTTAACAGATCCATTTAAAGACTGATTTGAATCAATAGGCTCCTAATTGGTGAAAGTGTGGACACATGGCCACTAAAACTAACCATTTGGTAGATAATGAAGAATTCAAACACAAAGAAAATGATAACGAGCCAAACCTGCATTGTGTTAATAAGCTTAAAGAAAAATTGAGTTAAACACGTGTTCAACAACCTAATTAGGAGCCTATTGATTCACTTCACTCTTTAATTTGAGTGAAAAAAAGAGGTTACAAAATAATGTATTATGTAATTGTTGCAATATAGCACAATAAGCACAACGTGAACATGGGGAGTTTGTTCTACATGGCATGCATAGCTATTTCTGACATAATGTGTCTTAAGAGGGCAAATAATTCCTCCAAACATGAAAAGCACCTAATTAAAGGGTAAGTTCACTATTTTGGACCTTGGACCCTATTTGCGGTCCGTCTTCCATGAACCTGACCCATGAAGTCCATTTTTTCGCTGATCGGCTCCAGTATTGAGTTCGGTACAGATTTCCTGTAGGCTCTCACTGGGCTACAATGGAAGTGAACGGGGCAATCAGAAATGTTCGATAAATGTGCTTTCATGTACAATAAATGAGACGGGAAGCTCAGGGTGTATTGTTACCGGTCTCAGTATGCTCTCCTGTGAAATGTATCTCAATCCGAACATTTTTACGTGCTTGGCATGGCTTGGAAGTAAGCATTTCTCTGTTGCTTGTTTGCGCTGCACTCGCGGAGTACTATGTGTCGGGGGTAGGGGAGCGGGAAGGTGTGCCGGCCGTTTACGAAACTATCTAGCTGAGCAGTCTGCGTTTGTTTACCCTGCAGCAACGTAGGCTACAATTTCCACAAAAAAACTTGGATGATGGATGACTATAATGATTACGAAGACGAAGAATTCGATTTTGACTTTGACGTTACTGGCTACAGATTTGAGCCAGAATACACGGACACGGAACTACAAGAGATGGATGATAAGAGAGCAAGAGAAGAGAGAGAGGCTGAAGTTGCGCAGGTAATGTTATCCGAAGTCGCTGCCGAGGCTAGACCAAGAATTTCGGGGGACTTTTGGTGTTCTTGCAAGAGGTGCAAGCAGATGCCCAGAGAGGAGGAAAGTTTGTGTTGTAGGGAGTGGGATCTGTTGCTACCGAATGCCATTGAAAACCTGGATGTATCCGTGGATGACACTGGATCATCTCCATTGATTACCATTACACTATGACTGCCAACAGATATGTGATAGATGAGAACTTTGGACAGGACACCATGCGTCAAGCATTTGTAAATAAAACATTACAGAATTGTAAAAAGTTATAGTTGATGAACGTTTCCGACAGTTTTGTTACAAGAAAACAACTTATGTCAAGCTCGGATTTTGTTAGTTGGTATTGAGTGCTGGGTCAGAGGACGCGCTCAAAAAAAATAAAAATGTTAGTAACGTTATAGCTAAATATAACTTACCTCCCGCTCCGGTGCTTGATAGTGCTGCAGGTCCGACACGAGGAACAGCTGTGTTCTTTAGAATCCAGTGTTTTGCTTCTGATTTGCGGTTACAGAAATCAGTAGCGTCGAAATGCGCTCCACAAACTCGCGAGTCTGCCAAACGGAGTTGATTGGCTGGAGTGTTTATGTCGATCCGTAAGACAACCAGCCAAAGTCTCAATCTTTCTGGGTCAGAGAACGGGAGCCTGTGAAAACTGGTATTTGAGCGTCCAGACATTTTATTCCCACAACCGGGGACTGCACATTCGCGCACCAATGCTGTGATGAATTATTAGCCTACAAATGATGATTACAAAAACTGCGTTACAAATATTTCTGCTGTAGGCTACTAGCTAGTAAACTCCAACGGGAGGTCAGGATTTGTGATCAACTGCTTTTCAAGCGCCCCCCCCCCCCCTCTCTACAACGTAGCTAGACTGCGGAAGTTTACAGTGCGAGGTAGTGCGGTCGGAGAAATAGTTCTGTTTCAAATGGAACTGTTGTTTCAACGTTCGGTTTGCGTTTGCGATAGCCAACATTTCACAGGAGAGCATACTGAGACCGTAAGAATACACACTGAGCTATAAAAGCACATTTATCGTTGTTTTTCCATAACATTTCTGATTGCCCCGTTCACTTCCATTGTAGCCCAGTGAGAGCCTACAGGAAATCTGTACCGAACTCAATACTGGACCGATCAGCGAAAAAATGGACTTCATGGGTCAGGTTCATGGAAGACGGACCGCAAATAGGGTCCAAGGTCCAAAATAGCGAACTTACCCTTTAAGTAAAATTAACAGCTTGTTAAAATTCTGGGATTGCAACTGTGGTTGCAACGAAAACCAGCATACACAGGGGTCCCCCGGGACCGGTTTGGGAACCCCCTGACCTATAGCACACCTTCCAAACTTCATACTATGTTTAAGTACAACTGGACCAGGCATTCTCCATGACACCTGTGGCCATGCTAGGTAATCTTTCAGGAAAGAACAATCTGTATTGACTACTGGGGAACTCAAACTGACAGATTTAATGGCACAGAGAAATTAGCTTCTTCCCACCGTTTTCCCATACCTGGGTGAGAACTCAGTCCCACCAAACATGTTGAGAGGTCGTTCTTCAGATTCTGCACCTGAAGAAGAGGGCCTGCTGTGGAATGAGGCATGTGAGAGCAAACATAACAAGACTGGTTAAAGTGCTGCTTTGCAGTCCATTCAGCATAACGCCACCAAGAGTTAGTAGCATAATGATGCTTCACAGTTCCTGGTGTCAGCCAAGCTTCATTCCCGGTGGTGACATACCTTTTAGGCCTTTTAGTCATTATAACAGTACTGTTTAGTTCACTGGTGTTACTGGTGTTGCTGTAGAGTGTCTCATGAATCAAGATAATGGGCAGAACAATGATGAGGGTAATGAGGCCTAGTAGCAATAGGCCTACCTCCAGGCTGCAGCCAAATCTTCTTAAAGGGTTGTACCCCTCGGTGTTCCTGCTGTGGTGTGGCATGTTGGGAGCAGATATTACCATCATGTGCTCCTTGAAGTGGTGGTTCTCTGAGTTTTTAAACTCCGTGAGAACTTAGTTCACCTGTTGATGCACAGATCTCAGAACATTGGTTAGCTGAACACAGTAACCTACCATGCGAGTGTCAGCTAGCTCCTTGTCCAGCATCAACCCTGGGGGGTGACATCCAGTCCTCATGGGCCGCCCTGTGATGACCTCATAGGGCGACAACCCTGTAGCAGCGTGGACCCTCCCCCGCATACCTGTAAGGACAATTGGCAGGGCCTGGACCCAATCCAGACCTGTCTCTGCCATCACTTTGGTTAACCGGTTCTTAATGGTTCCATTTGCCCTCTCTACCGCCCCTCCACTCTGAGGGTTGTAAGCACAATGGAACTTCAACCTGATCCCCAATTGCTTGGTCACTTTGTCCAATACCTTGTTTAAAAAGTGTGAGCCTCTGTCTGAAGACAGCTTCCTCGGCATCCCCCACCTAGGAATAAGCTCTGTTAGTAGGGTTTTCGCCACTGCTGCAGCATCAGCTTTCCCTGTAGGAAAAACTTCAACCCACTTTTTCTGTGCATTGTCTGTACAATTGAGCTCAGCACAGTAGCAATTCTATTCCATTGCGGGAAGTGCACCCCATGTGTCTCTGTGCAAAGCCTCAAATAAAAAATGGGAGGACACAGGGCCATGGGTGAAATTATGTTTGGATACCACGGACTGCGAAAAGACAGGGGAATTTTCAAAATATTCTCCCTCTCTGTGTGTCACTGCGCACCAGTTTCCGAACTCTCTGACAGCTGTCTGCAGCATTCATGAGTTGCTGTGTGACACTCAAGTCTACTTGCGTTTGTCAGACCCGAGATTCAGTGCAATTCCCTCTCAATTGTGGGCAACGTCCAAATATGATGTGGGGCTCATAGCTGGAGTTACTCCACTTCAAGTAACCCCTAAATCTGAATACAGACCATGCAAACGTCAATATCCCCTACGCCCAGAAGCCGAAGACGGCATTGGCCCCGTGTTTGATGCGTTGCTAAAAGCTGGTGTTGTGGTTCCCTGTCCTGACTCTCCATGCAACACTCTTATCTTGCCTGTAAAAAAGCCTGATGGGTCTTAACGTTTTGTGCAAGATTACTAGCTGTAAACAGCGGCGTTCAACAGCGCGCCCCAGTTGTGCCCAACCCCCCCACTACCATCCTTGCTCAAGTCCCGGGCAATGCTAAATATTTTTCTGTGATCGATCTAGCGAATGCATTCTTTAGTATTCCTGTTGATGCAAATTCCCAGTACTGGTTTGCCTTTACATTCAGGGCAAAAAGGTATACCTGGTCTCGATTACCGCAAGGCTATGCTGAATCACCAGCAGTTTTTTCAGCAGCGCTGCAGGAAAACTTGGAACAGTTCCAGTTTTCTTCAAGCCAAAGTACTTTGATTCAATACGTTCAAGATCTCCTCGTCTGCTCTCCAGACGAGCATAGCTGTATTGAGGATTCACTTGAACTGTTGAGATTTTTAGCCACACAGGGCCACAAAGTTAAACAGGAGAAATTGCAATTTGGTTTACCTACTGTTACCTATTTAGGACACACAATTTCTGCAGAAGGCAAGTCTTTGGGAACTGACAGAATCCAGGCGATTCTTGACCTCCCTAAACCGGTTACAAAAAAGCAAGTAATGTCTTTTCTAGGCATGACAGGGTACTATAGGCAATGGATTTCTGATTACGCTGAAATTTCCCAGCCTTTGCAGGACTTGGCACATGGCCATGATCCTTCTGCTAATGATAAGGTCACATGGACAGAGCTTGCTGAAATTTCCTTTCAGAGATTGAAACAACAATTGGCCTCTTCTCCTACTTTGGGCCTGCCTGACATGAATAAACCTTTTCTGTTAGGATCCTGTAATTCTGTCTGTTTTATTTGTTATGTTTCCTGATTTCTTTTCCTTTTTTCCTGCATTTCCCTCGTGATTGTCAGTCCGCATTCCATGTTCCTCAGATTCCACTCCCTGTCTTTGTCATTACACTATTCGGGTCATTTTGGGAACATTCGGGTTTCCTCTGTATTTCGTATCTTGTTTTCTTCCTTCTGGCTTTATTAATATTTGTATATAATACTAATGTACTAATCATACCAACTGTTAGATTAGATTTAATACTAACCTGCTAACAAACTAACGTGTATATAATACTAACCAGCTAACCTACTAACATTAGGGTTTTAGAGTTCGCTACTAACATTACTAATTACTAATTCATCTTGAGTTTCTACCTGCAGCTATCATTTCCTTCCTTGTTATCCTATCCCTGTATCTATCTGTGATTTCACATTCTCTGCACGTGTGTCCACTTTTTGTTTCCTCCCCTCTGAGCTGTGCACTTGTTTACCTGCTAACCCCAGGCCGTTTGTTATCATTGTGTCTATGTGTATTCCAGTCCGTGTCTTACGTTTCCCCCGTCATTGTTTTATTGGTCCTTGTTAACCCTCATTGTTCTCACCCCGTGTACTCTCCCATTTCCCATCCCCTTCACACCTGATTCCTTTTGTGTAATCTTCTCCTTGTGTATTTAAACGCTGTTATTTCAGTCTGTCTTCGCGAGTTCCTTACCCATATTTTTGCTTCTGTGTTGCCTTGTTTTTGCCGAGATTCTGCCCGAGCTGTTTGTTTATTCTGTAGTTTCTGTTTCCTAGTTTTTGTTTCCCTAGTTTTTTGCCTGTTATTGTTTTTTTTTCTGTTTTCAGTCTGTTTTGTTTTCTTTTTGTTCCTCTGCCTCCCCGGTTTTTGACTCCTGCCTGTGTTCTCGCGACCCTGTTTTTGGATCCTGGTTTTGTGCTTTTGCTGTGCCTTACCGGTTTTGACCCCTGCCTGTTCCTTGACCACTCTTTGGACTGTGCTTTGTACCGTTGCCCTGTCTCCCTGGTTTTTGACCCAGCCTGTTTCACTACGGATTGCTGCCTTGCCCTTTATTAAACTTCGGTTTTTCATACTCCTGCCTGCGTTTGGGTCCTTCCCCCACCGACACCTAACATTTTCTCTTCACTGTTGATGAGAAGGGCAGCTACATGTCTGCTGTTCTTTTGCAAAAGCATGGTGATAAACACAGGCCTGTTGCGTACTATTCTCAGGGACTTGATGCTGTTTTTAGGGGCCTTCCTCCTTGTTTGCGTTCTAGTTCAGCAGTGGCTTTGGCGGTAACTGCATCTGCATCACTTCCTCTCACTGTCCTTGTTCCTCATGCGGTAGCAGAAATTCTGTTAAAGCAAAAGACGGCCCATTTCTCACCAGCCCGAATGATATGTTTGTTGACGGTTCTGCCAGTCGATGTCCCTCTCACAGGTGACAGTCGGGTTGGCTATGCAGTGGTGACACATCATCAGGTTCTGGAGTCAGCCCGCCTTCCTGGACACCTCTCAGCACAGGCAGCTGAACTGTTCATTCTTACACGCGCTTGCCATTTGGCTGAAGGTAAAATTAAATATTTTCACTGACAGCAGATATGCTTTTGGAGTTGTGCACGACTTTGGAACTCTTTGGCAGCATAGAGGCTTCCTTACCTCTACAGGGAAAACTATACAGAATGGTCACTTAGTGAGCTGCCTCCTACAGGCAATTCTTTTGCCTGCTGCCATTGCTATCTGCTCCGCTCACACAAACCAGACATGCTATCTCTCAAGGGAATGCTCATGCTATCGAGGCAGCCAAAGCAGCGGCCTCTGCCCCCCCTCACACAACTCTCAGTCTGCTCACACAGGCTGCTGTTCCCACGGACACTCCATTGGCCTCTGTACAGGACTGCCAATCTGGGGCCACACCCCAGGAAAAGGTCAAATGGAAGCGGGACGCACCTACACTGATGGAGTCTGGCTAGGCCCTACTGGTTTTATTATTTTCCTATTATGCTAAATTGACACATGGATTGGATCATGTGTCAAAAGGAGGGATGATATCTTTGATGTCCAGACACTGGGACACAAGCGGATTTTCTACTTATGCAAAAAACTTTTGTGAAAAGTGTGTTATCTGTGTTGTAAATAATGCTGGGCGGGGCCAGAAGGTTCCAAATGCGGCCCACCCGGCTCCACAGGAGCCTTTTCGAGTACCTGATGATGGACTTCATTGAACTTAACCCATGCAGGGGTAAGAATTATTGTTTGGTGTTTGTTGACATGTTTTCAAAGTGGGTTGAAGTTTTTCCTACAGGGAAAGCTGATGCTGCAGCAGTGGCGAAAGCCCTACTAACAGAGCTTATTCCTAGGTGGGGGATCCCCGAGGAAGCTGTCTTCAGACAGAGGCTCACACTTTTTAAACAAGTTATTGGACAAAGTGACCGAGCAATTGGGGATCAGGTTGAAGTTCCATTGTGCTTACCACCCTCAGAGTGGAGGGGCGGTATAGAGGGCAAATGGAACCATTAAGAACCGGTTAACCAAGAGACAGGCAGAGGACAGGTCTGGATTGGGTCCAGGCCCGGCCAATTGTCCTTACAGGTATGCAGGGGAGGGTCCACGATGCTACAGGGTTGTGCCTATGAGGTCATCACAGGGCGGCCCATGAGGACTGGATGTCACCCCCCCCCAGGGTTGATGCTGGACAAGGAGCTAGCTGACACTCGCATGGTAAGTTACTGTGTTCAGCTAACCAATGTTCTGAGATCTGTGCATCAACAGGTGAAAGCAGCTCTCCCAGACCCAGCCAGCGGGCCTCTACACGATGTGGAGGGGTCCTTTCCAGGTACTACTCACCACGCCCACAGCCGTGCAAGTGGAAGGCCGTGCTTCTTGGGTCCACGCCAGCCACTGCAAAAGAGCTCCACCAGCGCCAAAGGAGGGATAAGGGTGAGAGACCCACCTTGACCGACGCTCAGGGACGACTAAGTTCTCACGGAGTTTAAAAACTCAGTTTTATAATTATATTCCAATATTTTTATGTGGAACTATTATGATTGGGGTAGGGGGGTAGACCTACTTGGAAGGAGGTACCTATTATCTTTTGATTACCACCACCAGCGTGATTGTTACCATCTAGTAGCAATCAGGACCACTATAATTTAGATGCAACACTAAATACGAATATATTAAATGTTGAACCTATAACTGTATGATAATGAGCAACGTAATCTTCATTATACAGCAATGCTACATGGGCAAAATACGAATGTAAATTCATGAAGTGATGGCAAAAGAGATACAGAAGGCATGTGTCAATCCATGAGCACAAGCTAATATTTATTTCATTGAGCTAAAAGGAGGTCATCCTGAAACTAATTTGAGTTTAACTCAAATTAGTTTCAGGATAAAGTTTAAATATTGTTAAATATGGTTAAGCTTAACACAGTGGTTCTCAACCTCGGTCCTGGGGGCGCCTTGTGTTTCCTGGTTTTCTTTGCAATCTCAGAATTAACAAGCTGTGAATTGATATTGACTAGGTGCATTTCATGTTTAGAGGGATTATTTACCCTCTTAAGCAACATTATGTTCGCAATAGCTATGCATGCCATGAAGAAAAAGTCTAATATTCACATTGTGCTATATTACTAACATCTACAAAAAGAGAGGTAAAAAAAAAAGTTTAACTGATCAAATTAAATACTGAGGTGAATCAATAGGCTCTTAATTTGTGAAATTGTGAACATCTAAAACTAACCATGTGGTAATGAAGAATTCAAAGACAGTGCAAATGATAACAAGGCAAACCTTCATTTTGTTAATAAGTTTACGGAAAAAAATTATGAAGTCATCTAAACACATGTTCAACTACCTAATTAGGAGCCTATTGATTCACCTCAGTAGTTAATTTTATGGCATGCATAGTTATTTCTGACCATGTGGCTAAAATCAAACAATGACGGTAAATAATCCCTCTAAACATGAAAAGAACCTAATTAAGAAAAAATTGTTAAAATTCTGGGATTACAATTGTGCTTGGAACAAAAACCAGCATACACAGAGGGCCAGGGTGTGAAATTAACACCAGCCACCAGTGAAATGCTGGTAAAACTTTGATTGTGGCTGGTAAGATTTTTACTCGAGCAGCCACTTTGGCTGGTAATGAATCAGGTTGTGTTATATTGTAAAGGGTAATGTGGCTGGTAAAATGTTCAAAATGGCTGGTGATTTTTATACTCCACAAGCCACTCTGGCCAGTGGGTGAAAAAGTTAATTTCATACCCTGCTGGGGGCCCCCTGAACCAAGGTTGAGAACCACTGGGTTAAAATATGAGAATGAGAGAAAGATAAGATGGTAGTCTACTGATAAACCTTTTACAGTAATTTCTGATTGATTGGTTATGCCTACTCCCATGCAGGGGGAGATTTGCGGTACTTTGCCTCATTAATGGAGGTATGTCACAGGCCGACAACACGGCTTCCTACAACACCTTTACTGTTGTAACCGAGAAATAGGGTACCGGAAATGCCACAGTAGCGTGGTGCATACAACCCCACTATCTTAACAGTTCGGGCATGAGCCCGAGTTATGTGAACTCCTGTGAGGTTATGTTTAGGGGTTGTGGGTGGGGTACGGGAATCACAAACTCCCAAAAATCAGGGGGTCTTTGAATTCGACATATATTTTGGTTATGACTTTGTAGTACATTCCGGTTCGTGTGCTCCCTTCAAACCACGTCTTTACCCAGAGGTGTGAGCATGGACGCCTGGCCAATCCTAGCGCTTGGATGCTACGCAGGGCGTGTCTTGCCAAGAAAAGCAGTGGGACGCGTGACGTCATATCCTACTACCCTCACACGTGATGTTTTCGGCCTATCACAGCCCTAGCTTATGCATACTAATGAGATACCATTCTGCTGTTGTAACCGAGAAACAGGGTACCAGACATAGCTCCATTAATGACAACAATTGATGAGGAAATGGAACACCCTGCCAATCTTGTGATTTCTCTCCCCCTTTCAGGTATGATATAATCTGTAATACTATTAAATTAATAATAATTAATAATTAATGCAGTCAAAACGGAATGGTACACCTTTTGTGAATGTTATTACGTTAACCAAGTAGATGTAAAATATTCTTGTGAAGTTAGCTTTCTGTCCAAGAGACTCACTGGTTCCCCTCTTCTTTGCCACAGCCAAGGCAAAAAACAAGTGGTCTTGGTGTGTGTAAACCCCTGTCCTGCACTGTAAATTGCATGACCAACACCTTCTCATCTGCCTCTGATAATTTTTTAGGATGGCCCTGTTCACCTAAATACTGTTTACAAATTAGTGGTGATTTAATGTACTGTTTTGGGTCCATAATATGTCTTTCATGAAATCGTGCCAAAGTATATATTTTTTAGGAATCCAGCCTCCGATCCCCAACATTGAAACATTTATTTAAACGGCACATGAACCAGCTGGACAGAAACCTTTACTTTTACAAACATTTTTATTTATTATTTAGTGCTGTATTTAAACCTTAGGCTATGTTTTTGTGTTTAACCCTCATGTTGCCCTCGGTTCAAAAATGACCCTTCTCTTTGTTTAACTCAAAACTAAAAAAATGAAATAAAATAAAAAAATTACCTACCATTAGAAAAAGTTACACATTGGCATTTTCTTTGTGTTTTTAAAGAAGCGGTACACCATCCAGGTACAACATTGTCTTAAGTCCTTTTAACCCTGCAGTTATATGACATCAGAAGTCATAATCAAAATTAAGCGCCGCCCACACATCTATTACAGCAAAAAAGAAAAAATCTATTATGTCTGTTTTTTAGTAAAAATGAGTGGTGTAGACTGAAGAAATATAGTCTGTCCAGACTATGAAGTAGCGAATCACAATTATTCACTGATTTATTTATGAATGACAGGTTGTTTCTACATGAAAAATAGTTTTAGGGTTTAAAATTCAATGAAGAAGCTGTATCACAAGGGTGGGAAATTTCTCACCCTGTGGACACGGGGTGCATACATAATATGAATACAACACGGGTTAAACTTTATGTCCTTATCATTTATATTTATGTCTTATGTCCCTCCAGTTTGGGTTTTTAATTTGCTGTGAAGCACTTTGTAATTGTTTTTATAAGTTCTATGTAAATAAATTTTATTATTATTTTACTTAATGTACTTTTTTTTCTACCAAGCTCATCTTCTCCAGTTAATTTCTCAAATCATAGATGATTGTGTGGAGAGATTCTGAGAGCTACTTTTTCCCTATTTAAAGATGATCATATTCCCCAAATGTTTGTATTAAATAATGACTTAATTCAATACCAAGTTTGTGAACGCTATCTAGTAGATAAATTTCACATTGCATTACATCATTAATCCTTGTTTTACAACAAACATTTTTTAAAGTAAATATCTTTCACATTTGATTACAAAGAACCTATTTTTTTTTTCCAAAATGCATTTTTCATATGAATGAAATTGTAATGGTGTTATAGGTTGTTAATAAATCTGTGAGTTTAGTACCCTTATTATTTTCAAGTGACAGAGCATATCAGAGCCAGGGCATCTCTTGTGTATATTCAAATGAGCCTGCGCTGAAGGTTTAACCCTGCCCATTACCAAGTACCCCTGTCGCAATAGCTAAAAGCCAGATTAAGTCATTGACTGTTTATATTTAAAGAGCACAATAGCTAGAATCTTATTTGTCCCATTTTAACTGATGTCCCACTTTTTCTGACTTCACCCCTATAAGTTTATGGAGAGTATTTATTTCTTGAATGGTAACAAAATATTCTTGACATCGGAATCATGCAGAATAGATTAATTAACCAAATAACCAATACATATGTGATTTTAATCAATCACTTAATAAATTATTATTGTATTCCATTTATTAGTTTGTGATTTGCTCATAAAAATGTCATGGCAACAACATAAACAAATTCATCATGACCGAACAATATAGCGCTATGATGAGACAGAAGCGCTTCTAACGAGATTCGACAATGAGACATTTCCAAAAGGCGAAAATGTAGCCTACTTGCCCAATGAACTAAAACCAATAGGTTCAACTCATGTTGGTTTAGTTTAGTCTATTTCGGCTTCCTTAGTTGCTCAGTTTTTTTTTTTTTTTTTTTGACAGCCTCGGTAATGAACACCGACGTTTGTTTTCTGAGGAGACAGGAAAACCGCGAAGATCCTTTGTGTCGCCTCATATTAAATTTCTATCGCCAATGGAATTCTAATGATTAACATTAAGATCAACGTGATCTATAGATTTACATATCTCTAATAACATCAAAAGTAAGTCAATCATCATGAAATCCACAGATCTTACAGTTAAATGTTTCAGCTTCAGAAAGACCTTACGTTTGACCCGAGCCGGAGGTAGATATGGAGGTTATGGCAGCATTACAGGCTGGGGACATGGGTGGGCCTGCAGGGGTGGTGGATAGGTGCCTGCAGCGGAAATGGGGAGCTCACCTGCACATCTATACAGATGGGTCAAAAGATCTGGCCAGTGGGAGGGCGGGGTTTGCGATTCATATTCCTAAATTGCAGATCATCCAGGGCAGGCGGCTAACAGACAGGGTTTCAGTTTTCACTACTGAGATAGTGGCGCTCTTGTGGGCATTAGAATGGGTGGGGGAGGTGGGAGTAGACAAGGCAGTCCTGTGTTCGGACTCTGCCGCTGCATTAGCGGCCCTGCAGGGTGGGGAGAGGGGGGGCGAGGCCAGACCTGGTGGCGGAACTGCTAGTGGCTTTGTATAGGGTGGTTCAGAGGGGGTGTGAGGTGGGATTCTTGTGGGTACCGGCTCATGTTGGGGTGGGTGGGAATGAGGCCGCTGATGCAGCTGCTAAGGCTGCACTGAGGAGGGAAAGCATAGATGTTGTGGTTTCCCTGGGGGTGTCCGAATGTAGGAGTATAATTAGACAGGGGATTACCCAGATATGGCAACGGGAATGGGACCAGGAAAGGAGGGGTAGATTTTATTATAAATATCCAGTCATCTGTGAGAGGGAGCACGGGATGTCACTGGTCTATGAGGAGGGATGAGGTCATTATGACTAGGTTGAGGATGGGGCATTGTGGGTTGGCAGGGGTTTAGTGAGGGTAGGAAATTATATGGATGGGTTGTGTGGTGAGTGTGGGGTGGTGGAGGACGTCCAGCATGTGTTAATGGACTGTGGGAAATATAGGGAGGAACGGAGGGTATTGTTCAGGGAATTACAGGATGTTGGGGTAACCACCTACTCGATAAGAACAATGTTGGAGGCATGTTGCAGAGAGGTGGGGAGGAGTGTCCTCAAATATATCTATTTAACTGGCCTGCACCTGAGGGTGTGAGGTGGGGAGTGAGACAACTGGTGGTGATGCTAATAAAGACCTGTGGAGGGCAGCAATACACCGGAAGGTGTCCATGCCAGAAAGAAAGAAGAAGAAGAAGAAGACCTTGGCTGTGTCCGAATCAGAGCTCTATCTACTGCGCCCTGTCTCCTGCGAAGAGTGCACTGGTACAAGTGTGCTGTTTAATGTGCACTGTATAGCAGGACGTGAAAAATATCCGCTATACTATTTCCAAACCGTACTGTGGAAGTGTCGTAAGCAGGTCATAAAACGTCCCACCAGTGTTGCCATGTCCGCGGTTTTACAGCTAAATACTTTTAAAATGCAGTACTTTTAAAGTGCAGTCACGGGTAAAAATGAAAAGTCCGAAAGCACGCACTTATTTTAAAAAGTAAAAACATGATGATTTCTATTTAAAATACGTTGGTTTCGGTTAAAAATAGCCTATAAATTGGGCTAGTTTTGAGTAGCCATTTGGCTGGAAAGTCTGACAAGATCTGGCAACCCTGTGCCCCACTCTTGCGCTGTCATGTCACGTGTTGTTTTTGTTGCATTTGAAGGAAAACGTCAGCGAACCTGCGCCTCATTTTTAAAAAACGAAGCTTCACGTCATATTCATGTGATCAAAATGTTTGTGTACTAATTGAAAAGTGTGCTCCCGAATGTACTCAGCGAAACCCCGGAAGTAAGTGTGTCATCCGGGTGTTTCACGTATACTGCAATTTGAAAAAAATTTGCGTACTCTACGACTTTCTCGCCCTATCTACTACTATCTACTCACCAAGGCTACTCAACAGTGTGGAAGAGTGCTGATTCTGACACGGCCCTTACATTTTTGAATGGTGTTCAGTGTGTAACGCCATGGTGGATACGGAAATAGCGCCTCCAGCGGAGTGGCGAGTTTGGGATCAGGTGGCGAGATTAGGTGCAGCTACGCTACTAGCCTACAATATATTAATTATATGCTAGCCTAATTATATATAGCCTCGGCTAATTTATAGCTAGCCCTATTATATACCTATAATATACGTTTTCTGTCTATCTGTCTGTCTGCCTGTATACCTATTCAAGACTCTTTTTTTCCCCGCTGATGATATATTTGGAAGCCGTGCGCGTGGATATTTAATTTAATATTTAACGACTGTTTTCTTGATTTGAGCGCTGCCGTCCGACCGTTAGCCTACTCCAGCTGCCTTGGACATATGGCATTGGCTACAGGTAGGTAATTTAACCCTACTTAGTTTTGTGAATACATTTATAATTAGGCCCTAGCAGCTAGATTAAACAAATATCAATTGATAGGCTACACTTTAGATGCTGATCTTCTTATGCCTAACGGTCGAGGCTAACTAGCTAACGTTAGATAGAATCAGCACAGTGTAAAAGCCCAGGCCAAACAGAAACATTAAACTAGCTAGCTAACGAGTGGTATCGTTAGTTTAAATTGACCACAACACATAGGCTACATTGAGAAATTTTAAATGAAAAGTAGGCTATAAAACTTTAACGTGCCTAGCAACCAATCGATAGAGAGATTATTGTGGATAAGGCTATTCAATTAACGTTAGATCTGTTAATCAATCTTATATGAACGGCATTTATCCTCAGCACCACAGCGGCTATGTATGTAGCCTATTTTTTTCAACAATATTAAAGGGTGCGCTGGCATTTTCTGTTTTGATAAAGACAACCTATAATTTCTCACTATTTTCTCTCCCTTTTAGTGTTGTGAACAGCACATTTGCTCACTGTTTGCGAAGATTACACAGTAACTTACTCCTTAGCTGAGGGACTTGGTGTTTTAACGTTACTTAAAACGTGGAAAACATTTTGAAATTTCCATTCCAGATGTCGACAGACTTGTCACCGAGGAGTAACGTTACGACAGAATGTCCAAACTTGTCCCACCAACATGTAAGGTCCCTCCATGAAGTACAATTTGAGTTGTGTGTGTGATTCACACAAAATTGAACAACATTCTAGTATATTCCTAATATTCGCTTATTTTATTATTCGATTGTTTGCTTTCAAATACACAAATAAGATTAAATTGAGTAACTCGCATGCAAAACCACCCTTCTGATTATTTTGCGTAGACTATGTAGGCTCAGACAGGCTTAAACAGTCTTCCCATAGCCTAGCTAAAGACACATTGCGGGGTAAGTAGAACAGTAAAGCTATGTATGCCAGTGTATATACTATCAGCCTTAATGTGTTTTAATTTAGCAAAAAAACATGTTTTCCTTCCACTACAAACCAAGAGACATGCCAGGCTGCCCCTCAAAACTGCCCTTCAAAACTGTAAGTGGGCATCATTATTTTCTACTACCTATACCTGCACTTTTATGAGGTATTTTATGAGATATTGCCTATTTTAAATAAATATATAGTTTGGTGCTTAAGTATATTTTTGTTTTATGACACAGCTGTCACAACTTCTGCCTGAGGAGCCCCAGGCCTTGTCAGAAGTAGCAAAAAAAAACGTTTAGACTACACACATGCACACCTACACTCAATGATCTAAGCTCACAACATTTAATCTTTCCCCATAGATATTCTCACTTGCAAGAATTTGCAGAGACCCAGCAACAAATCCTTGCAATGCAAAGGAGAATACTGGCAGCTAGGGGAGAGGCAAAGGAGGACATTATGTAAAATGGTCCATGTCAGAATGTGGAGGAGCTCCAACAGCTCAACAAGGAAGACCGAGATGGAAAAGAGGACAAAGATGGTAAACATGGAAGAAGCTGTGAAAATAACATTTTAAAACTAAGATACCCACTTAGTTATGGCATCATTATGGCATAATCAATTTAAGTCTAAACTGCAGTATCTACAGCACTTTATGCCTACTGTAATTTTTTACTTATAAATTAAATTAATTTATCTTGTAGTAGGCTACAGAATCATGAACTACCTTTGTTCTCTTGGAAGAGCTAACCCAGGGGCAACTCTTCACAAAATGTTGTGTGAGCTGGCATCTAATCAAGTGTTGAGGACCTACACATTGAGGGGAAAAAACTGGTCTTCCAAGTGTGGAAGTACAGTCCTGGCCAAAAGTCTTGTCGCATGAGTGGACAAAAGTGACAATTGCTAATTACCCAACTCTTAATTAGCTAATACAGTTAGGAAACAACACAAATTAATCATAAGTGTCTAAAGTTTATTTAGATACTAGCAAAATGACATTTAAAAATTGTTACTAAATGTTACAGCTTGATAATGATCAACAGGCCAGTTTTGGCCGGACAAAAGTCTTGTCGCAATGGCCAACTCCAATTTCTAGGCCACAGTGAATAAGGAAGAAACGAACAAGGGGCTTGATTAGTCAGCTGTAGGTAACTTTGAGCTATAAAAGCAGAAATTTGACACTTTATGCCAAGTTCATGCTCAACATTGCTTCTGTCAACATGCCCAAGATCAAACCAGAAACCAAAGTGCTGATCATCAAGAATCTCAAGTCCAAGTCTCCTGCTGAAGTTTCATACATCTTCAATGTGCCTAAACAGCAGGTGGAGAGGATTCGCAAGCGCTACCAAGAGACTGGCGACGTCCATGACAGACCCAGGTCGGGCAGACCGCGCAAGACAACTGCTCGAGACGACAGCTTGCTGGTCCGATGGTCAAAAGCCAGCCCCAGGGAGGAGTGGACGCCAGCAACGCCTGTTTCGTCAAGAACTGTACGTCGGATTCTTGCTCGCAATGGTCTCCACGGTCGTATTGCTGCCCAGAAACCAGCGCTAAACAAGAGACAGCTAAGAAACCGTGTTGCGTACGCCAAGGCCCACAGCCTGACGGAAGGTTGGACAGCAGAAAAGTGGCAAAAAATTGATTTTTCAGATGAATCGTCAGTTGAGCTCCATCCCAAGCGCCGCCAATATTGTCGACGACCCTCTGGGGCCCGTCTGGACCCACAGTTCACCCAGAAGACAGTCAAATTTGGAGGTGGAAAGATTATGGTTTGGGGTTACATCCAATACGGAGGTGCCAGGGAGATCTGTAAGGTGGATGGTAACATTGACAGTGCCAAATATCAACAGATTCTCCCAGTACATTCCCAACTACAAGAGGGGTCAGATTTTTCAACAGGATGGAGCTCCTTGCCATACCTCAGGTTCCACTATGAAGTTTCTCAGGGGGAAGAAGATCAAGGTCCTTCAGGGATGGCCAGCACAGTCTCCAGATATGAATATTATTGAGCATATCTGGGGAAGAATGAAGGAGGAAGCTTGGAGGACCAAGCCGAAGAACTTGGAGGAGCTTTGGGATGCCTGCAAGGTGGTAAGACTCTCTGCCAAACCGGATGGCAACTGTTCTGTAGGCCAAAGGAACCCATACAAGATATTAATTTCTTAACTTATAGTCCATGATGAAATACTAGACTGATTTTTCATTTGGTATTTTATTAACTTTTTGAGAAAGATAAAATTTATTGATTATAATTTGATTTGCGACAAGACTTTTGTCCGGCCAAAACTGGCCTGTTGATCATTATCAAGCTGTAACATTTAGTAACAATTTTGAAATGTCATTTTGCGAGTATCTAAATAAACTTTAGACACTTATGATTAATTTGTGTTGTTTCCTAACTGTATTAGCTAATTAAGAGTTGGGTAATTAGCAATTGTCACTTTTGTCCACTCATGCGACAAGACTTTTGGCCGGGACTGTAAGCTGTTTTGTGAAACTGTTCTGTAGGGCCAAGAAAGCCTCATAAGCAAACTTTTATATAAATAATTAAATAATACAGTCAAGATCTAGTGGAAAGGTACTGAGATGGGGGGTGGCGAGAGGATGCAGGATAGTTTTCTGTCAGCAAGGATGAGGGGCATCTAGCACACCAGTCAAAACAGGAATGTTTTCCTCCTGTGTTCCATAACTAAGCTGATAAGATAGATCATGCTGACCGAACAGGTGGGAAAAGAATAAAAAATAAGGGAAATTAAGGAAAATTTCATGGTCTGATTAAAAGGAGGAAAAGTCACAAACAATTTTATTTGATAGATCAAGAGTGCCCCCAAGCGCATAGGGTAAGAATAGGTCATATAACATATTTATTTTTTGCCTAATTTGTTATTGGATAAAATAAGATATTATGAAAGGGTGTTACCACATATTATTGGAGTATTAGTAACGTAAAGGAGGAGTTATATGATATTATATAAGCTAATGTTTGTTTTTGTTCGGGGAATTCCGAATCCTCTGCAAAGGTTTGTGGTTTTCCCATGTTGAATCAACGTTTGACCGTTTAATAAAAGATTAAATTTAATAGAAGACTCTGCTATTTCCTTCATCTTTATCTTGAGAATTCTTCCACTCGAAAACCCATCTCAAATTGAACTTAATGAGGAGGGAGTAAAGGACTTCCCTCCACATATTTGGCGAGCCAGCCAGGAGTCCAAGATCCCGGGAAGGATGCAGGAGGGAACCAACGGCGTGCTGTGTTTTATCTTCAAGTTAGAGACCGGTCAATAGTGAGAGGTAAGCAACCACCTTTTTCATAAAAAGTCTGCAGAGAGGAATTACCCACACTCCGTTGGCCCCAAGTGTGGTCCTACACCGGTGACGGGGCTCCAGTGGGTGAGTGGAAAGAAAAAAAAATAATAATAATAATAATAATTTAATAATGAAATAAATAGGATAAGATAGGATAAATAGAAATTATTGTGATGAAGTGAAATAAGCAGGAGTGTTGTGTGATATTTTGTGATTTTTGAGCTCTGAGTGTGATATTTTGTGGTTTTTGAGCTCTGAGAAAAAGTTTGAGCTCTGAGTGTGATGACAACACTGTGGGGGAGCAATGGGCTCCAAGTTAGCTAACCAAATAACGAGCAATTCTGGGTTGTGGGTCGCGTAGAGGTTGTGTGTAAAGGGACGCCTTTCCCTTCAAACAGTCCGCCACAAACGGTGAATAGAGTGAAGCAGTTGAAAGATACTGCCACTGCTATATTACGGTAGGGACAATTAGGGAAGCAGTGTAGTGAGAAAAAATTAAAAAATTTAAAAAAACTATTTTTTAAAATAAAAGTTATGTTGTGTGGCCAAATAATTTACTATTGTTAATAATACTATAATTTTTGTTATAATTTTTTGTAAATAGTACTATATGTATATACATATATCTCAATTAATCAAATTAGAACAAATACCGCCTCCAAGAAGTGTACCTCAAGGTTTGATAGTTCTTTGGGTTTGTGCTATTATTGTATTTTACAATAAGTTTGGGCTGGTTAGCCTTTACCATAGATCCACTGCACGGGTTGTACAATCAAACTGAACATAATCGATTAAATAATACTGTAACAGGAGAACAATAGAAAAAAGATAAGGTGTGCTAACATTATATGAGAATTTGTTGTATTTTGGATTCTGTATATAATGCTGAAGGAAATTATGTAAATAACAGGGTTTTACTTAGATAGATAGTACTCCACTAGAAAAGTGGAAATATTATGTGTATGTTATTGAGTATGTTATTGTGGGAAAAGATACAGTGGGAGAATAATTAACATGAGAACAGTTATACGGAGTGAAATCTCTGTGCTGCCATTCAGGGATTGATAACATAAACATTTGAAATATGTTTAGACTGGTGGGCAGACGGAGCTGTTTGGCTGGAGTGTACCCCAGTGAGGGAATTGAGAACTGAAGAGGTAGAAGGGGAAGTTGAGCAGGGGCATTCAGGGGGAGGAGTCACATGAGTCACAGTCACTAAGTGGGAACTAACAGGATTAAAGGTAAAGGCGTGGCTACCAAGAACAGAGTGGTCCCCTGAATTATAAAAATAATAAGAATAAATCAATTAAGAATAAATTAATTAAGAATAAATTAATTAAGAATAAATCAATTAAGAATAAATGAATTATTTTTATTTTTTAAATTTTATTTTTTAAAATTGTATTTTTTATTTTAAAAAGAAAACATGGAGGCAAAGTTATTATAGTTGTAAGTTTTTCATTTAGTTTTTATTTTTATTAGTTTTTAATTTCACTTTCTAATTTAGAGGGAGAGAAATTAAATATTGGTTTTGAATGTTTTAAATTACTCTATATGCAATCCAGATTTCAGATCACAGATCAGGAAGAGGATCAGAAACTAAAACTAAAAAGAATTCATGATTCATTTTTATTTCAGTTCGTTTTGCACCACTACAATACAGTTTTAGTTTTTTTTTAGTTTTAAAAGTAACTTCAATTTTTATTTTTATTTCAGTTAACTAAAATGTTTTTTTATTTTAGTTTCAGTTTTAGTTTCACTTTCAGTTAACTAGAATAAGCTTGCATGGGCTAAAGAAAAATAAGGATTTGAAAACGCGGAAGGGCGAGACTTTAAAGACACCTCTCTCCTGCATGAGTGAATTATTTCAAACAGACTATGAGAAGACTATGAAAAAATGGGAAAAGTGGACAAGACGTGGTCCCTTGGTATGGCCTAAGGAAGGCACTTTTGGGCTTCAATACCTGCAATCAGTGCAATTTTGTGTAGTAAGGAGAGTAAGAGCCGGAAAGGAAAGTTGCGAACTTACAGAGCACATCTAAATCAATGGAAGAATGAGTCTTTCAGATGGAGAGCGACTGTGGAGAGGAAGGAGGAGCACCAGCCGAAGGCGGACCCCCAACCAGCTCCATCAGAGCAAGGATGGCGACCGGCGAATGGAGCCATTAAGGCTGCAGGCCTGTATCCCCTATTGAACAACATTGGGAAACAAGAGGATCTGAGCCAGGGGCCTGAGACTACTGTGAGGATGAGGCCAGAGTTGGTGAAAGTGAAAGGGACCCTGGAAGTAGAAGGTAATTTGGAAACCGTTTTAATAAGATCAAAAGTTACAGCAGCATGCCCAGAGGAAGGAGAATCAGAGACAGCCCAGAGTGACAGCCGAGGAAACGAGGGAAATTCCGCAAATAGCACACGATGCCCACGCCTCCACACACCTCATGGTGGGCCAGAGACATCAGGGAATTCAAGCAGCAGTGATAACCCAGCATATACAGGCACCCCCACCCTCCAGAGAAAGTCCAAGGAGGACAGGGCCCATCCATCGAATGGGCTGGACCAAATTTCCAAAGGCCAGTGTTCCCATGGACAAACCAGGGCCAGTGGCAGCAGAAAGACTGCTGGAAATGCGGAAAGATGGGACACTGGGCCAGGAACTGTCAGAGAGGAAGAGGAAGGGGAGGATTCCAATCAAGAGGCCGCATGAACCAAGGAGCAAACCCTGGGTGGTGGCTATCGTACCCGCCAATGCCATCATATCAAGGACCCGAGAACCAGATAGCAATGACCCCACAGCAAAACATGTATGGGCAGCAGCAGGAGGAATGGCAGCCACAACAGCCACAGCAACCACAACAGCCACAACAACAATGGGGAATGAGTCCCCAACAGAATCCCCTTCAATAGGGATGCCTTGAGAATCCTACACCCCTAGGAGCAGAGGGAGAATATGAAGCAAAGGAAATGCTATATATAACATCCAGCTGTGCCACAAATGAACCACAAATTGATATTCTCATAAGAGGGAAAACATGCAACTTTTTAATAGATACTGGGGCAACATACTCCTGTATTGGTCTGGATGGAGCACATTTGCCACTTACAACACATCATATTAAAGCAAAATGATTTTCAGGGATAACACAAACTGTTCCATTTACCGAAGAGCAAAAACTGTCAAGGGGGAGCAGCAAATTGCGGCAAGACTCCTATATACCCCTAATGTACCCGTAAACTTGCTAGGCAGGGATCTGCTGTGCAAATTGAATGCCACCATTTCATGTACGCCTCAAGGGCTGATCTGCACGTTTCCTGGATCATCTGGACAATATGTGATGGACATGTTAAACAAGGAACAGGGTGGCCCAGTAGCCTACTGGGGACAGTTACCACAAGAATATTTCAATAATTTGAATGAATATTGGAAGCTATGGATAAGAACATGCCCGGTACTGAAAGAAAGTATCAGCAAGACAGAAATGAGGGATCAGCTCCACGTGACCTTATTCTTTGACCCGACGGAAGAAGATGAAGAGTACGCGCAGGACTTCAAGGAGATAGACGGGAAACAGGGTATGATACATGCAAGAGGCATCTACATCGGAAAAGAAGGGGTCGGGGCTATGATAGCCCTGGGGGAGAAGAACTTACCAACAGAGCAATGGTACATGATGTCGGACACAGCAGCTCCCCATGTAACGTTGGGTGTCAACCCAGGATTTGAAGCAAAAGACATTGGACCAATGGTAAAAAGAATGATGCAGCAGCAGTATCTCCCTACTAACATACCCGGATTGTTGAATGGTGTCTGCCCCACAGATTGGTTCTTATCATTGGACCTAAAGACTCCAGTACACATGGAGAAACACACACTGGAAGTGGAAGCAATGATGACTCTCACAGAAGAACAAGAGGAGTACCTACAGGATGTTCCAAAAGAACTCTGGGCAGAAGGGGGCCACGACATCGGCCTCATGCGTTCAGCTGGACAGGTGAAGATACAACTGAAACCAGGCATGATGGGACCCCGGGTCCGTCAATACCCCCTGAACAAAGACGCAGAAGAAGGAATTAGCACCACTATACAAGAACTTCTGAAAGCTGGGGTGATATACCCTACAACCAGCCCATGCAACACACCAATCTTACCGGTTAAGAAAGCGGGAGGAAAATGGAGGATGGTGCAAGACCTCAGACCGCTCAATAGCCAAGTAATTGCGGACTACCCAATTGTACCCGATCCCTCAACCATATTAACTAACATCCCAAGTGATACAACCCACTACACAGTTATCGACCTATGTTCAGCGTTTTTCTCAATTCCAGTACACCCTGAGTCACAGTATTTATTTGCATTCACATGCAGGGGGCAACAGTACACTTATCAGAGACTGCCTCAAGGATATGTAGAATCCCCTAGCCTATTCAATCAAATGGTCAAAATGACCTAGCGGACTTTGCGCCAAAGGGGGGAAGCACTCTCATCAAGTGCGTGGACGACCTTCTCCTATGCAGCCCAAGTATGACCGCATGCAAAGAGGACAGTAAGAAACTGTTACAAGAACTGACACTAAAAGGCCACAAAGTCTCCAAGTCAAAGTTACAGTTTTGTCAAGAACAAGTGCAATACCCGGGTCATACTCTTAAGGAAGGGAGCAAAAGTATTTCAGCAGAACGAATTGAAGCAATTACGAAGGTGCCCAGACCGAGAACGGTGAAAGAAATGCAGAGATTCCTAGGAATGACGGGGTACTGCAGGCAGTGGATTTGTGACTATGCGGAAATGGCACGGCCACTAACAGATTTGTGCCTAAATAAAGCAGGAAGACACCAAATTGAATGGCTCCCAGGAACAGAATCAGCTTTCACTGGACTTAAGCAAGCATTACAAACAGCTCCAACTCTGGGACTCCCAGACTACAACAAACAGTTCCACCTGTTCTGTGCAGAAAAAGGGGGGTTTGCCACAGCAGTACTGACCCAAAAAGAGCAAGAAAGATACAAACCCATTGCCTATTACAGTAAGAGACTAGATGCCGTAAAAAGAGGACTCCAGAGAAAGGGCTGGCAGCAGCCGCCTTTGCAGTAGAGATGGCAAGCAACGCCAATAACGGCAGGGCATGAAGTTACCCTGTATGTGTCACATGCAGTAGAAGCACTACTCAGTAGAGGGAAATCGTCCCTAACTCATCAGAGAGATATGAGATCCTACTCACACAGCCAGGATTGACCATTATCAGATGCAAAGCTGTGAACCCAGCGGAATTAATAATGACCCCAGAAGAAGGCCAACCACATGAATGTGAAAGAATGGTGGAAGCAGAAGCAAGAGCAAGAGAAGACCTACACCAAGAACCACTGGTGGCTCCGGACCACGTGTTCTTTGTGGACGGTTCATCATCCTTTGATCCCCACACAGGAAAAAGGAGAGCCGGATATGCTGTAGTACGACAAGAAGGGCCATGGACATATCAAACGATCGAAGAATCAGCTCTAAGCCCAGGGACAAGTGCCTAACAAGCAGAACTGGTAGCCCTAGCAAGAGTCTGTAGAAGGGGTACAGGACACACCGTTAATATCTACTGTGACTCAGCGTATGCTTGTGGGGTATATAGTACACATTTTGGGGAATATGTGCAAGACGAGGGTTTCTCACTGCAGGGGGAAACCGTATAAAAAACATTTTTGAGGTAAAAGAACTGTTGGAGGTCATGAAACAACCCGCAAAAATTATAATTATAAAGTGCGGAGCACATACAGGCGGAACAGACCCTGTGTCAGCAGGAAACGATTATGCAGATAAAGCTGTTAAACTAGCAGCAGAGGAGTTGGAGTACTGGCCTACAGCAGATCAACAGGTGTTTCTGAATGTAGAAGCACAAGAGGCTTCTACAATGTCAGAAAAGGTGGAATGGGAAAATAGAGGATGTGAGTTAGATAAGTCTACACGAATATGGCGGCAATGTACAGGAAAGCAGGGAAAGCAATCGCACCAAGCGCAGTAATAGAGGTAATTTGCAGAGCTGCCCATGGTGTTGGCCACTCTGCAAGGGGGGAGATGATGAGAGAAATACAGAAACATTGGTTTATACTAGCATGATATCAAGATGCAAAATTTGTCAGGAAGTAAACATAAAGAAAGGGATACCGACTACACCAGGCTCTATGCCACCACCGGTGGGTCCATTTACCCATTTGGTAATGGACTATGTAGATATGATCGATCGTGCGGAAGGCAAAAGATATTGTCGAGTAATCATTGATATATTTTCAAGATGGGTAGAAGCATTCCCCACTACGCATGCGGATTCTAAAACTGTAGCTAAAGCCTTGGCAAGATAAATTTTCCCCAGATTCGGGGACTGTCAGACCCTGAGCAGCAACAATGGTTCTAAAAACTAAAGTACAGAAAATATGTAGGCAAACAGGGATGAGATGAGTACAAGGTCTACCATTAGCACTCATGGCCATGATAAATAGTCAGAATAGATTTATCCATTTGACACCCCATGATCACACATATTACATACACTGACTACATGAAGAAAAGAACAACTCAAAGGGGACATAATAAAGCCCCAACTGACTAAAGGCCCTTAGGATAGAAAAACCAGACACATAAATAGATTAAGGAAAAGGGCGAAGAAGGTAGGAGACGCCTGAGTGAAGTGCTAGTAACCTCTCCTCAGGCTTCTCAGAATATGGGCTCCTAAGAAGAGGAAGAAGACATTACAAGTATAATCCAATTCTTTTTATATAATCTTTGTATAATTATAGCGAATCAAAATTAGATGATCATTAAAAATCATTAAATACAGTAGCTTTTTGATTAACTTTTTGATATTTACTTTTTGATAGATCCTCTGTTAATTAGAGGAAGTATTAACTTAGTTAAATTATGCATGCATGAAACTAATCAATTAAAAATGTTTATTTTTATCATACAATTGAAATGTCATAACATAACCCCACCACCAGGTGAAGTATCAACAAGAGAGTGTGAGACCGAATGGTCTCAAAGGGGGGAATGTGGAAGTAAGCTGTTTTGTGAAACTGTTCTGTAGGCCCAAGAAAGCCTCATAAGCAAACTTTTTTTATAAATAATTAAATAATACAGTCAAGATCTAGTGGAAAGGTACTGAGATGGGGGGGTGGCGAGAGGATGCAGGATAGTTCTCTGTCAGCAAGGACGAGGGCATCTAGCACACCAGTCAAAACAGGAATGTTTTCCTCCTGTGTTCCATAACTAAGCTGATAAGATAGATCATGCTGACCGAACAGGTGGGAAAAGAATAAAAAATAAGGGAAATTAAGGAAAATTTCATGGTCTGATTAAAAGGAGGAAAGGTCACATTTTTATTTGATCGAGAGTGCCCCCAAGCGCATAGGGTAAGAACAGGTCATATAACATATTTATTTTTTGCCTAATTTGTTATTGGATAAAATAAGATATTATGAAAGGGTGTTACCACATATTATTGGAGTATTAGTAACGTAAAGGAGGAGTTATATGATATTATATAAGCTAATGTTTGTTTTTGTTCGGGGAATTCCGAATCCTCTGCGTAGGTTTGTGGTTTTCCCATGTTGAATCAACGTTTGACCGTTTAATAAAAGTTTAATAGACCGTTTAATAAATTTAATAGAAGACTCTGCTATTTCCTTCATCTTTATCTTGAGAATTATTCCACTCGAAAACCCATCTCAAATTGAACTTAATGAGGAGGGAGTAAAGGACTTCCCTCCACACAAGACATCAGGAATTGCCATGTGATAATAGGCAAGTTTAGCTTACACTGGTGACTTCATTTGATCTTTCTTGAAAGGGTCATAAAATTGAGTGTTGCACATCTATTCATTTCCTTTTGCCTAAAATAGGATACCAACACTATGTCCTAAAACTCATGAATTTTTACCTAAATTATATGTATATGAGGTATATTATATATGTATATTATATTAACCTATTGTATACAGGTTTTCTAAATTAGCCTATGGTTTCATCTGAATTCCTATGCAAAAGCACCTCAGGTTACTGTCAATTTAAATGATTGAAATATATGCATCATGAAGAATTGGTATTGAAGTTTTGCCTTACAGTATTAGTCAAATACACAAATGCATGTATTTAATTGTGTTAATGTGGTGTTCAAATGGTAAAGAAAAACAAAGAATAAAACATGTTCTATTTCTAGGAGCAATCATGAAAAACTGAAGGAAACTGATGTGGAGGAACTCATCGCAGTGGCCCTGAGAATTTGCCCCACACAGGCATTTCAAAAGGAATTTAATTGATGGCTTTATTTTGTTAGAATAATTTTGATTGACAATCATGTTGGAGTAATTTTGTTTGGTTGTTTATACATATTTAGTTTGAATAATATACTGTACATAGTGTGGCGTGAAAATATAACTGGAATGTAAAGGGATGATTTTGATTGATTGATTTTATTGGGTAAAAGTACAGACAGTAGTACATCCCAGAGGATAACACGTAAAAGCGTACTTAAACACTTGTTTCCAACGTGGTCCTCGTTGGTGGACAAGAAACAAAAAAAACAAAAACATACAGAAAAAACAGTCAGAATACAATTTGACATTTACTACACAAAAAAGTGCAATATATGGATGTGTATGAGTGTGAGAGGGACTGTGTATGTGTATATGTATATGTATGTGTGCGTGCGTGTATGATAGGTGTATGTATTGTATAGTTGTGTATTAAGAGTGTGTTATGATACATTATTGTAATACAAGTGAATGTGTGTATGTGTGTATGAGAAAACCTTCCAAACCTTAAACCTAGGAAGGTAAAATAGATTTCTTCCAAAGATGTATCCTGACGTGACCAGTAAAAACATTTTGAGATGGCGCTACTTTGATACTCAGAGGGAGACTATTCCATAATAATACACCTGTATAATAAAAAGAGCTTCGAGCAGCAGTGCTATTCAATCTAGCCACTGTGCAAGAGCGTACACTAGCTCTTGTATTATACTCATGCTGGGAGTGCACCATCCCAACATGACTACTCAGGTAAGCTGGGGCAGTCCCATTTATGACCCTGAACATAAGGTTCAACTTAAGCTGTTCAACGCGCTGCTCTACTGGGAACATATTGACTGCTCTGAATTCATGTTCCCCAATATGAGTTCTGAAGGGAGCATTCAGTATGTAACGGATGATGTTATTTTGCATTACCTGTAACTTATATTTTAGCTTGGCTGACAAACCACTATACCAGGCTGAACAGGCATAGTCAAAATGACACTGTATCAGTGCAGACACAAGCAACTTTTTAATTTTGGTGTCAAACTCCCTAGTTTTACGGTACAGGAACTTTAATTTGTCTGCACTCTTTGAGAGAACCCTTTCTGCAATTAAGTCTCCTGAAAGAGATTGCTCCAGTGTTATTCCAAGATAAATAACACTTGATCTGGACTCAATGACATCTCCTACATTCATGGCAGGCAAAACTCCTTTCTTTGAAAAGACACCAGCAGTCTTTTCCTCTCCAAGCCTTGAGCAGTCTGTGCCACAAAGGAGTAGTAAAACTCTAAAAATGATTAAAGCCATATTTGTTTTTACCGATCCAGCTCAAAGATCCAGCGATCCAGTTGTGTAGTTACCTGGCCATGATATGAGTCCAAATGGTGGCGAAATATGTTCGTTAGTTGCTTTGTGCTCCCCTGGGGTGATAAATTAGAATACGGTTTTTGTCGCTCTCCATTCACTTCTATGGGGAAGCTAAAACGTTCTCAAAATGCCACTTCCAGCACGTATACGAAAAGAATACGGATTCTAACAATGATCTTGACGGATCAAGTCACAGTCGCGTCTTCTATCACTTCTTCCACTTCTTCCAGATGAAGAGGGTTGCTTTGGTACTTCTCACCTAACGTGGCACTCAACAACTTCCTGTCTGAACCTGAACGCATCTCTCAGTGCGCTATTTTCATTTAACCCTATACATGGTGGCCCCCTAGTGGTAGTTGTCGACGTCCCAATTACAGTACTCATATTTCTCTGAAATTCTAAAGTTGTAGAGTTTCTTATTCCATTTCGCCAATGCCCAGCACATTTCCACAGCGACTACCTATCGCACGTGGGGCTGTAATACGTTGCTGTTATGTAAAAATGCTGGTACGTTTTAACGCATTTTTTGTACGTAAAAACATTATTTAAAAAAAAAAAACAGGTGTATGTATTTATCAATTTGAACTTTAAACTATGGATGTACAGTGAATATCTTTTGAGATTTTGACTTGTTTGGTTGTTTTTGCATATTTTGTTTGAATAGTTATATACTATAGATAAATTGATATGAAAAAATAACTTCAGAATAGGAATATAAATGTAAGGGATGATTTAAGACTTGAGCACAATATTTAGCTTTTGTGAAGTTTGACTGCGAGACTCATCACTGCAAACTATAGGCTACAGCACAATACATAAATATACAGCACAAAATATAGGAAGAAGCACTGGAATCATTACTGTTGTGCGTTATGCAGGTTGAAATAAATGTTTATTTCTCACTTGTGCTCATTTGGCTGATGTGTTCATATTGCTTTTACATGTAGTGATCTGTAAAATAAAACTTCAACCGTATTTATGTGTTAACTTGCCTGCAATGATGACTTATTAAGGCGTATTATATTTGAATGAAGACCTGCCCGTCTTTTCCATGGAATTTTAACGGTACACCTAAGAACTCAGAAATTCTATGCTAATTATTTGTATTACATTCGTTATATTACTGTGTATGAGAAACACATCATGCCACGTTGGAATATGTTATTATGAAGAACCTAAGACATTTAAATATTTATGTCATGTTGATGCGAATTATTGGTAATATTGTTATCATTATTATTAGTCGCAGTAGGCTAGTTTTTTTAGTTGTAGTAGTAGTAGTATACTATTGTTCTTGTTTAATTGTGGTGGTAGGCTAATAAAAAAATAAAAGCGTGACAACTGTTGGCTGACAGGCTACAAGCTGCGCCCAGATAACGATTCAGGAATGCAACATTTCCTTCAGAGAAAAACCAAAAGGCAACTCTCCCGGAACGTTCTTATTAGGTTAGGAGAACATTCCCAGAACTATGCAGTGTGCTGGTAACGTTAAAGGAACGTTCTGGGAACCACATATAATACCAGATGGGAACGTTCCAGATACGTTAAGAAACCTTCCTGGAAAACCGCAAGGGAACGTTATATTTGCAACCATATAGGAACGTACCCCTAACCTTGAAAAAACCTTCCCGGAACGTTCTTATTAGGTTAGGAGATCGTTCCCATAACTATGCAATGTTCTAGTAACGTTAAAGGAACGTTCTGGGAACCACATATAATACCAGATGGGAACGTTCCAGATACGTTAAGAAAACTTTCCTGGAAAACGGCAAGGGAACGTTAATTTTAACCATATGGGAACGTACCCCTAACCTTGAAAAAACCTTCCCGGAATGTTCCCAGAACCAGAAATTGTTTGCTGGGTTGCTGTTTTGTTGCTTATAATGTCTGTGAGTAGGCTAGGCAATGCAAGTCAAACCTATATGTTAACTTGGAGCCTGGAGATAAATGATAAATATGTTAGCCTATGTGTTTTGGTTTAATGATCGCAAGGAGCAAACAAAAAACACATCCGGTTCATAAATTAAGCTGCTTGAGTGGGTAAATTATTATTTTTAAAATAACTCGCGCAGAGTTTAATGGTGAGCGCAAATTGCATGGATATCAGTTAGATGACAACAAAACGCATATGAACGCATTTCCGCATCCGTGCTTATTATGTGAGAAAATGCGGTTATTAGGCTACCCCAGTGAGCAAAATCCGGAATCTAGACGTCTAGAGTAATACATCCAAATTGTCCCCGTTCTCCCTTATATTTTGACTTTTGATTTTAAAGAAGCAATTATATAGCTATATTATAGCCTATTGCTTAGCTAACGTCCAAAGTGAAAATGTAATAACGAGAAAAAATACCGGTAGCTAGGTAGACCGGACATTTAGCCTATACATTTAGGCTATTTTATTTAATACATTTTTTGGCCCCCGCACTTATGAAATGATTCCGGCGCCCCTGGTTCGAGTTCCATAATACAACGGTTACCACATTTATCTTTCAAAATTTCACAAAAGAAAGACAAGACAAACTTTAAATGAATGTATTTTTAATGGAACTATGTTGTATGGTAAATGTATTCTTCAGCTGAACAGTTGAACGGTAGTTTATTGGTTGCCAAGCAACGGTATTGCTAAGGTTAGAATCCCCACTGCACTAGTGAAGCAACGGTACTAACGTTAGCTACTTGCAATAATGTATCCCCACTGCACTAACGTTAGCTAGCTGGCATGCTTACGTTACACCTGACGACACTGACACAAAAGTATTTTTTCTTTGTTGTACACGTTTATCTGGACACTGCCAGATAATGTGCAGTTATTGAAATAACTCATAGCGTCTTTATGACTGAGTCATCATTTGCTTCGCCGGGGTTTGGCGGTCTTGCTGGTATTTCGATCCGAGGATGTTGCCTTAGTTGTTAGTTATTTTCTTTGTTCCTACTCCTTTCCAAATCCCCGAGAAAGTCAATTTACAATGAAGACAACAGAGAACATCAGGGAAACACCATTTTCACTTAATATTGAGATGAGGCAACAAGTACTAATCTGAAGAGAGTATTGAGCATTCTAGTCAGTTACTTCAGTAACGACATGGGCCAAGTTATTGTGGAACATCTTGCTTCCATTATCATAAGACATGCAATGTACTACATTTCTGGTGTGAAGTTGCTATAACATAACTGTAAAAGCCCCCCCAAAAATCCCCAAAAAAGGCTCTAAGGGCCTTGCTAGAACCCCCTCACCTTTCAAATGGCTGTGACACCCCTGGTGAGCTGTACTGTAAAACTGTATAATTCTCTATTGTACAGTTACACTACACTTTCCAGAGAGATTTGTTTGTTCCGTAACCTGAAATTCAGCTGTTGTTTGTATCACACAAACTAGTGCTAATGCTTACTAATATTGTGTTCCATATTTTGCATTTCAAATGTAAGGGGAAATTAAGTATGGTCAATAGTCCCTGCATTACGTGTGTCATATGCATTTAGTTCATTTTTGGTTTCTGAGTGTATTCATTTCTGTTACTTTATTGTACTTTTATTGTTTTAACCTAGTAGATCATTGTAATGATCACCTATTGAACTAGAATGGTCAAACCATGGCCAGGCCATTTCCTGTATATTTAAATCATAGCATTTCATCAAACTACAGTATAAATAAATGCCATATGTAATGCTTAATTAAAATGTTGTACCATGAAAAAGAAAAAGGGCATGGGAACCCCTGGTGTAGGATTTCAGAGGATGGGACCTGCCCCTGGGCTTTTTACGATTGCTGAAATTGAATATGTGTTGGTCTGCGCAGACCAGCCCGGGGGTTTTTTATATGTCATTATTGAATCATATGCAATAAACCTGATTGCATCAGACTCTGAAGATCATGCTTGTTTTTCTTGAAGAAACACTCAACTGTGTGGGAGAAACTCCCCAGTCCATCTGGCCTGGACTGGGGTCATAATTTTCTTCGATAACGCGCTTATATGCGCCGTTAAAATGACATGTAAACAATTGCGACATGACTTTAGACCAGGGGCTCTATCTTAGCGATCTTGGCGCTTGGTCTAAGCGCATGGCGTAAAGTCCATTTTGGGTGTGTCCAAGTCCACTTTTGCTATTTTAACATAATTTCCTTTGGGCGCTAAGCATGGCGCAAGGTGCAAATGGGCTGAACCTAGTCGCTTCATTAATTATAGGTGTGTCTTGGGCGTGACATGAAATAAACCAATCAAAATGTCATATTCCATTCCCTTTAAAAGCCTGCTTTTCCACCTTGGCGGATTGCTTATATTATGGCGAAACAGACATGCTCGTGCATGTGTAGTGCGAGCAAGGAATAGGCTATATGGATCAATAGTATGAGCAATATTATTCGGACTAACCATTATGACGAGTTTTAATATGCACAATAGGCTAAGGGCTGTTTCACACCTGCCTTGTTTGGTTTGATTGAATTGAACTCTGGTCCGTTTTCCTCCTTGCTGCGGTTTGTTTGGGCAGGTGTGAACACATCAATCGTATTCGAGTGCGCACCAAAAGCGGACCAAACAAGCGGACCAAGACCTTGTTGAAGAGGTGGTCTCGGTACGCTTCCAAACTAACTCTGGTGCGGTTTGTTTGTGGTGAGAACGTGATCCAACCTCGGTCCAACTGCAGAAAGCACTGCGCATTTTTGGACTAAACGAGTTCCCGTAGCCAGCTACGCTGTGCACTATGGGATGAGGAAGATGAGCATTTCCCCTTACGCAACAACAACATCATGCGAGCATGACGAATCCGAGTAATCGCGGACAAACGCGTCTCCAGTGCATCAGGACATTATTTTCCAGCCGCAGCCGCACCTCATTTTCAAACTGTATCGTTTGCCTAAAGTGATAAATGCAAACGATGTAATAACCGATGACGCCAAAATCAACCCGCGCAGTTGTCTCTCCATTGTGAAATCACAGTGAAATTACTTGAGGTGTGTTGTCTGCTCTTCTACTTCCCAGAGTTTCTTTCGAGTTTTCCCCCATGGAAATTCTGACCAATTGGAGAGCAGTTCAGGAACTACGTTATTGCTCCCGCCCCAGACACATCTGACCAATGAGTGAAATGAACATTCTCACGTGGCTTGTGCGGCTGAATTTTGGTTCGCTTCACCAACTCATCAACTGATTCAGACAAGAGCAAACGAATAGGTGTGAAAGGGAACCGAACCAGCTGAAAAACGAAACAATCTATCATTCTCGCATCTGGTGCGAACCAATGGAGCGGACTAGAAGCAGACTATCAGGTGTGAAACGGCCCTAATAATCTTTAACATTAGGGTTTAACATCCCGACAGTGCTGTTATTTTAGAAAATAGGCTATATATAAATTTCTTTAAAAGCACCTCCAACAGCTGAGAATAAGCTATGTGTCAGGTGGGTTGGTTAGGAGGACCAAACGCGACTGAAAGGGATACTGAAAGTTATCCACGAACCGTGGACAACCACTAGAGGAGATGGGAAAACAGAAAGGCAGAGAGAAAACTCCCGTGGAAGAATAAAAGAATAGAAACGCCCCGAATAACACAGAGCGAGAGTAATAAACTCAGGCACAGAAATAACACAGAAGGGATAACAATCCCGTAGTAGATCCAAAATAATAATGACCCAAATAGATTTGGGTGAAGCTCAAAGATGCGAGCAGAGAAATAAACTAAAAATATTCCCGGTGTAAGCCAAAATAATAACAACCCACAAAAATATGGGCGAACTCGTAGATACGAGTAGAGAGAAAAATAAACAGGTAGAAAGCCTCTAGCTCTGACACTTGTCAGAGAACTATTATAAAGAGGACGAAGAGAAAAAACAAAGGTAACCCGTAAACCGGGCGAGTAAACGGAAGGAAAGAAAAAGGAACAAAGCAAGAGTATAAAAAGGAATCTAACCTAACTCTTGGACGTTCCTGAGTTCTTGTCAAAAGACAACAATCTAGTCTCCCGGCTATACCTTTACCTGGCTTGGTCAACGTGACAATATTGACACACAAGCACCGGAACAAGGAAGGGAGGTGCTTATATAGCCCACGGGAAACCTAAATGCCAAACCGTGACACTACCAGAATGGCTTCAATCTCACTTTAGACAACGCCAAATTAGCCTGCTTGTTTAACAAATTTTGTTTGATTATACAATGAAGCAATGAGGCTGTTCTCATGGAGTTCTCGGAGTACAAGCTTCATCCGAAGTTCATTATGTGCATTATAATATTGATTAATAACATAAATACCGTTATTTTGCCTTAATGATGACACTAGTAAATACACTAAAGCTGTCAGGTTGGGAACCCATAGGTTCACGCGTATTTTCCCTTGTTTTATAATGTCCTGCTTATGGAAATGTGACCGACCTGTTTTACTGGTAGCATAGGCTAATGCTTTAAAATAATTAAGTCCACTTTCCCAGGAAGACCGTGAAAAGTGTGATTTACAGCAGGGGAAACAGACCTGCTCCTGCATGAAGTTAAAGCACATGCAGAGAATGGCATTAAAATTAATTGTGAATTAATTGTGTAATGTGCTGCAAATTTGTTTTCTAATTAGACTATTAGTTCTCTTTAAAATCATTTCAGCAGGGTTTTAATAAGATGAGAGTATGGAAACCTGGTCACTAATTTAAAAAATCTAAACTTTCAATGAATCTCCATTTTTTAACCATAGGCTATCGAAAAAACTTTATGTACAGCGAATCCCGGGTACTGTAGCCTAGGCTATTTGAAAAACAATACAACGGACAAGGTTTTGAACTTTTTAAAGTCTTACAGGCTGTAGGCCTAGATGAAGTGAGCTGTATTGTAATGATATCTGAAGAGCATTTTCAGAACTCAAATATCCTTCTATTGCAGTTTTCCACTGAATTATGTAGGGGACACGTCCGAATCTGATACCAGTGAGCAAGAGGATTAGCAATATGATTTCTCAATGAACAGAGTCTGCACGCGGGGCACCAAAAATGTACACGGGGCGTCACTTATGTACTGCAATACGCCACTACCATCCTTATACAACCGGTGGCATAGTTTTTGTATAATAAATCAGTCTCATAAAATTTTATATACTATTCTCAAAAGAATATACTAACTAAAAATGTGTAACTTGAATTAATAATTTAATTACCAATAAAATTACACATTAATAATTATCTTAGCAAAATCACAATATTATGTACTCAGTTGATACCAAATTAATATAAATGAACCAGCTAGAAGGTGAAGGCATTTTGGGGAATCCCTGCGATTAGCATTAGCTGATTCATTTCACCACAAGAGCAACATTGATACAGGCAATCTTGGATAAATGTAATAGTTTATAGAACACAAAGTACCAAACAGAGCAAGGCACGATTCACTACTATAATGTACAACAAACTATGTGTGTGTGTGTGTGTGTGTGTGTGTGTGTGTGTGTGTGTGTGTGTGTGTGTGTGGCGCGTTGGATGAATGTGGGGTTTCCATGTTCTCCTGCGGGTTGCCTCGGACACGTGTTCAGAGAGAACAAAGAAACTAAAATGGAGGGAGGTTTGAAACTAGCTTTCGCTGGAGCTAGCTAATGGTGGTGCATGAACCATACCATACACATAGGGGATAGCCGTAAGCTTATCAATGCGTGTGCGTTGAGATCAGCGTGCAGTGTTAATATTATGACTGGTTAGTGTTTAAAGACAGATCACATGCAAGATACGTTCTGTGCGTGATGCATTAAACCTAATGCAGCGCGGTGGATGGCTTACAGGCATCCAAAGTAAAACGGTAACACAAAACTTTTACATAACACACATTAACCATTCACTAGTAGAGTTACATACATCCAGTCACAAACATGTTGCGGTTGCTAACTAATATGCTATTGCCCATGTTACAGCCTTACTTGAATCAAAGTCTTTTGAATGGTTTCCTGCGTTGGATCGCACACTCACAATGAAAAGGGGAAATTCGGTCGCCCACTCCTGTGGTTGCAGTTTGTAGGGTTGTGATAGATAGGGGAACCAGCCGCCTCATCTTGGGTCCCTGGAACAGGTTTCTTTCGTCGTCAGGGTTGCAGTTCGTAGGGGTGGATAATGGAACCGGTCGCATTATTTCTCCCGAACTATGCAGCGTCATCCTACTGCAGACCGCTTGCCTCTTTGGGGGACTCATCGGCGGTGCTGTGCTGCAGGATCAGGGGGGCAGCGTGGTCCGCTTGGTGGTTCTTCTTGACCACCGGGTGCTCGTTTTGCCTCCTTGCATCTCGTCTCCGGTCCTCCGTGGCCAATAGCCGGGGGTAGATGAGCCCGCCTCGCTCAGTTGGATCGGTGTCATGGATGACCGTGCTTCCTTGTGGAGCAGGCTGCACGAGGCCGTGAGACGAGACAGTGAAGGCCCTGTCGAGCTGAGAGGAAGAACTGGCGGAGGGAGTGGCCGTGTTGCCCCTTTTATAAACTTTATTGCCAGTCGCGCATTCCGCTGTGCAGTGCGGAAATCACAACTGGTACAACATCCTACGTTACTTCCAACGTGGAGGAGGAGCCTCCTGTGGACTGTATGGAATTGTAGTTCCTGTTGTCCTTACAATTACAATGCACGCATTAGGTGTAAATGACCATTTGCGCATTAGGCTTGAAATAGGTGTTATCAGCTAAATTTTTTATGGATAGCTATTGTCCCGTAACAGAAGATTGTCCCCCCAGAAGATTACAGGAATAATTGGCAAATATAGACTAAATCATAGCTTGATCCAGGATAATTATGAATATTCTATACATGTAATCTTCCGCGTACCATCGCACATCGCCTGGATGTTGATGGAGTGGGCTGAAAGCAATTCAGTGCGGCATTCCCCTTTGCTGAGAGACAGGTATTTGGTCTTTGACCTATGGTCCCTTTTATTATTATGCATTTTTTGATATACACAATAACAATATTTCACATTGTAATCTTGATATTTTTAGCCATGCTTGTGCGTGCCCCAGTGTGTAACAGAGAGGAGGGTGTACACGCGTTGTGCACACGCCTATGTAGATGTACTTATATGCACCGTTAAAATAACATGTAAACAATTGCGACATGACTTTAGACCAGGTTTGTGGTGGTTTTAGCCCAAGCGCTTTCTGCTGGCTCAAGATAGCAATATGCCAAAAATGATCCTGGCCACACCTTATCTCAAGACCAGTTCACTTGCAATGGGTGCAAGAATACTTGGTATTTAAATGACATGAGCGCTAGGCGCTATAATGAACCCTGCGCCAGGTGTAAGATAGCAAAGACACTTGCGTTTGGGTTAGCGCCGCTTAGCGCCGGGTGTAAGATAGGGCCCTTGGTATTTAAACGACGTGAGCACTAGGCGCTATAATGAACCCTGCACCGGGTGTAAGACAGCAAAGACACTTGCGTTTGGGTTAGTGCCGCTTAGCGCCGGGTGTAAGATAGGGTCTTAAGTCTTTTTTTGTTGTTGCTGGTGACTACAAATGAAGTTCCCTCACAGGAAAATAAAAGTTATTCTATTCTATTCCCACTTGTAAATTATGCAAAAATGAGTTTTATGAGCCAAAAGAGCTGATTTGTTTTATGATTTACAGCAGTGCACAATTTAGTAATTGGAGATAGATTTGGAGACACTAATGAACATCAGGGTACACTGCCGATATATCAGATCATAGATCTTTAGTATTCCTGCATATCACCCTCAGATTTTGCACACTTTTGGACATGGAGTATATGATCCAGGAAATGTGTAGTTTTACCTGTATGTTTCACATACAGTGAGCACCATAATTCATTGGACAGTGACACATTTTTTGTTATTTTGGTTCTGTACTCTAGCACTTAGGATACAATGAAAATGAGGATGAAGTGCAGACTGTCAGACTAATTTGAGGGTATTTTCATACATATGGGTGAACCGTTTATAAATTATAGAACCTTTTGTACATAGTCCCCCCCTATTTTTGGGCATCAAAAAATATTGGACAGTTTAACATAATGTAGAATAAAGTAATCATTTTTAATATTTGGTCGCATATCCTTTGCATGCCATGACATCCTGATGTCTGTGACCCATCAATATCAGAAGACTCTTGATATCTTATTTTCTGGTACTCCTACAAGCGATACTATAACCTCTGCAGTAGATATGGATGGATAACTTGAAGGGTTTCTTCTCCTGACTTATTTTTCCATAGAGTTCAATAGGAAAATTTGTCAGGAGAAACAACCCTTAAAGTGATCCATCCATATCTACTGCATATCTGGCAGCAGAGTGATGGTTTTAGGCTTGTTTGATACCTCAGACCCTTGATGACTTGCAGCCATTTCTCCAACCATGTATTCCATACTGTTCCAGCATAATTTACAGCTAAATCTAGTCCCACCCAATTCCCATAGAGATCCATTCAAATGCAGAGAAGTTATAGTATCGCTTGTAAGAGTACCAGAAAATAAGATATCAAGAGTCTTTTGATATTGTTAGGTCACAGACATCAGAAAGTCATGGCATTGTAGTGTATGTCCATTGGGAATCAACTCGCATTCATGTGACCCTGGGCAGGACTTGACCAATCAGGACTGAGTCCCCGGTTCTATAAAACTTCGAGCAAACTTCCTGTTCTTCCAGTTCCTTCTTACCACTGCTTCTTACCATTTTCACTTGGAACACTCTTCTCCTGTCCATCTTCCCGGCTGGGAAGGGACGAGACTAGGCTGACCCAGGCAAGGAATACGCGGAGAGAACTGCTCCCTCCCTCGTGTTATGCGGCCACAATGACTGCTCTCTCACCCAGCTCTCAGTTAGCGTGTTTGCGAAAGCCAACAGCTGCACTGAACTACCGTCATACGGCGTAGCCTTCAAGCGACAGCCAGAGAAACGTGTGCAGCCTATGTTACCACGAACCACCGCAACCCTCAAAGATTTTGGGAAACAACTTGCCTAAGGACAAAGGACCAGAAAACCTTCTTCAAAAGTCTTCCAGCAACACTCACTGAAGGAAGGAGAAAAAGGACAATCCAATCCAGAGACAGAACTTTCTGGACACATCAAAGGACTGAACCTGCCGGTGTAGCTACTCGAGTACAGTAAGAACTGGCACAAACATCCATCCAGGAAAACTTTTGTTTAATGTTGTGTTATCAATGTAATTACATGTTTGATTGTATCCATTGTGTGTATAGAATGACGTTAACTTATACCTCAACACATGGCTTGCAGGCTAACGACATCCAATTAGCTTTGCATAAGCTAAAGTTACAGAGCCTACTCTAATTTACAGCTAACACTAATTTACAATCCACCTCCCTTTTTAATCGAGATCTGTGCATGTTCATACTAATACCTAACCCATTAGATATAGGATTCCATGCCTGTAAACTGATAGGGGCCTGGAATTTAGCTAGGCGTAGCTAAATCTTTATAGCCACAATACACGCCATGTTTCAGGCCATGTTAGCTTCATGCTAAAGCTAGATTTGTATTTCCCGCTCGAGGTATCCATCTTGTGATCTGAACACATGTTCTGGCACACATACAGAAATAGAACTGTGAATGTTACGATCCTGGGAAAGGTTAGGACCTAAATGCACGACTGGGAGACAGATTGAAGAAAAGGAATATTTATTAAAGTGTAAGTCTTGGGGTAGTCCCAAAACTGTACAGGAAAGGCAAGCACAAAATATAACACAGGGTAATGTCAGGAAGCCCGGAACGGACTGCTCCAAGCCGGAGCTGGACTTGAGGATCCGGAACGGGTTCCAAGCCGGAACTGGACTGGATAGGAGGTGTAGGTAACACCTGGACTGGACTGGAACTGGACCGGGAGGTCCACTCAGGAATCGGGTTCTGGAACGGATTGTTCCAAACCGGAACTGGACTGTACAGGAAGGTGCACGACTCACACCTGGACTGGACTGGTACTGGACCGGGAGGTCCACTCTGGAAACGGGTTTGTTCCAAACCGGAACTGGACTTTCAAGGAGAGGTGAACCTCACACCTGGACAGGACTGGAACTGGACCGGGAGGTCCACTCTGGAAACGGGCTCTGGAACGGATTTGTTCCAAACCGGAACTGGACTTGAAGAGGTAGGTGAGCGACTCACTACGGCTGGACTGGAACTGGACCGGGACGACTACACCGGTACTGGGCAGAAAGCAGAGGGTGGTTAGTTTGGGAGTAGGTACGGGAAGGACCGGGAGGTTCTCACAGGGGTGCAGAGTATGACAGGTAGGTAGCCGGCGAAACACGGCAGAGCTGGGTGGTGTGGTGTGGCTCAGGTAGGTCCGGTTGGAGCTGGCTGGTCTCCAGAGCTCCCGGAACCGTAACCGTAGAACTTGGAGGCTGCTACGGCCGGACAGGAACAACTGGAGGGTAGCCAGGATATAACGCCACCACGGATCCTACACGAGCTGGAGGTGGAGGTACCGCAACACACACACACAAACACGGGGAAACGAACACTGCAACGGATGAATGGAAGCCGGGTAAGCTGGTGGTTAAAGGAAGACAGGTTAGCTGCATGCAGAAACAGAAACGACAGGGGAGATAAACTACCAATCCGTAGTTCGAGAGATCTAAACGCTGTAAGGGGATTTAATCCCACAACCAAGCGAACAGAACTTAAAAGACCACGAACGACAAGCATTAACACCGAGTGAGGTTAGTTATCAAACAGTAACAGGGTCTGAACGGAAACACACGTAATGAACCGACAAAGAAGGGGAGACAGCAGGTGGGTTAAATAAGGGAGTGAGATAAGAATCAATAAGGAACAGGTGCGGAAAGAAACCGGGAGTGATTGCTACACACAAGGGTGAGGAATGTATGCAACGAGCGGGGAAGGCGATAGGCGGAAACTAAAGTGGGAAATCAGGAGAGCGAAACAGAGGGGAAACGCCCAACCTGAAGCAGAGGGGAAAACACGGACAAGGAATCCAACAAGACACGGAGGGACATGACAAAACCGGGAAAACGGACTGGATGGGAACGGAACGTCACAGTGAATTCTATATGCCTCATTCTTTGTCTACACTTTGTTTCACTTTCCATATCATTCGCTGCTTTTAGGATGTTAGTTTGTTATTTAATAAATTGTATTTTGTTAAACCTGGTCGTCGGTCTGATTGTTGTTTGGATAAACATTTGAGCCTATCCTGCAAAAGAACTTACGCCTTCAGATTAAGTTATTGATTAGTATTTTAATAGTTAACATTGAAATTCATAATCATGATTTAATAATTAATTTTATGAAACTGATTAATTATACTTTTGCACTTAGTGTGAAGCCATATATAAATTTATATATTCTGCACATTCACTGGTGCCTCCATGTGATGACTGTTAAGACGTTTCAACTGTCTGTCTTCACTGCCAAATTATTAATGTACCTAACGACACTACAGCATGCAAAGGATATTAAAAATGATTACTTTATTCTACATTGTTTTAAACTGTCCAATATTTTTTGATGCCCGAAAATGGGGGGGGGGGGGGGCTATGTACAAAACATTGTATAAGTTCTAAACGGTTCATCCGATATGGATGAAAATACAGTCTGCACTTCAACCTCATTGTATCCTTCAAAACTAAGTGCTAGAGTACAGAACCAAAATAATAAAAATGTGTCACTGTCCAATGAATTATGGTGCTCATGGTATGTACCTCTCAGGATTTCATTACAAAATAAACTTTTCTTTTCTTTTTTTTTGTTTCTTTGCATTTTTGGAACTTTAGTTTGACTTCAATTATGAAAATAAACTAATCTAAGTTAGTACAACTGGTACAACTGTTTTGTTTCACGTAGCCATTTTCCAGGTTTCTGTGACGCTCACACCTGGGGCTCTATCTTGGCGATCTTGCCGCTTGGTCTAAGTGCATGGCGTAAAGTCCATTTTGGGCCTGTCCAAGTCCACTTTTGCTATTTTAACAGTGTGTTTTTTGGGCGCTAAGCACGGCGCAAGGTGCAAATGGGCTGAAACCTAGTCGCTTCATTAATTATAGGTGTGTCTTGGGCGTGACATGCAATAAACCAATCAAAATGTCATATTCCATTCCCTTTAAAAGCCTGCTTTTCCACCTTGGCGGATTGCTTATATTATGGCGAAACAGACATGCTCGTGCATGTGTAGTGCGAGCAAGGAATAGGCTACATGGATCAATAGTATGAGCAATATTATTCGGACTAAGCATTATGACGAGTTTTAATATGCACAATAGGAATAAAGAGCTGTTTCACACCTGTCTTGTTTGGCTTGATTGAATCGAACTCTGGTCCGTTTTCTTCCTTGCTGCGGTTTGTTTGGGCAGGTGTGAACACATCAATCGTATTCGAGTGCGCACCAAAAGCATTCCCTTTAAAAGCCTGCTTTTCCACCTTGGCGGATTGCTTGATGGCGAAACAGACATGCTTGTGCGTGTTTAGTGTGATGAAGGAATAGGCTAAATTGAGTATGATCAATATTATTCAGACTAACCATTAGCCTACGAGTTCCTGGTAATTCCCGACAGGGCTGTTATTTTACAAAATATATGCGGTTAAATTTTGTTAAAAGGACCTGCAACAGCTGAGAATAAGCTATCAATGGCTTCAGTCTCACCTTAGAAAACACCAAATTAGCCTGCTTGTTCAGCGAATTTCGTTTGATTATGCAATGAAAGTGTCAAATATCAATTCCATGAGGCTGTTCTCATGGAGTTCTCGAAGTTCAAGCTTTATCCGAAGTTCATTAGGCTACCTGCATAGTAATATTGATTGATAACATGAATACCGTTATTTTGCCTTAATGATGACACTAAATACAATAAAGCTGTCGGGTTGGCAACCCATATGTTCACGCATATTTCCCCTTGTTTAATAATGTCCTGTTTATGGAAATGTGACCAACCTGTTTTACTCGTAGCGTAATGCTTTAAAACAATCCACTTTCCCAGGAAGACCGTGAAACGTGCGACTTACAGCAGGGGAAACAGAGAACATGCAGTGCACATGCAGAGAATGGCATTAAAATTAATTGTGAATTAATTGTGTAACGTGCTGCAGATTTGTTTTCGTTTCTAATTAGAAGCTTAGTTCTCTTTAAAATCGTTTTGTTCAGTTATGGAATAACAGGTGAAATCAGATGGGTTTTAATAAGCTGAGAGAATGGAAACCTGGTCACTGTAATTAAAAAAATATGAAGGACGAAGAATAGCTAAGGTAACAATTTAGTTAACATGGTGACATTTATCTCCGTTTTTTAACCATAGGCTATCGAAAAAAACCTTATGCACAGCGAATCTGCTGTAGCCTAGGCTATTTGAAAAACAATAAATGCAATATTCACTGGACAAGGTTTTGAACTTTTTTCAGTCACAAACCATTCTATTTACTTACAGGCTGTATTCCTAGATAAACAGAGCTGTATTGTAATGACATCTGAAGAGCATTTTCAGAACTCAAATGTCCGTCTATTGCCGTGCGCGAGTTTTCCATTGAATGACAATTCACGCATTAGGTGTAAATGACAATTTGCGCATTAGGCGTGATATAGGTGTTATCAGCTCCTTTTTAATGGATAGCCATTGTCCCATACCATTGCACATCGCCTAGATGTTGATGGAGTGGGCAGAAAGCAACTCAATGTGGCATTCCCCTTCGCTGAGGGAAAGGTAGGCTATGGACCCTTTTATTATTACCAGGTATGCATTTTTTGATATAGCCTACACAATAATAATATTTCACATTGTAATCTTGATATTTTAGTCATGCTTGTGCGCGCCCCTGTGTGTAACAGACAGGAGGGTACGCGTGTTGTGCACACGCCTATGTAGATGCACTTATATGCGCCGTTAAAATAACATGTAAACAACTGCGACATGACTTTAGACCAGGTTTGTGGTGGTTCTAGCGCAAGCGCTTTCTGCTGGCTCAAGATAGCAATACGCCAAAAATAATCCTGGCCACTCCTCATTTTAAGATCAACACGCCCAGTTCACTTGCAACGGACGCAAGAATACATGGTAGTTAAAGGACGTAAGCGTTAGGCATTATAATGAACCTAGCGCCGGGTGTAAGATAGCGTTTGGGTTAGCGCCGCTTTGCGCCGGGTGTAAGATAGGGCCCATGGGCTTCTAAAACGCACTTAACCGTCTACGACTGGTCTGGAGTAATCGTTAATCTAGGAGCATTTCTAAGAGCGTCTTAAATTAAGATGCTTTTGGGAAACACCCCCAAAGTTCAAGAAGCATTGTACAAAGGGTTTTACGATGTCTTAGCCTAACGATGCTTTTGGGAAACGTACCCCTGGGTGGTAAGTAGAAAATCCAATGAAAAGGATGAAAAATGTTCAGTTCAAAGGGGTGGGGTGGTGCATCAGGGATTCCGGGTTGTGTCAAGGCGGGGGCGGGATTGTACAGGATTTTGGGCGAAATGTAACAAGATAAACTCTCCAGGGTTAATCAGAAAACAGTTGTAGCTTCATAACCAAGTAGGATATTTAGTTTCATGTACATTTTTATACGAGAGATTTTGGAGAAAACTTAGACATATTCTATGTCTGAACATGATTTTCTTAGCATGTATAAAGAGTGCATTTCATTTTACAGTCTGTGGCAAGACAAAGGTCGTAAATGCTTTGGGCTATTAATAGCCTCTGCTATTTTATTGCCCTGCAGTGCAACTGGAGAGGCTGAGGTTCTCGCAAGTGGTGACTCTTTTAAACAATCCTGCATTGAAATTTATGGGGTTTTCTTAAATGTAGTTTATAATTTCAGACAAACATGAATACTGTAATTAGGACGTATACAACTACCACTAGGGTGCCAACGTGGATTGGGTTAAGGTAAAAAAAATTCTAAGTCAAGAATCTAACACTGACAACTAAGACTTTGGCATGATCCTCAATGTATGTGGGTAAAACAGAATGATACATTCTGTACAAGAGGGCAAGTTAATTATTGGTGTTTGATTCCTTGGGCTCAGACAAGGGGCAGTGAAGGATCACAAAAGAGCAGACTTCATGCATTCAAGTTAAGCTTTATTATGCAGTTCACTGCAGTACCTGGCGTACATGTGGGTATATAAATTATACTTTTTGTTACATTTGGGTAGGGGCAAAGTTGGACGAGATATGTTGTGGTCCACACAAGGCTAAGGATTGCATAGCAGGGCATGGATGAATGGTTGTAAGATTCCACTTCAATATTTCTTATGGTCAGTCCACAAAATGGTTTTTGGTACTGGTGTGATATTTCTACGAGCTAAAAGATGACAGAAAATGAACATGTACTAACACAAACTTCTTAGAAAAAGTTTAGACACAAGGACTTACAACTGATATAAAATAAACCATTTTGCAAAAAGAAACATGAGGAAAGTTCCTTAATTTTTAAACTGCATTCTGTCTTAATTTTTTACGAAAACAGAACTGAACAAATCAAGTACAGTTTATTATCATGTAGTTAAGTAAAGTGCAGCATGTCCCCAACAGTTACCAACATGCCTATACACAGTAACTTCACTACAGTGTTAAGGTTCAGTCAATATTATAAGATACAAAGCAATCATACATGAAAATTCAGTCTGGATGTGAAGTGTTGCCCATTGAATTCCTTTCAGCCAATCTTGCTTACTGAAAGAAAAAAATTATAAGACAGTATAATTAAAGCTTATGCAAGGGAAATATTCTCATTTAAGTAACTAATAAGGCAGCGTAGACTTCACTGTCTGTCATCTGGATGAACAGTGGGAATGGGAGGATTCATCAAAACTTTTAAGGTGCACTATGCAGGATGTTTACCTTATAAATATAAAATAACCATGCTCAGTCATATCTATGTTGCATTGGTAATCTCTGTCTTTGCGCACATTTGCCGAATTCATGGTCGTCTGCCTGTGTTTATTATTCTAAGATGTGTTCGGGACGTTTCTGGGAATGGCTCTCCTTTCTGTGTGGGGATGGGTGGGTGTAGCTACAGAGCCTGTGGGGTGGGATCAGGTTTCACCTGAGTGTTTGTAGCAGGTCAAGAAGCGCAAGTAGCCAACTCCTACTTTATAAATTTAAGTAGTCATAATATTGTTCAAGCAAAAAAGGAATGGTTTTACAATGTTTACATTTTAGGAAAACTGTTGTATGATTATAGCATAATGAATTGCCTTACATTGAACACAATTTTATCGTTGGGACTTTTTTTCAGACCCTTGCAAAAGTCCTTACTATCGCAAGATTCACACTGCAAACTGCAAATAAACAAGCCAACAGGACACGTTCAAGAAGCAGAGTCAACCTAGGATTTGCTTTTCCTCGAGGGCGACAGCTGAAGAATCAAAGTTTTCTGTTGGACCTGTAAGTAAAGTTAACTCTAGCCATCCAACTAACTACGTTAGGTAGCTAGATGACCGAAGTTGGGTATCTTTTGTATCAAATGAATATAACAATATAATATTATGTTGTACTTGAGAAAATAAATAATATGTGTATACAAATAACTTTATTATTCACTTGTTACACACTAATGTTATTTATTCCACACTCGATTCTGTCTTTACATCCAAGTTCTAAATTAATGTTCAGAATAGCTGAATACTGAATAGCTGAACAAGGAAAAACACCACAAGATAGCTGCAACTGCACTAGGGCAGCTAGCAAAATGCCTAGCTACTGTTACAGTAACGATGTTCCTACTAGGTGCATTTATAGTGTAAAGATCATAACACTGATCATCATATGCTAATTCACTTGAGACACCATTAAAAGACTATTCACCTGATGTGACCTCTGAGATCCCCAGTCGTTTCTCTTCACCTTCCAGCAGGATCCTGTAGGTGGCAATCTCAGCATCCAGCTTCAGTTTGATGTGCAGCAGTTCTTTGTAGTCCTGCAGGTATTTGCTCATTTCCATCTTGGTCTCAGAGAGTTGGCACTCCAGTTGGGTGATTAGGTGTTGCAAGCTGGCCACCTTATCAAAGTGATTTATCTCCATGTCCTGAAGCTGCTGCTCCAGGAGCTCAATGTGGGAATGGAGCCCCTCAATCTGGTTCTGAAGTTCAGTAATCTGGTTGTGGAAGATTGTGATCCCTTCCTGCATGGATTTCATTTGGCTGTCATGCTTACCAGCCTGTTCTTTCAGTGTCTCAAACTTGCCCTTGTACCACTTCTCAGCTTCCTGCACATTGCGGGCTGCCACCTGTTCGATCTCAGCTCGCATGTTGCGCAGGTAAGCAGCCACATCCGGCCGGTCTGCCTCCAGCTCAGCCCTCACCTTGGCATCCTCAATCTGCTTCAAAAGATCAGCCACTGCCTCATCGTGAAGCTTCTTCATGAACTCGATTTCAGCCACCAGCTGCTCTGCACGCTTCTCCAGTTCTGCCTTCTGGAGGGTAGCGTTGTCAATATCCTGGAGGAACTCTCGCAGGATCATCTCTGCCTCCTCTGAAATTGGGGAAGCAAAGGAGGAGGATAAACTGAGTGATAGCATGATGGCACATTTTAATTGAATTGATGCTATTGCGTTCAGTGTTCAAACTAAGCATCCGTTGGTAGAGAAGAGGACAAAACTATGTTTTATAGCACTTTCATGTCATTGTGTGCAATAACAGAAATATAGTACAATGGCAGTATGAATTGTAAAATATTGTTTCTCTCCCTCATAATCAGAGGGCAATGAAAATAGTCTGCACTGTTTATTTAAAATGTTTTAATATTTTTTCTTCTCTTTTCTCCTAATTTTCACCCAATCATTCTCACACTCATTGCAACCTCATTTGTCCATTCAGGAGAGCCAAAGATAAACTTTTGCTCTCCTGTGAAACGTGATGTCACCACCGCTTCTTTTCAAACTGGGATTGACAAATTGTTTAGAAAACTAAGCCAAAATAATTGGTTAAAACTAATTGGTGAGGCCATCCTTTAACTTTCGGGTACCAGGTTCAGGAGTAGATAATGCAGCAGTAACCCTGGCCAATTCAAACCCATCCTAAAGCAGAGGAAGCCAATTGTGGCCACCGCTTTTGATTCTCATTTAAAATTGAGAATCAGAAGTGGATTCACTTTTTCCAATGGAGAGCCACAGGATGGCTGGTTTTCGTTTTCACCTGAAAATTAGCAATTCATTTTGGACTGAAGAAAGCAAATTAGTTCATTGAGATTGCCAAGTGATCAAGTGCTTTTTTCTCTCAACATATTCCCTCTTTATTTAATTTTACAGCAAGCTACTGTGAAGGGCACTGCCATTTCAGTATGTGGACGGAGTCCCCCTAAGGCACGATTCTGCTCTAGATGCTCTGAAAAATGATTTCATTTGAACAATGAAGCTGAAAGGAACGGTAATGCTCCTATTCCAGAAAACTATACCTCCAAAAGATGAATGAATTTTAAAAACATAAAAATAGACCTCACATTTAAAAAAAAAAAAAAAAAAAAATGTATCTAAACTATTCTTAAAAATTCTGCCATATAAAGAAGAGAGCATAATGGAAAATTAAAAATCTTTGATGTGCAGAAATTACCTAGAAGCAAACGAGTTCTTGAATGGAAATAAGACAGTTAAATGATAAAACTAGTATATATTTCCACAGATTATAAAAGAAAATGTAAATTAATGGAAACAAATGGAGTGGTGGACTTTTTAAACAAAGGCAGTAAACCACAGCGGCTAAGGGTCTAGGTTATGTAGCGTTTCTCACCCAGGTCCTGACCCCACACTGCAATGTGTTCCTACTGCTTTTAACCAATTCCAAACATACATTTGAATGATGCATATTTAATACATATAATCCAAGTCAAATCAGTGTTCTAGGCTGCGTCCCAATCCAGTTTTTTCTCCACCCTCGTAAACTTCACTTGCAAACTTCACTTGGGAGGATGTGACGCACATAGCAATAAAACAGGAGTAGCTCGCGGTACAGCGGGTTATTTGAATTGAGACGCACTTCACCCCATCTATACTCTTAAGTTAACCATGCTGCTGCACAGTGGCGTATCGTGGGATCTCGGATCATGTAAAACGTCTGTCACCGTAGCCTACCTTTAAACGGATGAAGCTCTCAACCTGTTTACATTAATTATCAGTCAAGCAATTGATTTAGACCTACTGAATAACAAATATCAATAAATACAGCAAGTTTTGTGGGCTAGCATATTTCTTTGTGTCATACAATCGTGTAGCATTTAAATATGTAGGACAGCCCATGTGCTCGAATAAAGCATTTAAACCGTCTCAACCTGTTTCCGTTTATTTTGCTTGCTTATGTCAATCAAACCAATTCCCTGAATAATCCAGAACAATTATGTAGCCTATAGGCAAATGATTAACAAATGACAGTGACAAAGAGATAACGAACGCGAGATTGGTTAATAAGGGTGCCAATAATTCTGAATAATTAACTGGCAAAAAATCCCAACGTTAGCATTGCATTTTCTTCTCATCACGTTAAAGAATGTCATTAATTTAAGATGAATTAAACATTAGAAAGCATACATTTTCAAGAGGAAAACCTCTTAAATTGCTGGAACCAGTTGAGTGCAATGCATGCTTTCAAGCTAGAAAAACGAATTTACCCAAATATGTGCTGTTCATTGATTACTTCGCATGACATAAGCTATTAACGCATTTTGCGTCAGCACAAATGTGAATATAATAAAATGCTGCACATTTATTGCTGTTTATTTATTAGTCTTGGTTTTTGAGAAATTCAATTGTTAGGCTAACTGGCAGCCTCCTGAAAAATATTGAGAGACGAGTAGCCTAATAACCTGTTAAAAGCAAGATTAACTACAGAGAACCTGGTAGGGCTACATCCCACAATATACGCTACTCTGTTGCTGCATAAACTTTGCTAAACTATGAAATACAAAAAAGCAAACTACTACATTAACCTGTGCTTATTTGCCTATACACCGTCTTTTCCATTCTGTATGTGGGGGAATCCCCTTTGAGACCAGGATGTACCCTCGGTCTCCATTTTAAGTGTGAGTCCAATCCGTTAGAAAGCCAAGTGAAGTTTGTGACATAGACCCTTCACCCTCAACTTTTCTCAAGTGAACGAGTCTGCAAAAGAGCAGACTCGGCAAGCTCATATTACCCACAATTCACATCGAACGTCCTGTTCAGTGATAATCACATTAATGTTTATCGCGGTATTATACAGAATGGAAAAGACGGTGTTTAGGCTAATAAATACAGGTTAATCTAGTAGTTTGCTATTTTGTATTTCATAGTTTATCAAATTGCATTACGCAGCAGCAGAGTAGCGTACTGTGGAATGTAGGCCTACCAGGTTCTCTGTACTTAATCTTGCTTTTAAACGTATTATTAGGCTACTCGTCTCTCAATATTTTTCAGTAGGCTATAATTTGCCAGTTAGCCTAACAATTGAATTTCTCAATAACCAAGACGAATAGGTAAATAAACATGTGCAGCATTTTATTATATTCACATTTGTGCTGACGCAAAATGTCATGCTAAGTGATCAATGAACAGCACATATTTGGGTAAATTCGTTTTTCTAGCATGAAAGCATGCATTGCGTTCAATGCTGGTTCCAGCAATTTAAGAGGTTTTCCTTTTTAAATGTATGCTTTCTAATGTTTAAATCGTTTTGACTAAATCGAGTATAAATTAATGACATTCTTTAACGTGATGAGGAGAAAACGCAATGCAAACGTGCAACTCAGAGAAAACGTTGGGATTTTTTTTGCCAGTAATTATTCAGAATTATTGCCACCCTTATTAAACAATCTCACGTTAGTTATCTCTTTGTCATTGTCATTTGTTAATCATTATAGGCTACATAATTGTTCTTGATTATTCGGGGAATTTGTTTGATTGACATAAGCAAGAAAAATTGAGAGTTGAGAATATGTTCGGTTTAAATGCTTTATTCCAGCGTACGGGCTGTCCTACATATTTAATGCTACACGATTTTATGACACAAATAAATATGCTAGCCCACAAAACTTGATGTATTTATTGATAGGCTATTTGTTATTCAGAAAATCAATTGCTTGACTGATAATTAATGTAAACAGGTTGAGAGTTTCATCCGTTTAAAGGTAGGCTACGGTGACAGACATTTTACATGATCCGCGATCCCACAATACGCCACTGTGCAGCAGCATCGGTAACTTCCGAGTATAGATTAGATGGGGTGAAGTAACCCCATCAAATAACCCGCTCCGCCCTCGCTCCCTCCCACTCGCTAAACGCAAGTGTATACTCCTGTTTTATTGGTATGTGCATCACATCCTCCCAAGTGAAGTTTACGAGGGTGGAGCAAAAACTGGATTGGGAAGCAGCCACTGTCTTTTTAAATAAAGCTTTTCTATTTCAAATTACGTTTTCAGTGGCTTCCTAAATAGATAATGTATCTTTTTTTTAAAAAAAGACAGTAGCTCATTTAAAACGATTGCATCTTATTAAAAAACGAGATGTTTTATTTAAAAAAAACTGGTTTTCTAAATATATAAACAACTTAAACAAAGATGTTTTATAAAAATAAAAATAAAGTGATTTCCTACTCTTTAAAAAAAGATTGCTTCTTATTTCGAGATAGGGGTTTCAACTTCAGGGCCACTGTAATATACTCTTATTATTGAATATTACCTTTCAATGCCAGTTCCTCCTCAAGTTTTAGCCTCCACATTTCCAGGTCCTCCTCAACGTAGCCCCTTTCAATATCAGCTGCTCCCTTTTCATTGGTCAGCGTCTCAATCAGGTCTTTCAGTTCTTTGAACTGGAGCTCATACTCTAGGCCAGGTCCCCCTTTATAGTGAGCCTGCAGATCTGCCAACTCTGCCTTCAGGGTTGCGTTACGAAGTTCTAGAGTGTGGACTTTCTCAATAAAGCCTGCGAATCGAACATTAAGCTCATTCATCTGTTCCTTCTCATTAGTTTGGATCTGGTGTATCTCAGTTCTGACCTCCACAGCAGTGCCCTGGAACCCAGAGTGCCCGCGGCTGTGAGAAGATGTCCTGCAGCGAGAGGGTGAGGGACTCTGAACCCGCATCTTGCTGGTTCCGCTAACTGTCAAATTTGACCGGGAGTAGGATGCACTTCTCATGGTTGACAAGTATATTTCTCTGTAAAGAATAGTCCGGTGGAAGCTCTATCTGTCCCAGTACCGAAGATAGATCTGATTCTCCCAGGGGATAGTTTCATTTTTTTATAGAGTCACAAAGAATGTTGCAGGCACCCATGAAACTCTCACATGTTTTTGACATTTTAAATATGGGCTGATTCACAAGATGTGGACTTCAGACCTCACTAGATGACATGACATTGCTATGAGGTGCATGAAGTCCAGATGCCTAGACCAGTATTCATGCCCAAGTGTCACATAGCTTTGGCAGCATGATATATGGAGCCATTTCTGGGTATTGGTAAGGGCATTTTGCAAACAAGGCAATTCAGACAAAGTGTCTAAGCAACAGCTATCTTATATTTTTTATTCCTATATTTTACACTATATGCTTTTCACCTCTCAGGCATGAAAGAACATACATGCGCCAGGTTTCAAATACAAATGTAAAGTCTTCATACAAAAGGCTCTTTCCTCTTTTGTTTTTAATATGAGAGTTCGCAAGGCAATTACCCTGTTTGTTTTTCTATTGGTCTCTTCCTATTTTATTTCCTTCCCAGCATACATTGTAAAACATGTTCAAATTCTTCTAGCATTCTTGACAGAGTAATGTAGAGTGCAGATTTTCCCAGAGCAGCAAATGCCAGGGTGCAATCTGTGATGACGTCCTCACTACTGAACTGTTAAAATCTTTTGTGCGTATGTAATTGACATAGAGGTCTTAACAGGCATGGTTGTTCCATTCTCTTTCTCAGACATCATTGCATGCATCTGTCAGAATCTATCGGACATCCTATGAGCACCTTCACAGGCAACTACTTCCTACACTGTAGAAGTAGTGTTGTTCTTTCTCCTTCAGGCGACTAATCTTACTTTCCCAGATTTTCCCAGCACCTGAATGATCCCATTAGGTAAGAATGTTTCTGTACATATTGCACACATATATCAATGTATTTTGATAAACAATACATCCTATCATGTATTACACTACAAGACAATTGACTGAGGTCCCATCAGATTAATAATAGTGCTGTAACAATATGCATAATATTATATACTTACGTATATTTCAAAAAGCATTTGATAACGTAGCACATGAGAGACTCATTATGAAAGTGAAGACAGTAGGAATTACAGGAAGCATTTCAGAATGGTTTTGGAACTGGCTACAGAGTAGAACACAAAGAGAAGTAGTACGAGAGATCTTATCTCAGCAAGGTACTGTGGGAAGTGGAGTCCCACAAGGATCAGTGTTGGGACATCTGCTCTTCCTTATTTACATAAATTACCTTGACAGGGACATTGAAAGTACATTAGTTAAATTAGCTGATTATACAAAACTGGGAAGTTTTATCTAACAGTTTTGAATCTACTCAGGTAATCCAAGAAAATTTAAACAGTTTCCAGAAGTGAGTGGAAACCTGGGAAATTAAATTCAATATAGCTAAATGTAAAGTTTTACATGTGGGAAATAAACACATAAGGCAGGAATACTTGATGGGATAAACAATTCAAATGACTTGGGGAAAAGACTTAGAAGTAGTAGTTGAGGTTCTAGGCATTGTGCTGTAGCAGTAAAAAAAAAAAGGCTAACAGGATGCTGGGATATATGGGCCATTCTACAAAAGTCATGCAAATTGCTGTCCCTCTCTGATAAAAGTAAGAAATTGACCAATAAAATCTCAATGCTATATAATTCATTAGATCATGTTATGTTTTAATATAATCCAAGATATAAATTGCAGTAATAATAGTTACATTTATCCAAAATCAACACTTATACTCTTGGGAGTATAAATTCCTATTGGGAGATGGCTGTCCCCACTATCAACCCTTAAACTGGTGCATTAAAAAATAATACCCAAAATATTTTTGCCAATTATTTGACTTGTCTCATTCAATAAAGCATGTGCATTTTTATCAAATATAAGTTAAAATAATGCAATCTAATTTGTAATAAATTTTATAATTCAAAAAACCTATCAAAAAAATGCTGTCCCCAGTTTTTATGTCACAACCGAAACGTACACTGTTTGAATCTGTGCAGTGAACCTGCTTGTAGCCACACACCCCTTTTTTAACCAGGAAATTAGACAGCCTTCATATGAATCAAGGCCACATGGTGAGTAGCTAGGTTTTAGCCTTTTGATATAATTGTCCTTCAAAGTATGAAAATTAGTCTGTGGTTTTTAGAGACGTCACACCCAAACACCCAAGTTTTAATATTAGAGAAAAAAAGTTGATTTCATAACTGTAGATTTGATTTAAAAGGAAGGTGCATCTGCACAGAGAAGTGGTTGCTAACCATGTGCTTGCAAAATCTTTTGTTTTGTGGCCGAAATGAGCCAAAATTGTCACAACCGAAACAGTCACTACCGAAACAAATGGTATTGTTTTGACAGGCCTGTTTCGGTTGGTGACACTTGTCCGTAAATTCTTATTAAAGACAATAAATAGCGAGACAATCAATGCACATGTACAAACCTCAATTCCAAAAAAGTTGGGACAGTATAAAATGTAAATAAAAACAGAAAGCAATGATTTGCGAGTCCTTTTTGTATTCAATTGAAAACAGTACAAAGACAAGATACAGTATATGCTCACCAGTCCGGGGTCTCCATTGTCATATTTTGTTATTTATTTATTTATTTCGGCACGCATATAGTCACACTTCATCACAATTTCTGTAATATGCCCTGAACAAACAAAGTACCTGCCGAAAAGGGATACGGGAAAAAGCAGCCTGCTTATCAAACGTCCCGCCCCAATTCCCAACTCAAATTTAAATGTTCACATTATACATTTGTTTAAAACAGATTTTTTCATATCACAACAGCATAGCTGAATTTTCTTTATAACAAAACAGACCGAGAAAGAAAAAATAAGCTAAAATAAAATAAACCAAATATTAAAGTCCAAATAAGTCGGATTTAAATGTACATGTCATACATTAGTCAAAACAATTTGTTTCATTTCAACAGCAAACAGTCCAGAATATTGTTCAGATAATGTCCAAATAATTGTGTCCGTTTCTTCGTTTTTATGATGAAACCGCTTACAATGTTTTTTGCACATCGTGACATTGTTTTCATTTCTTGATAACCCACTATTGTTTATATTTGGTAGTTTTCTACCATCATACATTTTATCCTACTCTTGAAGACCTTCAAATTCGTAGACGATTTAATCTCATCATGTAAACTGTTCCAAAGCTTAACCCCCACAATAGATACAGAATGACCTCTGAGTGTAGACTTTATCGATTTTTGTTTATAAATCATGTTTCCTCTCAAGTTGTGTATGTTATCTCTCTTTAAAAACAAATCCTGTATATTTACTGGTAAAAGACTTTTGGAGGCTAAAAATAATATTTGTAAGGTATTATACTTAATTATGTCATGCCACTTGAGAAACTTTGCCTTAATGAACAAATCATTAGTGTGATCTCTATATGGGACACAATATACAACTCTCAGTGCCCTTTTTTGGAGTTTAAACAGCGGCTCTGTAGTGTCTTTATAAGTGTGACCCCACACTTCGACACAGTAATGAAGGTGGGGTGTTATAAGTGCCGAGTAAATTGTCTTAAGTGAATGTTGATTGAGTAATTTCTGCATTTTCCACAAAATCGACACGCTTTTGGCCAACTTACATTGAACTAGCTTCACATGTGGTTTCCATGTCAGGAGGCAATCTACCGTAACCCCCAGAATCTTGTGTTCGTTCACTCGTTCAATGTTGGTACCATTGACCTTTAAGTTTATGTTTTCCTTCAGGCCTCTTTTCCCGAATAATATGAATTTTGTCTTTGAAAGGTTTAGTGATAATTTATTAATATTAAACCACGTGTGAAGCTTTGACATTTCATTGTTAACTAATTTGACCATTTGATTAAGATCAATTCCAGAGCAGAGGATGTTTGTGTCGTCCGCGAATAAAATTAATTTTAGGACGTCAGATACTTTGACTATGTCATTAATATATAGTATAAATAATTTTGGTCCTAAGACTGAACCCTGCGTGACCCCACAGGTGATGTCCAGGCATGTTGATATGCTGTCCCCTATCTGAACAAATTGAACTCTATTTGATAGGTAACTCTTTATCCATTGTAATGCGATTCATCTAACTCCATATCTGTACAATTTTTCAATCAATATGCTGTGGTTTATCGTGTCAAAAGCTTTTTTCAGGTCAATGAAGATGCCTATAGTGTATAATTTCCGGTCTAACGCGTCCTTGATAAATTCTATGGATTCTGTTAGGGCCAGTGCTGTTGAATGTTTTTTTCTGAACCCGTATTGGCTGTCACATAGCAGTTTGTGCTTATCAATGAACTTATCTAATCTGACATTAAAGAGCTTTTCAATAATTTTTGAGCACTGTGGTAAAATTGAAACAGGACGATAATTTGAAAACTCCAGTTTGTCTCCACTTTTGTACAGAGGAAGAACTCTTGCTATCTTCATTTTATCTGGAAACACGCCATTACAGAATGATAAGTTACATATATATGTTAGCGGAGGTATGATCGCTTTTGATATACTTTTTAACAACGTCATGTCTATCTGGTCTACGTCAGTGGATGTCTTAGCTGTGCAATCTCTCAGTATTGCTTTGATTTCAGTTTGTGTGACAGGATCTAAAAATAATGACTCTTTTTTTATCTCACCGCCCCTATCAAAGTGATCCCACTGCAGGAGTGAGGATGGAATGGCCTTGGCTAGCTCCGGACCAACACTAACAAAGTATTTGTTGAAACTATCTACTATCACCTTATTATCTTCTTCCCTCCTGTTGTTTATATTGAAATGATCCGAGAATGTCCGCTTGGCCTTTCGCCCAGAGACAGAATTTATTATTTTCCAGAGATTTCTGGTGTAGTTTCTATTTTCTGTTAGTAACTTGTCATAATAATCTTTTTTATGTTTCCTCAGCAAATATGTCACTCTGTTTCTGAAACGTTTGTACTTTGCATATGATTGTAAACTCCTTTCCTTTATAAACTGTTTATATAAGCTGTTTTTTTTCCTGCAGGCGTTCTCGATGGTCTTAGTAAACCAAGGCCTTTTTTCTTTGGCTTTATTGTCTTTGCTCGGAGTTTTGACTACCGGGCAGTGCTTGTCATATAGTGAATTTATTGTGTTTAAGAAGGCCTCATACGCTTTGTTTGTGTCCCTTTCAGTCAATACATCATTCCACTTTTGTTTCATCATATCTTGTTCAAGATCTTTGAGTCTCTTTTCGTTTCTAATTCTTTTTAAGTTTTTTGGCACTGGTTTCTGATCCAAGTGTGTTTCCAGTCACAGATAGCGAAGACTGGAAGGTGATCAGAGATATCATTTATCATAATACCACTTGTTATTACAGTGTCCAGTATATTTGTATAGATATTGTCAATTAGTGTGGCACTATGTTTAGTGATTCTGCTTGGCTGGGTGATTAGTGGTCGCATTCCGCACGCATACATTGTGTTAACAAAGTCCTCAATCGACTTGTTATCGTTAGGATTTAATATGTCTACGTTAAAGTCACCACATATGAAAACATTTCTCTGATTCATTTTTGCTAATATTTCTCCCAGGCAATTGCTGAATAAGTCTATTTTTGAACTGGGAGCTCTGTAAACGTTGCATATAACAGTTTTTTTACCTTTCTGCATTGAAAATTCAATTGTTACACACTCCATTACATTTTCAACGACAATTGACATGCTTTCCAGTATCTCAAAATTTATGCTCTCATCAATAAACAGGGCAACCCCTCCACCAGATTTGTTAATTCTGCTCTTACACACAAAATTATACCCTTCCAGGTGGAAGTCCATGCATTTCTCAACGTTAATCCAAGTTTCCGACACTGCAATGATGTTGAATGGTTTAGCAAATGTACATAGATACTCCTGTATCTGTTCAAAGTTGGCGTATAGACTCCTGCTATTGAAGTGGATTATTGACAGCTTTCCATCCATGCTAATGTTCTCCTTGAACTGGTCTTCCAAGTAATATCCACATTTGTTTATTCCATTATAATAAAAGTGTCTGTCTGGATCAACTTCTTCATTCGGGTCTTTTGATCTTAGGTTCTGGTTAGATGTCATACTCACGTTTTCATAATCAGCAATTATATCCATCAATTCATTCATTTTAATCAGTGAAGTTTTACTTTTTGGTTGAACTGAGTTCATGGCGTTTTCACGTAGTTATCACGTACCTTACTGTTCAAATTTCTCCAGCTCCTCCAACGCCCTGATCAGCACCGGTCTGGTATTTTCTGGAGATGACCCATTTGGTTTGATATAAACTTTACAATTTGCCGTCCAGGTGTTCTGTAATTTTTTCCCTTTTTTCAATTGACGAGCTTTCCAAGCGATGGTAGCGTTTACTTTGCTGAGATTTTCATTGATAAACACATTAGATCCTTTCAGATTTTTACCCTGCTTCAGCAGAGCAACTTTGTATTTCCTACTTATGAATCTCAGCACCACGGCGCGGGTTTCGTTGTCACGGCCTCCGTTAGTTTTTTTCTTAGGAAAGCAGATAGCAAGAATCCACATTGGTGAGATCCATGTCGATGTTTTTGGAGTTTAGAAACTCCTCCACCTGCATTTCCACAGATTGGATGTCTGCCTCGTCTGTCTCCTCATGGGCCCCCATCACCCTGGCATAGTTCCTGGGTTTAATCCTGAGCCCTGTGATGATCACATCATTAAGCTTCCGTGCTGTTCAAGCTCCTCCACTCTGATGGTTAGAGACTTTATCCGCTGGTCTTTTTTGACATTTTCCTCTTTGAGTTTTGGAACTCCTTCATTAAGTCGTTCAGTTGGACCATGATACCATCAAGGCTTTCCAGTTGGACCAGTTGGACCTTGATACCTTCCAGGCTTTCCATAATTACTGACAAGTCCGGTGGATTGGACTGGCTCGTTTTAACTGTCTTGTCTGTCTTGCCCATTTTCTAGTTTCAGTGGTTTTTAAGGATTTGTTATATGGTTTTATTGTTTCGTTGAGCTTATCATTCAGTTCTCTCCCCCCCCCCCCCCCCACAGTTCCCGCTGCAGCTGTTGCCTTGAGCTGTTGCCTTGAGCTGTTGCTCCTTCAGCAATTTTGGGCTTCATAATGCGCCACACGTTTTCAATGGGAGACAGGTCTGGACTGCAGGCAGGCCAGTCTAGCACCCGCACTCTCTGACGACGAAGCCATGCTGTTGTAACACGTGCAGAATGTGGCTTGGCATTGTCTTGCTGAAATAAGCAGGGATGTCCCTGAAAAAAGCAATTGTCTAGATCACAGCAAATGTTGCTCCAAAATGCATATGTACCCTTCAGCATTAATGGTGCTTTCACAGATGTGCAAGTTACCCATGCCATGGGCACTAACACCCCCATACCATGACAGACGCTGGCTTTTGAACCTTGTGTTGGTAACAATCAAGATGGTCCTTTTCCTCTTTGGCCAGGAAACACGACGTCCATTATTTCCAAAAACAATTTGCCCATGTGGTTATATTCATTACAGAAGCATACGTTTTTAATGTAGTGCTGTCTGAAGGATCGAAGGTCACGGGCATTCAATATTGGTTTACGGCCTTGCCCGTTTTCTCCAGATTCTCTGAATCTTTTACTAATATTATAGACTGTAGATGGTGAAATACCTAAATTCCTTGCAATCGTGTGTTGAGAAACGTTGTTCTTAAACTGTTGGACTATTCACTCATGCAGTTTTTCACAAAGTGGCGAACCCATCCTTGCTCGTAAATGCCAGAGCCTTCGTGGATGCTCCTTTTATACCCAGTCATGATAGCATGACCTGTCACCTATTCACCTATTTTACCTGTGGAATGTTCCAAACAGGTGTTTTTTGAACATTCCACAACCTTCCCAGTCTTTTTTTATACCCCTGTCCCAACTTTTTTGGAACGTGTTGCAGGCATCAAATTCGGACTTAGCGTATATTTACAAAAAAATCAATGAAGTTGCTAAGGTGAAACATTAAATATTTTTTAAATATCGTTTTCATTTTAAATATATAGACAAGAGAATTTACAAATCACTGCTTTCTGCTTTTATTTGCATTTTACGTACTGTCCCAACTTTGGAATTCAGGTTTCAGTAAGAGATGTCACAACCGCAACAATGTGGTCACAACCGAAACACCTGCTGTTTTGTTAAAATAATTTGAATAATATGAATAATCAATCAAATATCCAAGATATTGTGCTGGTGAGGGTATAATATAATCTCATAAATAAGAATCTATCAAATTCATGTGATCAAATCTGTCCATTTTATAGAGAACATTTGTACGGAGTTTTCACTAAATTTAATTAATCCAATGTTTTATTTGATTTAAAAATTCAGGGTAATTCAAATTGACAGTTTATGACGGTTAGCTTGCAGGCATTTATAAGGTAAATAGGCTATAGCTAAATATGCTACCTTAACGTTACAACAAAAAAAGTTGTAGCCTAATACGACTAACACTAGCTATAATTTGTATAACTGTGCCAAGATGAAAGTGAAATAAAAGAACCAGAAACAAAATTAGATGCACTTGGTCCGTTAAATCGTTGATGATCAAGTTCACCGCATTGTGATAACCTGCCAAGGTGATACACTTTTTGCCCCAGGGTTGCGCACGCATCCTCTTTTGTTTACAAACAAGAAATGGGTCTATTACAACAAAATATAGAGATCTCTGGAAAAAGGGTTAGGGTTAGGCAACTAAATTTGTTCCTGGTATGAAAGATAAAAGTTATGAGCAAAAGGAGACTTAGGCATGATTTGATTAAGGCTTAAATTAGGGATTAACAAGATAACTACAAGAGATTCTTCAGGTTGAGTTCTCTCAGTAAAACAATGGGCATAGATGCAAATTAGCAAAAGGTAAATATTGCACAGACATCAGGTAGTATTTCTTCACACAGAGAGAAGTTGCTGTATGGAATAGCTTTCCAGGTCATGTAGTAGAGGCAGAAACTTTGGGTGTTTTGAAGACGAGGCTTGATACGGTGCTAGACAACATCTAGTTTGTAGGTAAAAGGTGAGTACTAAGTTCCCCTAAGTATGAGCATTGTTGGGCTGAATGGCTTGTTCTCATCATTAAGTTATGTTATGTTATGTTAGGAGCAATTGATATTCACTTCAATTCATATTTCACTTCAAACCACGCAGTTTCAATGAGGGTGGCGGGCCTACTGTTCAGAACCAGTTTATTTTTTGGTGTACACATTCTTCAACCACCCATATGAAAGAAAATTAAGTTTGAGCCTTGAATTCTTAATAGTTTATGAACTCTAAGTTTTCAATTAAGGTCCAGAATTACCATATTTTATTGACATTACTCTGTAAATAATAGAGATAGCAACCACATTTTTTGAATGATTGCTGAAGTAACCACTGCGAACATATGGATAGCAAAAATGTAAGCAAAGCATGTATAGAAACTAGGCTTGGGTGATATTGAAATTCCCCTGCAGATGATATTGCTTTAAGAAAAACAACGATATTTCATATTATCGTCCAAAAAAAAAAAAACTATAGAATCCTATGTTGCAATACCCATAAGTGGCCACAATGTGGCACGCATTAGGCTATGCCTGCCTGTCTCTTGTTGATCACTCCAGGCCAAGGAGGGCCGAGCACCATTCGATCTGTGATGGTCGGCTAACGCGACATTGTGTAGTTCCCCAGTAAACAATTTTTTGTTGGCCTAACGTTGGTCCACTGTCATCTTCCAACGTTGGCCAACGGTTGTTTTTGCTCATCGGTTTGATGTTGGCCCAACCATGATGGCCTAACGTCGCACTCCTTTGTTCTTACGATGATGGTCCAACCGTTTATCTGCACGGATGGTCGAACGTCGCCAGCCAACTATAATCCGTATGCATTTGGTTCTAGAACGTTGTGCCTGCATTGATGGCCCAACATCGGACCCCATTATTCTTACGATGGTAACCCAACCATTTCTCTGCATGGTCTGTTGCTGCACAACCAACAAACTTCAGCCGACAAGTTATTGCATTACTGATTACGACCATTGATTATAATAAAAAGTAGCCTATAAACTACTGTCAACTAGTGATATATCCCTCTTGCAATTAGTAGGCTATTTAGCCGAGTGTTTTGATGTTTCGCAATCACAACTCCATGTTGTTCTGGACAATAAACAAGCTATATTATGTTAAATGGAATAAATGATGAACGAGATTATTAATAAAAAATCTTTATTTATTAACAACATTTTAATCAAACAAACACATTTTTATAGGCTAATAAAAGAACGAATAGGCCTATCAACATTAAATTAAAATGAATCGTTGCCTCTGCAACACTGATAATCTATAAAATAATGTCTAGGCTACATTAAAACACTAAGAGAGCATATGTAGCCTGATAGAAGTAGGTAGATTAGCCTATAGCCTAACTGAATTTATTTTAAATACAATTTTTAAATGTAGGCAAATTTACAATCAGAAATGTTATTAAAACTTGCGGTTCTTGCTTTCTTCTGTCTGTCGCAGTCCTTTGTCATACTGCAGCCAATATAATTTATTTTGCGCAAGTAAGATATATCAGCATCTGTGGCGTCTTTAATGTTTCCCCGCACTGCTCCTGAAAGACAGAAAACAAAATGATGACACATTAATGTTTATGTTAGATAACCCCACTTTAGGATTTCTAAATGTTATTGTAACAGTGCATGGCGGATCTTAACCATAAAGCAGGCAGGCACAACGTTAAAAAAGTAGTCATAAAAAAAACAAGTTTTATGGTATTTTAAAGTTCAGCTGGCCTTAAAAAAACATATCAACTTATATCTAGGCTAGGCTCACTCAGTCCCCATCGCCTGCCACCCACAATGGTGGTAACCAACTGGACCTTGTACTCACCAGGAGTTGCGCCACATCTGAACTCACGGTGACCCCCCTCCACGTATCGGACCATTTCTTTATATCATTTTCTCTCTCCTGCCCACTCTCCCTCAAATCCGCTAACAACCCACCCGCTGTTATGTTCAGGAGAAATCTCCGCACCCTCTCTCACACCTCTCTCACTACTTCTGCTCTCTCTGCACTTCCTCCTCCTGCTACCTTTGCTAAAATGCCCATTGATGTTGCCACCTCTGTGTTTAACTCATGCCTCTCTCTGTCTCTCAACTCACTATGCCCTCTTGTCTCCAAACCAGCCCGACTATCACCCCCTTCCCCGTGGCTGACGGATTCTCTCAGATCCAGCAGAACCATGCTACGAGCCGCTGAGAGAAAGTGGAGGAAATCCAGATCCCCAGATGACCTGGCCTCCTACCACACTCTGCTGGCAGCCTTCACAGCTGCAACCACATCAGCTAAAACTTCATTTTTCCAGTCGAAAATTGATACATGTCTATCTAACCCACGTAAACTCTTTTCCACCTTCTCCTCCCTGCTCACCCCCCCTCCACCCCCTTCACCCTCCTCCCTCTCTGCAGATGACTTCCTGACACACTTTGAGGGGAAGGTGGCCGCGATCCGGAACTCCTTCACGCATCCGGTGACACCCCACATCCCCCATACTGAACCCATCGCTACACTGTCGTCCTTCAAGACTCTGAAGGACTCCGATGTGCTCGAGCTGGTGACGCGCCAGCGCGCAACCACCTGTCCACTAGACCCCATACCTTCAGCAGTCCTCCAGTCTATATCTGCTGAGCTCCTTCCATATCTTTCCTCCGTTATTAACACCTCCCTAATCTGTGGCCATGTTCCTGCTGCCTTTAAAACTGCCCGTGTAACCCCACTCCTTAAAAAACCTAGCTTAGATCCCGCTGATGTCAGGAACTACCGTCCTGTATCTCTCTTGCCCTTCCTGTCCAAAACAATTGAACGTGCTGTCCTTAACCAACTGTCTGTTTTTCTCCACCAGAACAACCTGCTTGACCCGCATCAGTCTGGCTTCAGAACCGGCCATTCCACTGAAACTGCTCTCCTGGCTGTGACTGAGGCACTCGCCACTGCTAGAGCCTCCTCCCTCTCCTCTGTTCTGATTCTCCTTGACCTGTCTGCGGCATTCGACACGGTCAACCACAAACTCCTGATCTCCACACTCGCTGAGATGGGCATTTCTGGAACTGCCCTCTCTTGGTTTGTATCGTATCTCACTGATAGATCCTACCAAGTCTCCTGGAAGGGTTCCGTCTCTGCTCCCCGTCCCCTGTCTACAGGAGTCCCGCAGGGATCTGTACTGGGTCCTCTGCTGTTCTCTATGTATACTAAATCTCTTGGCTCAGTAATCCATTCACATGGCTTCTCATACCATAGCTATGCTGACGATACTCAACTCTTCCTCTCTTTCCCTCCCTCTACCCCACAGGTTAAGGAGAGGATATCTGCTTGTCTGACTGACATCTCTGAGTGGATGGCTACCCATCACCTGAAGCTCGACCTTGACAAGACAGAGCTCCTCTTCATGCCGTACAAGACCTCCCCACTACATGACCTCTCCATCACCGTTGATGGGACCGTGGTGGCTGCCTCCCGCTCTGCAAGGAACCTGGGGGTGGTCCTGGACGACCGGCTGGACTTCAAAGAGCACATCAGGGCGACGGCACGGTCCTGCAGGTTCCTCCTGTACAACATCAGGAGGATTCGACCGTACCTGACCACCTACTCCACCCAGCTTCTTGTCCAGACCATGGTCACCTCACGCCTGGACTACTGCAACTCCCTGCTCGCAAGCCTACCGGCCTGCGCCATTCTGCCTCTTCAACTCATCCAGAATGCAGCTGCCCGGCTTGTGTTCAACCTCCCGAAATTTTCCCATGTAACCCCCCTGCTGAGGTCTCTCCACTGGCTGCCAGTTGCAGCCAGGATCAGGTTCAAAGTTCTGACCCTGGCCTACACTGCAGCCAATAGGACAGGCCCCGCCTACCTGCAGGACTTAATCCAGAACTATGTTCCTGCTCGACCACTTCGCTCTTCTACAGCAGGGCGACTGGCACTTCCCCCCCTCCGTGTCAAAGGCTCTTGCTTGTCCCGACTGCGGAGTTTTTCCACATTAGCACCTCAGTGGTGGAATGAACTTCCCATTCCCCTACGTTCTACTCCAACCCTGCCTGCATTCCGTCGAGGCCTGAAGACACACCTCTTCAGACTCCACCTTGACTGATATCCTCACCTAGGAATATCAGTTCCCTGTTCCCTGTGTTTTCCTGTCTGTTTATTATAGTTTATAATAGTATTTGGAATGGTTTATAATAGTATAGTTTATAATAGATTTGGAATGGTTTATAATAGCATAGTTTATAATAGTATTTGGAATGGTTTATAATAGTATAGTTTATAATAGTATTTGGAATGGAAGTGTGGTGTTGCTGATTTGCCCACAGCTTACTGTGAACTACAGTCAACGTTCATTGCTAGGGATAGCTGCTACATTATGCAAAGGATGTGCTTTGCCTTGTCTGTTCTGTAATGATGATGATGTCTCTGTACGCACTTACTGTACGTCGCTTTGGATAAAAGCGTCTGCTAAATAAATGTAATGTAATGTAATGTAATGTAATGGCTACATATAGCTTATAGGCTAGATGAGCGTTTCACTTTTAAATTGGTATCTCCTGGGAGAGACTACATTGCTTTATTGGCATATAAAATTGGTCACTTTTTGGCATTTGCTTGCCTTGCTTGTGTAACCTTATTAAGGAATGCATTCCTGGTTTTAGTAACTTTCACCAACATTGTACTATCAGCTTTAAGTAAATAGTAAGTTTGAGGGAGACCTCTACTGGTTAAACATGGTTAAACTGTGTCTGTAGCTGTGAGCACTATTAGTAGGTGACTATGTGGTTTTTACCTTCGGCATACGCCATTATACGATCTGCAAGAAGAGGCGAGCCACACAAGTTTGAGCTCCGTTCACAAAACGAATCCATGTTAAGCAAGCTTTGACAGCTAGTGACGGGTGCTTGTTGAATAGTAGGTTAGTTAGCGCAATTCATCTTACCATGTAGCTAATGTAGTGGTTATTGTAGCTAAAGTCATGTAAATGAATGAGGCCAGATATAATATTGTCTTAATTGAATATATCAAAGAGTCGGGGGCACCAGTGGCGCGTTAGAGGCAGAGTTTGCGGTCCGGCGGCGGCTACAGGTGTCTGACCTGCAGATTTCCACTCCCCTTCATATGTGCACGTCAAACTACATGGTATGCTATGAACGATCTGCACTTTTCTTTTGCGTAATTCCTCCAATTAAAATTCAATGGTAATAGCTCACTGTGGATTGTGGTAACGAGCATCGCTATTAACCATGGTTGTGGGGGACCTTAAAATAACTGCAAAACGTCACAATATTGAACACTATATTATTCAAAGTAAAGCAAGGTAATAAGCATGCAGAGGATGGGATATCATTCAAGTGTCATGGTCTGACACTCAACAAAATTACTCTGCAGTGGTAAAATACAAACATTCGTCATAAATCTACTATAATGAGAATTTAATGCTATCCATCTATTAATATGCTGTATTTACAAACTTTTATATCTGATATTGACAAGGGAGGGTATGAGAGTGAAGTCAAATTTTGTTAGGTGCAATTTTGAAGCTGCTAAAATCAGATTCCCCTCCTATATTAAAAATGCAATGTCTGACAATCACCAAATTCACCATGCAAATTCTCTTCATATGCTGTTAGTAATTACATCCTTTTGTGACCAGTAATAACAGGGGAGGGTATGGGGGAGTCAAATTTTGGTAGGTGCTAAAATCAGACTCCCCTCTTATATTAAAAAGCTCTGACAACCACCAGACTGATCATGCATAATCACCTCTTCATATGCTGTTTATATTTTGTTACCAGTAGTGAGCGGTGAAGTCCAATTTTGGTAGGTGCAATTTTTGAATATAGGAGGGGAGTCATATTTTGGCAGAATCTACAATTCATTGTTTATTGCTATGCTCGTACGACAATCCACAGTATTACAGTAGTAATAACGCAGAACAAAAGTGCAGATCTTTGATAGCATAGCTTGTAGCTTGATGTGTGCGTTCACTGGAAGAGGAGTAGAAATCTGCAGCGGAGTTGAAAAACAGCACAACACTGGCATTTTGCTCATCGGTTTCCTAGCGGTCCACTGGCGAGTAATCTGTTTCAGACAGATAGGCCGACTGTTCAAGGAAGGCCCAGTTGTTCCACAGCTCATAGTAATCCATCTTATGTTCTGCATTTCTATACCATTAACTTGTATTACTCATAATTTCAAACTATTATTGCTCACTTTTTGTCATTGACATGTAAATATAGCACAAACCACATTTTCTTCTAGTTCTGTTTATTGTTTCACATAAATGTAGGCCTACAAGAGAATGGAATTCATACAAATAGATTTTTTATAATATTTAGGCCAAGGGGGGGGGGGGGGGGGTTATCATACCGGCATATGCCTACTCCTCTACGTTCTGTCTGCCTTTGCCTTTGTTTTCTCCCCTCTCTGTCTTCAAATATCTTGACACCTCCTTCTGAAGACTCTCCTCAGTTGTTTCCTTAGTCTCTGGATTTTTTCCCCCGTAGCTCCTGAAACCACAGTGAACAATTTTACACAATGACTCTACCAACCCATAGTGTGTGGATCCAAATAGGTCATGGTTGTCATTGTGGAATTTACATTTTTACGTTACCAGAAAAAAAGTGGAGGTGTGACGAGTTACGATCCACTTTGCCATGTTATATTGTATTAATATAAGATTTTGTACTTAGCCTTGCTTTCAAGAAGCAAAGGAACAGACTACAAAAACAGACCCTATAGGAGGTGTCATTATGACTCTCTAGGGCAATTAATAGGCATGTGTGTGTGCAATCAAGCATTTCTACATCAATCTGACACAAATGACATCCTGTCTCATATTAGGATTTTACTGTTCCTTTCTATGGCCAATATGCTGAACATCCCTGACCAGAGTATTATTTTCAACATAGACAAAAGCACAGTCACAACTTTATTACCAAACTTTTTGTTATTTGTTACATTATTTAAGAAAATTGCATGAAACCGCAACTTAATTTACCGCCCTCTCTCCGTCTTGCTTTTTAAAAATGCTTTGGTCACGCAGCCTATTTTAAACAGCCCAGGCTAAGGAAACTGCATTTCACAATCTGCATCATGAGATGGGAACATCTGAAAAAATAGCCTACTATAGATACAGAGTTGTCATATCTAAGACATTTCGCTGGATAAAATGTTTTTTTATACACAGATTAACGTGCTTTGTGAAGTAACTTGCTCACATTCGCAACCAGCGTTGCTCACATTAACGTTACATTACATTAGGTAAAGCCCTAGGCTACTATGTTACGTTCATATTTCCAAACTGAATAAATACTGCACCTCTAACCACAAAACTTCTTTGCTAGATTAAAGTTGTTGTAAACTAAGATATTTGGCGAATACAAATTTAATGTTATACAATTTAGTGTTATTTGCCGGCTTTATTAATCAGCTGTTGGTGTTGCTATGGTTACCATTCATGAAAGGGTCAACTCTAATGGCGCTGGCAGCAGATAACGTAGACGGCGTATTAATTTAGAATGGTGATTAAGATGTTGCCAGCGCTACTTCATAGCCGGGCGGTTTAACAAATTAAATGCCCACCCTCCAGCCAATCAGAATCGAGTATTTAGCCAAGCCATGGTATAAACGAATTAAATGCCCACCCTCCAGCCAATCAGAATCGAGTATTTATCCAAGCCATGGTATAAATATGTATAATTGCCATTGGAATTAAAGCGCTGGGTGCCGTCTCATTATCAAATAACTAAATAATTTAGCTAAGCTGTCATCTGTTATGTTAACATACCTGTAAACATTAGGCTGCTTATGTTCTATTGCTCATATTCAGTTGTTTCTTGTCTGTCAATTTATGAAATGGCCTAAACTAGGCTACACCTGACATCTCTGGTTAAACTAGCAAACATGGTAGACATGTCATTTTAGTTAATCTAAACCCAGAAGACATCGTAGCCATACATTGTAATGTGAGAATCTTTGTAGCTGTGTTAAGTATCATAAGGTAAATGCATGTTTTCATAGACTTTTGAGTGGTGGTTCTAAAGAATATTTTATTGCAGAATATCTGTATCAATATAAATGAGAAATGTCTCTTTCATGGGACTTCTTTAGAGTTGTACAGTTCATGCATTGAAGATATTCCTTGTGACATAAAAGAAAAGTGTATTAATCCTAATCATTAATTATGTTGCTATGAAATAATAATACTTGGTTGCATATCCTTTGCGTGCAAGGGCTGCCTGAAGTCTGCGAGCTGTAGAAATCATCAGATGCTCGGTATCTTCACTGGTGATGCTTTGCCAGGCCTGTACTGCAGCCTTCTTCAGTTACAATATGGATGAAAATGCCCTCAAATTAAAGCTTACAGTCTGTACTTTAGCCTCAAATTCATTGTATCATTTCACATCCAAAGTGCTGGAGTAAAGAGTCAAAACACATGGAAAAATATATTCACTGTTCACTGTATATATCCTTTACTTGACCAGTCTGTTGAGATTTCTTTTCACACTAAAACATTACATAGCATACATGATTCAGCTACTCATGTCAGTGTTCATGATTTATTCAAATTACATGACAGCAGGTGGTCCCTTTGGACCCTGACAAAGAACTTATTGAATTGAATGCCATCCAATGTCTTTAACAAGATAAATTGAGTTTGTATGAATGAATAACTAATATAGTACATATAGGGACATTGGGATACTGGGAGTCATTATGTGTTTTGAGGGAACAATGTCAAGAAAGATGACATTTTCCTTGCCAGTTGTGGTAATGTATGGATAAATATAATTGTATTTGTATAAGATGTATTCCAATACAGGGGCGCCCGCTGGATTTCTTCCCGGGGTACGCAACAGAGTAGGCCAAGCCATAGGCTACATGAAAACAAAGCCACTACTTAGGACTAACGTTACAACGTAATTTACCGATATATTTTGCACTCATAGGGTCGCATATTACAAGAAGTTCTAACGTAGGAGTAGGCCTAGCCTACGTTAAAGTCTGATCTTTCATCAGCAAAACCAGAGAGACTTACTTCAAAATAGAATGGAAATGTTGCGCGCAAAAAGATGTTACGCGACTTACAGTAGCCTGATATTTCATCAGGAAAACCGGAGACCTCACAATAGAATGTAAATGTTCCGCGCAACAAGCTGTTACGTGACTTACAGTAGCCTGATATTTCATCAGGAAAACCGGAGAGACCTCACAATAGAATGGAAATGTTGCGCGCAACAAGCTGTTACGCGACTTACAGCACAGTTAATGTTAACACAATGAAAACACTTCTGACAAGTCAATGTAACTATCGAACATGCTCAACAAAATGTATTCACTGCTTAAATTTCTAATAAAATATTATATGCACGCCAATTGTGTGTGTGTGAGAGAGAGCAAGAGCACGAGCAAGAGCAAGTCACTGCAAATAAAAGAACATTTTGGTGGGTAGCTCGTCTCCCGGTGGGGCTAACTCATCCTCAGCTGAGGACTGGTTCTCCAAAAGCTGATTCTCCGAATTGTTATTTTCATTCTTTTTCAGACTCAACAGTTCCACAATGCTGAGCTGCTTTCTTTTCTTTGACATATTTGGCTAACGTCAATTACTGTATTCGTTTAAGTTAGTTATCTTGACTGACAAGTAAAACGGCAACTCTAAACTTTTCCCGGTCTAAAGAAAAAGGTGGTCCTCCAATCACTTTAAACTGTGTCTTCCAATCACTTTCAAATGTTTGAAATATGCAAAACTTGGAAAATACAATAACCAGGCAATACAACGAAGACATAAGCAAATATCATTCCTCAACGTCGTAGAAACAGAGATGGAAAGACTTTGACAATTCACGTCAGTTTTAATGGAAATACTAATTTTGCTGTTGTTGCTAAGGTACGCAGATTGCGTACTCTGCGTACAGCTGGGGGCGCCACTGTTCCAATATCAACATGTCATCTTCCTTTTACCTGTCACCAATCATTGTTCATATATTTCTGATTTGACAATAAACATACAAAATGACAGAAAGAACCCAGTGTCATTGTGGCTTGAATGGTGGTGGAGGGGAATAGTTACAGTTTATTTACCTTTTGTGAATGTCACCATATTGTGTGAAATAAATATTCAGAAAATGTTCTCTTTGCTTAATTGCTGGTATAATTTATCTGTTTTATTCTGGAGACCAGACCACCCATATCTATCAACCCATAGCCATAATAACATTGTTAGATCTTTAATCTCAATCATTAATCTTACAACAATTTGTAAGATGGATGTACAGCATTGTACCCAGGTTGTGTTGCTTAGTATTGTTTCATTGTTAATACCCTTCATGTTATTATGGCATTGGGTTGTTTGTATGTGGTTCTCTCTGCTGGCATGTGACATGCAGAGGTCTGGCTATACACTGTCCCATCTGGATATAGGGAAAACTCCACTTCTCAACACAATGACGGACAGCAGGTCATACCTTCAGATCTTGTCTTACTGATAACAAGGATGGTGAAGAGAAATATTGATTAGGTAACAGTTTTTTTCCCCATCAAAAGACATCCAAATACTTTGAAATAAATGAATGAGTTATCATTTGGTGGTGCTACCTTAATGTTCTATATGGTCACACCAAATGTTCTGGAGAGGACACTTTTTTGGACAACAGTCCAATTAGGATTTTACACTTAAACAAGCTGTTGCAAAAACAAACCACTCTGTATAACAAAGTTGAATCTTTACTTTTCTATAGAATATGGTATAATTACAAATATATTTGAATAAAGTATTGAATAAAACATTGTTACCTACAGTGCATCCGGAAAGTATTCACAGCGCTTCACTTTTTCCACATTTTGTTCTGTTACAGCCTTATTCCAAAATTGATTAAATTCATTTTTTCCCTCAAAATTCTACACACAACACCCCATAATGACAATGTGAAAAAAGTTTTTTTGAGATTTTTGCAAATTTATTAAAAATAAAAAAATAAAATTTCTCATTTACATAAGTATTCATACCCTTTGCTTTAATGTATTTTTAAAGTATCATATTTCATATTTGGTCGCATATCCTTTACATGCTGTTACTTCCTGAAGTCTGTGACCATCAACATCAAAAAACTGTCGATATCTTATTTTCAGGTACTGTTACAAGCGATACTATAACCTCTCTGCATTTGAATGGATCTCTATGGAAATTGGGGGGTGAGACTAGATTCAGCTGTAAATTACACTGGTACAGTATGGAACACATGGCTGGCTAAATGGCTGTAAGTTATCAAGGGTCTGAGCTATCAAACGAGCCCCAAACCATCACTCTGTTGCCAGATATGGAGTAGATGTGGATGGATCACTTTAAGGGTTGTTTCTCCTGACTTTTTTCCCCATAGAGTTCTATAGGAAAATGAGTCCGGAGAAATAACCCTTGCAGTGATCCATCCATGAATTTAATCAATTTTGGAATAAGGCTGTAACAGAACAAAATGTGGAAAAAGTGAAGCGCTGTGAATACTTTCCGGATGCACTGTATATTTGGACAGGCCTTTTTTTGTTATTTCTTCATACACTTTTTGGTTCAGTCAACAGATTTTATATAGGCATACTGTTAGAGGTAAATTTTTTCCTAATTTATCTCAAGGCAGATGGATTACAGAAGCAGTCAAGAATGAGAATTGGCAACTTCATTTGTTTATGTAGCATTAGCAATATTGTACTTTTTGCATTTGTACTTTAATAAAGTACATGTACGGTACAGTATATAATAACCAGAGTAGCAACCTTATGTTAGTCAATCCCACACTCTCAAAACACATTTATTTATGTATTTGCATGAATAAAGAACAAATGCAAGTCAGTCATTTACAGAAATATGCCAGAGAGGTTGGAAACCCTACAGGGCTTATGCTAGAAGCTCACTTTACAAAACAAAATCACATTAATTGATGAACAATAAAGGATTGTATTATATAAAACAAATATTTTGAAACAAAGCAATAATAAGAAAAAACAATAAATATTCATTGTGAAAATAGAAAAGAGAACAGAGAACAAATACTGCTATTACATTGTAGGATTTAATAAATAACCCTTATCCCTGTGTTTGAACACTTAGGGAGGGCTAAATTTCATTAAGATTTTTTTTTTTTAGAGTAGAATCAATACGCCGAGATAGGTGGCGATATTGTGAAATGATCTGCATGTGTCATGACGAAACACCTCTCTCTCCTCGCTCTCTAACCAAGGGGCCAAGACTGGGGGTGCGTCCCAATATGCTTCACTTCCCCACTACCACTCCTCTCCTACCCGGAAATATGCAAAACTGCCTGAACGTTTTCAGTACAAGTTTTTTTTTGTTGCCTTTATTTAAACTCGAAGACCATTGAGGCAAGCCTCATTTACAATAATGTCGAGTATCAAACAATAAGCAACATAAAACACAGAAATACAAAAATAAGTATACAGAATATGGCCTAAAAACCTGAGATAAACGAAGGGGCATAAACAGCTCAATGAAAACAGGTACAGATAGAGGAAAAATGATTAGTAAGAAGGTATTTAAAATGCCCTAGGGGCACCAGGGAGTTCAACATAAAGGAACTCTGAAGGGAGTTCCAAGCAGAGGGGGCATAAATGGAGAAGGCCGACCTCCCCAGCTCAGTGCGAAATTTTGGGATCTTGAGAAGAAGCCAATCACAAGTGATGAGTGTTAGAAGACCAGACCAACATGGAAGAAATGTAATTGGGGAGTTTTCCAATGAGGGCCTTGTAAATGAATAAAAACAAGTGTAAGTCACGCCTCTGAGCAAGGGAGGTCCACCCAACTAAATCATAAAAAATACAGTGGTGTGTACTGTAGGCAGTTTCAGTGATAAACCTAAGGGCAGAGTAGTAAACAGTGTCCAGAGGTCTGAGAGCAGTAGCAGAGGCATGCCTATAAATAACATCGCCATAGTCCAAAACAGACAGAAAAACGGCTTCAACAAGTCTATTTCTACAGGAAATAGGAAAATTTGATCTATTTCTGAACAGAAAACCAATTTTTTGTCTGAGTTTTTTGACAAGGCTGTCAATATGGGAGCTGAATGACAGCTTGTCGTCAATCCAAATACCGAGATATTTATACAATGTGACTCTCTCAATACAGGAACCGTGCACAGTGGAAATATGAATTCCGGCAAGATGGAAAAGGGCCAGCACTGGGCCGATTTTTTTTTTTGTTAGCTGGGTAAGATCACTTTTGCCAAATGTAGCTTATTATTACCTCTAAATCTGCATCTGCACTCAGGCAGGGATAACTTGGAGCAAGACGACGAAGAACCGGAATCGTTACATACTACAATTTGGAACCGGTTCCGCTTTTGGAATCGGTTCCCTGGAATCGATTCCTGATTCTTGCCCATCACTACTGTAGGTTACCTACAATTTTGCAATTCGGGCATAGCCTACGGTTTTTGCAATCCATGGTCTATGTGGGGTTTTTCGAGGAAATCAATCGTTTTTGCAATGTTAAATCCATTTGTAAATAAAGTGTTCATTGCAGGAAAGTCAGACACGAAAGTATCATAGCGACAAGTCACACTAGAGGAAACGGGATAAAAGCGATATAACAACAACCTGTTGGTAGGCTATATTGGCATGGCTAGGGGATGTTGTGGCAGGACTTGAAGCGGGGTGCTGGCAAACCCTACAGCTGTGTCAATACCACGGGTGAGTGCCATATCGCTTTTATAAAATGGTTTGGGCCTATATATCTTATAATGATCCACCAAAGAAAGGCAACGCAACATTAAAAGTATTATTTTTAATAGATTGTGCGGTGTGTCTCTGCTGAATTTGTTACTAGCAATGTGGATAACGTGGAAATACTCGATTCGGAGCCTACCCTCGGTTTTGCAATCCGTAGCCTGCATACAGTTTTCCAAGTTAATTTTTGTACCTATGCGGTGCCTTAGGGGCTCCATGCAAAACAGTGTAGAAAAGAACAAACATAGCGTCTCCGTTTGATTCAGCTACGCATTTTCTCAAATAAATATCATCGGACCAGGAAACACTAGGATCAATTATATTTCTAAATACAACTTTCGTTATACCCACTTCCTATAGGCTACAACTGTGTAAGTCAAGAAAGAAGATTTACAGGCCTATTTATCACTCTGGCGGCAGAGTGTAGGCAAAGAAAATGAATAGATAAACAGAATAGGCCTACCAAAAACAAAAAAGGTTTTAGATAGCCTACTATAATTTTAATACATCAATGCAATATTCGATATATGACATAGTGATCCAGAAGCACAGACTGCCTTTTTACATATGCTCTGTATAGATGGGATCAGAAGATTTCAGAAAGTTATGTCCTTAGGCTATTTGTTGGTGAAACCAACCTAAGAATAGAAAGGTTTTGACAAAACGTAAGCCCAAATAAAAGATGTCTAGCTTGCTGTCTAACGTTAGGCGTTGTTAGTTTTATTGAAGTTGAACATAAGCCTATAGCTAACGTTAGCTAAGTCAAAAATGCTCGAGCAATTTTTTTAAAAACGCCTTTTAAATAGTGGATTTTGGTGACTTCTAAAGAAAGATTATTCTAAAAATTATCTAGTTGTAAACTAATCACGATTAGCATTTAGCTATCTAATATGATAAAACATAGCTACTAAACAATGATTAGCTAGGTTGACAAACATTCTTGAAATGAGCACAAAAAAAAGAGTTCATTTCAGAGACGTCTGCTCTGTGCACTTGTTAGCTGGATAGCATATGTAGTCGTAGCTAATTTTTCATATTCCCTTCTCGCAGCAATAAAAAAACAATTCCCACATTAGACAAATGTTAATTAATTAGACACTTAATTTTTTAAGCAAGATTTTCAGGACTCATCTGTAAAGTTTTGCTGTCTGCTAGCTAGCTAGCTGCTGGTCAACTAACCAGCGTTAGCAGGACAGGTTGACGTGCTGGCGAAAGTGATTCGCAGGAACGAAACGCCAAATGAGTGAAATATTTCAACAGTAGTAGCAAAATGGGTAAGCCTTAAGTATGGAATCAAAATAGGGTCAAACGTATTGTGTTGTGTATCACCATACTTGCGTACTTACAGATTTGTTTTGTACTCGCAGATTTGTTTTGTACTCGTAGATTTGATTCGTAGCTGTACAAAACACATCTGCGAGTACAAAACAAATTTGTGAGTATGCAAAACGCAAGTGCAAAATGCAAAAGGCAAGATGCAAGAACTTTTGTCCCACATTTGGAACTTCCTGAATAGCCAATGGGGATGCTCAGATTAACATATCATTTGACTATCCAATCAGGAAGCCAGGGGCAGTATTTGGGTGCAACCAAACTTAACTTTTGGAAGATTCAAAACCCGAAAGATCTGAGCACCGAGATCTGCTATCTATACCGCTATCTCATGGTAAGTTGGATTAGCTACCCCGAAGTTTCTCTCTGGAGATGAAAAATGTGTTCCTAACGTTAGCCAATTATGGGAAGGGTATGTGAATGAAAATAAGTTAATCTCTTTGAGGAAAATCAACGTAGCTCCTGTTAATGTTAGCTGTTACGTTAGCTAATGTTAGCTAACACAGTGGTAACGTTAGCAGAGAATGCTGGCAATTTTACCATCTAACCACGAAGAGATTAACTTATTTTCATTCCCATAATTGGCTAACGTTAGGAACACATTTTTCATCTCCAGACAGAAACTTTTGGGGTAGTTAATCCAATTTACTGTGAGATAGCGGTATAGATAGCAGATCTCGGTGCTCAGATCTTTCGGGTTTAGAATCTTCCAAAAGGTAAGTTTGGTTTCATCCACATACTGCCCCTGGCTTCGTGATTGGATAGTGAAATGATATTTCTGATTGGATAGTCAAATTATATGTTAATCTGAGCATCCCCATTGGCTATTCAGGAAGAAGTGTCAAATGTGGGACAAAAGTGTCTTGCGTTTTGCATCTTGCGTCTTGCCTTTTGCACTTGCGTTTTGCATTTTGCATACTCGCAAATTTGTTTTGCACTCGTAGATTTGATTTGTAGCTGTAATTTGCATTTTGCGTTTTGTAATTGCGTTTTGCGTACTTGCAGATTTGTTTTGTACTCACAGATTTGTTTTCTACAGCTACGAATCAAATCTGAGTACATCTGCGAGTACGGAATTATAGTGATACACAACGCAATACTTTTGACCCTATTTTGATTCCATATTTAAGCTATTGCTAGTGTTTTGCCTGACTTTTACTGGGACGGGGGATCGGGAAGGTCCGCTCTCCCTCTCCAGGCAGAGTAGCAGGACAGCAGAGAAGCGGCACCCGAATTGCCTTTGAAACCGGAGACTAGGGTATCGCAAGAGCCATACTCTGCCATACCCAAATGACACCGCTGAGCTAACGGTCTAAAGCCACATACATAGGCATTTTTAATGTAAAACCCCTGTCAAATGGGCTACTCAACTGGTGTGGCTTCTAATGTTTCTTCGGTAGTAGTGAGCACGAAGAGATAATGTTCTCATTTCTGTTTTTTTCCAGACACTTTTTGAGAGAAACAAGAATAGGCTAACTTTACAGATACAAAGATTCAGAGAGGTTATGTTAGTTAATTAGCTACATGTTTTATTTAATAGAATTCACCTTAAATTAAGCAGGAAGTCTGTTTCTTTGCAGACAATAGTAGGTAGCATCGCTACATACTATCGCCCCCACCCTAGGGGAAATTCCAGTTGATTCTTGTAGAGCAAGTCTACTGGTTTCTAATGGAAATAACGGGTTTCATTTGGTTTCTTCTGGTTTTAACTGGATGAAAAAAAATTCTACTGGTCAAGTCATTTACAAACCAGTAGATTGCAACTGGAACTAACTGGTTGTTAGGGTAGGGACAGCTCTGGAGGCCAGCGGCGGCGCAGGAGGGACAGCTCTGGAGGCCGGCGGCGACGCAGGAGGGACAGCTCTGGAGGCCGGCGGCGGCGCAGGAGGGACATCTCTGGAGGCCGGCGGCGGCGCAGGAGGGACAGCTCTGGAGGCCGGCGGCGACGCAGGAGGGACAGCTCTGGAGGCCGGGGGCGATGGCTGCATCGACCTGGAGGGCGGTGGCGACGGCTGCATCCCCCTGGAGGGCGGCGGCGATGGCTGCATCACCCTGGAGGCCGGAGGGCTGGAACGCGGCGGGGCAAGAGGGCTGGAGCGCGGCGGGGCAGGAGACACGACCACCCGGGGAACAGGCAGGGCGTCGGCGAGGGTGACTGTCTGGGGAACAGGCGGGGTGTTGGCGAACATGGATGGGTGGAAAATGGATCCTCCGTCGATGGGTAGCTGAGTCCGCCGACGGAGCCGGGAACCAGGACCCCCGCGCCTTCTCCTGGGCCCATAGTTTCCCGGACACAGGACCAGGTGGGTCCCTTCGAAGGGTGACGACTGGGGTTGGGTGAAAGAAGGGGTCATAGGCTCAGGGCTGGCCGGCTGAAGGGTTAGGCCTCCGAGCCTAACGGAGTGGGAGGTGGGCCGATCAGGAGCAGATTGGGGTGGAGAAGGGTTGCTGGGAGAATGAATATTAACAGTCCGGGTTCAAGGGTGATGGTCGGCATGTCGGCGGGCGAACTCAGGATTTCGCCCCCAGACGCTCATGAGGTAATCCTCATAGTAGTTGTAGTCCATGACAGACTCTGGTGACTGCCCACTGGGTCCTAACTGGTGAGTTTGTTCTGTTAGGGTAGGTGGGAAACAGGACCCAATAACAGACGGGAAGTAGGAAAAACCGAATTTTAATATAGGGGCAAGGCAATCCATAGTACAAAACAGGCAGGGTCGTAATCCGGGAAGACAGGGCAACGGTACATAAACAGAGTCCAAAGAGTAGTCACAGAACAGGCTAGGGTCGGAACCGGGAAGGCACAGCAGAAGTACAAAATCTGAGTCCAAAATCAGGGTCGCGAGAACACGGGCTGAAGTACAAAACCAGGGAAGTGTAAAAGAGAAACAAAAAGAAAACAAAACGAAGACAGAATACAAAAATAAAATAAAGACAGGAGAAGGACTCAGGATAACAAAAACTGGCAGATGCTAAGAAAGAAACAGATACTCAGAAAACAGACAGACAACTCGGGAAGGTACTCAGAAAAATCGTTAGACCACTGAAGCAAAACCAACGGTGACGAACTCGTGAAGAAAAGACTTAAATCACAGGGTTATATACACTGAGGAAGACAGACAAAAAGGAAAACAGGTGTGCAGAGGCGGGGAGGAGAGATTGCTCACAGGTGAGCACAATGAAACGATAAGGGAAGCTGATAATACAATTACGAGGGAACACATAAGACGCGGACCGGACTAGCACATAACATATAGACTATACATGACCTGGGTCGAAGAAGACCCGTGCACACAACGAGGTAGAGGAATGCGGAAATCAGATGCAGGTGAAGCGAGTAGAGAATCACAGAAAGATATTCAGAGATAGAACAGAAGAAACGAAAGACAGCTGCAGATGGAAACTAAGATTGCATTAGTAAATTAGTAGGTTAGTAGACATTCTAATTCCCTGACATTAGTAAATTAGTTGATTAGTATTATTTACAAGTTAGTCGTTAGTGTATTAGTAAGAAACCTAATTCTAAGCAGTTAGTAGTAATTAGTAGATTAATAGTATTAACAATTAGTAAAGAAGGAAGTAAACAAGAGTGGAAATACAGCGAAATTCGAAATCATCAAAGGCTCCCGAATAGTGTAACGAAGACAGGAGAGTGATGGTAATACAAACACGGAACAGTGAAACCATAAATGAAAATAAATGCAAGATGAGAAAAATGATAAAGAACCTAATCAAAATAAACAAACAAGCTTACAATAAGAAACATAAATGTACAAACAAAGACAGAATGCAGAAACCTGACACTGGTACCAGTTCGAAAGAGAGATACCAGTTAATTCCCAGTAGGCCTGTTGGTTTATTGTGCTAATGGTCTCTAAGGGTTTGAACTGGAACTAACTGGCATCCGTTGAACTAGTTAGGACCAGTTCCCCACCAGTAGGCCTACTGGTTTACAGTGCTAATGGTCTATAAGTTTTATTTGGAACTACCTCGCATCAGTTGAAATGGTTATATTAGGATCAGTTCCACACCAGTATGTGTACTGGATTAGTTTTAATAAATCATTTAATCAATCTGTCAATGTTTATTTGAACAAGCTTAAATTACATTCAGGAATCAATAAGAAATTATCAAGGGCAAACAACTTTCAGTGATTATAAAAATATTAATTTATTAATTCGTGAATGTACCGGATATAACACCAAAAGCAATTAAAAGCATAAATATATAAATATAACAACAAAAGCGATTAAAAGCATAATTCTGGATATAACACCAAAAGCAATTACATACAATCAAAAATATAGCCACACCTGGGGCTCTATCTTGGCGCTTGGTCTAAGCGCATGGCGTAAAGTCCACTTTTGCTATTTTAACGGCGTGTTTTTGGGGCGCTAAGCACGGCGCAGGGTGCAAATGGGCTGAACCTAGTCTCTTCATTAATTATAGGTGTGTCTTGGGCGTGACATGCAATAAACCAATGAAAATGTCATATCCCATTCCCTTTAAAAGCCTGCTTTTCCACCTTGGCGGAACCCATAGGTTCACGCATATTTTCCCTTGTTTTATGATGTCCTGCTTATGGAAATGTGACCAACCTGTTTGACTGGTAGCGTAATGCTTTAAAACAATCCACTTTCCCAGGAAGACCGTTAAAAGTGTGATTTACAGCAGAGGAAACAGACCTGCTCCTGTAAAGCGCACATGCAGATAATGGTATTAAAATTAATTGTGAATTAATTGTAACGTGCTGCAAATTTGTTTTCGTTTCTAATTAGACGCTTAGTTCTCTTTAAAATATTTTGTTCAGTTATGGAATAGCAGGTGAAATCAGCGGGGTTTTAATAAGCTGAGGGTATGGAAACCTTGTCACTGTAATTAAAAAAATATGAAGGACGAAGAATAGCTAAGGTTACAATTCAGTTAACATGGTGACATTTATCTCCGTTTTTTAACCATAGGCTATCAAAAAAACCTTATGCACAGCGAATCCGCTGTAGCCTAGGCTATTTGAAAAACAATAAAAGCAATATTCACTGGACAAGGTTTTGAACTTTTTTCAGTCACAAACCATTCTATTTACTTACAGGCTGTATTCCTTGATAAACAGAGCTGTATTGTAATGACATCTGAAGCGCATTTTCAAAACTCAAATGTCCGTCTATTGCAGTGCGCAAGTTTTCCATTGAATGAGAATTCATGCATTAGGTGTAAATGATAATTTGCGCATTAGGCTTGATATAGGTGTTATCAGCTCCTTTTTAATGGATAGCCACTGTCCCGTACCATCGCACATCGCCTGGATGTTGATGGAGTGGGCTGAGAGCAATGTGGCATTGTTTCCCTTCGCTGAGGGAAAGGTATGTGGACCTATGGAACCTTTTATTAATATGCATTTTTGATATAGCCTACACAATAATAATATTTCACATTGTGATCTAGATATTTTAGTCATGCTTGTGCGCGCCCCTGTGTGTAACAGACAGGAGGGTACGCGCGTTGTGCACACGCCTATGTAGACGCACTTATATGCCCCGTTAAAATAACATATAAACAACTGCGACATGACTTTAGACCAGGTTTGTGGTGGTTCTAGCGCAAGCGCTTTCTGCTGGCTCAAGATAGCAATGCGCCAAAAATAATCCTGGCCACTCCTCATCTTAAGACCAACACGCCCAGTTCACTTGTAATGGGCGCAAGAATACATGGTAGTTAAACGACGTGAACGCAAGGCGTTATAATGAACCATGCGCCGGGTGTAAGATAGCAAAGACACTTGCGTTTAGGTTAGCGCCGCTTAGCACTGGGTGTAAGATAGGGCCCCAGGTTTCATAACTATGTCGGTTTTCGAATTATTAGCATTTATGTGATAAGCCACTGCAGATTCATCATATTGCGATTCAACAATATTTTTACATAACCACTAAAAGAGTAATACCTGTGTAAAAGTAAGTGAGCTGAGAGAAAGAAAAAAAAATTATCTGCCACTCCATCATTTTTTGAAGGAGAATAAGCATTTTAAGAGTTTTTAAGTTTTTATTGAAAATTGCAGAAAATCCAATCTGATCAAAAACGTCTCCAACGTAAAAAAAAAAGCCAAGTTACTCACGCATAGCATACAGAGCGCTGTCTATAAGGCCTTAATTGCAACTTGCAAAAACTAGGCCTGCCTTTAAAAGTATTGATATCAAAATGTGGCCAAGTTACAACTAACAATATTGCCTATCGTAGCTCACACTAAATAAACTAGCTCTATTCCAAAGCAATGCTATCCAAACTTTCCTAAATTATTTAATGCACAGGTTTTAAAATGTTAACTGCTGCTACAGATTTCATTACAAATCACAAACAGACATTTATATCAAGAAACATCATGTACAATAGAGAAAGGGGGGATGGATAAATAAATGCAGGTAAAAATGAGTAATATTTTTGCCTAGAAAATTGCGTTCAAATGCGTTTCATTTTTATGAACGTATGCAATAGTTATGATATTTGTGAACAGAATTTTGTGAACACAAGGATATATATGCTGTGTAGGACCACACAGGTTTTGATAGAAATCAAAATATTCCAAATAAATCAATCAATAAATAAATAAATAATAATAATAATAATAATAATAATAATAATAATAATACATTTTATTCATTCTGTGCTTTTCATAGACCCAAAGCAGTGGATGCAGACAATTGTTCAAACATGCCCTATAGTGTAGTAATTGTAATAGTAAGTATCTCCACTATAAATTATTCTTATTTTGCAGTTTGATGTGGAACATACAGTTTCATTGACCACATTCTCTTGAGATAGTAAGATGAAGAAACACAGGGCCAAGTTGCATTGAATAATTTAGGAAAGTTTGGATAGCATTGCTTTGGAATAGAGCTAGTTTATTTAGTGTGAGCTACGATTGGCAATATTGTTAGTTGTAACTTGGCCACATTTTGATATCAATACTTTTAAAGGCAGGCCTAGTTTTTGCAAGTTGCAATTGAGGACTTATAGACAGTGCTCTGTATGCTATGCGTGAGTAACTTGGCTTTTTTATTTTATGTCGGAGACGTTTTTGATCAGAGATCACTTATTTTTGATAGCTAATGATGAATGCATACAGAATACATGCATTCAAAATAAATGCATGCAGACATTTGCCTAAGCATAACGCCCTGTACTGACGAGAATGAGAACATTTCTCCTATTACCAATAGCCAACAATTACATTAAAAGAGTTTGTAGATGAGCTATATTTAATGTCTAATGAAATACAATGAATAGTTTAGTTTTCTGTAGTGCAATGGATGTATAAGGCATGTTGATTCGCTTCGTAGTAGCCTAGTTTGTACCTGCTTCCTGACTAGCAGCTGACTGACGTTTCTCTGGCAAAACTAACGTTGGCTAACAAGTTTAATTGGACAACGCATATTTCCCAGGAATCTTAGCCAGAAAGAAAACAATAGATACTACTAAGAAAGTAGCCTACCAGAGAGTATTCTTCTTCTTATTATTATAATTAAAAGTGTTTGCAGTAAGCTACATTGTCTGCAGAGTAGCGTAGACTAGAGCAATGTTCGGAGGCTATTCTAATTTTTTAAAGTGACTAACCATGAAACAGATATGTTTGGGTAATTGGAAGTTTATAAATCCGATCTCTTAAGGGATTTCAGTTTATAGTAGGCTGTCATCAATTCTTAATGCATTATCGTAAATTCTTAATTTTCCTAGTTGTTAATTTTATGGTGACATTGTGTTATGTGTGAAAAGGATAAACTGAACAGAGCTGAAGTGAAGAAATGAACGAAGACATAATAAAGAAATGTTGGCCGAGGCGAGCGTTGAAGGTTCGGTTTCCACAGTGAGTCGAGACATGACCGCGGCACAAGAGCACAGCAGGCTCCACACAGACAAATTAGTTTGTCAGCATTTGTGTGAGATTAAAATATGTAGCCAATGGCACCATTTATAGATTTTTTTTTTACATTAGTGCAACAACGCGATGTTAACCAGATGATATTCTGCATTGAAACTTTTTTCTTTGCTTGACAAATGGCCATGGGATACCTGTTCCCATAACGTTAGCTAGCCTATTGCATTACTGCCGTGTCCAGTGACTGAATTGTTTAACAGGCTACAAGTGAACAGTTAATATTGTAAACGTGTCTTTGCCTTTGCAATAAAAAACATTCTTGTATGAGAAAACCAGAACATGTGCACTGTTTGAGTCCAAAATCAAATTACACTTTGGTACCAACCAGGCGGGGTACGAACCCGTCGCTCGCATTCTAAGGCTTGAAGCTAACCAGAAGAAGCCATTTGTCAGTGTCCGTCTGACTTTCACCATTTCACTGTAGTACAAGTGAAATATAAGTGAAACATTGAACAGTTAATATTGGAAACGTCTTTTGCCTTTGCGATAAAATGTGAAAATAATAACAGTAAGTAATAAATGAAAAGTATTTAACAGTTGCACTGTTTTTGTTGAAAATAATTTTGTATCCTGTTGGGCTCGAACCCCCAATCCTCTGTGTGAGAAGTAGCAACTGTAACCAGTAGGCCTCAGTAGCTTCATGACATACACAAAGCCATATAGCGGTTTTGTCTGTGATTCTGTGTTGTGTGCAGATTAGCTTGAAGCGTTTTTATTAGGCGATAAGCTTGGTAGAGCTGGTATGTGATGTTGTTATCCAATGGGGAGAATTATTCTTTGAGGGTACGGAGGCAGGCAGGTAGTGAGGGTCTCTGGGTAGGCAGGAAAAATGGGAAGAAGAAGCAGAAGGAGAAAAACTGCAAAATAACCCAAGTTTGGGGCTTTCTTGTGTGGATGTGTGAAGTTGTATCTGAATGCTGTGTGGTTACATGAGGTCAGAACATGCAGAAGTTAATGTTTTTAAGGGCTGAGAGTCTGTGGTCATTGTGGTTACTTCTGTAGGAAACCCTGAAAAGTGCCAAACTCTCTGTGCTGTATAGGTATGGGGCATGCCCCACCAAGCTGTAACTTGGCGGATGGCATACCTACCATCCCAATTATTTGTCTTGACACATTTTGTATAGTTAATGCTATCAAGTCTTTGACCGTTAAGTATCATTCTGTTATGTACCACCACCGATGTTACATCTTTACCTGCATTTCTTAAAGGGGCTATATGTAAGAAATTTACTGTATTAAATCATAAAATGACCATGATATTTCATCAGAGATTAAGGAAACATGCTAAATCGAAATACTGGCTTCTCCGACAACAATGCTACAGCCAGTATATTCTCCTTTGAAATTTCCATTCCGGGTCGGAATGTCTGTTTTTGTCCTGTGTGATTCACTATTCTCCTAGTTGACTCCGCCCACTGCCCGATCGTCTCCGAGTTGACTCCGCCCACTGCCCATTTCGACACCCCGGGTTGCCTGATATGAAACAAATTGGCACACAAACACAGCGCGCTGCAGCTATGGAAGCAAGCAAACAAACTGGATCAACTGCGATGGTACTAGATTCTACCAAACCTAAAAAGCCTCGTCCTCTTTCAAAACAGCTCGACGACCAGAGCCCAGAAGGCTTTCAAGATGGATGGCTAATCACGACTACTAGCTAGTTCCATCTTATCTAATGCAAACCAGATACCTGTTTTAGAAGAGTTTATTCCATTTTGTGACTGAATCAATGAATGTATTCAAATTTCGCTAGCATTAGATTGCTAGGTAGATATTTTAGTGAAACGATGTGTGTCTAGGTAAGGTATTCTTTGTTTTGAGGCTAATGTTAGCTAGCAAGCTAGCTAAGGTTACATCGTTCAAACAAAGGAATTTTGTTGTCTTACATTTCAGAATAATGTTAGCCAAACACTGAGATTTAGGGCACTGAGCTGGCTGAATTTCTCACTGCGGTTTAAAACAGGAAGCAGTCCTGAGATCACAATTAAGCTTGCAAATGGGTTTAATGCAGTTATAGTGTTACGATCCCGGATGTGGACTGGACTCAAATGCACGACTCGAACACAGGGAATGCCAATACTCAATTATTTTATTGCTTCGACCAGAATCCCTCCTGAAGCATAGGGAGAATAAGCAAAGGGAGAATAAGCAAAGGCAGTTATCGTTCCAAGCCGGAACTGGATTCAAATAGACAGACAATATAGAGAGCGCTAAGCTCTAATAAATTATTGCTTTGACCAGAATTCCTCCTGAAGCATAGGGAGACATAAAAGACTAACAGTCCGGGTAATGGGTACAGCAGGGGAACAGCGGGAGCAGGAGAGGCCGGGGGCTGGTGATGGTGACAGGAAACCAGGCAAGCTGAGCAGAGGAGGAGCGGGGAGCGGGAACCAGGGCAGAGCAGAGTGGCAGGAGCAGTGCAGGTTAGTGGAGCGGGGTCCGGGCTGGGCGAGTACGCAGCAACAGGACAGCAGCGGCAGCAGCACAGTCAGGAGGCAGGCACCGCCGCAGAGTGGAAGAGCTGGGGCCCCGACTGCATGCACACACGGCAGATGGTTTGGCAGGAAACAGCAACACAGGCAGGGAATGCAAATAACTGCAGGTTGGTAGACTCAAAGCAGACACGGTTAGTACAGCGAGGCAGGACAGACCGAACAGTGAGAAGCGCCGTTCCTGGCGAGAGCTAGACGGAAACCTGATGGAGTGGAAAGGCGAGTTAACGCCGGTAGCAAGACAAAAGGTTTTAATTACAAGACTAGACTAGATACCAAGTATCACCAAGACAAGACCAGAGGTTCACACAAGGAGAGTTAACGAACTGGCACAGGACAAAGAACACCGGGTGACTAAATACAAACATTAATGAGTATCAATTAGGTGCCGCGTGCGAATGTATGAGAGAGTGATTAACGGAGCAGAGAGGATGTGGAATGCATGTGGAATGCATGCGAAACGGAGGAGTGGGATAGGCGGTTGAAGAGTAGTGGGACAGAGTGACACGAAAGGGAAAAAACCACGCCCAACCTGCAGCACGAGGGAAACAAACTAGGGAGAGACAAACATGAAACGAAGGGAGAAGGAAAACACGGGAAACAAGAGGACGGTGAGAACATCACATATAGGCCTATAATGAAATAAAAATCAGTCTTTAAAACTTATGATTTTATCAACCTAGTGTAATTTCTGCCTACATGAATGATTACAGCTCCAGAGTGTTTTTAAATGATCAGGGGAGCTTGATGTTGTAAGCTATGTCATCCACTCTCACACCAGGAAAACAGTAGGCTTCACGTTAAAATCCATGAAACCACTGGCAACATTTACGTTCCAAACATAGAATCGCCAATTACAACTGCGTTCATCGGAGACGGCAGTAACAATGAGCCATATGCTTCTTAGAAGATGTTTTTAATCAAAGCGATGTACAGTATATGAATGCAAACATTATGAAGCAGGGGTCGATGTTGGGGAGCTGAGGACTTCAAAACGATTTCAAAAGTGTTCATTTAGCCTAATCGTCATAACACTACCCAATTGCTGTTACCGTATAGAACAATGTTGCTGAAAACGTTATTTTCATTTTATCTTTGCTTGACATTTTTCACCTGTTTCTTGCCTGTGCTATACAATCTCTGCCTCAACGGAGGGAAGTGGGTGGGGTTTAGAACGGAGGCGGAGACTTTTTTGATTGTAAACACAGGACTACAGCCAGGCTAAAAATCCTACATAGTGCACCATCTCATCACTTGTCAAAGCATATGCATAACCTTGTCCTAAAACAGTGGTGCCATGGTGCTTCTCTTTCAGTTTTGGGTAAGATGTCAGTTTGTTACAGTAAGAGGTAACTGTATTTTGGACAGTGTACATATCTGAAAATACTGATATAGCATTATGTAGTACAATTTTATCAACTATCTGAATGGCTACACCTCTTGTTCCTTTAACAAGTTTTAACAAGTCCCCATTTGCAGATTCAAACACAAACGCTGAGTGTGCCCAAAGAGGACCCCAAAGCTTCACACTTTTTGCGTGGTGGAGTAATACATGCACGTTTGATGTCATCTGTGTCTCACCATAATGCTCCTGAACCCCAAACACAAACTCAAGTAGAAGAATATCCGCAGTGTTTATATCTCTAAGAGTGATGTTTGACTTAAGCAGTAGGTATATGCCTTGAACAAGTTTTGCAAAATGTTTCACATACTTTGATGGCAGAATTCCTTTTAAACAAGGTAAAGAATAAAATAGCAACCGTGTTCACCACTCAGATGCCTTCCAGTACTTTCGCTCTTTTATAGATCTGGGTAAATGTGTAATATTTTGTGGAGGTCAAATTGTAAGAAGTTTTGAATCTAAATTATGTATCAATTGTAAGTAACCAGGTGCACCAATGTAAAATCCCTCCCCTACTGAGCTGAACCAGAGGTCTGTGATTTCCCTAGCCACACCAAGAAGACCACAGTGCATGTAGTCAGGTGTGAAGGCCCAAACTGTATTAAAGAAAGGAATATTTGTTGTGGTGATGGACCCTTAACTCCTTTATGTATGACCCCTTCCTCCAAAGCTTTGTCCATGTGGCTCAACATCTCAGTCCTGTCTGGATAATCAGTTTCTGTAAGAGGGTACTTAGCTTGCCCAGACACAAGTTTCCCCGGGTGGTAGCACCAGCTACATCCATAATAACCATTATATTGCATGGTGTTTTGCATTGCAGGTCTAGAAACCGAGTCAGCACAACAGCATAAGCCTATTATTTTACTGACAACCATTTCTTTTGTCTTTCTCATCCATCTTACACCGTTTTCTGCTAGAGTTTTTGCATCCACAACAAACTGATAAAGAAAACTACTCATTTTCGGATGCCCCTTCCCAAACCATAAGCAAGCCAGAACCATGAGTTTGCCTCGCTATTGTGGGGGTAGTTCATTAAGCATTACGTGAATTGGCCAAATAGAAAAAGTGGATGAGGTGAATACTGGGCTACCATCACTGTTGAACGTATAAGAGAAGTTAAATGGTGCACTTGAGATTTTTCCAGGGCTAGACATTTGTTTATATAGTTCGCCATCAAGGATGTCTGAAATTCCATTTTTCTCTCTATTAAATTTATATCTCATAGAATCGGTGGCATCTAATCTCTCAAGTATACATTGGATTTGTGCCGCAAGTGGAACACTAATAAAGAAATTGCCTTGACTGAGGTCTTTTGTTTTACACTTCTGGTGACATTGTGTACATTCATTTATCTTATTCATTCTAGATTGCGGTCCAATATACCATTGGCAAAACCAGCAGTAGAAATGGAACTTTGTCAATGCTGATGATTTTCCAAAAACTTTTTGGAGTGTATGCTTTGAGCTCGCAAGCACATCCATGCCAAATAACACATTGATCAGTTGCAAAAGGTCAAGGATTGCCAGTTAAACAGTGCCTCATTGCAAATGACAAAATCATAAGTAGTGCCCCAGCCTTTGTTATGTGCACGAAATCACACAGTGGTGCATTCAAATCAGGAGAACCACCGCCAAGAATATTGAATGGATCCCTTGAGTGTTCAGGTGTGTCATCTCCTGATTCTGATGCTGAGTCCTCCACAGATTCACCATTATCATTCAACTCCTCTTCAGCCTAAAATGAAGGAAAGGTTAAAGCAGTTCAATGAAATATATATGGATATGAATAACAAGCTATATTTTGGCGCACAGTTACATTAACCTCCCTTTGTAAAGTCTTGCTCTTTTTTTTGAGGAAACTAGATTTGGACCTTTTCAAATTCATATTTTTCAAATTGATTTCCATTTGATTTTCAAATTAAAAAAGCTCTGTTGTGAGTGTAGAGCACTATCCACATGCTCATCGCGAGCCGCGATGTTGGCTGTTCGAATCCGACTGTGCAACCGTTGTCATATGTCTTTCCCTCTCTCGCTCCCCATTCTTCCTGTCTCTCTACAGTGTGCTGTCCAATTAATCTGAATCTGAAAAAAGCCCTAAAAATTTATATATGAAAAAAAGCTTTGTTGTCTATCAAATGTGATAGAAAATTGTCTTTGGTGTCACGGCTTGACATTAATACAAATTATATTATAATACAAAAAATATATAAAAGTGAATTATGAATTATGTAAGTACATTATGATCAGCACTCATTAAGTGCAACTCAACAATTTCTTTGCACTTGAAGAGATTATCTCAACACAATTTGCATCTCCCTTGTATATCATGTACCTCAGATTAATGACAATATTTTATCTTTTTATTAATTTATTGATCTGCTTATTTTAAAGAAAGAGAACTGCGGTGCATGAATTTGTGCTTTGCAAGGTCTTATTGTTCAGGCATCAGTGAGTTGATTATGATTATGTAGTGTGAAGCGGTTGATATGTCTGGTATTAGATGAATACATTGGATTGTAGGCTAACAGTTGAATTAGGAGAATGGATCACACTTTGTCAGTCTGGAACCTCCCCCTCAACCTTAACACCATGACCCTAACTGGGAGCGAGCATTAGCTCTCACCTGATGGTATTGCTCTTGGGATCATTGTAACATCACAAGCTTCGTCACCACTTCAAGGTGGCAATCCTCAGAGAAGTGTTTGTATTAGCATTTTCAATGAATGTATTTAACTAAATGTTTATATGGTTGGTATAAAGTGTGTATGTTTATATATTGTATCATGTTGATATTTGCGAATTTCACATTAGATAAGACAGAGAATACTTATCCCATTGTTAAAACTAACCATTAGGGAATCATGGTGCTCATCCATTTATCCGTGAAGCTCTTCCACATCAGTGTTGTCACTGTCATTATTCTGATAGGAGACCAAAACATGATGTAGTCAAATTCAAGCATTCAGTAAGGCATTTGAGTGAAGTCTGTCAAGTGAGTGACTTATTGGGTGACAAAATCAGTGATTCAGTGAGTAAATTAACTAGTTGGTCAGCCAGCTACTTGGTTGAGAGTGAAATCCACCATTATGGCAGCATCACAAAGATGCTTGCTCTCTCCAGTCCAAAGCTCTTCTAAATCAGTGTTACTGCCATCATGCTAATAGGAGACAAACGAGGGAAACACAATGCATTTATTGATGAATGAACTAAATAAAGAATTAATTATGAATCAAAAGCCTTTAGAAAATCTGTCAAACAGTAAGATAGGTGTGTGTTGAACTCACCAACATGCAATCACAACTGTGTTCATCTTCTCCACCCAGCTCTTCCGCATCAGTGTTATCACTATCATCCTGATTGGAAACCAAAACAGAGAAATATTGAAAATTTTTATTTGTTTATTTATTAATGAATGAATGAATTAAATAACAAATGAATAATCAATCTGAAGCCATTAGTAAATCTGTCAAACAGTCAGATAGGTGTGCGTTAAACCCACCAACATGCCATCACCACGATTGTGCTCATCTTCTCCACCCAACTCTCCAACATCAGTGTCGTCACTATCATCATCCTGATAGGAAACCAAAACAAGTAAATATTGAAGATGTTTATTTGTTTGTTTATTTATTTATAAATGAATGAATTACATCAGTGTTATAGAGGTGGAACACAGGAGAAAGAATTGATTGAGGAGATAGTCTCACAAGGAATTTTGCTTTCCATTTTGTGATACACTCACCATTTGATTATTGTGTCGATGATGCTCACTCCCTCCTCCTTGGAAATGTTCATTGTTCAATCTGGTATTATCCTGAGAGATGGAGAGCATACTCAACAGTCTAACCTGATGGCCGCGCCTCTGTTCTCGGCCGCCAGTCGTCTCCGCTTGTTGCTGTTTCTGTTTGTCCTGTGTCTGTTTGTAGCGATATGCCTGCATAGTGTGCAATCTACTATAATATGTGATGCGGTATGTCAAAACCAGGCGGAATTGGGCAAGAGGTCAATTTTGAGTTATTGGTATATTAGTAAAACATAGACCTTGCACTTTACAACTCCGCTTTCTTTTTTCAAATCGGATATTCCAAAGCGAAGTTATTAAGATTTTAAATTGGACCGTCTGAAACATCGAAACTGAGAAATAGCCCTTTAAAGTTTGAGTTTAAACAAAACAAGTTGGTTAACAATGTTAGCGTACCGAACCCTGTTATCGGGCGGAAACCAGACATTTTTGTGATCAACATACGATACTGATATTATTCTGGCACATACCATTGAACATATTATATTTATTAGGTTCACAAAACGATAAGCTAACTTTTAAGCCAATAACCATGTAGATGTGACCGGTAGTTTTTTTGTTTTAACGTCTTTTAGATTAGAAAGTACTGTCAAAAAAGGGGCGCCCTTTATCGGGCGGCTCTTGTAGTGCATAAACAAGCTCACGATTATTGTTGTTTTAATAATCAATTAATAGTTTATTTCATCAAGAAAGATACCGTTTGAATAACCAATATGTTGGCAAAATAGCTGGCTAACTGGATAGTTTACCTGACAGTCCGAAAGATGTCGATATTGGGTTTATTTCTTCACAAAATGATAAACTAAGTTTTAAGACAATATTAAACATGTAGACGTGACCGGTAGTTTTTTGTTTTAACGTCTTTTAGATGAGACAGTAATGTCAAAAAAGGGGAGACAACTATCGTTTATTGGCTTAAAAGAGATAGGCTCAATCGCATTGGATTTATTTCTTTACAAAAACGATGTTAACTTTTAAGCCAATAACGTGTTTTTTTTCTTCGTTTTAACGTCTTTAAGATGAGACGAGACTGCCAAAGAAAGGGCGCCCATTATCGGGCGGCTGTTGTAATCCATAAACAAGCTCACGATTATTGTTGTTTTAATAATCAATTAATAGTTTATTTCATCAAGAAAGATACCGTTTGAATAACCAATATGTTGGCAAAATATCATCATGCGATTTTACGTTAGCAAGTGAGCTAGAAGTTACGCTAAATTTGGCGTCATTTCCAAGCAAAATCTCGAACAAGGCATCATTTTGTGAAATGACATGCCTCTCTAAAAGTGCTTAAAAAAATACTTTGTCGATGAAATTTCAGTTTGAAACTTTTACAGAACATTTTTAATATTTGTAGCATCATAAATGTTCAAAAATCTCAAAAACGCTAAAATTCACCCCCAAGGCATTTTGCAGCTTTTCCTCTGTTCGTAGCTCTGCCCAATTCTGCCTGCTTTTGACATACCGCGTCACATATATGACCGCCAAACACTACTTGATATCGGTGCCTCGGTAGTGGATTCCTGCTTTCGAAACCCAGAGGAAACACTTTTTCACCGCACCCTGCGTCTCCAACTTCCTGAGGGAAGATGGGTTCCACGCTGCAAGAATCTTCGTGGCAAGCGAGCTAGGAAGCGGGGTAGGCGTGCAGGAGCCTCGGTGAAGATGAGACGGAATCTCGCTCTTGCTCGCTCCCTCGCGGCGGTTCCTCCTTCCTCGAAGGATGTCTCCCATCGCCCATGCCTGTCAGAGGTTCCCGGTGCGAGGCTGTCGTATCTTCGGCCTGTTTTCCCTGACTGCCTTTCCTCCAGCGAGACGCTCCTCGGCGCACGGCAGGACGGTTTCCCGGTGTCTGAGACCGCTAGCTCGGGCATCTACAGCCGGCGGAGCTGAATCCAAGTCCATCAGGCTGGCACTGTTAAACGCCCGCTCCATCGCTAACAAATCCTTATTTTTAAATGACTTTTTCATCACTAAAGACTTGGACTTTCTGCTCCTCACAGAGACTTGGCAGAAAAGCGAGGAATATGCCTCCCTGAATGAACTCTGCCCACCGGATTGTTTTTACACCTGCGCCCCCAGGATCTTGGGCCAAGGAGGGGGTTTAGCTATGGTGTATAAAAATGGTTATACAACTCGGACAGTGAGCCCTGGTACTTTCTCCTCTTTCAAACTATTGATGACGAAAGTCGGTTGCTCCAACCCATTCTATTGTATTTTAATTTACTGCCCTCCTGGCAAAAACAGTTATTTTCTGTCTGAGTTCAGTGACTTTTTAGCTTCCATCATCAAATTTGAGAGAGTCTTGTCGGGTAAGTGAGGATTAGGTAAAAGGTGTATTTTCTGAATCCAGCGGTTCCAACAGTCAATGCCCTTGTTAAAACGTTCAGCACTCTGAATACTGAACACTAAATAATTTTATTAAATGAAAAACATTCAATTAGAATAATGGCTGGAAATCATACATTCACTAAGGAATGTAGGCTGACTACTTATAATTTACCAAAGGGAAGACATTAAACCAGACAATAATTGGAAGATACCAGGAAAGAGAGAGATAAGCCAAAAATTGCCAATATTATTTACCCTCCAGCTGAACAGGAATAAAAGGAAACGCACGAGGAACCAAAAAGAATGACTTCTTCACCAACAAACTCCAAACTGACTGAATTCTTTTTCTGCGGTGCAACTATAAAATACCTTGACAGGGAGGGGATCCAAGCCCTGATTGGGTTAAGGTGTGGGGGAGGTGGGGGAGAGGGGTCATTTATTGACAAAGACTGGCTTATCTTTGATGTTGGGGGGTGAGAGTGAGAGAAAGACAGAGCGACAGAGATAGAGAGAAGGGGGGGAATATTAGATATCCTACAGTCTTAATGGTCGGCGATTTCAACGCCCATGTAAATGATTCTGCTAACAGCTTTGCTGTTAATTTCTTAAATGTCACTGAATCTTTTAACTTTATCCAACATGTGTCTGGCCCAACGCACATTATGGGAAACACTCTGGACCTTGTTTTTACGCTAGGTTTAAACATCGACAATGTTTGTTTGTGACAGACCACGAGTGTGTACTTTTTAATGTATCTTTTAACACTGACTGTTTACCTGGTAAGCGAGTGAAGTGCTCGCGAATTTTAAATCGCCTCTCTGTAGAGAATTTTTCCTCCACTTTTGACAGCAGTGTAGTGCTGACTTCTCATGATAATGTTGAGTGTTTAATCCGCTCTTTTAACTTGCATTGCTCCATCATTTTAGATGAAGTTGCTCCCCTGAAAATCCGTACTGTCCCCTCTGTCAATCCATCCCCTTGGTTAAACGATGAGATTCGTTGCTTTAGACGCAAATGTCGGAGAGTGCAGCGCCTGTGGAAATCCACTAAGCTCCAGGTTCATCGTATTTATCTTAAAGAGCTTTTAACTGAATTCAACAGCATGGTTAAGGATGCGAGGGCTTATTATTTTACCAATCTTCTCTCCTCTAGTAGGCAAAATCCCAAAGTCCTGTTTGACACTATTAATAATATTGTCAGTCCGGCACCCCCTGCTGTACCTATTTTCTCAAATAAGGACTGCAGTAATTTCATTTTTTGTGGACAAGGTTGCTGATGTTAGGTCTAGCATTACCCCCTCCTCTTCCCCCCTCCCTGTCTGTCCAACCCGGCAGCCAATTTTGAGCTGTTTTTTCCCCTATCTCCCTGCAAGACCTAACTGATCTAGTGAGCTCCATGACATTTTACCAATGTCTATGCTGAAAGATGTATTGAGATCTGTGGGCCCATTTCTGGTATCTATCATCAATTACTCGCTGGAATCTGGTTGGGTCCCCTTTTATTTTTAACAGGCAGTTGTTCAGCCCCTCCTTAAAAAACCTAACTTAGACCCAGCACTACCTAAAAACTATAGGCCTATTTCCAAGCTGCCTTTTATTTCAAAAGTTTTAGAAAAAGTTGTTGCCAATCAGCTTACTGCTGCCTTGAATAATCATAACATTCTTGATAAATTCCAGTTTGGTTTTCGTCAGAATCACTCCACAGAAACTGCCCTTCTCAGAGTCTCTAATGACATTCTGATGTCCTCTGATGCTGGTGAATGCACTGTCTTGGTGCTGCTTGACCTTAGTGCAGCATTTGACACTATAGATCACCACATTTTGATAGACAGGCTCAGAGAGTGGGCAGGTGTCTCTGGGAGCGCCCTTGACTGGTTTATCTCTTATCTTTCAGATAGGAATTTCTCTGTAGCTGTTGGCCCCTTTATGTCTGAGTCCGCTGCCTTATCCTGTGGTGTGCCCCAGGGTTCTGTTCTGGGTCCAATTATGTTTGCTCCGTACATGCTTCCTTTGGCACAAATTATTGGCAAATTTAAGGGCATCTCATACCACTGTTACGCGGACGATATTCAGTTATATTTTTCTTTTAAACCTGACAGGACTGATAAACTCACTGTATTGCATGATTGTCTGTCTGCAATTAAGGACTGGATGGCCAGTAACTTTCTTCAGCTGAATGCTGACAAGACTGAAGTTCTCATAATTGCTGCAGATAACATAATTTCTAGGGTTGACCAGGCTATGCACCTTGACAAGCACATTAAGTCTTTGTCCCGTACATGTTTTTTCCAGCTTAGAAACATTGTGAAACTTAGGCCTGTTGTGTCCCATGTAGAGTTGGAGAAGATTATTAATGTCTTTGTGTCATCACGCGTGGACTACTGCAATTCACTTTTTACCTGCCTCAGCAAGTCATCTCTGGACCGTCTACAATTGGTCCAGAATGCTTCCGCCAGGCTGTTGACTAGGTCCAGGAAGACCTGTCATATTACTCCTATCTTGGCCTCCTTGCACTGGCTTCCTGTCACTTTCAGGATTCAGTTCAAGGTCATGGTCATTACTTATAGAGCCCTCCATGGCCAGGCACCTACATATCTTTGTGATCTGCTCCACCCTTATGTTGCCAGCAGGTCACTGAGGTCGTCTGATCAGGGCCTACTGGTTGTCCCGCGCACAAGGCTCAAGACCAAAGGCGACCGAGCCTTTGAAACGTTGGCCCCTAAGCTTTGGAATGCCCTTCCACAGGACTTAAGAGCTGCAGCCTCTGTGGACATTTTTAAGGTGCAACTAAAGACACATCTGTTTAGACAGGCATTTGTCTAGCCATGCATGAATGTATTTCTGAGTTGCTATGTCCTGTCTTGTGATTTATTGTAACTTTTATCTGGATGTTTTGTGTATTTTAATTCCTGTGAAGCACTTTGTGACTTTTGTCTATGAGAGGTGCTATATCAAATAAACATTACTTACTTACTTACTAACCTAACTGAGAATGTATTTTCTTAAAACTTATGGCCGAGAAAAAAAAAAACTTACACTTGGGTCATGAAATTGTGCATTTCCTCACCTCCATTTAGTCATTTGTGGAACTTCAGTGAACAATTCAGGCTATAAAAATCTTTTATACCCTTTCTTACTGGGTTCCATCATTCAGTCTAAGGAAACTATGAAAATAACAAAACAAAAAAAAAAAAGATAAAGCCAATGACAATGTACTGAATGTAGCCTACCTGTATACACTGTAATGTTGCTAAAAGTAACTGCGCAGTGCGCACACACCGTTCCCACGAACACCTGACCTGACCGTTAGAAGTGTAGCAACAACGTACTGGAAAGCAGGCGAAAATGTACGCTCTTGTAAGATACATCGATGACAATTTAAGGTCGATTGTACCAATCTCTTACATCAGAGACTTCAACCCTAAAGGTACGACAGACTTCGACAAAACTAAAATATACTGGATTTACTGGAGCAACTCAAAAAGAACACCTGAAGACGGAGACAACTGTTACTATGAAGGCCAAGTGCTTCTGCCAAGGGCGTAGGTTTCATTTCAACTTTGGGGGGGACATAGGACTTTTGCTGCTAACCCCCCCTATCTTTGCTCAGAGTGTAGATGCACATTAAACTGGCCTATTGTAAAACTAGCAATAATGACGATTCAAAATGTCTCCTCTCTAAAAACAATCTAAACAAAATGATAAGACAGCGCAAACATACTTTTTTTTTTTTTTTTTTTTTTTTGTCCACCAAATAGCATCTTTACATACACTACTCACAAAAAGTTAGGGATATTCGGCTTTCGGGTGAAATTTCAGGATGAACCTAAAATGCACTATAACCTTTACAGGTGAAATTAATTTGACCTTCTCTAAACTTTTGAATGCACATGTCCAACTATTCAATGTTTCAGTACTTTTTGCACAACTTGCTGTTCTCTAACAAGGAGCTGAACGGCAAAATTCACAACAGGTGTTTGATCCATGAATCGACCAATAAATTTCCTGGTTCAATTAGAATTGGTATTTAAACAGTCCTCTTCATCATGCTGTTCACATTTTGACATCATGAGACCAAGACGACACCTAACAATTGATCAACAGTACCTCGCCATTGCGAGGCTTCAAACAGGATGTTCTCAGAGGGAAGTGGCCACTGAGCTTAGAGTGTCACAGAGTGTCATCAGCAGGTTGCAACAGAGATACAGAGAGACTGGAAGAGTCACAGAAAGTCATAGAAGTGGACGTCCTTTGGCCACATCCCACACTGATGACCGCTTCATTGGGAACAGTGCCCTGCGGAACCGGATGATGAATGCCACTCAACTCCAGGCACATTTAAGGGAGGTGAGAGGCACCCAAGTGTCACGTCAGACCATTCGAAACCGTTTACATCAGCGTGGTCTGCGTGCTAGACGACCTGCAAGGGTACCTGACCACACCACCAGGCACAGGCGTCATCATCTTGCATGGGCCAGGGAGCATTTACGCTGGACGAGGGACCAGTGGGCCTCAGTGCTGTTCTCTGATGAAAGTCGATTCACGTTGAGCAGAAATGATGGCCGCCAACGATGTTGGAGACGTCAAGGAGAGCGCTATGCATCAGCCACTGTTGTCACCAGACGACCCTTTGGTGGTGGCGGTGTTACAGTGTGGGCAGGTGTGTCTAGTCAATACAGAACTGCCCTACACTTTGTGAATGGTACAGTGACAAGCCCATACTACCTGAATAACATCATTAATCCAGTCATTGTGCCCCTGCATGAACAACACAGGCCTAATTTCATCTTCATGGACGACAATGCTCCAGCTCATCGAGGTCGCATCATTAGGGAAAGGCTGCTGGAGACTGGGGTACCTCAAATGGAGTGGCCTGCACTTTCTCCAGACCTGAATCCCATAGAAAACCTATGGGATCAGCTGACTCACCGTGTAGAGGCTCGTAACTCTGTACCCCAGAACCTCAATGACCTGAGGGCCGCCCTTCAAGAAGAGTGGGATGCCATGCCTCAGCAGACAATAAGTCGACTTGTGAACAGCATGAGACGTCGTTGTCAAGCTGTAATTGATGCTCAAGGGCACATGTCAAGTTATTGAGACATTGACATTTTTGTTGTGGTATACCCACCACTGTTGTTGGCTTTTGTTTCAATAAATTGTTTGAGATGAGGAAATCACCATTGCATGCTTCTACTTAAATGCCCTACTTTCATGATACGTATAATATCACTGTAGCGTGAACTTACATTTTCCATAAATTTCACCCGAAAGCCAAATATCCCTAACTTTTTGTGAGTAGTGTATAATGAATTAACTAATTTAGTATATTATTAAAGAAAGAAAAGTGGTACCTTGCACCTTTGTCTCAACCTGGGCATCTCATGCCTCACACTGACATACTTGTCTCTCCCTCTTCTGGCTCCTCTCTAGGTCTATAGGTTTCTCAGCTGCCTCACATGATTATATCAGAACAGTGCATTAACTCCCTAATAAAATGTCTTCATTTTTGTTAAAAATTAACATAGTAAACAATAAGATACTTAAACTTTAAAGCTTAATACCACACAAATAACCTGTAGTGGACACTGCAATGATATTATACCATGAAGAAATTGGTCTTTCAATAGGCTACTTCTACTACCATGTGCAAAAACAGAGAAAGAGATGCATTTAATGAAATCTCACTTGTTGCCCTGTCTCTCCTTTATCTGCCTCCTCTCTAGGTCTAGCCTCCTCCTCAGCTGCCTAACATGACAACACAAGGGAACATTTAAACAATAGACACTAACTTCTAAGCTACAATTCAATTTGATTTCTGATGGATGAACATAACAGACACCAAGCAAAGCGCATTTTTATTGGCATGTAACTTCAGTTAAAAATAATATATAAATCAATTGGTTAGGAATTTGATATAGACAGTTATAAGCAAGTAGCTAAGGTTATTTTACTAATCTCAACCGAGACAGTCGGGTAAGGTTAACGTTAATTAGCCAACATAACGCTAACGTTATGACTAAAATCAAGACTTACATGTTGACTTGGTGGTGGTGGGGCAGATTTGGCGAAGAAATTCCTAATGTCTGTTTTCGCCCTCTTTGCTGACATTCGTAGTTTCAGTCAGATAAAGTGACATTAACATTTGACACTTATATAGCTAGTTTAGCAGGGAAACATAGCTAATCGTTTAATAATATTAACGTTAGCGTTTGATTATAAGATTACACGATTAGCTTCAATCCATATATGGTACTGAAGTCAAGTTTTCGGGTGAATTGAACAAAGCAGACAACTACACTTATATATGATGCACCAAACTAACGTTATTGTCATGGTTTTGACCCTGTTTCCCCATGCGGTTGTTTTCCTCGGTGGCCACGCGAGGGCGCTGCCCTTTTGGTAGATGCTTGCTCCGCCCTGCTGAGTTGGCGGAGCTTCTGGTTAAGCATTTACACCTGTCGTAGTCACCTGAGAGATGTATTTAAGCCTACCGTTTCCTGCATTCGGGGCTTCGACATTAATTGTTAAAGGGTAAGTTCGCTATTTTGGACCTTGGACCCTATTTGCGGTCCGTCTTCCATGAACCTGACCCATGAAGTCCATTTTTTCGCTGATCGGTCCAGTATTGAGTTCGGTACAGATTTCCTGTAGGCTCTCACTGGGCTACAATAGAAGTCAACGGGGCAATTAGAAATGTTATGGAAAAACAACGATAAATGTGCTTTTATAGCTCAGTGTGTATTCTTACGGTCTCAGTATGCTCTCCTGTGAAATGTAGGCTATCGCAAACGCAAACCGAACATTGAAACAACAGTTCCATTTGAAACAGAACTATTTCTCCGACCGCACTACCTCGCACTGACTTCGGATAACATTACCTGCGCAACTTCAGCCTCTCTCTCTTCTCTTGCTCTCTTATCATCCATCTCTTGTAGTTCCGTGTCCGTGTATTCTGGCTCAAATCTGTAGCGAGTAACGTCAGTCAAAATCGAATTCTTCGTCTTCGTAATCATTATAATCATCCATCATCCAAGTTTTTTTGTGGAAATTGTAGCCTACGTTGCTGCAGGTAAACAAACGCAGACTGCTCAACTAGATAGTTTCGTAAACGGCCGGCACTCCTTCCCGCTCCCCTACCCCCGACACATAGTACTCCGCGGGAGCAGCGAAAACAAGCAACAGAGAAATGCTTACTTCCAAGCCATGCCAAGCACGTAAAAATGTTCGGATTGAGATACATTTCACAGGAGAGCATACGGAGACCGGTAACAATACACCCTGAGCTTCCCGTCTCATTTATTGTACATGAAAGCACATTTATCGAACATTTCTAATTGCCCCGTTGACTTCTATTGTAGCCCAGTGAGAGCCTACAGGAAATCTGTACCGAACTCAATACTGGACCGATCAGCGAAAAAATGGACTTCATGGGTCAGGTTCATGGAAGACGGACCGCAAATAGGGTCCAAGGTCCAAAATAGCGAACTTACCCTTTAATTGTTATGTACTGTGGTGTTATTGTTGGCTGTGAGTTCTCGTACCATTTTGGCTACTCGCCTATTTTTAGCGTCTCTTTTTAGAGGCAGGGCTTATTTCTAACTGGCTTGGTAGTTGATTGTCTCGTAGAAGTTTGGGACCGTAAATCTCTGCTCTATTTTGCCTTTTTAGTGCTTTTTCTCCGTGTATGGAGTTTTGGGCGATTCTGTTCAGAACTGTAGTTCTGCTCGCCCTTCGGCACATGTCTTCCCATTGGGAGATCAGGCGTTTCGCTTCTACTTAGTTATTAGCTCGTAGAAGTATAGAGTAGCAGTTCTTTGTTCCTTTTTTCGCCTGCTATTTGGTTTTCTTACTGAGAGACCTGGCGTTTTGCTTCTACTCAATTCCGTGTTACTGTGAGCCAGTAAGTAGCTTCGGTACGTTTATTCCCTGTTGTCTCCTTCTCGTGGACTACGTTCCCCTTTGTTGTGACTCAGGGTTTTTATTTATATTGAGAAGCTGTCGTGCTATTTTGCGTTGGTCTTTGTTGCAGCTGTCCTCCGTCCTTTTTACCTACGGGACGATTTTGTTTCGGAACTATTGTTCTGTTCGTTTTCCGGGTGTGTTTTCTCCTTGTGTGGAGTTTGGGCTAGGTTGTGGACATGTTTGTGTGACTGCGCGTAGCATGGTAATTTCAGCTCTCTGTTCCTTCGCTTCGTTACATATTTATTTTCTTAGAGGCTAGGGCGTGTGTTTTATTTTAAGTTTGCGTGAGTCTTTTGGATAGTAAGTTATGGGACGACGGTGCTCCGTCGGCTCACCTGTAAAATGTTTCTCCCTCCTGGGAGATCGGGTGTTTACCTCTTGTTTTCTGCATTAGACTGCTACTTATTAAACTAGCCATGGAACGTTAAATCTCGGTTCCATTTCGCCTCGTTACATATTTATTTACCGAGAGGCTAAGGCGGTTGTTCCAACTTAAGCTTGCGTTAGTCTATATGGATCATAGTTATGGGATGACGGTGTTCCGTCGGCTCACCTGTAAAATGTTTCTCTCTCCTGGGAGATCGGGTGTTTACCGCTTTGCTTTCTGCATTTGACTGCGAGCCTATCAATCTCGCCATGGGAACGTTAATCTCTGTTCCTGTTCGCCTCGTTACATTTCCTCATAGAGAGGCAGGGCATTTATTTTCAATTAATGTCGCGTTGGTCTAGCCGGTAAATGTCCGGTGCTGCCTGTCCTGCTCGTTCCTTTCGGTGCCTTTCTCCTTGCAGGGAGTTTTGACGATTTTGTTTGGAACTGCTGTTCTTTTCGTCTTATGGCGCATGTCTTCCTATATGGAATATTGGGCGATGTTGTGGACACGTTTGTGTGTGACCGCGAGTCTGATAGTAGCCGGAACGTTATATCTGTTCCTTTCGCCTCCTCATACTATCGTATTATTTTGCAGTGTTTGTGTTTTATGTTTGTCTTTACGCTACTCGCCCGTTCTTATTTTGTCTCGTTACCGAGACAGGGCGCTTATTATTTCTGGCTGTTCTGATCCCTGTCCTTGCGCTCTACTTGGCGTTTGACAGTGAGCTGGTTAGTAGCGTTTGTAGTGGTGTTTGTGTTCCTTGTCTTGTCTCCTCCCTTATCTGCGGGTATCCCGCCTTAGTGGCCTAAGGGCTTAATGAATCCCCTTGCTGCGTTTGGCTCCTCCCATCTCACACGTCACGCCCCATTACAGTTATGTTATAGCTTATCGGTACAATTTCGATAACATTTAACGTTACCACATCTAACATGACATCTCCGACACATAATTTTTTTTTGAAGAGGGAAGTTTGGGATATTTGCGCTAGGTGGACTAGATTAAGCTGTAAATTACACTGGACCAGTATGGAACACATGGTTGGCTAAATGGCTCTAAGTCATCAAGGGTCTGACATATCAAACAAGCCTCAAACCATCACTCTGCTGCCAGATATGCAGTAGATATGGATGGATAACTTGGAGGGTTTCTTCTCCTGACTTATTTTTCCATAGAGTTCAATAGGAAAATTTGTCAGGAGAAACAAGTGATTCTGAGTGAAGCCCACAAACCCCCCCCCTCCCCCACATGGCCAGGCTGGTTACAACTTAAGCATATAGGGGTGCCAGTACGGCCTAGGGCGAAAGCCACCACCCCGACCTGTGGTAGTTGATGAGTGTTGGGTGCTCAAATCTGTCCGTACAGCATCCAGTTATGCTTGCTGTTTACGAAGACATTCTTTCAATTCAGATAATTCATCACTGGGATTGACCACCACAGCATTTGACTCCACAATACACTCACCAACCACCTGGACCTGAGTGTCACAGGAGTATGCTCTGGCTCGAGGGTGGCTTGGTCGTTCACCTTCATCGACCCAGCATAAGGCTTCACTGCGAATGGTTAGAAAATACATTTCAGGATCAAGTTGTACAAGCCGTTTCAATTCCCTATGAAGCATGTTATCCCTGACATATTCAATAAATTGGTCTCTAGTAATATAGTCGGGGTTTAGGATGCCCCTGGGGTTTTTATGCTTCACTACTTCCATTCGGGCCAGTAAAGCATGCAAAAATTCACATAATGACTCATTTTCCAGTTGTCGCCGTTGGAAAAACTGTTTCTGCACTGTAATATATGACTTTGAACACCCATAATTGTTCAGTAATATTTAAAGAATCACACCCAGGTGGTGAAGTAAGCGGTGCAGGTTTTGAGCAATCATTAAAAAATGCTATAGAAAATGTGTGTGTTGTTTACAAGTACAAAAACAATGGCCTCTGGTTTGGTGATATTTTTACATTATGCTTCTTATTATTTAGTATACTTACAGACATTGCATTTCACAAACATGTAAAAGAGAGATAGAGATAAAAGGACAGCAATTGGTATTTCAGAAGAAACAGGAAACAGATAGTACTCTGATAACAAACAGGAAAGATTACAGTTATTACTTGAACAATAACAATGGAATTCCAAACTCAACAAGAGGGTGCATGGATTGTTGGGCCGTTCCATAACTGACTGGGTCCAGCAGAACACTGGTGGTAGATTTTGTATTGATTTTGCTTTGGGGGGTTGCTACGGCGACTCACCTTGCTAACAGGTAGAATGTTCAAAACTCCACTCTAGCGGCAGTTGGTAATTTCAATTCCAAACCCATTTTCTAACTTGTGACGACTACAGTTTTTAAGGTACACAGACATAATATGTATCAAAATGTTCATGTGGTTCCCAGGATTCCTACGGTGTAAATATCTAAGCTGTGACATTTTTAGTTTGTAAAATATTCAGTGTTGTTTGAAAACCATGCTCCCCATTCACACAAATGGTGGAATGTTCAACACTCCACTCTAGCGGCAGCTGGTAATTTCAATTTCAAACCCATTTTCTAACTTGTGACCACGACTACAGTTTTTAAGCTATCAATCAATCAATCAATCAATATTTATTTATATAGCGCATTTCACAACAAGTTGTCACAATGCACTTGACAGCAAAACAGCAAAACCCAGCCTAAACTCCCCACAAGAGCAAGCCAAAGGCTAGACAAGACATATTATATACAGATGTGTATCTGGTTCCCAGGATTCCTACGGTGTGAATATCTAAGCTGTGACATGTATATTTTTTGAGATAGAGCTGTCTGAAACTGGGCATGCTTTTCTCAAGCTACTATTGTATTCCCAGGCATGTGACGCCTAGGCGACTCCTGATTGGTTTAAATCTCATGCTATGAATGGACGGACGGACGGACACACAATTATATCAGAGCAAAACTTAATTTCATTGGCTTCACTATTGAGGTCATATATGAACAGAGTTGGTGGTAATGCGTTACTGTAATAATATTTGTTTTTCTGGTAACGTGGTAATACACTGCCTGGCCAAAAAAAAATTTGCACACTCTAATATTTTGTTGGACCGCTTTTAGCTTTGATTACAGTGCGCATTTGTCGTGGCATTGTTTCGACAACCTTATGCAACATCACAACATTCATTTCCATCCAGAGTTGCATTCATTTTTGGTCGAGATCTTGTATTGACAACGGGAGAGTCGAACCACTCCATCAAGTCTTCTCCAGCACATCCCAAAGACTTTCAATGGGGTTAAGGTCAGCCAATTCATGTGTCAAAATGATTCCTCATGATCCCTGAACCACTCTTTGAGCCCAATGAATCTTGGCATTGTCGTCCTGGAATATGCCCATTGATGGGATAACCTGGTCATTCAGTACATTCAGGTACTCAGCTGACTTCATTTTACTGCTGCATAACGTTGCTGAGCCTAGACCTGACCAATTGAAGCAACCCCAGATCATAACACTGCCTCCAGAGGCTTGTACAATGGGCACTATGCATGACGGGTGCAACGGCGACTTTTTTTTGGGCCAGGCAGTGTATAACGCATTAATATATAAATGCGTGTAATAATATTACTTTCCATTTTCGAAATTAGCAACGCGTTACTCAACCTAATATTGTAGGCTACATTTCATGCTGCGTTTGATATGCTAAAGCTATTTATTATGAAGAACTCTCCAATCGATGAATAATCCTTGGCAGTTCAGCAGTAAGTTGTCAATCTAACTCAGTCGTACACAGTTCAATGAACACAAGATGACATCTGCACTGGCTATTTTTTGTTATCCTTTACATTTCAATAGGCTACATTATTGAAATGGGATTTAATGTAATTCATTGTTTGATGAGTTGAAGTGTTAATAATTTGAACGTTAAAAGCAGTAGCGTATTTAACCTATTTCCACGAATCCACACTGAGTGTGAAAGTCCTATATTTGATTAGCTTTTCGTATTTATCAATGTCATTTTAAAAGCAACATTTTGAACACCCTGTTACTACGTTTATATTGTCAATTGACACATGCTGAATACGTTTAAGAAGGTTAATTAAACAGGCTATTTTTCATGTGTCTTGCCTGTTGAAGTAATCTCAGTCAACTGTAATGTTGGCGTGAAGCGCCCTCATGAGGACTTTAACAAAAGTGCAAAACATTGTGAGAATGCAAGAACGAATACAGGTTGACTTTTATTTTATCAGTTGCCATAGCCCTACTGGCTAGGAAGGTGATACATCTACAACCGTGTACGCCCGATTCTGAGAAAACATGGTGTTGGAAGCCGCTGTGGAGAGCGCATCAACCACTTCAAAGTCTGGATCCTGCTCCGCTGTAGACACATCAGGGACACCATGCTGGGGAGCCGGTTCAGTTTCAGCGCGGGTTTCCGGCATAGCCGTCAGCTGCTGAACTGCGGAGCGAAGCTGCTTGACTTCCACGGAGAGTCCAGTGTCCCTGCCAGACTTGCCCCTTTTTATGTGGTGGGCCATCAGTGGTGGTGACACCCCTGCGTTTAAGGGCAACCCCTACAGGGCGTGGCACCCTACCAGAGGGGGGCATATGGCACATAATCGCATCCAACCTGGCCTACTTGGTCTCCAAAGACATGCCCACGCAACATGGGCAGGGGTCGGAGAACGTCTCCTCCAGATGCCCTAGACCAAGGCACGAGCAGGACCTGATGTGCGCATCAGACAGGTCCGTGGATCCCCCATATTACATTACATTACATTGCAATCATTTGGCAGACGCTTTTATCCAAAGCGACGTACAATAAGTGCATATTGAAGGTCATTGACACGACTACAAAGCAAATCCAACAAAGCACAACTTTCTCACAGCGTAGGAGCTATCCCTAGTAATAAACATGAGTAGTACACGCAGTCAGCTATACATTCTGAACTATAAAATAACCAAAAACACAAGTTAAACAGAAAACAAGCAAAAAAAACAGGAAGCGAGTACTATAGAATGGCCCTACATAGGTATTTTAGTCAAGGTGGAGTCTGAAAAAGTGCGTTTTCAGACCACGACGAAAAACAGACAGTGTTTCAGCTGAGCGCAGCAGAGTGGGGAGTTCATTCCACCACTGGGGAGCTAGGGTGAAAAAGCTCCGCAGTCGGGACGAGCGAGAGCCGTTAACACGGAGGGGGGGAAGTGCAAGTCGCCCTGCAGCAGCAGAGCGAAGTGGTCGAGCAGGAGAGTAGTGCTGGATTAAGTCCTGTAGGTAGGAGGGGCCTGACTTTTTGGCTGCAGTGTAGGCCAGGGTCAGAACTTTGAACCTGATCCTGGCTACGACCGGCAGCCAGTGGAGTGACCTCAGCAGGGGGGTGACGTGCGAGAACTTCGGGAGGTTGAACACAAGCCGAGCAGCCGCGTTCTGGACCAGTTGTAGTTGCAGTAGTCCTGACGTGAGGTGACCATGGTCTGGACAAGAAGCTGGGCGGAGTAGGTGGTCAGGTACAGCCGAATTCTCCTGATGTTGTACAGGAGGAACCTGCAGGACCGTGCCGTTGCCCTGATGTGTTCTTTGAAGTCCAGACTTTCAATGGGGTTTTCAGCTGGTCGTCCAGGACCACCCCCAGGTTCCTTGGGACTCCCCAGGTCCCAGATCCCTGCGGGACTCCTGTAAAAAGTGGATGAGGTGCAGAGACAAAGCCCTTCCAGGAGACTTGGTAGAATCTATCGGTGAAATAGGATGTAAACCAAGAGAGGGCAGTTCCAGAGATGCCCATCTCAGCCAGTGTGGAGATCAGGAGTTTGTGGTTGACCGTGTCGAACGCTGCAGACAGGTCAAGGAGAATCAGGACAGAGGAGAGGGAGGAGGCTCTGACAGTGGCGAGTGCCTCGGTCACAGCCAGGAGCGCAGTTTCAGTGGAATGCCCGCTTCTGAAGCCGGACTGATGAGGGTCAAGCAGGATGTTCTGGTGGAGAAAAACTGACAGTTGGTTAAGGGCAGCTCGTTCAAGAGCTTTGGACAGAAAGGGCAGGAGAGACACAGGACGATAGTTTCTAACATCAGAGGGGTCTAAGCTAGGTTTTTTAAGAAGTGGGGTAACACGGGCAGTTTTGAAAACAGCAGGAACATACCCACAGGTTAAGGAGGTGTTGATAATGGAGGAAAGATATGGAAGGACCTCACCGGATATAGACTGGAGGACTGCCAACGGGATGGGGTCCAGTGGGCAGGTGGTTGCACGCTGGCGCGTTACAAGTTGGAGTACATCTGTGTCCTCCAGAGTCTTAAAGGACGAAAATGTACCGGTGGGTTCATTATGGGGTATATGGGGCGTCACTGGATGTGTGAAGGAGTTTCAGATCATGGCTACCTTCTCCTCAAAGTGGATCAGGAAGTCATCTGCAGAGAGGGAAGAGGGTGAGGGGGGTGGAGGAGGGATCAGCAGGGAAGAGAAGGTGGAAAAGAGTTTACGGGGGTTAGACATGCATGTATTAATTTTTGACTGGAAAAATGTAGTCTTAGCAGAGGTAGTTGCTGATGTGAAGGCTGCCAGCAGAGTGTGATATGAGGCCAGATCATCTTGGGATCTGGATTTCCTCCACTTTCTCTCAGCAGCTCGCAGCGTGGTTCTGCTGGATCGGAGAGAATCTGTCAGCCACGGGCAGGGGGGTGATGATCGGGCCGGTTTGGAGACAAGAGGACATAGTGAGTCGAGAAACTGAGAGAGGCAGGAGTTAAAGGTGGAAGTGGCAACATCAATATGCAAATTAACAAAAGATGCAGGAGGAGGAAGTGCAGAGAGAGCAGAGGTAGAGAGAGAGGAATGCGAGAGAGTGCAGAGATTTCTCCTGAAAGTTACAGAGGGTAGGTTGTTAGAGGAGTTGTGGGAGAGTGGGTAGGAGAGAGAGAATGAAATAAAGAAATGGTCCGATACATGGAGCGGAGTCACCGTGAGTTCAGACGTGGCGCAGCTCCTGGTGAATACAAGGTCTAGTTGGTTACCGGCCTTGTGGGTGGCGGGCGATGGGGACTGGGTGAGGGTGAGAGACTGGAGGAGTGAGGCGACACTGGATAACTGGGAGCTCTCTGGCTGGAGGTTGAAGTCACCCAGTAGAATTATAGGGGTGCCATCCTCAGGGAAGGAGCTCAGGAGAGTGTCCAGTTCATCCAGGAAAGTGCTGAGTGGACCTGGAGGGCAGTAGAGAACAACAATGTTAAGTTTAGATGGGTGAGTTACAGTTACTGCATGAAACTCAAAGGAGGAGATATTTAGGCTGTGTACAGAGGGCATGGAGAATTTGCAGGACTGAGAGATAAGCAAACCAGCGCCCCCGCCTTGGCCAGAGGCCCTGGGGGTGTGCAAAAAGAGTAGCCATCAGACAGAGCAGCTGGAGTGGCCGTGTTGTCTGGGGTGATCCAGGTCTCAGTGAGAGCCAGGAAGTGGAGGGACTTCATCTTGGTGTAGGCAGTGATGAAGTCGGCTTTCTGGACAGCTGACCGGCAGTTCCATAGTCCACCCACCACTGAAAGTTCCTTATAAGAGGACAGGGTTGGGCAGACCAGGTTAGCCAGGCATCGCCTGCGGTGGTAGGACCTCCTGGAGCGAGGCACAGAGCACAGAGGAATGGGGGTTAGACACATGGTAGGTGGTGGAGAGGTTAGAAAGATCAGAACAAACAAGTCAGGTAAATTGATGCCGAGGCTGCCGTGTTACAGCAGCCTGTTTTAGCTTTAAGCACATAGGCGGCGAATGTAAAAGGCTTGGAGAGGCTTAGCCTCCCCAAATGCCTAATAAATTAATTAAATACATTAAAATTGGCCGAGTATTCATTGACGAACGGACTTTTGGGTCTGGCCGATAGAGCCAACAAGCGCAGCAAACAGCAGCGGGCCTTAAATGCACCCTGTCAAAGGTGCAGTTTTGTGTGTGTCTGATTGTTTTCCACCACGTCCTCGGAATGGTGCATGTAGCGCACAAAGCGCTCCAGACGAAAGACACCACCCTCTCCCAGGCTTCCAGTGTAATGCTCAAAACTGTCAAGTGCCTGGAAAGCATGCGGTCTGGTGAAAAGTGGAGTGAGGTGTGGGCTGAAACAGAGGAATTCTGTGAGGTGAATGGCATTCAGGTGACCGAGGAAGACGAGCCCGTTCGCTAACGCCCGCGACAGGTGAGAAAACCTGCCTCCCTAAACAGCGCGACGGTCACGAGCACACTGGGACAGCGAGAATACCAGGACCATGGTGAGAGCGCACAAGCGAAATGGGGCAGACAGGTATATTTCCCTATATTGGACACTCTTATTGGGGAATGTAAAACCAGATTTTCATCAGAATCCATGGAGATTGCCCAAAGCGTTGATGCCGTGCAAAAATGCGACGCAGCAGGAGTCAATGGCTTGCTCTACAGGTATGCTGGGGCCCTGGCAATTAACCAAAATCTTGTCTGCACTGAAATGGCAATGATAAAGGTGGAAATCCAAAACACTGACGACTGTCTTCGAGACTTGAAGGCTGCAGCCCAGTCAGGGTTCTGTGTGTGTGTGTGTGTGTGTGTGTGTGTGTGTGTGTGTGTGTGTGTGTGTGTGTGTGTGTGTGTGTGTGTGTGTGTGTGTGTGTGTGTGTGTGTGTGTGTGTGTGTGTGTGTGTGTGTGTGTGTGTGTGTGTGTGTGTGTGTGTGTGTTGAGAAGGGGGAGGGGGTTGTGGGTGTGTTTGGCAGTGCAGTCAAACGATCGTTCCTATTTTTTTTTGCTTAGACTACGAGCATGCCTACTACTAGCGACAATGATCTTGTGATCTGTGTGTTTTATGGCTGATTGTCAGTTTTGAGTTGGTGTAACTAGGCTACTTTTGATTGATCACTCACTGATGTGGTTGGTCTAAAATGGAATGTTGCATATCATAAGCAGACCGTTCTCACTCAGCATTTGATGGCAGTTGTTCAGTCGCAGTCTGTCCGTAATCTGTGATGTGTGTGTGTTGATGTAATGGACTACTCTCAGTGTGTAAATCAATGGAAGAACTGAATCATTGTAAATTCCAATGTTTAACATATTCTGTTTAATGAATATGGTACTTTAGATCACCTTATAGGTTGCTATTATATTTGTGCATATTTGATCGTTTCTATATGCCCTAATTTATACCAGTTTCAAGGCAGAAAACCCACTACACTTCCGCTACGCTCCTAGGCCTCTCAATAGAGGGAGTGAGATACATTTCGGATACAAATGTAGCAGCGCCACGTCCACGCTCGCATTCCAAATTCAAGCGCAAAATTATCACTGAAACTCTCCTTGCAAGCGACTCACTGTCATGCTAAATCAGTTTTCTGAGCACTTTTTCCAGCACATACCATTACCTACAGCGTCAGTGCTGTAATTTTATGACACATGAACCCGCGATAAAAAATTTTTTTAAATCCCGTCTCACTGGCCCCCCTCTCACGCAGTTTCCCTTTAAAAAGTAATTAGAATTCACTTATTTCAAAGCTGTTCTGTAAAAAAATCGCTGAAACGGAAGGGGGAGCACAGCCCCCCCCCATAACGTCCTAGCCTTCCCTAACAAAAAAATCACCTGCCGCCTATGTTTAAGCAGTTAATTAATAGCACTCAGCTGTTTGCAGGGCTAATACACACACGTGAAACTGGTTCCAACTCATTCTATTCAGCAACACAAAAGACAGGTAGCTGGCCCAATCACAGTGAGCAAGCTACGGACTAACTGCAAACAATTCAAAATAAACTAAGCTACCGAGTGACTCCAATCTGTTCAATTAACTAACAACAGCTGAAAGCAATGAAAAAAGATACGCTTATCTGAATCCGAGCGTAGCCTAGACGATCCTCGACAGCAAAATGCACTCTGAGGTGATGAGCTGCAAACAGGCTTAATATACACACACGTGAAACTGGTTACAACTCGTTCTAATTAGCAACACAAAAGACAGGTAGCTGGCCCAATCACAGTGAGCAAGCTACGGACTAACTGCACACGTGAAACTGGTTCCAACTCGTTCTAATTAGCAACACAAAAGACAGGTAGCTGGCCCAATCACAGCGAGCAAGCTACGGACTAACTGCAAAAAATTCAAAATAAACTAAGCTACCGAGTGACTCCAATCTGTTCAATTAACTAACAACAGCTGAAAGCAATGAAAGTGTACAAGGTGTTCATGCCTGGAGCAGCAATGAAGAACACCCAAGGATGCAAACGTGGACGGGTGAACTGGAGCACAATATGGGAGCATGGAAAGAGCAGAAAATGGAGTGCACACGCTCAAAATCTGCCACACAAACCAATCAACGGAGTGCACATGCTTACAGGGAAAAGTCTCACTGGGCGAGGAACCACGCCAAGGGTTTAGAGACAGAATCAGCAGACACTCTTGCAGCACTTTAACCAATCAACGGAGTGCACACGCTCACAGATTGGGAAAAACGTCTCACTGGGGGAGGAACCACGACAAGGGTTTAGAAACAGAATCAGCAGACACTCTTGCAGCACTTTAACCAATCAACAGAGTGCACACGCTCACAGATTGGGAAAAACGTCTCACTGGGGGAAGGACCACGCCCAGGGTTTCAGAGACAGAATCAGCAAAAGCTCTCGCAGCACTTCAACCAATCAATCAAGCACACACACTCACCGATTGGGAAAACTTTCACTGGGGCAGCTTTAAACAAAGGATTTAGCAAACTGTCTTATTTGAACAATAATTAGCAAATGCAATATGAGCCAAAAAGTAATGCAAATACTCCCAAGGCAGAATATAAACACGGCAGCACGGAGTACCAAACTACACTATATGCTACACGAAAACAATTGCAAAGTTAGCAATAACAAAAACGTTAGCAATAACAAACACAGCGATACACAGTATCTAGTCTTTTAGCAACAATGCTACCAGCGGATTACTGCATGCGAGTGCTATCAGAGCCTTTGGCGGACGGGAAACCGTGGCTCCAACTGTAGTCGCAAGGCTCGGGGATAGCACACGTATACAAACAAAAGTTTTACTTCTCAATTCTGCATCGGCGAGAAGAAAAAAACGTGTTTCTATTTATAGAGGAAGTTACATCACACGCGGTGGTCATGGCCATGACAAATTGTTGGTATAAGATTCTCAATGCATCCAGCAACAAGAAAATATATTTGTAATGTTGACGACCCTAATGGTCGAAGGAAATAAATAAAACACTGTATTATAAGTGAAAATAACAAAGTTATCTGGACTCTGAAGGATATTGCTGTTTTTAACAAAGTAACAGAGGTATAGAGTAACATAAAATCTCCCAAAACACAGTGTAATAGTTCAATCGAGGGCTAAATGGATAATCACACTAGCGATCAACAATACACTCCACCGCACATCTAATTAAAAATGGACACACCATTAAAAGTTATACAAAAGGAAGGTTCCCCCTAGATACGTAAAGTGATCACTGCAATCAGTTAGTAAAAGTGATTATTGCACACAAATCAAATAGCCAATATATTAAATAAACCTTTGCTCTCACCGAGAACTATTGCACATGGCCCGAAGGTTTGATCACAAGGGGAAGCTATTAAGAATCTGTAACACAGAGGATAGCAGATTGCACAATACCCACTCATTAGACTACTGTAAGGGTTTTTTTTTGTGCCCTGAGACACAGAGGATATTATGGAGGACCAGGGGCGACAGACGAGGGTTCTCTAATACCCCTTTCATATTGTACCCCTGATTTTGAACCGCTTCTTAAGCGGATCAAAAAAGTCCGTCACAAACCTTTTTATATTGCCCCAGAATATGCGGATCAAGGCCACCGGACCATTTTATATACACGCATTTTAGTACATACTTGTTGTCATGGTAACTGATTGTCTCATGTTAAACGCAGGAGAAAATGTAAGCGCGGGCTCGAGAACAAGAGGTCAATAATTTGCGCGCGTGATTCATGTTACACTAGCTAACCTGGCTCGAGTGGTTTACTGTGTGCCTCACGTATGTGTATCTGTGTATGTTTTGTCCAATTCGATGATCGTTTAAAGTGGAGATTGCCAAATAAAGTTATGGAAGTGGAACCTATGTTTATATTCACAGTGATTGTGGTTCAGTTAGGTCTTAGTAGGCGATTGCTTCAAGATCTGCATCACTCTTTCTGAAGGGATTTAAGAAGAAAACGAGTCATTTTCGAAATTTACAGCTTTCGAGTCGGGTTTAGTCCGCTTCAAATGTCGGGACTTTTCATATTGAGCTGTATCTGCTTCTGAAGTGCTTCTGAACCACCTACTAGTCCGTACTAACTTGAAACCATTCTATTTTGTATCGGTATTATCTACCCGTCTCAAATCTTTTTATATTGAGAGTTAGACCGCTTCTGAAGCACTTCAGAAGTGCTTCAGAAGCGGATACGGCTCTAATATGAAAGGGGTATAAGTGTCTACACGTGACACCACAAAAACGGCGGAATGTATTCCGTAGAAGAAAGGGAGAAAAAACAAGGACGTGAACAGAAGACAGTCCTCCCCTCTCAAACAGAGATATAAGGAAGGAGACTGGAAAATGTAAAAGGCCTCCCTGACAAAAGGTTGAGGAACTCGTAACTTTGAGTAAATAAACAAAATAACAAGCTATAGGCTTATAGACCTCCAAAAGCAGAGGAGTAATAAAAGGAAACTAAATAACCGAGAGTAACCCTAAAACTTAGGGCAAGCAGCACTCGTAGGCTTGAGTATAAGAAAAAAAAGAAAAGGATATGGGCAGATAGCTGGAAAAACAGAACCTCTCCAGCTCAGTAGGTGACGAGCTAGACCGATGAGAGGAACTGACGAGAGCGGAAAAATAAGGAGAGAAATAGGAGAGAGAATTAGAGTAAGCAGGGGAATGAAGATCTAAAGATCTACCCTAAATTTCTAACTTTCTACAGGACCTTCCTGCTTTCGCTTATTTGGAACAACAAGCCAAAACAGTCTCCCAGTCCTATACCTTACTGGCTACCAGAAATACGAGATAACATGGAAGCACCGGAACAGGAAGACGCAGGGTTTAAGTAGGTGGCAGAAGAGCCGAACAGGTGAAATTGCTGAGTAGCGGAAAGAAAGGAAAACCCGACACGGACAAGGAAACAGAAACAAAAAGTCCTGAAGGCACTTAAAGGAGAACTACCTATAACATACTAAGATTGCACTTGTCTTGTTGCTGGAATATATATTCCTTAAGATTGCACTTTGCCGATACAATGGAATCTCTACAGTATATTCAGATTGCACTTTGCCCAGTCGCTGGAATATCTATGCGTTAAGATTGCACTTTGCCCATACAATGGAATCTCTACAGTATATTTAGATTGCACATTGCCCCTTCACAATGTGTCCATTAATATGGAGTACAGCATACAATTTATCAAAAATATAATAAAGCACTTTACATAATTCTATATATAAACTGTCAAAGAGAAAACCAGTGGTTAGCTGGGTTACAAACGTCAGTAAACACGACACTAAGTTAGCACTCACACAACAGGGTGCTGGTTCTCTATTTGAAACGCTAGTTTGGTAAAACAAATCCACTGCCGGTCGACAGGTTCACACAAGCACCAATAATCAAGAGCGCCGTTTCAATCCCTTGCTGGATTCAACCACTTCCGTACAAATGCGAGCTGCTACGTCAGAACGGGTTTCTCGTACTGCCATATAAGCAAGTTGATGCTGCCTAAAGCAACCACCGATGTCTCCCAGGTTCTACGGTCCTACCTGTTACAGTGCCAAGCAATGGAGGACAATTAGGGCTCTATTTTCCGGCTGGCGCATGGCATGCAGCGAGCTGTCATAGTCAATGGTGCAGCGCAATGAGCGCATGGCGCACTAGGTGTGGCTACTGAATATCACCATTTTCAGACCAGAGAGGCGGAGCACACAGCTCAAAGCGGTGGAAGACAATGTTTTATCGATTTTGCATTAATATCGCAAATAATGTATACTATCAATGTAATAATGCATTTGTTTCACAGGGAAATGTCTAAAATCACAGGAACAGGCGTGGGGGCCCGCGATGGAAACTCTGGACAGGTGCGAGGCACCGCGGTCAGGAACAGACAGGAACGGGCGCGGAGGCCCGGGGACAGAAGGCGCGGAGGCCCGGGGACAGGCGCTGAGCCTGAGAGGAGCGGGAAGCCTGGGTAGGAACAGGAGGCCAGGGCAGGACAGGAGTGCTTGGTAGGTACAGGAGGCCAGGGCAGGAACAGGAGGGCTGGGTACGCCAAGCCTGGGCTGGAGCTGCCAGGGGGTAGGCAGATGACTGACAGGACTGGGGCAGCTGGGGAAAGAATCCAAGAGGCCGGGGCAAACGGACAGAACACGACAGGAAGCCAAACGGAGGGAAGGGCGAAACTAAACTAGACAAAAGACTAGAACAAAGACAAACTAATGCCTAATACACCGGGCACGACAAAACAGAATAACGGGAACGATACAAGCAAAGTGACAAACTAAAGGACAAGAAATTCACAAGATGGTCTGACCCCGAACAAAGAAACGGGGCAGACTAAATACAAAAACTGACGAGAACCGAACGAGGAACAGGTGGGGGGAAAACTAACAAGGAAGCGAGAGGGAAACACAATGCAGGTGCGGGGAGTGAGAAACACCAGTGGAGGGAGAGAGGGAAAACACGAGGTGGACTGCCAGACAAAACGGAAAACCAGAGACGGAACACGGTACATGACAACATTTCCACTAATAAAGCATTCAATTATGCATTTGGACACATCATGTGTGAATAAAAGAATATCAAAAATACGAGTTAATCCATCTGTCCATGCCGAGGGTGTATGTCTTTATCCATAAGCACCGATCGCTACAACGATACAAAAATTAATTTTCAAAACAGTGTCAAAGTCATGTAGAATAACGGCAATCTCATTATTTAACAGCAATCCCGTAAAATAACAGGATTTATGCATTCATTAAATTCATTAAACTATTGTTGAATCCTTTACTTTGTGCTGACCTATATTCTCTGTGGAAGAGAAATGTGCGGCGGAGCAATACGTTACCTACGAATGTGTCGGCACTGGTCAACTACAACAACAAAGAAAAGCAACAAGTTGCAATGGCCACGTTCGCTCCGCCGCTGTACTTCCACAGAGAATATAGGTCAGCACAAAGTAAAGGATTCAACGATAGTTTGACTTCAAAAATGATGGTATAAGCACTCAAAATAACCCTGATAGACTGTCGTCGTATTTTATTTGCTTTGGGTGCACTGTTGAGTGTTTAAGTGCGTTTGGTAGTGGATGCTACCGGTTACCATAGAGTTGCGCCAGCATTAGCAACATGTGTATGTCCAAAAAAAGGGACAGCATGGAATTAGCTGAAAATGGTTTCCATCAATCAACTACATCAGGGGTGTCAAGATCCGGTCCTGGAGGGCCGCAGTGTCTGCTGGTTTTTGGTGCGTTTAAGCACAAGTGATTAATTTAAGTCACTAATTGGCTAAGAAGTCCACACACCTTGTTCTCAATGCTTTAACTGGGTGCTGATTGAAAGGAAACCACAAATACCTGTAGACCTGCGGCCCTCCAGGACTGGAGTTTGACACCCCTGAACTACATCATGGGTAAGTCGTAATTGAGACATTATGTCCAAAATTGCGAACTATCCCTTCAACGTTATGTTACTATAGCCAGACGTTTTGCTGAATACAGTTTTGGTAGAGATGTAACGTTAGACTAAATCCTACCAAAAACTCAGTTGAAGAGCGATAGTTTTAAGATAACGCATGGTGATATTTTTAGCCAATATACTTAGTTTACTTGTATGATCGCAAATGGCTAACGTTAGCAATGTGGAAGGAATTATCAGCTAAAAAATCAATAGCCTAACTTACTTAACGGATAATGTTACATAGTTGTTTTTGGTACAATGCAACAAAAATCACGTTAGCTATTTAACTTGGCTAAAAGAATTAACTATTAGCTATATCTTCCATTGCCCTCAGGCGCTAGCCAGCTTGCTAACTTACATAGGGAGAAGTATATTGCATATACCAGCACACAAGCAATTAAATTTGTAGTGTTCTTACAAGCATTTAGTGGCAAGGTTCAACATCCAAAAACTGGAGCTAATGGTAGTTTCCGACTACTAGCTAGCAAACACAGTAAATACCTGAAATTATTTGGAACGTGGCCATTTGGCAACCTAACGTTACAACCTAAACATAAGTATGGCATGCTGTTTCATACTTATAACCTATGTGATTCGGCAGCTAGCCAGGTATGCATGGAGTAAGGTTAACGTTAGCTGAGCAAGTAGTCGTCGTCTCAATTCTGCCATGTTTATTCTGTTGCAAACTTCTGAATGGTACAGCCTCTTCTTCAATTTGAGCTTTAAACCATGGATGTGCAGTGAATAGTTTTTGAGATGTTGACACTTAAATGAGAAGATTATAAACTATGCGAAAATTGCCCCTAGTGGGGTTAATAGGGTTAAAGCTCAGTAGAATTTGACAGATTAGATTAGATCTAATTTGAAAAATGCACAAAATAAAATTTAAATTTAAATACAGTATATCTGTTGTTGTTTAATGATTCAATCAGTTTTATTTACAATGTGTTGTGAAATTTGTAATGTTATGTTATCATTATGTTATATAGGCTATGTTATGATATTTGTCATATTAATTTGTCTTATTGTAGTCTATTAGGGTGCTCTCGAGGCACATTGATTGAACTTTCTAACTGTGTGTAGCTATATATTTTCAAGTGGATGTGTTTATTGTAGGGATGCACCGAATCCATATTTTTTGGGTAATACAGCCCACTGTATTAGGACTGCAGAAAAGTTGTCATGCATGGTTCATCAAATTAAAACCGAAGATAATAGATGGTAGTTGAAAAGGGACGTGAGAGTAGGCTACACAACTGCCAGAGCTGTCTCGTTAATAAACTGCGTAATTTTGCAGCAAAGTTTTAATGAAAACATATGGAATCTTGTTGTGTCTTTTTTCTCTTAGAATAATTCTCTCAGAGACAGGAGCTTGCCATTTCCATACAAACTTTATTAGTGATTAACAAAGCCGGGTGAGCTCATGAAGTCACACCCTTTCAGCCTTATTCCACAGGTTTTATACAGTTAAAACATGTATAGGCCCTCCTATCTTAGAATGTCCGATGGCCAATCGCCTGCTGCATACCTTGATACCTCCTTAATATATGCATTACTTCAGGTTTTCTAGCTTATTTACCAATCGTAAAAATGTCTATAGCATATTGATGTGCACATCTGGTTATCCTTATCTGGGTATTGTCTCAGTCCTACGATTAACTGCTTACTTAAGGAATTCCCTGACCTTCTGTCACACAGATCATTACATGATTTGTTCTCTCAGATTTATTACCAACTGCCCACCAAGGTACTCCCTTGACCTTCAATCCCACAGGTCAGTTCATCCTGTGCTTGGCTGCACGTTCTCTCCTTCAGACACACATTCATATAAACCTGCTTATGCACCAATTCCCTATATATATATATTATATATACTCATTACAGAGTCCCACACTATTCTAACAGAAATTATCCTATATAATCCCCCCATTGGGACTTACTTAGTTCCAACAGAATAATTTAGATCTGAAAATGAACAATGAGGAAAAGCAACCTTCCCAAATCTTATCGGGTTAATAAACCCCTTTTTCTTATCAACTGGTGCTTCTCGTCGTCATCCATTCCAGGGAGTTTTAGAGCCAAAACTCTCCCCCCACTCTTGACTAGGGAGGAGTAAAAGACTCACCACTCCAGCCACATTTTTATTCAGTATGTATGTAAGCGTGTGCATGTATCATAGGCAGCCTTGCATTATGTAGTTACTATTAAAATAATTTAAAAAATAATATTGTGGTTATACAATAAACAATAGAAAAAAACATAAAATGATACACAAGAATACAATTTTCGATTATACTCTGTGTAGTGTAATTATATAATAAGAAATCAGTCTTCTGGCTATCTTGAGGAGCTCCCTCGTAGTAGGTGGACCAACTAGCCGTCTCGGATGCTAGTCGGGCTAACCTGCTGTCCTCTTCTGCTCCTTATACAGTCTATTGTTTTTTTTATTTTTTATACCACCTCTTTCTCACTGTCTGTGCTGTTCTCAGATGAGGTATCTGGGTGTGGCTCTTGTCGGATCCAGTCTGATACTGGATTCAGATCAGGCCAGCCTTCATCATCACCCAGTTCATGCCTCATGTTGACAGCCTGGAGGACCACTCCTTCACCATTCACGTGGTACCTCATAACTGGATTCATCTGCTTAACAGTTGCCTGCACCAGGAAAGATCTCAGCAGAGGTATCACGCAACAGAACATTAATCCCACTATAACAGCTACTACTGTTATTATAATTCCTGCTCTAGTGAACATGGCCCCCCAATTTCCCAACTTTAAATCAAACCAGTCCCAAATTCCAACATCTTGTCCAGCATTATCTTTTACTTCTGTAACGTTCCGTTCCCGTCCTGTCCGTTTTCCATGTTTTCCTTGTTTCCTTCCGTGTCATGTTGGATCCCTTGTCCGTGTTTCCCTCCTGGCTGTGGACTGGGCGTCTCCCTCGGGTACTTTTGGTTTCATTTTCCACTTTAGCTTCCGCCTATCACTCGCCCCTCTCGTTACTCACATTCCTCACTGCTGTGCTTCGGCAATCACTCCTGATTTAACATCACACCTGTTTCTCGTTTTCTCCTTCACTTCCTGCACCATTTAAACCCCTGGCTGGCTGCTATTCAGCGCCAGTTCGTTGACTAACCTACCGTGTTTGTTTCGTATCCCGTTTCTGGTCCAGTGTTTGTGAGCCTGCTGGTTCATACCTGTTCGCCTGGTTTCCTGACTGGTAGCTATCTCTGCTAATCTTTCGCTGCTGCATGCATTTACCTGTTTCCCTTCAAAACCTCCAGACGCCGCAGTTCCAGTCTTCCCGCAGCTGTGTTTGTCCTCCCCGTGTTACGTACCTCCCGTACTCGTGTTGCGGTACCAGGACCTCTGCATGCCAGCCGGCTTACGCCAGTATTGCCCGAGCTACGCCGCACCTTCCAACTCGGCGGTGCATTCACCAGCTACAGTCCTGTCACAACACCCTGCCTTTAACCTCTGCTTTCTGCCCGGTTACTCAAGCTACCCGGTCCAGTTTCCAGTCCTGTTCCAGCCCAGTTCCGATCCAGTTTCCAGTCCAGCTCCAGTCCAGTTTCCAGTCCAGTTCCAGTCCAGTTCCGGTGTTTTAGACACCTCCGTTCAAGTCCAGTTCCGGCTTGGAACAAGTTCCGTGCCGTCCCCTGTGTTCCTGAGTGGACCTTCCGGTCCAGCTTCCAGTCCAGTTCCAGTCCAGTTCCGGTGTTTTAGACACCTCCGTTCAAGTCCAGTTCCGGCTTGGAACAAGTTCCGTGCCGTCCCCTGTGTTCCTGAGTGGACCTTCCGGTCCAGTTTCCAGTCCAGTTCCAGTCCAGGTCCGGTGTTTCATACACCTCCGTTCAAGTCCAGTTCCGGCTTGGAACAAGTTCCGTGCCGCTTCCCGTTTCCTGAGTGGACCTCCCGGTCCAGTTTCCAGTCCAGTTCTGATCCAGTTTCCAGTCCAGTTCCAGTCCAGTTCCAGTCCAGTTCCGGTGTTTTAGACACCTCCGTTCAAGTCCAGTTCCGGCTTGGAACAGTTCCGTGTTTCTTCAAGTCCAGCTCCGGCTTGGAGCAGTCCTCAGTTGGACGCTATCCTGTGTTAACTAACTAACCTGTTTTGCTCCCGTGTACAGCTTTGGGACCACCCCAACGCTTAATAAAGTTCCACTTTCTGTAATCTGTCTCCTGGTCGTTGCACTTGGGTTCGTCCCGTATCAGGATCGTAACAGAACGAACTGGCCAACAATATGGACCCAGCCGATCTGGAACAGATTCGCCACGCCTTCTCCTGCCAAACTGCGATCAGCGACCAACAGGGTCGCCGTTTGGATGATGTGCTGGAAGTAGTTAGGGGCATCACGGAGCAAGTATCCCAACTTTCGCTCCACCAACCGCTACTACGGATTCCAGCCAACCCTACTCCTTCCTCTCCCGAACCCCATCCGGAGGCACCGGCTCCCACTTCCAGCCGTGAGCCCCGTGTACAACACCCCGAGTTATATCGCGGGGGGTTGGGGAGATGTCGTGAATTTCTACTTAAATGTGACATAGTGTTTCGGATGCAGCCCTCCTCCTTCGCCTCTGACTCCAGCAAGATCGCGTTCATTATGAGCAGCCTGGGAGGGAGCGCCCTGGAGTGGGCTACATCCATCTGGGACAGCCAGGCTCCGTTATGCAGCAACTTCGCAGCCTTTACGGCAGAGATGCGACGTGTGTTTGAACACCCGACCTGTGGACGTGACGCTACCCAGCGTCTGCTTCAAGTTCGCCAAGGCAACCGCAGTGTCGCAGAAATGGCCATTCAGTTTCGTACCCTCGCCGCGGAGTCAGGATGGAATGACGCCTCCCTCCAGGGGGCTTTCCGCCAAGCTCTCAGCGAGGAACTCAAGGACCAGCTTGCCACTCGGGAGGAATCCAACTCCCTTAATAGCCTCATCAGCCTCGCTATAGCCATCGATAATCGTCTCCGCATCCGGGCCCGGGAGCGGGGAGGAAGTTCCGGGCGTCATTCGCCCTCCGTCGTCTCTAATGTTCATTCACACTCCATCACTGAATCTCGGGCGCCTACGGGCGGGTCCGAGGAAGAGCCCATGCAACTGGGCAGAGTTGCGGTCAATCCCGAGGAGCGTCAGCGCCGTCAGCGCACCAGATCCTGTTTCTATTGCGGCAAGCCTGGCCATCAGATCGCCTCCTGTCCCATTCGCCCAAAAGAAGGGGCTCGCCAGTAAGACTGGGCGTACTGACGAGCCCCATCGTCCCCAACCATGCTGCCCAGGACCGCCTCATGTTCAAGGCTACTCTCCTTTGGAGGGACAAGACCCTATCTTCTTCGGCTCTAATTGACTCCGGAGCTGACGCCAGCTTCATGGATATCACCTTCGCCAGGAGGGCCGGCATTCCCACGGAACGTCTCACTTCACCCATTTCAGCTCTAGCTCTGGACGGTAGGAGTTTGGGGTTAGTTACCCACTCCACCGTTCCTATCCAATTAATTCTATCTGGCAATCATCGGGAGCCCATTCAGCTATTACTGATTAACTCCCAACAATCTGCTCTGGTTTTAGGTCAGACCTGGCTTCGCCTCCACAATCCCCATATTGACTGGAAAGCCGGTCGCATCCTGGCGTGGAGTGCCCACTGTCTAGCCAGCTGTCTCCGTTCTGCACTACCCCCTCCGGGGCCCAGTAAACCCTGTTCCATGCAACCTATACCGGATTTAACGAATGTTCCCAGCGAGTATCACGACCTCGCGCAAGTATTTTCTAAATCACGTGCTCTGTCCTTACCTCCTCACAGGCCGTATGACTGCGCCATTGACCTACTGGCTGGAGCTAAACTGCCATCGGGACGCCTCTACAGTCTGTCTGGACCGGAGAAACTAGCCATGGAGGAATACATCCACGACTCCCTCGCTTCGGGTATTATCCGTCCCTCTTCATCCCCAGTCGGTGCAGGGTTCTTCTTCGTTGGGAAGAAGGATGGCTCCCTGCGACCCTGCATCGACTACCGGGGCCTCAACCAGGTCACCATCCGTAACAAATACCCTCTTCCCCTCATTAACACCGCCTTTGAAGCCCTCTCTCCAGCTGTGACGTTCACCAAGCTCGACCTCCGGAATGCGTATCACTTGGTGCGTATCCGTGAGGGGGACGAGTGGAAGACTGCTTTTAATACCCCGTTGGGCCACTACGAATACCTGGTGGTCCCTTTCGGCCTTACTAACGCCCCAGCAGTCTTCCAGAGCATGGTGAACGACGTCCTGCGGGACCTCCTAGGGAGGAGCGTTTTTGTTTATATCGATGATATTTTAATTTTTTCTCAATCCCCGCAGGAGCATGTCCGTCACGTTCGAGAGGTTCTCCAGCGGCTGTTGGAGAATCAGCTGTTTGTTAAGGCTGAGAAATGTTCCTTCCACGCTTCCACGGTCCCGTTCCTCGGCTTCATTATCGAGGAGGGCAGTATCCGGGCGGACCCTGTGAAAATCAAGGCGGTGACAGAATGGCCCCAACCCACCTCCCGCAAGCACCTTCAACAGTTCCTGGGGTTTGCAAATTTCTACCGCCGCTTTATTCGCAATTACAGTTCCATTGCTGCTCCCCTGACTAAACTCACTTCCGTTGCCCTGCCTTACTGTTGGAATTCCGATGCCCAGCGAGCTTTCGAGCTACTCAAGGCTCGGTTTTCCTCAGCACCTATCCTCCTTCACCCTGACACTTCTCGGCAGTTTGTCGTTGAGGTGGATGCCTCCGACACCGGCGTGGGGGCCATTCTGTCTCAACGGTCCGCCTCTGATAGCAAGCTCCATCCCTGCGCATTCTTCTCCCGGAGGCTGTCCTCCGCCGAGAGGAACTACGATGTCGGGGATCGGGAACTGCTGGCGATAAAACTGGCTCTTGAGGAGTGGCGCCACTGGCTGGAGGGGGCAGGTACCCCTTTTCTTGTTTTTACCGACCATCAAAACCTCATTTATTTAAGATCTGCCAAGAGGCTCAATTCTCGTCAGGCTAGATGGTCGTTATTTTTTGCACGCTTTAATTTCTCTGTTTCTTTCCGCCCTGGTTCCCGTAATATTAAAGCAGATGCCCTGTCCCGCATTTTTTCCCCTCCCTCCAGTCCTGCTGATCCGGAGCCCATTTTGCCGGCCTCCTGTGTGGTGGCTGCGGTCTCCTGGGAGATTGAGGGCATTGTGAAGGCCGCCCAGACTTCCCAACCGGACCCCCGCAATAACCCTAACTCCTGTCTTTTTGTCCCCGATTCCGTCCGCTCCCAGGTCCTCGAATGGGTTCACGCCTCGTGCCTGGCATGTCACCCAGGTGTCGCCAGAACTATCGCCCTCGTCAGGAGGAGTTTCTGGTGGCCTACCCTTAAAGGGGATACCCGTGCCTTCGTCCTGGCCTGCTCGGTGTGCGCCAGGAGCAAGGCTTCCCACCAGCCTCCCTCCGGTCTTCTCCTTTCCCTCCCTGTCCCTGGCCGTCCTTGGAGTCACATTGGTGTGGACTTCGTAACCGGTCTGCCGTTGTCAGAAGGTAACACCGTCATTCTGACAATAGTGGACCGGTTCTCCAAGGCGGTTCACTTTGTTCCCCTCCCCAAGCTCCCGTCCGCCCTTGAAACCGCTGAGCTCTTGGTGCTACACGTGGTCAGGCTGCACGGGATCCCCTCTGACATCGTGTCAGACCGTGGGCCCCAGTTCTCCTCCCGAGTTTGGAGGGCGTTCTGTGCAGCCCTGGGTGCCTCTCCTAGTCTTTCCTCGGGTTTCCATCCCCAGTCTAATGGTCAGGCAGAGAGGGCGAACCAGGACCTGGGGGCCGCCCTGCGGTGCGTTACAGTGCGCAATCCTGCCTCTTGGAGCCGTTTTCTCCCCTGGGTCGAGTACGCACATAACTCCCTTAAGAGTGCCTCTACTGGCCTATCCCCGTTTGAGTGTGCTTTAGGCTATCAACCCCCTCTTCTGTCGACCCAGGAGGCCGAGATAGCTGTCCCCTCTGTTAGGGCCCATGTCCTTCGTTGTAAAAACATTTGGAGACTCACACGCACCGCACTCCTTCACGCCAATTCCCGCTCCCAACGTCTGGCGGACCTTCACAGGACCGCAGCCCCGCAGTATAGGGCCGGTCAGCAGGTCTGGCTCTCCACTGCAAACATCTCCCTTCCCTCTTCATCCAGAAAGCTTCAGCCCCGTTTTATTGGTCCCTTCCCCATCATTTGTCTAGTTAACCCGGTGTCTGTTAAACTTTCCCTCCCCGCCTCCCTCAAGGTTTACCCTGTGTTTCATGTGTCCCAGGTTAAGCCTGTCTCCTCCAGCCCCCTCAGTACCCCTACCATCCCGCCTCCTCCCGTCCGAGTTGTTGACAACGCCCCGGCCTACACGGTGAACCGTGTTATTGATATCCGCCGCAGGGGCCGGGGTTTCCAATACCTCGTCGACTGGGAGGGGTACGGTCCTGAGGAGAGGTCGTGGCTCCACAAGAGCCTGATCTTGGACCATTCAGTAATCCAAGACTTCCACGAACAGTTCCCTGACAAGACCAGGCCTCCGGGTACGCCAGGTGGCGTACATTGAGGGGGGGGTACTGTAACGTTCCGTTCCCGTCCTGTCCGTTTTCCATGTTTTCCTTGTTTCCTTCCGTGTCATGTTGGATCCCTTGTCCGTGTTTCCCTCCTGGCTGTGGACTGGGCGTCTCCCTCGGGTACTTTTGGTTTCATTTTCCACTTTAGCTTCCGCCTATCACTCGCCCCTCTCGTTACTCACATTCCTCACTGCTGTGCTTCGGCAATCACTCCTGATTTAACATCACACCTGTTTCTCGTTTTCTCCTTCACTTCCTGCACCATTTAAACCCCTGGCTGGCTGCTATTCAGCGCCAGTTCGTTGACTAACCTACCGTGTTTGTTTCGTATCCCGTTTCTGGTCCAGTGTTTGTGAGCCTGCTGGTTCATACCTGTTCGCCTGGTTTCCTGACTGGTAGCTATCTCTGCTAATCTTTCGCTGCTGCATGCATTTACCTGTTTCCCTTCAAAACCTCCAGACGCCGCAGTTCCAGTCTTCCCGCAGCTGTGTTTGTCCTCCCCGTGTTACGTACCTCCCGTACTCGTGTTGCGGTACCAGGACCTCTGCATGCCAGCCGGCTTACGCCAGTATTGCCCGAGCTACGCCGCACCTTCCAACTCGGCGGTGCATTCACCAGCTACAGTCCTGTCACAACACCCTGCCTTTAACCTCTGCTTTCTGCCCGGTTACTCAAGCTACCCGGTCCAGTTTCCAGTCCTGTTCCAGCCCAGTTCCGATCCAGTTTCCAGTCCAGCTCCAGTCCAGTTTCCAGTCCAGTTCCAGTCCAGTTCCGGTGTTTTAGACACCTCCGTTCAAGTCCAGTTCCGGCTTGGAACAAGTTCCGTGCCGTCCCCTGTGTTCCTGAGTGGACCTTCCGGTCCAGCTTCCAGTCCAGTTCCAGTCCAGTTCCGGTGTTTTAGACACCTCCGTTCAAGTCCAGTTCCGGCTTGGAACAAGTTCCGTGCCGTCCCCTGTGTTCCTGAGTGGACCTTCCGGTCCAGTTTCCAGTCCAGTTCCAGTCCAGGTCCGGTGTTTCATACACCTCCGTTCAAGTCCAGTTCCGGCTTGGAACAAGTTCCGTGCCGCTTCCCGTTTCCTGAGTGGACCTCCCGGTCCAGTTTCCAGTCCAGTTCTGATCCAGTTTCCAGTCCAGTTCCAGTCCAGTTCCAGTCCAGTTCCGGTGTTTTAGACACCTCCGTTCAAGTCCAGTTCCGGCTTGGAACAGTTCCGTGTTTCTTCAAGTCCAGCTCCGGCTTGGAGCAGTCCTCAGTTGGACGCTATCCTGTGTTAACTAACTAACCTGTTTTGCTCCCGTGTACAGCTTTGGGACCACCCCAACGCTTAATAAAGTTCCACTTTCTGTAATCTGTCTCCTGGTCGTTGCACTTGGGTTCGTCCCGTATCAGGATCGTAACAACTTCTTTCCTTAGTTCTCTTAGGTTTTTCATAGCTTCAGTAAATGATCCTTCAGGAGCGGTGTTATTAGGGATAAAAGTGCAACATTGGTCCCCAAACAGTACACAAACTCCTCCTCTTTCTGCCAATAGCCAGTCCAATGCTTGTCTATTTTGCCAAGCCATTCTACTAGTGGCATGCACTTGCTCTCCTAATGCTCCCAAAGCATCATCCGTGTAATTAATAAATCTCTGCTGATTGTAGTATATATAGTTCATCCATTCTACATTTTTATTTGGGGTTACCCATATAAAAATTGACTCAAATCCTGCCTTTATCTCATTTCTTGCCTTATATTCTTCTGGAATTCCCAGAGGCTGCCCCACACTATCAATGGTTACTCTAGGGTCTGCTTCATAAGCCCTCTTGACTCTACTGGGCTTGTCTCTCCATATATCTTCATCTATTTGTCCTTCCCACTTCACTATAGTAACCTCCTGCAACAGTTGAACCCTTGCACATATACCTTTCCACCCTTTAGGCAGGGTGGCCCTTAGTTCTTTCCCTCCACATATCCAATAGAAATCTGCTATCGCCTCAGATTGAACTAAGTAGGGTTCATCCGAGGGTACTACTATAGTTTGATTTTCACACTGTATACGGCGAACTACCTTGCCCTTGTAAGTCCCTGTAACTTGAAAGTTCCATAATCGAGGAATATCCACTTTCCAATTAGAGTCATCCTCTATGTGGCATGTTACCTCACAATTCCCTTTAAATTCCCCTAAGTCCTCTGTCCCTTTTGACCGATTAAAACATTCAAAATTCATTGTTTGATCTATTTTATATCTTTTAGGACTTTCTAATTTTTGTGCGTCAATTTTAACATCCAACTTTCTACACCAATCCCCCCAATCTACTAGATTATACCATTTAAAGAAACTTGGTTCTCCCAAGAAGCCTAGACACACCGCTGGGCAATATGGCCTTTCTGAGGGTTTTAAGTGACAGAAATTACGGTTAAAGTCAGCACAATTTTTATAACTATAGGGATTAGGGATCACTTGTAATACCTTTAAGGGTGAGGGTGCACACATTAAACAACTCTCTTTTTCGTAATTTCGTGCTGTATACTTAGCCCACTCATACCACTCATTCTCTGTATTCGAGACTGTCCTCCCAGTGGCCCCGTGTCCCGTTACCTGAGGCCCACCCTCTGCCTGGGTTAATTTAATCTGGTTCAGCAGATTCCATACCATCCACATTCTCCATATTACCTGTCCCCATCTCTTTACCCCTGGGTGTGTTAAATTGGACTGTTTGGTTCTGTAGTAGTGGGTGTTACACTGTTCCCGATCCTGGTCCCTCCTGGGACCCATTCGGGCCTGCACCTGGCTCATCTTCTATGCTTTTAGGTGGTAGACTAGTAATTATCTTTGGAACCCGAGTACAATGATTCAAATGGTACCATATGGTGCTTCCTTCCACCTGTACAGCTGTGGGCGTAGCCCTTACCACCTTGTATGGGCCTTCTCGCCTTGGCTCGTTCCACTTCCTTCGGAAGACCTTAAGGTACACTTGGTCCCATGGAATTACAGGATCAGGGACCTCTGGCTCCGACTCAGGCTCTCGGCTCTTTTCCTGCAAATAAATAACTTTATCTATCGCAGTTAGTTGTCTCATATATGCTTTGAGTTCCATCTGAAGCTGTTCCAGAGAGGGGCCTTTGTAGGGTCCCCTCCACGCAGGGACAGGCATGGGTCGACCCGTAAGCATTTCATGCCGTGTCAAATGCGTGATTCTGTTAGTTTGCATGCGATAACTCATCAAAGCAAGCGGTAATGCATCAATCCAGTTAAGTTTCGTGCTGACACAAATTTTGTTAATTTTGGCCTTGAGGGTACCGTTTATCCTGTCTACCATACCTTGTGACTGTGGGTGATAAACACATCCCAGTCTTTGTTTCATTCTTAATTGCTGTATTATTTGTTTCACAGTTTTTTGAATGAATGCTGATCCATTGTCTGAACTAATTTCAGTAGGTATGCCAAATCTAGGGATTATTTCTCTTGTCAGAAACTTAATCACTGTTGCTGCACCTTGTTCTGCCGATGGTACTGCCTCTACCCATCTACTGAACCGATCTATTACCACAATCATGTATCTTTTGCCATTTACTTTTTTTATCATGTCCACATAATCCATGACAAGATGTCTAAACGGTCCTTCTGGGACCGGTATGTGCCCTATCGGTGTTGCTACGCCTTTGCGTACATTATTTTGCGCACACACTTCGCATTTTGCCAACGCATCGTCTACCATATTTTGTAAATAAGGAGACCAGTAACCTTGTTGTTTTATTTTTCTAATAACTTCCCCCCTTGCGCAATGGTCAAACCCATGCGCATCTGTTATTAGTATGTTTAGCAACACTGTGGGCGCTACAATGTCTCCTTTGTGGGATCTCCACAAACCTGTTGCATCTTTAGTGGCCCCTCTTGCCTGCCACATTGACCACTCGTATGGTCCTGCTCGCTCCTGCATCCTGATTATTTCATCAGGCTGAGGTAATGGTTCTATCAAAACCATTGGTGCTAATACCGCGGTTGTGCCGTTTGAGGCCTTTTTTGCTGCCTCATCTGCGGCATTGTTGCCTTTTATCACAAAATCATTTCCTTTTTTGTGCGCTTGACACTTTATTATGGCTAATTTTGTTGGCTGCATCATAGCCGTGATAAGTTTTAAAATTTGTTCAAAATGTTGGACAATCACGCTTATTATGGCCTGGCTGATTACATCCCCAGCATATTCCGGGTGGCCCTTGGGGTCTCTGTGGACCCCCAGGCCTTCTCCGTGTTTGATTTTGATTTTGTCTATTATTTGGAGTTTTATTTTTCCACTGTTGGGGCTGTGCATACACATTTATTATTGGTACAGTGGGTTGCTCTTGGCCCTGAGGCATAGGCAGCCGCGATAGACCTCCAGAAGAGACTACGGCTTCTGGGCCGGGCTCTGGCACTTCGGCTTGTACCACTGCCTGGACCTTTTTCTTTTTTGTCAGTTCTCCCAGCTGGAGCTGTGCCAACTTCCGCTGTGTCTCTTTCTCTTGGTCTTTAAGCTTCTGTTCATCTTTACAATATTTTTCTACTGCATGTATCACATGATCACAAAACTCTCTGTGCGTTTTAGAGTTTAGCCCAACTACATCCTCCAGCCTGCTTCTCACCGGCGGGGACATCGCTTCCACTATGGAAGTCCGGAAGAGGGTTGTCATCACTTCATCTCCCTCAGGATTCCGCCCTGTTTCCAACTTCCAGCGTTTTAACTGTCTATGCAGATAGTTGGCTGGATTTACGGTGTCTCCCACCTCTTCCCCTTTAAGTGATTTAGGGTCAATCTTGGTAGGGTAATCCTCTCTCAAAGTTCGCCACATCGCGGGACGGAATTGATCAAAGCTGGCACCGTCAAGGTACGTGGTGTTTACCGCTGCCTGTAGCCCACTTTTCATCAGCACTTCCTCCATCCAAGCCATCCCTAGCAACCTCGCCAGCAGAGCCTTGAGGTCCCCCACCGCCAGTAATTTCCCCATTGTCTCCTCCTCTAGAGCCCTTATCCACTTTCCTGCCCCCTCATGTATGTCTGGGAGGCGCTCTACTAAGCCCAGCATATCTTGTGATCCCCACGGCACGTAATGCCCTGTCGTTCCTTTTATCAGGATGGGGCACTGGCTATATTTAGCTGGTTTCTTTATTTTCCGTCTATCTCTCAACTCCTTTTCACTTATTGTCCTGTTTGCCTTACCTTCCTCAATCTCTTCCTCACTCCAATTATCCAAATCAGGTATTTTTTCCTGTTCAACATAGGACAGGGGAAGATCACACTTCTGTCCCTCCAGAGAGCGTGCACGCTCTCTGGGGGTACTGCATGCATCATTTCCTTGTAGCTCTTCCATTGCTTCCTGCAAATCCCTGTAACAATTTAACTTACTTAATCCTTTCTGTCTGCTCTGAGAGGAATCCCCCAGAGACTCCCTGGGGTCTGCTCTCCTGCCTTTTTCGCCTATGCTGGCCCCAGGAGTTCTCCAGAGTTCCCCCCCCCCCTATATCAAACTCTCCCTCTAACTGCAGGATGCCTGAGACTACTGGATATTGCCCTTATGACGGAGGCGTTCCAATTACATTTGTACTTTGCTTTGCCAAGATTTTTCTCGCTCTCCTCAGATTTTTTAAGTATTCCTCTCCTTCTTTTTTAAATAGTTTTATTATTTCTTTCTCTCTCTCTCTTTTTTCCTGTCTCTTTTTTCCCTTTTGCTTAACTTTATTTATTAATTTTTTATTAATATTTCCATTTCTTCGCACAGATTTATATCGAAAGTCCCTTCCTTTGGCCAATGTGTATTCATGTTTTTAGTTCGCTTCTCCCATTTCTGAGAGATTTTCTCTATTTCCTCTTTATTTAATGGGTTTTTGGCACTCAACACTTCTACTGCCGTTTTATTCATTGCTGCAGTTTATACACAACCTCCCGTTTTAGTCACCCTTTTATTTATTTTTATGGTTTGTGGAGTTTTAATTTTTCTATCGAAAACAGCAATTATATATTGGTTATCGCAATGCCAAATACCGTTTTATACTTTAATAACTGACTCTTTTTTGGCTCAATCCGTTTATTTACCTATTATTACTAAAGTTTTATTTTCTACAATTCTAGATCTCCTGTTTCCTCCAACTTTGTGGGTATTTGGTCGAACCGTCTTTCTACTCCCTATTTTGCCTATTTATACACGTTCCACACTTATTCGCACAATATTACAAGTATTTTCTGCAATGTCAACTAAATTCCAACCACAATATACCAAGTCATATACTTTGCATATGTTTTATCACAACTGATCGATTTCCACAACCCTATATTTTCCAACAAACGTCTCGAAACACAACAATGATCGCGTTGTGGGACTAATAAAAGGATTGGTATAACAATAATCAGTGAGATAATGCACAACACAGCCAAGCCAACTTCAAAACTAACCCCCCAATCTTTCAAGGGGATTATATCTCTTAGCGTACCTTCCCTATTGCTTCATAGAAAAAAGCTGAATCTTTCACATATATTTATACATTTATTATCACACAGCATTAAAAGGTACCTTTAAAAAGCTTGTTAAATATTTTTCTATTTTGTGAGTATGCTTAATTACACTTTATTATTGACTACTATTCCACTATTATTCCGTCTAGGTATACGGTTTATAACCCTATTACACCAATCTGTCCTTCTGGCAGATTTCTCTCACACACTCACTTACTCTATATACTTCAAGCTCCCATACACACAAGAACACACTCAACGCAGGCAAACCAGAATCAAACAGCCACACACACACACAGCTTCTCGTACTAGAGAGCCCAATCAGCGGCTCGATGGGTGAATGTCTCTCAAACAATCAAATTACACCGTGCAGGACTCTCCCAAACACACTCTCATTCACACTTTTTTAAATGGAGACTTGACAGGAGCGCTTCACACCCCCTCTCCACCTGTGACAGAGACTTTCACTCTGTCATTCAATCTCACTTCATTCGTTCCAACACTCACTTCTGAGTGACCTGTTAATTCGGTCCTTTCTCTGCTAGCCTTTCAACATATAGAAAACCTATAATTATACACGACTACTGTCTGTTAATTAGGCTCTTTTTTCTACTGTCTTTTCAACATACAGAGAAATCCGTTATTATACAGGATTTTATTTGCCTGACTTCCTGGCTCTCTGCGGGCACCTTTCCGCTCCGCTGAGGCTTTTACTGCAGGACTATTCACGTGACTCCACTAAGGAGATTTTTGTCATATGTACAAGTTGCCTCGAGGCCCAATCACACACATTACACATGCATTCTTTTCAAAAATCACAAGCTCAGTCTCAGTTATTTACTTTTTTGGTTCTTAATTTGGAGAGACTTACTCGGCAGTCCACTGCCAGGGCGGCACCCGGAACAAGTCACACAACCCGTTAAACTAGCACGAAGAACATTCACTTTTACCTTATTGGTGGCCACCGTGGCTTGTGTGACTCATCCGGCCCCCGGCCCACAGCAGCAGACGGTTCCGAATTTCCAGCCTCTGTTTTTCCAATCCTGTTCGTGACGCCAAATCTATGTCGTGTCTTTTTTCTCTTAGAAGAATTCTCTCAGAGACAGGAGCTTGCCATTTCCATATAAACTTTATTAGTGATTAACAAAGCCGGGTGAGTTCATGAAGTCACACCCTTTCAGCCTTATTCCACAGGTTTTATACAGTTAAAACATGTATAGGCCCTCCTATCTTAGAATGTCCGATGGCCAATCGCCTGCTGCATACCTTGATACCTCCTTAATATATGCATTACTTCAGGTTTTCTAGCTTATTTACCAATCGTAAAAATGTCTATAGCATATTGATGTGCACATCTGGTTATCCTTATCTGGGTATTGTCTCAGTCCTACGATTAACTGCTTACTTAAGGAATTCCCTGACCTTCTGTCACACAGATCATTACATGATTTGTTCTCTCAGATTTATTACCAACTGCCCACCAAGGTACTCCCTTGACCTTCAATCCCACAGGTCAGTTCATCCTGTGCTTGGCTGCACGTTCTCTCCTTCAGACACACATTCATATAAACCTGCTTATGCACCAATTCCCTATATATATATATTATATATACTCATTACAGAGTCCCACACTATTCTAACAGAAATTATCCTATAATCTTATGCTGAGATTTGGCGTATGGTTTGTTCCTGTCATGGTTATTTTCAGCCTTTGTTTTTCTACGCTTTTGGTTTCCTTTTTGGCGTCGTCAAGACACTCTATCTGATATTTTCCGCCTCCGTTCCGGTTTTCGTGTCTTGCCCGACAATTATTCCCTTCACCTGTTTTGCATTTCCTGCGGGCTATAAATACCTCAGGATTTCAGCACTTTGAGATTGTCTTTGCTATGTTCATATACGAAGTCGGTATGGTATAGGAATTTTGGTCGCTGCATTTCTGGTTCGTACTAATATGAAACGCAGCAAGTCCGGTTATAAAGATTTAGGATTAGATTGGTTTTCTCTTTCCTTTCCAATCTTTCTTTATCCTTTATTCTTTTTACCTGTTGCCAGTTGTGTTCAGCTCTTTTGCCACAAGAGCTTTGGCTAATAGGTTTTTTCTATTATTTTCCTTCACTCATTTTTTCGAGTTTTGTTTTGTTTCATTACCTCTTGTTACGCCTAATTATTTTAGTGCGTGAGGTTCTTATGTTAGTTGTTCTCGCTGTTTATCGAGATCGCCTCAGTTTTTGGAGGTTGCTTTGTTTTGCCTTGTGCTAGGGAAGTTTTGCTCCCTATCCTGTGTTATCCCAGTCCTGGTGCGGATGATTCCGTGTTTTGTGGCGTATCTTTCTCCAGATACGCTTTTAGAAATCCTTATCGGTCGTGTTTGGTTCTCCGAACCTTACAGTTACCCTCACAGTTACACCATGTAGCCTATAGGCAAACAGACTACACATTTGCTTTCATAAATCAATTAAAACTGCTTATGCTAACAGTCTCTTAACTTGGCACTGATGTTGGCTCATCGTAAAAATAGTGAGCGGTCGTTTATGAATGGAACTCCAGCGACATCGTCTGCCTCAAATGGAATGTGAAACGGCCGTTTTAAAATAAAACATAGCTTAGCCTACATGATTGCCTTTTCAGTTTTATAGGCTACACGGGCAATAGTTCTCAATATTACTTAGGTCAATACAATATGCTTGTAAATAGCCTACTTCATAATCACTGTTTTTGAGTCTGTTGTAGTCTAATGACCAATTTGCTTACTAACATTAAGCTGGCCTACATTTCAGATTCAGCCAAACCCCGAATAGAATCCAGAATCCCAGAAGTAAAAAGTGAAATCAATAAAATAAAGGTAACGCAAGTCCGTAAGACACTTGTGTGTTTCTATGGACACTAAAACAGTCCCTAACAACCAAGGGATTCTGGCGCGATCAGAAAGTTAACAGCAATAGAATAAAAAATAACCAGGCATAACCACGTCCCCATCACAATAAATAAAGGTAGCAGCATACAATATAATACGGGCTGCGCTGTAGGTGCCAAGAAGCAGAAAGAGTGGGATTTCAACTGAATACAATGTATTGCATCAGCGCTCAAGCGCAACACAGAACGTAGGCTACCTACATTGAGATTGCCTAACTGCAACAACGTAAAAAAAAGATGGGACAGACACGTCTTCAATAACGTGCATGCTTTATTATATCAAAACCGTAAATACAAGTAGCCTAGCCTATAAGGCACATTGTTAACTTGTAGGAAAGTGAAATGAAGCACTAGTACTAGTCCCCGCCGTTGGCGTTTGCATGATCTGATCACCACCATCCTGATTTTCTAATGCTTGTGCCTCTGCTGTGTTTGAGGATTAGGCTACATTGTTTATTCATCCCATTCAATAAGAAAATTCAGCATCACACCCTGCGCAAATTTAACGGCAGCTGAGCTGACTTTGTCCACCGCGCTGAGCTGGTGCCCTAAGCACAGTGCGTGATCTGCATATACGGAGGGGCAGGCCTGTTTAATACTGTTAATTAAATCCACGTGGGATTCGGATTCGGTCCAATTTTTGTGAAGGATTCGGCCGAATCCCGAACCCGTGAAAAAGGACCGAATCCAGCCGAATCCGAACCCGAATCCTGGATTCGGTGCATCCCTAGTTTATTGGCAGTAATCTTCAGTTATGTTTGTTCAACGTTCAAATGGATGTGTAACAATAGTTATGATGATTATTTTTTCAGAAATTGACACCTCCCAGGGAGAAAAAACCCTGGGAATTAATAATAAAAAACAATGTTTTACGTGTGAAGTTTAGCTTGGTCAAAGGCTGCAAAATACAGTAAATTCAAATGACCACCAAGCCAAAGTTTAGAGAACCAAAACGCGACAGATGAGGATTCAGAAAGCGTATCTAAAAATAGACACGCCACAGAAGCGTAATTAAATCGCACCAGGGAAAAAAGGGAAACGGAAAGCGGGAGCAAAACTTTCCTAGCACAAGGCTAACACAAAACAACCTCAAACGGAGGCGAATGTCGCTAAAACAGCAAGAAACAATAAAAGAAAGAACCTCACGCACTAACTAATCTGCATAGATCAGAGGTAGAGAAAACAGAAAAGGAAAGAACAAATAGCAATCTACAGCTCTGTAGGCTAAGGAGCTGAAAAGAAGATAAACAGGCTGCAGGCAAAAAAAAGAAAAAAGAATAGAGGACGAAAAGATAGGACAGAAAACCAGAAAATCTAATCCTATCACTAGTCGAAATAGCTGCGTCTCTGTATAAGACCAAACAGAGATGCAGTGACCAAATGTCCTATACCTCTACCTATACCGGCTTCCTAGTCATAAGGCAAGGACAATATAGAAGCACCGGAAAGCGGAAGTAAGCGCTATATATAGCCGAAGGAAACCGAACACAGGTGTCGGAGATAATGACCAGGCGAGATCCAAACACCGGGACGGAGGCAGAAAAAATCCGATAGAGCATCAGACGACGCCAAATCGGAAAACAATCGCAGAAACGATAGAGGCAGCCACTACCCATGACACCTACGACTGCTGAATAAGGCTATAGAGGTCCCACTAGGGTTAGACATAGGCTATAATGGCAGCACAAGGGCAGCACACTAGTATATATTTCTGTATGTGATGCTGATTATTTTTACTGTGTACACACTTGATAACTAAATATCACTTGCTGCTGGAGTGCATACGTAAATACAGCGGTTTTTCATTTTGACTTATCATAGATCCTACTCTTAATTAGCTGATTAGAATCATCCAAACAAGGAGTAGCCTATACTGGACATGTCGCCTAGGCTTATACAGGCACCCATTAAAATCACTCATGTACACCTAAGTGGTATGAAATATATGAAAACAAACATAGACTACTACTTTGTATGTCAACAGTGTATGAGATTTCAGTCATAGCATTACATGTAGGCCTTAATGTGCTAATATGTCATAACATAGTGGAGTTCAAAGGGTAGAAATAAAAACAGTAGGTGAAAGTATACATTTAATAGCCTAATGCAATCACAGCATACAATTGCACGTCTACTCACATAGCTTTAGAAAACTTCTAAAAAGGATTTGAAATATAAACAGACTAAAAGATTTAGATCCACCTTTCAAAAGCTACCTACCAATATTTTCATGTTAGCTATCAATATTGGTATGAGGCATAAGAGGAATAGAGAAATGGCCTACACAAAACTTCACCTTTTCTACAGGTCACTATCATGGGTGGCAGCACATACTCTTTGAGTGAAGGTTTCAACTTGAACCAATCTGCCCAGTGATGAGTACATGTTGTTTGCAATACAGTAGACCAACATAGCCACAGAACCCTATAGCAGTCAGATATAAAAAACGGAGCACTGGAAAATAGTGTAGAGAGCTGAATTTTGGCTTGGTGGTGCTCATTTGAATTTCCTGTCTTTTGCAGCTTTTGACCAAGCCAAACTTCACAGTTTTTTGTTATTCTTATTACAAATTAGGAACAGAAAATATGTGATTAAGAATATCCACCTCTTTTCACAATCTTAACTTTGAAATACTCTCAAAACAAAATAGCAAACAAAGTTCTCATGCCCAGTTTTGGTGGTGTGGTAAGGATACAGTGTGTTTGCCTTTAAGAAAAAACCAAAGAAAGCTTCTGAACTCATGACCAGGGAGTAAGCTTTGCTCCTTGTGAGAGACCTGCTTGCTGGTTTGTTAGGCATGCACCAAGTGAGCACTGCCCTTTTTAGAGGTTGATAATCCTGGCGGGGTTGCTGACATCATGCAACTTCTTGACCACCTAATGCCACTGCCTGCGCTGTTTGTTTTGTTCCTGACGTCTGAGCTGTTGATTAAAACCGCCTGTCTTTTCTGGGATCCAGACAGATTTGTTGAAGGCGTTGCATTTGGACAGAGCAGTGACGCTGTCCCCCAATCCCTCTGACTAGGCTGTACCATGTGACCAGGAAGCATGGCTCCTGTCCATTTCCCCTCCTGACTGAAGGGAAACATTGTAGCGAAGTGGGATGGCTTTCCGCTATTACGTTGTGAGTTAAAAATAACTGCCATATTTAAAGCTGCTTTGGAACCCCACAGCAGGCAGAAGCAAACCAGCCAGCAATCCAGCATGAACTCACTCCGCTACAGAGCATTGCTGTAGTATGACCAGCATGATGCAAGAACTTTAGCCCTTTAGCTCTGGTTTTGGCCAGCAGTCTGTAAACACTGCACAAAGCTTGTCTCATTACATTACATTACAGGCATTTAGCAGACGCTCTTATCCAGAGCGACTTACACAACTTTATAGCATTTTTTACATATTATCCATTTATACAGCTGGATATATACTGAAGCGATTCAGGTTAAGTACCTTGCTCAAGGGTACAACGGCAGTGTCCTACCTGGGAATCAAACCTGCAACCTTTTGGTTACAAGGCCAGTTCCCTAACCATTATACTACACTGCCGCCCTAGTCTCTGTCTCTAGCTCATACAAGATGGAATGCTCTTGATTCTCCTCACAGTCATCATTACCTATATTAGAAACATGCATGGTTATTTTTAAAGCAGTAAAGCTGTATTTTATTTCTAAACAGATGTATATGATGAACAAAAACTTTTAAAAAAAAGACCTTTGATAAGAAATTCCTATTTTTCAAGCAAATCTGTGTCTGTTTTACCTGAGTTAATATTCTAACATATTCAAATACAGTGCACAATTTTTGTTGTTTTGACTCTGTACTCCAGCACATTGGATTTGAAATGGAACAGTGACTATGAGGTTAATTTGAGGGTTTTTATATCCATATCGGGTGAAGGGTGTAGCAATTGTAGTCATTTTTATACATAGTCCCCCCCATTTTATGGGACGAAAAGTAATTGGACAAATTAACATAAACTTAAAGTCATCATATTTAATATATGGTTGCATATCCTTTGGCATGCCATGACTAGCTGATGATGTGACCCAAAAGCATTAAAATAATGGGACTAGATTAAGCTGTAAATTACATGGGAATAGTATGTAACTCATGGTTGGCTAATGGCTGTAAGTCATCAAGGGTCTGAGGTATCAAACGAGCCTCAAACCATCACTCTGCTGCCAGATATGCAGGAGATATGGATGGATCACTTTAAGGGCTGTTTCTCCTGACAAATTTTCCTATTGAACTCTGGAAAAATAAGTCAGGAGAAGAAACCCTTCAAGTTATCCATCCATATCTACTGTATTTCTGGCAGCAGAGTGATGGTTTAAGGCTTGTTTGATACGTCAGACCCTTGATGACTTAGAGCCATTTAGCCAACCATGTGTTCCACACTGTTCCAGTGTAATTTACAGGTTAATCTAGTCCCACCCCCCAATTCCCATAGAGATCCATTCAAATGCAGAGGTTATAGTATCGCTTCTAAGAGTACCTGGAAATAAGATATCAGGAGTCTTTTGACATCCTTTTATATAGAGTCATGATGGCATCACCTGTTTACCTGTGGAATACCTGTTTACCACAGAAGTTGTTTGAGAGAATGGCAAGAATGTGCAAGGCCGTTATCAAGGCAAAGGGTGGCTACTTTGAAGAATCTAAAATATATGACTTTTTAAAATTTGTTTAACACTTTTTTGGTCTTTGCATAATTTAATTTGTGTTATCTCATAGTTTTGATGTCTTTACTATTCCAAAATGTGGAAAACAGTAAAAATAACAGAAAAAAACCTTCTATGAGTAGGTGTGTCCAAACTTTTGACTGGTACTGTACATTATGCATATAATCATTCAAAGTATTAAAAGGACAATAGGTTAAACCCTGAGAAAATCATTTAAGATTATTTTAATAAAAAATGATATGGTAACAGGGTTGAAATTAGGGTAACAGGGTTGCGCAAAGTAACAGGGTTGAATGAGTGCATTACTTTTAATTGTAGATCATAAATGTAACAAATAAATACACAGGACCACAGGAATGTTGTTTAATGATATTTTCTTCTTAGTGAACTGAAGGAGATGCAACCCTGTTACAGTAGTGCAACCCTGTTACTCTAATTATGGTAACAGGGTTGCAACTCAATGCTAATGTTAGCTTTTTCTCAGGAAAAGATGCTAGCTGTGGAATGTAATGTTACTGTCAAGGTCAAGGACAAACTTAGTTATATAAATAAAGAAAGAAAACTTTGAAATTAATTTGTCTTAATCTGATAATATGAGTAACAGGGTTGCGTTGGTTAGAGTGACACACTCAATCAAGACTGAAAAGATTGGAAAAATATGAAAAATAGAAGAGAGGACTTACTTTTGGTCTACCCATGGTGTTAGCAAATGGCTTGATGATGTAATTTCCTCTGTGTCATGTGACTCACTGTTTTTCTCTTCCTGTGCCAGGCTAAATAGGTATCGGTAACAGGGTTGCACGCATGTTGTGGGACACAACTTCAATGTATAATTACTATTATTTAAAATATGTTGATGATTAAACAAATTGTTTTATCAATTACAAGAGACATATATCAACAAAATCATACCAAAAAAAATGTATTTAAAACTTATTTTAACTGTTTGATTTGACATGCAATTTAGTCATCGAGAAGGTGGGACAAGAGAAAAATGCCATTATTTGGTTATTTTAAATAATTAGTTAATTTGGTATTTTAGTTATTTGGTATTTTAAATAATATTTTGGAACCATTTCTTCGACAACTATATTTACATTTTGTCTCAGGACACGTATAATTTACACAACAAATGCATGTTTTAGTATTTTGTGCATGGATTATTTAAAATTTCATGGGTGGGACAGAAAATGTCCTCCAATTCTGGAATGGACCACTAGTGCAGTTCACACTACAACTAAATACGGTTGTTGCTCCTCATTTTAGTGCTTAATACAGTCAAGTTCACACTTAGTATGTAAGTCTCATAATACATTTTGTACAGAGAAAAATCTTATATTTATTGACTTTATTTATGGTCTTGATTGAGGCACAGTGTGCAGATAGCCATTTTCCACAAATAGCTGAAGTTTAACATATCTCATTTGTTTGATATCACATCATTTTATACTGTAAAGAACAGCATAGTATTACATAGTGTTCAATAAGAAAATGAGTCAGGATAAATAACCCATAAAGTCATCCATCCATACCTACTGCATATCTGGCAGCAGAGTGATGGTTTGAGGGTCATTTGATACCTCAGACCCTTGATGACCAACAGCCATTTAGCCAACCATGTGATCCATCTTCCAGCGTAATTTACAGCTTAATCGACCCCTCCCCCCATTCCCATAGAGATCCACTGCAGAGAGGTTATAGTCAGTGGCATGTCCAGAACATTTTGACTGGGGTGGCCAAGGTGGGACACCTGTTTACTTTGGGGTGGCCATGGCATTTCGGAGTGCCTACCACACATTACCCCCCTACCAAGTTGAAGTTGTGAATGACATCTATCCCACGCAGCCCTGGACTCAATACAATTGGCAACATCAAAAGAATCACTGGAATAGCACTAATTTGGTCTGTTTAACTAAATATAGGCCTACAGTTAGCCTATTTAAAAATCGCTATTACCAACTAATAACACTGTCCAGGTGATGCTAAGCCACAGCTTTTTCTAATGGCCATTTCCCTATATGGAAAACATCTATATCAGTTAGATTAGGGTGGCTACATTCTTCTGTTCGAAGACACTACACAGCGACTATAGTAATGAATAATGACAAATGGCAAACTTATTAAATTTTTATTATACATAAAACAATGTTTATATTTACAATAAAGACAATATTCAGAAAGAGCCTCGGTAAACATGGTCATTTTCAAATTAATGCCCTAATAATAATAATAATAATAATAATAATAATAATAATAAATCAATATAATCAAAAATAAATAATAAAAAAATTATCAATGGGAAGAAACATGCCCCCGAATGAAAAAATAAATGCTGACAAAGATGTGCAAAAAACACCGTCTAAAATAAACACAGATACTGCTAAAAAAAATTGCATAAAAATTAAAAAAATGGTTTATACTAAAATAAATCATATAAGTAATAATAAAAAAGAATAATAAAAATAGTGAACTAGTAGGCTAGTGTAAGCCACTTGTGCTCGGTAGATATCTAAGTTAGCTTACATTTGAGTTTTATGAACTAAAAAGTGGCCTGGGGTGTGTTTCCCGATAACGATCAATCTTAGGGTTAAGTGCGATTTCAACGAGCGATTCCACGATGGCTCTTTAATTTGTAACAAGCGTTTCCCAAAACAGTTCTTAAAGCGTGAACGCGCAGTCACCTCTTAAGTGCTACTTAACTAGAGGTGTAAAATCCAGGTTCAGAAAGTAAAAAGTCCTCCCCAGTATTTAGTTCCAATCACCTGGATTTGTTAATTTGCACAATTATTCAGCCAGGAGGTAGAACTAACTCGTGAAATCAGCTGGCTGAGTTAATGGGTGGAAGAAACACATAGCAGGACATTTCATTTCTGATCCCTGGATTTTACATCTCTGTACTCCTGTCTGTGGTGCTGCTGATACGGGAGGAGGAGGGGCGATAGATTGGGAGACGCGAACCCCACTCTGATGCCCAATACATGGCCGGTTAGGCACGTCAAATAATTTTTTTTAATAAAATGTTTTTTCCCACTGATTTTACTTGTCTCTTTACAGGGCTTTTTAAGGAATGGCTTTTATTGGTAATTTCCAAATATATAAAAATAAGTAAATTAAATTATAGTGTTGCAACTAACATCATTATAAAAAAAACAAATCAGTGGCTTTGGTAGCCGTAAAATGAAATGAACACTAACACGAAAAATCAAATAAAGTATGTGATTTATGCACTTAACCGTCTACGACTGGTCTGGAGTAATCTACGAGCGTTTCTAAGAGCGTCTTAAATTAAGATGCTTTTGGGAAACGCACCCAAAGTTCAAGAAGCTTTGTACAAAGGGTTTTACGACGTCTTAGCATTACGATGCTTTTGGGAAACGCACCCGTTTAGTTCCAATGTCATCGTAGCCGTAGGCTAGGCTACGTATAGCCTATGGTTTTTTATTAAATTTTTTTAACCCAAGCCACGTTGGCCCCCTAGTGGTAAACGTATCCGTCCCAATTACAGTATTCATGTTTGTCTGAAATGATAAACTACAGCTTTAAGAAAACCCCGTAAATATTGACGCAGGATTGTTTAAAAGGGTAGCCGCTTGCAAAACTCTGCCTTTCCAGTTGCACTGCACAGCAATAAAATAGAAGAGGCTATTAATAGCCCAAAGAGCTTATGACCCTTGTCTTGCCACAGCCACAGACTGTAAAATGCATAAACTGCAACGTTTATAGAGGCCTAGAAAATCATGTTCAGATATAGAAAAAATAATACATTTTTTTAAACGTTGTACAAAAAAGAATTTGCCGTTTTCCTTTGCTTACTGTACTATATACAGTAGGCTACCCGATGCACGTCCGGTTTAGAAGACACCTAATTTCTTTCTCAAAAATCTCTCATATAAATATGTTTATGAAACCAAATACTCTATAGGCTATGAAACTAGAAATGTTTTCTGATTAATCCTGAAGAGTTTATCTTGTTACATTTCGCCAAAGTCCCATACAGGCATTTCTACAGTGACTACCTATCGCACTTAGGGCTGAAATGCGTTGCTGTTGTTATGTAAAAACACACTGGCTTTTGTAAGTTTTTTATACATTAGGCTACTTATTTTATGCATAGGCTATTATGTATAGGCTATACTGTATCTGATAATTCTGAAATAAATGTAGCTAGTCTGTTTCTTTTGCAAATTTCTGAATGATACAGCCTCTTCTTCAATTTGAACATAGCCTTTTTCCTTTCTTTCTTTTTTGTTTTCAAAGAGGGTATTTCCTGATATAATTGCTGACGTGGCGAAAGTACCACCATGTAAACAGATTTCCCTAACATCTCTCTGAGAATGTAAACTGGGATTTTACATGGTAACAAGACATTTAATGGCAATGTTATCATTGTGCTAGCTTTCTGAGAGCTACACTGGTACAGTATGGAACACATGGCTGGCTAAATGGCTGTAAGTCATCAAGGGTTTGAGCTATTGAACGAGCCCCAAACCATCACTCTGTTGCCAGATATGGAGTAGATGCGAATGGATCACTGAAAGGGTTATTTATCCCGACTCATTTTCCTATAGAACTCTATGGGGGGAAAAGTCTGGAGAAGAAACCCTTAACCCATTTGCGTAGATGCCTTGTGATAATGCTGCCGGCAGCAACATTTTGTTCAACTGAGACATTCGTTGCCCCTGCAGCCAAACTATTAGTGGAAATCACTGTGTTTTTACTTTATTGGTAAACAAATACAGAGTTTCTAAGTGTCACTATTTTCCCGTAGCAAGTCCATTTAACAAGCAACCCCCCACCCAGTCTATACCTACCCATGCGTGACATACATAGACGCTAATGTCCACTGTGAGTTCATAAATATATTTGAGCAACAGGATAAACCCAACAATAGCCTTTTTAATCGTGCTTGTTTAGTGCGATCAAGGAATAGATATGTATGTGTATACTCTCATTTGATACCAATGACCATGAAAGCCTACCCAGCTCAATCTCCAAATACTGAATTTTTCTATACTGAAAAAAGATCAGCAAAAATATTTTAATTCTGGGGTTAGGATTAGACCACTGGCCTCTCAAATGGTCTTTTTGTTGCATATTCTACATGTTATATCACTGCATTCTTTTGTAAAGAAAATCGCCATGATTCTCTGATTATGCACAGCAAAAATGGTGGTGTACATTTAACACTCTAGGGTTGTTTATATGAGACGGTAGTAGTTTTCACCAGCATGTTTGCTGTATGAAGATCTCTAGGCTTAGCTATAATTATATAAAATATAATAACCTACACCAACTTACCCATGCTGTCAAGAAAAAAGAGTGGCTGCTTTCTCAGGAATCATTTTGTAGGCTATATGGCTTGTTGCAGTTTTCAGTTTATGCATAAGGTGCACAAGCCTCCTACCCCGATGTAGTTATTGTCACACAATCTATACAGGTATTTTGTAATTACAATTTTTTAATAAAACAAAAGCAAAATTAATAAGCGTGCATCCTCTATGGCAGGCGACCACGAGGGCTCCTCAATGTGGCCAAGGAGGCCTGGGAACAGCAACCGTCTCCACACCGCACCCTAGTGGAACATGTGGAGGGACTGAGAGACAGAATGGCAACGTTGTGGCCCCTGGTGCGGAAACATATGCAGGAGGCCCAGGAGGCCCAGGCTCGGGTGTACAACAGGGGGGCTCAGCTGAGGGAGTTCCAGCAGGGCGATAAAGTACTGGTGCTCGTGCCCACGTCTGAATGTAAGTTTTTGGCCAGATGGAAAGGACCATACGAGATCATAGAGAAAGTGGGAGAGGTTAATTATCGGGTGAGACAACCGGACCGCAGGAAGGTTACCCAAATTTATCACATTAACCTACTAAAAAAATGGAATGCCTGTGAAGTGTTGTGTGCTGTTCGCCCAAATCTTTGTTTCAGATACCACTCCCAATGATGTGCCGCTAGGGGAGCAGCTGAGTCCAGCCCAAAAACAGGATCTGAAGGAGTTGGTTAACAGCAAGAGAGATGTGTTCTCACTTGAACCAGGACACACAAACCTCATACAGCACCACATCATAACCGAACCGGGTAAAAAGGTAACCCTCCGACCGTATCGCATTCCAGAAGCAAGGAGGGAGGCCGTGAGAGCGGAAGTACAAACCATGTTGGCAGCAGGGATTATTGAGGAGTCCCAAAGTGAGTGGTGCAGTCCAATCGTGTTGGTGCCCAAACCGGACGGAACAATCCGGTTTTGCAATGACTTCCGCAAATTAAATGAAATATCCAAATTTGATGCCTACCCCATGCCCAGAATCGACAAACTGATTGAAAGGCTGGGCACAGCACGATTTATCAGCACACTCGACTTAACAAAAGGTTATTGGCAGGTTCCCTTAGCGGCCGAATCCAGAGAGAAGACAGCCTTCGCAACCCCAAACAGACTGTTTCATTACAAAAAAGGGCTTACAGCTAACCCAAAGAAATGTTGGTTAGGTCTGCAGGAGGCTGAATACCTGGGATACAGCATCGGATGCGGAACCGTCAAGCCACAGACCAGGAAGGTGGAAGCGATCCGGGATTGGCCCCGACCCCTCACCAAAAAGAAGGTCCAAACCTTCATCGGGCTCACCAGTTATTATCGCCGGTTCATCCCAAACTTTGCCAGCCTCGCCAGCCCCCTAACGGACCTGACAAAAAACAAACTACCCACGCAGGTAAAGTGGACAAATGAAGCCGAGATGGCATTTCAGAGCCTGAAGGCGGCGCTCTGTTCGGGACCCGTGTTAGTAACCCCGGATTTCAACAAACCCCTGGTGGTGCAGACCGATGCCTCAGAGACGGGAGTGGGGGCAGTGCTGTCACAGTTACAGGAGGGGGAGGAGCATCCAATCATGTACATCAGTAGGAAACTCCTACCACGGGAGCAGCGGTACTCAACTGTAGAAAAGGAATGTCTGGCGATCAAGTGGGCCCTAGAGACGTTAAAGTATTACGTGTTAGGCCGCCACTTCATCCTGGTCACAGACCACGCACCACTGGTCTGGATGTCACGCAATAGAGACACTAATGCCCGGGTCACAAGATGGTTTTTGTCACTTCAACCATATGCTTTTTCTGTACTCCACAGAGCTGGGGCTGCCCATGTGAACGCCGATGCCCTGTCCAGGAGAGACGCCCTGTGGTGCCAGGCCGCCCCTCCCTCCCGGTCGGAGCTGGGGGGGGGGGGGGGTGTGTGGCAGCCATCCGGAGGCAGCCCGCGAAATGGTGATTGAGGGGAAATATGTGCCTGCCCGCTGGCTCCACCCCCTTCCCTTATTTGGGCTGACAGGAAGTGATTCAGCACACCTGCAGCCCATTCTCTCTCTCTCAGGGCCAGGGATAAAAAGCCAACAACAAAATCACTTTGACGCAAAGTACCGTGTGGGAAACACGTTGTGAGAGAGAGAGAGAGAGTGAAACTGTGTTTGGATTTTTGGATAATGACTTGGACTGTTTTGGAGAACCCTGTTTTGTGATTGACCCTTTTTGTTGTATGAGAAACCGGCTTGTGTTTGGAAGTTGGATTACGGACTGGGACACTGAGAACGGATTACGGAACAAACAAGTAAACCTTTTTTTCCCTTCCCCCGTTTTTCCATTCCATTTTCCCCTCCCCCCTGTGAACATGTCCCAAATAAACAGCCTTTTTGATTGCATTTGCTTGTGTATGCTGATTTTACTATTAATCATTGGCGGAGTTGAAACTCAACACCCCGGGTTCTGCTACAATATATATAAAATATAAAGAATAAAAAAAGATAGAGGACTGACAGCCTTGAACAAGTGAAAAAATTTAAAAAAACTCGACACATTAAGGCCCTGACAGCCCGTTAACATATGTGCATATAAATATAGCACATTTCAGAAGAATTGAAACATGGGACGCAAACTAGTGCTTCTCATAAACCCCCCCGACCCTCCAGACCTTGCTGGGGCCTGCCTCAGGTGGTCTGCCATGGCTGTGTTAAAATCTTTCTCTGTGGCCTTGGTGTCGTACTTCATGACTCCCTCTGCAACATTAGATTAATTTATCCCAAGGCAAATTAGGAAATGCAATAGAATTACTGATAAACCAATGTAATGAAAGGCCTTTACTGGACTAGCAATCACAAACTGCCTTTCACCACTATAGGCCTTTGTGGCCTTGAAGGCGCACTTGCCCTTGGGACTGCTACCATTCCTGTTGAATTTAGTCATCAACTTGTTTCTGAATAATCTGGAAAAAAAAGAAAAAAACACATAGTAATGTCACTAGTAGTTTCAAACTTCAGTAATGTTAGCCTGTCAACTTAATGGCTTATGGTGTTGACTACTTTACTGTAACATGTCCATACTCAGTGTTGTGCAAGTTCACACTTCACAAGAGCTAGCTCAAAGTTCAGTTCACACAGATTAAAATGAACTAGTTCACGTTCATCGTTCACAATTTTTAATTTCAAACTAAGTTCACAGTCCCAAAAAATGAACTAGTTCACGTTCATTTCTTCCGGGTTTTTTTTAAATGAGCTGCTCCGATCTAACAATATTGCACACGTTTTTGTGAATTATATAATCGGCCCAATTCATTCCAAAGTGATTATTACTACTACTGCTAACGGTTACTGCTAAAATGTACTGTACCTACAGTCGCCTACTACCCAACTGTCAGCACAAAATCAACTCGAGCTGCGGCAATATTCCACGGCTCCAGAGCCGTGACACAAACCAAAGTTCTTTAGAGTTTTAACAGAGAGAAAATGCTGTAACCTACACTATTAATAATCGGGTTTAGCCTAGCTACTCAGCGTGGATCAACCAGAAACCTTGACAAAGGTATTCTGTTATATCAAATGATATTGCGAGACGCCAACACTTTAATAGCCTACTTTTTATTACAAAAGTATTACATGTGACTGTTTGCAACCTAATTGCAGTATAAAACATAATTAATATGCGATTGTGTTCAGCTAATGACAGCAAATAGGCTACTTCTTATTTAAAATGGTGGCATTTCTATTTTAGAACTCTTTTATTTTAGACCCCAACAACAACAGTGAACAGATAAATACAATTTTGTATAATATAAGAAATAAATAGCCCAATGGTTCAAATAAACATATTTTATGGTGTCCAAATAAATCTTTACCAAATACTATTTAAAACTAATAAACGAAACAGCCTCCTGTACACAGACACACACATCAAGATCTGGCTTGTTTGTCGGATTTGGCTGGCTATGTCTCCTCTACAGCTATCCATTCACCACATTTTCAGTAGGCTACTGGATTCTAGGATCTGAGAAAAAATAAGATTTATATTTGCATAGACTAATAAAATAGCTATATGCAAATATAACCATTCAGTGTCTATTCTTAGGCCATATATAGTTATGTGGGTGCACCGAATAGTTCGGTGCTCGGGTGCCGTAAAACACAGAGCTTGAGTGTCGTTAACTCTCGCGGGAGTTAACAACGCTCACGTTCACGTTCATTAGTTGCAAACTGATACGTTCAGTTCACCGTTCACCAAAAACATAAGCACGTTCAATGAACGCGCTCTTTTAGCGCGTTCATGCACAGCACTGTCAATAGTAGCCTATGATCAATATTATTCGGAGTAACCATTATGAATTCCCGGTAAATCCTGACAGTGCTGTTATTTTACAAAATATATGCGGTTAAATTACGTTAAAAGCACCTGCAACAGCTGAGAATAAGCTACCAATGGCTTCCGTCTCACCTTAGAAAACACCAAATTAGCCTGCTTGTTTAACAAATTTTGTTTGATTATGCAATGAAGCAATGAACTCATGTTCAAGCTTCATCCAACATTCATTAGGCTACCTGCATTCTAATTTTGATTAATAACATAAATAATGTTATTTTGCCTTCATGATGACACTAAATACAATAAAGCTGTCAGGTTGGCAACCCATAGGTTCACGCATATTTCCCCTTGTTTTATAATGTCCTGCTTATGGAAATGTGACCCACCTGTTCTACTTGTAGCGTAGGCTAATGCTTTTAAACAATCCACTTTCCCAGGAAGACCATGAAAAGTGTGATTTACAGCAGGGGAAACAGACCTGCTCACGCATGAAGTTAAAGCGCACATGCAGAGAATGGCATTAAAATTAATTGTGTAACGAGCTGCAAACATTTTTTCGTTTCTAATTAGACGCTTAGTTCTCTTTAAAATCGTTTTATTCAGTTATGGAATAACAGGTGAAATCAGCGGGGTTTTAATAAGCTGAGAGTATGGAAACCTTGTCACTGTCATTTTAAAAATATGAAGGACGAAGAATACGGTTCAAATTCAGTTAACATGGTGACATTTATCTCCGTTTTTTAACCATATGCTATTGAAAAAACCTTATGCACAGCGAATCCGCTGTAGCCTAGGCTATTTGAAAAACAATAAATGCAATATTCACTGGACAAGGTTTTGAACTTTTTTCAGTCAAAACCATTCTATTTACTTACAGGCTGTAGGCCTAGAGAGCTGTATTGTAATGACATCTGAAGCGCATTTTCAGAACTTAAATGTCCGTCTATTGCAGTGCGCGAGTTTTCCATCATTGACAATTCATGCATTAGGCTTGATATGTTATCAGCAAATGGAAAGCCAATTTTAATGGATAGCCATTGTCCCGTAACAGAAGATTGTCCCCCTAGAAGATTACAGGAATTATTGGCAAATATAGGCTAAGTCATAGCTTGATCCAGGATAATTGCGAATAGTCTAGATATGTAACCTTACATGTACCATCGCACATCGCCTGGATGTTGATGGAGTGGGCTGAAAGCAATTTAATGCGGCATTTCCTTTCGCTGAGGGACAGGTATGTGGTATTTGACCTATGGACCCTTTTATTATTATGCATTTTTTGATATAGCCTACACAATAATATTTCACATTGAAATCTTGATATTTTTAGTCATGCTTGTGCGTGCCCCCTGTCATGTCTTGTGCGTGCTTCTATCCTGGTCACTCCTCATCTTAAGACTAACACGCCCAGTTCACTTGTAATCGGCGCAAGCCGATGGGCTGTGTCCGAATCAGAGCTCTATCTACTGCGCCCTGTCTCCTGTGGAGTGCACTGGCCGAAGTGTGCTGTTTAATGTGCACTGTTTAGCAGGACGCGAAAAATATCCGCTATACTATTTCCAAACCGCACTGTGGAAGTGTCGTAAGCAGGTCATAAGACGTCCCACCAGTGTTGCCATGTCTGCGGATTGACAGCTAAATTGATGCTTTCAAAGTGCAGTCACGGGTAAAAATGAAAAGTCACAAAGCAGGCACTTATTTAAAAAAGTAAAAACATGAGGATTTTTATTTAAAATACGTTGATTTTGCTTAAAAATAGCCTATAATTTGGGCTAGATTTGAGTCAGCATTTGGCTGGAAAGTCTTGCAAGATCTGGTAACCCTGCTCCCCACTCTTGCTGCCATGTCACGTGTTTTTGTTGTATTTGAAGGAAAACGTCAGCGAAGCTGCACCTTATTTTTTTAAAACGAAGCTTCACGTCATATTCATGGGACCAAAATGTTTGTGTACTTCTTGAAGTGTGCTCCCGTATGTACTCAGCGAAACCCCAGAAGTAAGTGTTATCCAGGTGTTTGAAGTATACTGCAATTTGAAATTCTCACGTACTCTACGACTTTATTGCCCCATCTACTCACCAAGGCTACTCAACAGTGTGGAAGAGTGCTGATTCGGACACGGCCCTGGTATTTAAACGACGTGAGCGCTAGGCGTTATAATGAGCCCAGCGCCGGGTGTAAGATAGCAAAGACACTTGCATTTGGGTTAGCGCCACTTCGCGCCGGGTGTAAGACTGTAAGGGTAGGTGGAAACAGGACCCAGTAGCAAGCAGGAAGTACAAAAAAATAAAAAATAAAAAAAATAAAAGTTTATGTAAGCCCGTGGAATTAGGTACCACACAGGACACAATTACTCCTGGGGAGGGTTCTTTATTTTGTTTATATCGCTCGTCATTGGGAGTGAGCTGAATCCCCCCAATTGGCAAATTGGTACAAAATACGGCACAAAAATACGGCAGTGGGCTTCTATTTCTAAATACACAAAAATTAACAAAACATTAACATTCATACAATTTAGAAATACATACCAAATACATTGTTAGCTAGGGAGGCGGTAGTCTATTTAACTTGCTAACAACGTTCTGTCTCCCACATGCAGCTCTCGCATGCAGCCCACGCCAATGATAGCAATACACCTTAAAAACATGCCATCCGGTCAAACTACCATAACATACACAACCATTAACTCTTACAAGATTAGATATTAAAATAAAATGTTCACTATATGATATATTTACCGAAGATCACGCTGGATTCTGTTGGCATGTGTTTACCTTGCATCTACCAGCTGCTGAATAATCAAACTCTCCTACTGCGCATGTAAATACGCGATATCGCCCTCTAGTGGCAGCAGATTACAACACCTAAGAACTTGTGAGTTGTTGTTCTCTTATAAAGTGCAATCTTAAATCGCCCCATACCTAAAGTTACATTATAACTTGCATTTATAAATGAACTGTTATAAAAATAAAACAGTAACACATCTCCTTTGTTACATAGCTAAACAAAAATGAATTGCTTTCATAAACTGAGCATAAGGTTGGGTATAAAATAAATCAAATTACCACCCTGTTACACTCTCCCCTGCAGTAAGTCAACGTCCTCGATGACTAACTACCCCTCTAAGCGGGCCCCATAGCCCCTTGCAACGCCTTTTCAAATAAAGCGGTACCCAGACTGGTCAATACCTGTGCAACCATGTCGGTGCTGACTGTAACTGCATTACAAGCTGACTTTGGTAAATGAAAAGGGTTGGTATGGATTCCTACAGTAGCTCGTTTGCTCCTTCTAGGAGTAGGAGCCGGAACATTACGAGCATCACCATCTGAGTCTGAGCTATCAGCATTAGCACATTCAGGTTCTGACATTTGACTGTCACGGGACCCTGTCTCCATTACTGCTGGTGCATCAGGCACTTTGCTTTCAACAGGTACATCACGAGTCTGACTAGGATGAGGGGAAAGTACCTCTTTGACCACCACAAACTCAGGTTCAAAAGACTCAGGTGTCTCCTCTGCTCGAAGCTGACTATCAGGGTGTAACCCTGCTCTTGCTCTCGGTTTGAGAACCGGAGGAGGACACGGACGCAACTCTGACCTATGGACTCTCTTGATGGGACCCCCTTCAAGAGGCTCAACTGTGTGTGTAGTGCCCTGAATGTGAACTACTTTGTAGACTGTAGGACTCCATGCGTCTTGAATCTTGTTCCTTCCTTGGGGCCTATGACGCAGGTAAACAAGTTGGCCAATGTCTACAGGAGGACAAAACACCTTCTCATTCTGCATAGAGATTCTCTCGGCTGCCTTTTGTTCTGAGTACTCTCTGGCTCGCTCGTGTGCCTGCCTGAGTCTCTCCTGGTGTACAGTCAACCAGTCATGTTTATTGTCTGACACATTCTCCTGCCCTAGTAACGCATCTACAGGTAAATGTGACTGCACCCCAAAGAGCAGGTAATAGGGTGAATACCCCGTGGTGGAGTGTGGCGTCACATTATATGCATGCACTAACTCCGGTATGTACCCAGGCCACCGTCTTTTCTTTTCCTGTGTGAGAGTGCATAGTAGATCATGAAGTGTCCTGTTGTACCTCTCACACTGTGCATTGCCTTGAGGCCTATAGGGAGTTGTGCGTGTTTTTCTCACACCATAGAGCTTGCATAGTTCAGCAATCACTTCGCTCTCGAAGTTTCTACCTTGATCTGAATGCAATCTCTCTGGCACACCAAACTTCATAAACCACTCCCTGAGCAGGATTTTAGCGGTTGTGTCGGCTTTCTGATCCTTGGTAGGGTAGGCCTGGGTGAACTTAGTGAACACATCCGTGACCACTAGCACATTTTCACGGCCATCTGACGCCGGTTCCAACACTGTAAAGTCCACTGCTACCACCTCAAGTGGCCTAGACGCTAGAAATGCTTTGACAGGAGCATGGATTTTTGGCTGGGGCATCTTTGTGAGTATGCACCGCTGGCACTTCTTAACCCACTCTTCTGCATCCTCGTACATCCCGACCCAAAAGCACCTCTGTCTTAGTAGGTTCACTGTACGTTTGATTCCTTGGTGTCCCATACCATCATGGACACTCTCTAGGACCTGATCTCTCAAGCACACAGGTAAGAGTAATTGCCAACACTGACGATGACGTGGATCTTCAATGACACGATACAACAGCCCGTCTCTCTGTTGTATGTAACTCCACTGTTTCAGAAGGCGCTTGACAGGACTAGGTAACTCTACTCTTTCTCTGTGACTTGGTTTCCTCTCCCTGCCCCAAAACCTCCTAAACCCTCTAAGGTTTGGGTCGCTCGTCTGGAACTCTACCAACTGCTCTTTGGCATACCCTGGGAGAGTATGTGTGTTCCCCTGTGACTCATTCACTTCAGTAGAGCCTGACTCTGAAGCACGGATTTGCCTCACCCTAAAACAGTCTACACTGGCAGAGACAAGTTCAGGCTCTAAGGCTGTTCCTCCTCGCATAAGATTGCACAACGCTACACAGTCATCAAACTCTGAGTCTGAGTTTGTTTCAGGCTCCCCTGCAAACTCCTGCCTAGAAAGGGCATCTGCAGCAGCATTGCTACGTCCAGGGCGGAACTTGACCTCAAAATCAAAAATGGATAGCTGCGCAACCCACCGCTGCTGTATGGCACCAAGCTTAGCTGTCTTAAGGTGGCATAGTGGGTTGTTGTCGGTAAAGACTACAAACTTCGACCCAAGTAAGTATCCTCTGAACTTTTCAGTTATTGCCCATTTTAATGCGAGTAGCTCCAGCTTCATGCTACTGTAGTTGCGGTCGTTCCTCTCAGCCTTACGTAGTCTGCGGCTGGCGTAAGCTATAACTCTTTTTGTGTCACCTTGCTGCTGGTACAACACAGCACCTAACCCGTGCTGGCTTGCATCTGTCTCTAGTATGAATGGCTGTGTGAAGTCCGCAAAACCTAAGATGGGAGCGGACGTGAGTCTTTCCTTCAGTTGCTCAAAAGCGTTTTGACATTCAGTAGCCCACAGGGAACTGATCTCTCGACTCAGCTTCCCCTCGCTTAGACAGCGATTCACCAAGTCATGCAGCGGTCCAGCTATCTGAGAGAAGCCCTGGATAAACCTCCTATAGTAGCTGCAAAATCCAAGAAAAGATCTAAGCTCTTTGACAGTGTTTGGGACCTTCCACCCGCTCACAGCAGAAACCTTGCTAGGATCTGTACCAACACCATCTGCAGACACCTGGTGACCTAGAAATCGTACAGTTTCCTGCAGGAAGTCACACTTCTGTAGCTTCACTTTGAGGCCTGTCTCAGCCAGACGCTTCAACACAGCCTCTAGCCTGTCTAGATGATCCTCGAAGGTTTGTGAGAAAACCAAGATGTCATCTAGATAAACTAAGATGATCTGAAAGATAAGATCATTCATAGTGGTCTGCATGAGCCTTTGAAAGGTTGCAGGACCATTGCAAACCCCGAAGGGCATCCGTGAGTACTCATATAGCCCAAACGGAGTGGTAAAGGCTGTCTTTGGTCTGTCTTTCTCATGCATGGCCACCTGGTGATAGCCACTAGCCAGATCGATTGTCGAGAAGAACTTGGCCTCCCTCAGTGCATCAAAACTCTCATCTATCCTAGGTAAGGGAAATGCATCACGTTTGGTCTTAGCGTTAAGCCTCCTGTAGTCGACACATAACCTTAGATTACCATCAGCCTTGCGCACGAGTACCACAGGAGAAGCATAGGCACTTGCACTCTCTTGAATGACACCTTTTTTCAACAGCGTGGCGATGTGCTTCTTTACCTCCTTATACTGTGTAGGGGGAATTCGCCTGTAAGGTTGTGTCACCGGTACGTCGTCCGTCAGATGTATCTCATGCTGCACTTTGTCAGTGTAACCCAAATCCTCATCCTCAGAAGCAAACACAGTAGAGTACTTCTCAAGCACTGCTTTTAACTTGACCTGCTGCTCTGGGCTACCTCCCAACTTGACATTCTCAAAAATGGACTGTGTGTCTAACGGCTGGTGAGTATCAACTGTGACCTCCTCAGTGTCTGCTGAGATTCTCTGAAACTTAACCTCACACCGCCCATCTGTGTCTACACTCTGTATGCGGGACAGCACACCTAGCCTAGTCCTAGGCTGTAACCAGACATCTTCCTGAGATACATTTATGACTTGGACTGGGAATACATGACTGTCAGTGGGCACCAACGTAGGCACCACTACTAGGTCACCTGGTAAAGGAGTGTTTACGGGCTCTAGCAGTAGTAAGGGGCCATCATCTTTCACAGTCTTAAGCCCCCTGGTCATAACTGTAGAAATAGATGAGGCTGGTATATGGACTACATCTTTCCCTGAGACTCGAGCAAAAGTAGCCTGCTCTGTCACACTGGCTGACTGCATTTGTTGAAAGGCCTCTCTCCATCCTGAATCAAGCTGACCACCTAAGGTGGTGTCGAACTCGGCCTGTGCTAGCTGTCTGCACTTCTTGACGATGTTCATGCCCACCAACCCAGGGCAAGGGGAAGAGTTCAATTTATCTTTGACAATCAGAAACCCGCACTCTGATATAGTCATCCCCATGGTCTCTACATCCAATTCTACATAGCCTAAGTAAGGTATATCTAACCCATTGGCTGCGGTTAACTTTAACCACTCAGAGGTGGGTTCGATGTCCTCATCTTCTCCATACAGATGGTGTCTAAAGAAGCTCTCTGTGATTGTGCTGACATTACTACCAGTGTCTAGTATGCATGATGCTGGTACACCTTCGATTTTCAGGTCTACTACTGGGCATTTGCCAACTGCGTGTTCAAGTATCCTACTTCTGTAAGGGGTATCTCTATGTGAGCCAGTAAGCTTCCCTCGAATGGCTCGGCTCTTAGCATCCGAGGGCATCAGTTTCCCGGGGCCGCAGGTGGCCGGACTGTTGCGTTGTCTCGACCACGAGTTTGAGTACACTTCTTGGCTATGTGTCCCACCCCATTACACCTGAAACATATGGGCTGCCCATCCTCTGTATACTTTGGCTGTGTTCTAGGCCTACAATCAGGCTCTCGTGCTGACTGCTGTGTCTTATGTGCTGTCAGTTCTCTAACTGCTTTAGTTAGCTCTGAGATTGCTTTGTCTTGCTCAGCTAACCGTTTATCTTGCTGTGTTACCACCTTTAGGACATCATTCCAAGTAGCTGACTGATCATTGACAGAGATAGCTGAACACTGTGGCTCACAGGTTACTTCTGACTGTACTTGTCGGCTCTTCACTACTCTTGGACCGTAGGACCTATTGTCCTCCATTGACCACAGGATTGCTTCATTACGAACATCAAAGAAATTTGCCCTGGGCCTGTCCCTGACAAACTTGCGGAGCTCTCACTTAAGATTTGCATCCCTCAAACCTTCCATAAACTGATCTCTAAGGACTTCTCTAGCATTGGGTATGTCATCTCTTGACTGTTTGGTTACAGAGGTTAGTATCTGGGAAAGAGCATGGGAGTAATCACGGAGGTTCTCAACTTCTACCTGCCTACGTTGGTAAAAGGTTTGCAGGAGTTGTGTAGCACTGCGCTTCTCCCCAAATGCATCACGTAAGAAAATGATAAGATCACTGGGTGACCATGACCCACCTCCCATACACAGCCGTACCTCTTCTAAAGCAGGACCCCGTAAGAGGGAGAGTATGAAGTCACACTGCTCTTCTCTAGACTGTTCCCTGGACCTGATGACTCTTTCTACTTCCTCAGTGAATTCCTCCACTGACCTCCCATCCTTGCTGAAATCCCCAGTAAAAGCTTGGATCTGCCGTTCCCTTGGTATACAGATGTATCGTGTGGAGCTACTACTACTGTTGGCACTACTGGCCCTTGTTTTATCCCTCCATCTGTTAAGCTCCCGGATCTGGTTCCGCAGCTCCTCCATAGTGTCCCTATCACCACCCGCATCTCCCCCTGCGGCCCGAACACTACCATTATTTTCAACCGCTTCATCCGCCATTATTACATATGACTACTACTATAATACTCAGTCCAATATATGTAGCATCAGTCTCAAGGATATGATGAAACAGTCTCTCGATAATACAGACTCTGCTGGGACTTGCTTGTAGATGGCTGAAGACTCTGCAACAGGAACCACCACGGCCGGAACGATGATCTTCCTCACAGGTGCAGCTGTCGTAACTGGCTCCCTCTGGAACACCACCAGTCTTCTCTCCAAACAACTGCTCCTACACTAAGCTGGCCACTGGATCGATCACCTTTCACCGCTTGTCAATCTTCACCACTGCTGTATTATTTTAATTTATTTTAATTTTTTAATTTTTAATTTTTAATTTTTTTTATTTTATTTAATTTTATTACATTTTTTTTTAAATCTATCTTTGCCAATTGGTCTCCTACCCCACTTCTGGTACCAAAATTGTAAGCCCGTGGAATTAGGTACCACACAGGACACAATTACTCCTGGGGAGGGTTCTTTATTTTGTTTATATCGCTCGTCATTGGGAGTGAGCTGAATCCCCCAATTGGCAAATTGGTACAAAATACGGCACAAAAATACGGCAGTGGGCTTCTATTTCTAAATACACAAAAATTGACAAAACATTAACATTCATACAATTTAGAAATACATACCAAATACATTGTTAGCTAGGGAGGCGGTAGTCTATTTAACTTGCTAACAACGTTCTGTCTCCCACATGCAGCTCTCGCATGCAGCCCACGCCAATGATAGCAATACACCTTAAAAACATGCCATCCGGTCAAACTACCATAACATACACAACCATTAACTCTTACAAGATTAGATATTAAAATAAAATGTTCACTATATGATATATTTACCGAAGATCACGCTGGATTCTGTTGGCATGTGTTTACCTTGCATCTACCAGCTGCTGAATAATCAAACTCTCCTACTGCGCATGTAAATACGCGATATCGCGATATCGCCCTCTTAGTGGCAGCAGATTACAACACCTAAGAACTTGTGAGTTGTTGTTCTATTATAAACTGCAATCTTAAATCGCCCCATACCTAAAGTTACATTATAACTTGCATTTATAAATGAACTGTTATAAAAATAAAACAGTAACACATCTCCTTTGTTACATAGCTAAACAAAAATGAATTGCTTTCATAAACTGAGCATAAGGTTGGGTATAAAATAAATCAAATTACCACCCTGTTACATTTAATAAAGGGACAAGGCAGCAATCCATGGTGCAACAGGCAGGCATAACCAAAACGAAGACAGAATACAAGAATAAAATAACCGGAGAAGGACGAGGGATAACAAAAACTCAGAAACAGATACTGAGGAAACTAACAGACAACTCAGAAGGTATTCGGAAAAATTTGTATAAACAAACCAACGGTGAGGAACTCACAAAGAAAGACTGAGAAACAGGGTATATATACACAGAGGAAGACAGACAAAATGGGGAACCGGTGTGCAGAGGCGGGGAAGGGAAATTGCTCACAGGTGAGCACAATGAAACGATAAGGGAAGCTGATAATACAATAACGAGGGAGAACGTAAGACACGGACTGGACCGGAACCAAATACATAGAGATAACATGACATGGACTCCAATAAGACAAGTGCATACAAGGAATAGGAAAGCGGAAACGAGAGTCAGCTGTAGTTAATAGAGGAACCAAAGAAAGATAATTAGTGATAGAACAGGCAGAAAGAGAGACAGCTGCAGCGAGGAAAGAAGATGAAGTTAGTAAATTCGTAGATTAGTAGAAAACCATGATTCTATGGCATTAGTAGATTAATAGATTAGTATTATATACAAGTTAGTCATTAGTAGATTAGTAGACCCTAATTCTAAGATGTTAGTAGTTGTTAGTTAATTAGTATTATTTACAATGAAGTAATTAGTAATGAAGGAAGCGCATGACAGAGGAGATACAGAGAAAAACCGAAATCACCAAAGACTACCGAATAGTGAGACGAAGACAGAGAAGTGACGACAAAGCAAACACGGAACAGTGCAACCAACAATAAATACATAATCAGGAAATAAATAAAAACCATAAGAACATAATACAAACTAACAAACACAATTCAGAGTCCTGACAAAGATAGGGCCCCTGGTTGGCCAGATCAAACCTGGGCCCTGCACAAAGAGCGGCAACGAAGGGCGGCAACCTGTCCGCGGAAGTTACGCAGCTACGTGCGGCAGCACAACAGCTGACTGTGATGGTCTTGATGCCCTTTCTACAGCAGCGTCAAACACCTACTTCAGTCAGAGTCAGTCCAAGACACCAGACCAATCTGACAGAGGGTTGAGAGGAGGCTTGGGTTCCACCAACAGTTAAAGCAGTGGGTTACTCATCCCTGTCATTCCTACAATTTGCATGAGTTCAATGCCCTCCCGTTCGGTTTGTCTCTAGCACCACGTGTACTTACTCACTGCATGAGCGTGGTTCTATCGTCGCTCAGGCTGAGGGCTCGACACTGCCGAGACATTGGAACATGTTGCAAGGTGGGCATCAAAGTCAATTACGACAAGAGCCAGCTGATTCCGATACAGTCAATCGAATACAGTTGTCTGCTGATCGATTTAAAAAAAAGCATGAAAGCATCACTGACGCCCCGTCGCATAATCACTGTGCTCGACGCAGCATCTCAGTTCCGAGTGAATCAGTTCTTCGAAATGAGGACTTTCAGAGATTTATGGGCCTAATTTCAGCTGCCTCAGCAGTCGTGCCGCTCGGACTCCTGACAGCCACGCCAAATCAATGCTGGTTGAACGCCAAGTCGCTGCACCCTCAGCATCAGTATCAATGTGCTCGAACTCCAAGCAGTATTTCTAGCACTGAGAGAATTTCTTGCTCGTACTACACGGCAAACAAGTTATAGTGAGGTCGGACAGAACGACAGCAGTATATCCTGTAAATCATCAAGGCGGTTTAAAGTCCCGCCGATTGTTGGAAGTGACCCAGGGCCTGCTAACATGGGCACTTCTCAGACTAACCTCCCTGCATGCCATTCACCTACCAGGTATTCGGAATGGCACAGCAGATGTACTATCTCGCCAGGAGATTCATCCCGGCAAATGATGTCTCCACCCTGAGGTGGTGGAGGAGATATGGCGGTACTTTGGCCATGCTCAAACAGACCTGTTTGCCTCTCAATAGTCTACTCATTGCCCCCAGTGGTTCTCCCTGAACTAGTATTCGAGCCCCCTGGGGATAGACGCATTAGCGCACGAGTGGTCAGACGGCCTGCTATACGCGTTTCCACCCAAGTCGCTGATAAATGCGACTCTGCACAAGGGCAGCACGAGCCACCATGAGCTCCTGCTGGTAGCACCCAGATGGCCAATGAAACCCTGGTTTCCCACAGTCCTCAGCCTTGTTTGCGATCCTCCCTGGAAAATTCTATTTCGGGAGGATCTGCTATCACAACAGAATGGCACTGTTTGAGTGCGGCGCCCTTGTCCAGCGGACGTGACTTAACCCCAGAGCCCCCTTTACGAGAACACATGGTGCTTACGGGAAGGTGCGGACCACATACACTGTCCAATTACTGTACTATTGGACTTCTTACAGTCCTTACTTAATAACGGGGAAAGCAGCCAGCACACTGAAAACCTATGCGGCTGTCATATCCAGCAGGCATGTCTGGGTACATAACAAGCCTGCAGGGAGCCATTACCTGGTCAGCCAGTTCCTGAAGGGTGCCCGGCGGCTGAGACCTGCGAGGTCACTGGTAGCTCCCTCCTGGGATCTCCCCTTGGTGTTGATTGTGCACACGGTTCAGCACTATGAGCCTCTCGGGATGATCAGCCTTAAGTGGCTCTCTCTTTTAAAGACGGCGTTTCTGCTAGCGATGGCATCAGCAAAACGCATTTGGTGAGCTCTGCGCTCTCTCCATCAGTGCAGTGTCTAAGGTGGAGGCCAGCAGACTCAGGGGTCACATTACATTGCATACACTTTGCGATGTTATCCAATGGGGAGAATTATTCTTTGAAGGTATGGTCCGTATACCTGCTCATCAAGCTTATCGCCCAATAAAAACGCTTCATACTAATGGTTTTTAATGTTAATACAGCTAATGGCTTCATGCTTTCCAAGAAGTTACTGTGGCCGCCGTCTCTCACAGAGGATTGTGGGTTCGAGCCCAGCAGGGCACATGTTTATTTTCCACAAAAACAATGTGCACCTGTTAAGTACTTTTCATTTATTAGACTGTTATTATTTTCACATTAACACATTAACGTATTTTTATTGCAAAGGCAAAAGAGGTTTCCAATATTAACTGTTCAATGTTTCACTGACACTTGACGCTCGCTCTTGTCTGGTTTGGGGAGGGTGTTAAGCTCTGCTCTTGCGGTCATGGCTGACTGAGTGCGGAACCGAACCTCAACGTACCTTTGCCTCGGCCAACATTTCTTTATTCATTAATTTCTTCACTTCAGCTCTGTTCACTTTATCCTTTTCACACATAACACAATGTCACCATAAAATTAACTACTAGGAAAATTAAGAATTTACGATAATAGCCTACATTAAGAATTGATGATAGCCTCATTTAAGCTGCAATCCTTCAAGAGATCGGATTTATAAATCGGATTTCATGGTTTGTCACTTAAAAAGAAAAACAACAATAGCCTCCGAATGTGGCTCTAGGCTACGCTACTCTGCACATAATGTAGCTTACTACAAACACTTAATTATAATAATAATAATAAGAAGAAGAATAATCTCTGGTATGTACTTTCTTAGTAGTATCTATTGTTTTCTTTCTGGCTAAGATTCCTGGGAAATATGCGTTGTCCAATTAAGCTTGTTAGCCAACCTTACTGTTGCCAGAGAAGCGTCAGTCTGCTTCTAGTCATGAAGCAGATACAAGCTAGGCTACTACGAAGCGAATCAACATGCCTTATAGCCTACATTCATTCCACTACAGAAAACTAAACTAAACCTAGTTGTCCAGTACCAAAACATTTCCCGCAGGTAACGTTCTACACTACCGGAAAAAAAACTGCGAAGGAATTTCTGCGAATGAACTCACTCGCTCGCTCGCTCGCTAGCTCGTAGCCCACACATGGAAGGTTGGAGTTACGCATCCGGCAATCCAGTGTTGAATAGCCTAACGTTAAATGTATTTCATTTTCTATAGAATACTAATAGCCCTATTTTAAAACTGTATTTCCATATTTTACTGATGCAAACTATTTAGGCTGTACTAGCTATTTAGGCTGTATCTCTTTCAGCTAGAATGTGTTTGCGTCTAGCCCATTGTGCATGCATATCTCCATGTAGACTTGGTTCATTAATTTACATGCTTCTTCATGATCCATAGCTCAGGTGGTGCTGTTCATTGTATTTCATTACACATTAAATACTGCTCATCTACAAACTCTTTAATGTAATTGTGTGCTGTCTGTAATAGGATAACTGTTCTCATTCTTGTCAATAGAGGGCGTTATAGTTACGCGAATGTCTGCATGCATTTCTTTGGATTCTCTCTCCGTGTTTACCTTCATGCATTATTCATCATTAGTTAGCTATAAAAAATAAGTGATATCAGATCAAAAACGTCTACGACGTAAAAAAAGCCAAGTTACTCACGCATAGCCTACATAGCGCTGTCTATAAGTCCTTAATTCCAACTTGCAAAAACTAGGCCTGCCTTTAAAAGTCTTGATATCAAAATGTGGCCAAGTTACAACTAACAATATTGCCTAGTATCGTAGCTCACACTAAATAAACTAGCTCTATTCCAAAGCAATGCTATCCAAATTTTCCTAAATTGTTTAATGCAACTTGGCCCCATCTTACCATCTCAAGAGAATGTGGTCAATGAAACTGTATGTGCCACATCAAACTGCAAAATGAAAATAATTTATAGTGGAAATACTCTGATTCACATGTGTTGCACTTAGAAATTAAACAGAAAAATTACTACACTATAGGGCATGTTTGAACAATTGTCTGCATCCACTGCTTTGGGTCTATGAAAAGCACAGAATGAATAAAATGTATTATTATTATTATTATTATGTATTTATTGTTTTATTTATTTGGATTTCTATCAAAACCTGTGTGGTCCTACAGAGCATAGATATCCCTTGTGTTCACAAAATTATGTTTGCAAATATCATAAATACTATTATGTTAAGAAAATTGTTACCAATAATTGGTTACTTATTTGCCGCCATCTGACCCACAAACATGTCTGGATACGTTTGTATAAATGCTATATGTACGCTATTTTCTCGGTAAAAATATTACTAATTTTTATCTGCATTTATTTATTCATCACCCCTTTCTCTATTGTACATGATGTTTCTTGATATAAATGTGTTTGTGAATTGTAAAGAATTCTGTAGCAGCAGTTAACATTTTAAAACCTGTACATTTTCTAAAGTAAACTTGCCAACAAAGTACAACCATATCCTTTCTGGAGTGTAATTATTCATCAACTGTTAAAAACATTCATTGAAATCATATGTTGTTCCATGAGGCACAATCTCTTCACATGCAAAGATGAAGAAACACAGGGCCAAGTTGCATTAAATCATTTAGGAAAGTTTGGATAGCATTGCTTTGGAATAGAGCGTTTATTTAGTGTGAGCTACGATAGGCGATATTATTAGTTGTAACTTGGCCACATTTTGATATCAAGACTTTTAAAGGCAGGCCTAGTTTTTGAAAGTTGGAATTAAGGACTTATAGACAGCGCTATGTAGGCTATGCGTGAGTAACTTGGCTTTTTTTTACGTCATAGACGTTTTTGATCTGATAGAGAATTACTTCTAAACGAGTAGAAAAGAATCCAATGTAAATATGTTTTAATGTATAGCAATTTATGGCAACTCCATATTGCCATAACTCCATAATGCCCATGATTTTGGAATGAGATTTTGGAAGAGCATGGGTCCATAATACTTTTAGCGTAGCCTACATTCCTACAATGTCACTGCAATTAAATCAAACCTTTCCTTGGTTTACGCTCCATCACATCCTCACCCAATTAATGCACCTCAAGTAAATTCTCAAATCCATATGACAAGGTTTTTATCATAGTTATATATAAAGTTAGCCAATCAAAGCCCACATATTATGTTGATCAGATTTATTTTTGCATTGCACATGGGGTTGACTGTAAATGAACACATGTTGTATCTGAAAAGATCTATACATCTAAAATATAGCTCACTGTGTTCCCCTTTAAAATATTTATGACTGGTCTGCTGTTGCTCCTTATAAAACAAAGACAACGCAGTTGCAACATGATTTTATAGTAATTTTATCTCAAGCCTAGTATGCCCATAATTATGACCAGAAAATCCTGTCTTACACATTTTTTAAAATGTAAATACTCTAGCACAAAGAGGACCCCTCTTGTTGCCATCGTTCTGTTTGGACACAAACAGTAACAAGAAACGTGACTAGCGTCTTTCTTTTCGTCTTTTTTTCGACTACAAAACTTCCGCCAAGGCGCTGTCTCGCTGAGCTGTACATAACAAAAAGCTATTGCAGTTGGTGTTTTTTCCAGTTGCCGGGAGACAAGAAGGCGTGTCCAGAAAATATGATTTAAGAAACAGGGGAAGCCCTCCTCACGCGGTCTGTCAATACAGCCTCATGCAGACAAGCACGACTAGGCTCTATGGCAGCTGTACGACCAGCGAAAGGAGGGAATCCCCGGCTCTTGTTTCTTTGCTAATCAATTTGCATCAGCGTTCCACTACTTCACTGCAGTTTTTAATGCTGCACCTACATGCAGGGCACAGGCGTAGGCTACATCGAGCGCAACTAGGCGTGACAGGACTGGTTAAAGCGACTTGAAACCTAGCTGAAATCCATGCGAGACTGGCGATGCGGTGCTGTAAAGAAGAAACCCGTCTGAAATGTATCAATATAATATAAAATGTTGGTAAACGAGGTGTTTTTTTCCCTTTGGCTTGTTCTCGAAATAAATATTGTGTTTCCTTTAGATGGCGAAGCTATATTTTGCAATATTTGGAAGCTGGCTGTTTTCCCCCGCCCCGATTCTAATTTAATTCTCCTTATTTATTTATAAATTCAGACCAGGATTTACAGTCTCTTCCAAGGTTTTGACGGCAGTCACCGAGCAACTTCGACATGGCTTTAAGTGGAATGCTTTTGCCATCTGTTTCTACCTTTGGTACTCGCCCCGGTGTCACGGATAAGCCGATGGAAACGGGAACAGCTAGTTCGGTGAGGATACAGAAGGCGACATGGAATTTTGTAGTGCCACTGAAAAAGATTTGTGTTCATGATTGTTAAGCTAAAAAAATATTTGTGAAGAGTGGGAACTGGAAACGTTCACTCCAAGTATGCGTGAATTCCTTTGGTCGGGAGGGTTTAGCCTATGTCATTCCTCAGATCTGTTCTTATAGTTTGCCGCACTAAAGGGCGTGGGCTTACTTTTTTACCATCTTACAAGGGGATATAACAGACAGTATCCTTTTAGTCTTTGTGACATTTTTAAGAGGTATATCGCAGGAATTGCGCAGATTTCAGATTTTAAAAAAGAAGATTGTAAAGGGGGGTCTGGTCCTATACTTGTAAGGTCAATTGATAACAGTAGCATATGGTGATATAGTATAATTACTATTTAAGTAAAAATTGGCATCTGCAGTCTACGTTTATTATCTTGATGTTCATGAATGTATTTGGAAATGTAGCCTACCAGTTACTTATAGGCTAGTTGCCTAGAAGCAAATGTATGTTATTATTTTTCAAATGTTTCATTTAATTATCAACGGTGTATGATAACAATTGGAATCAGTGTTGCCTCACCTAAATGTATTCCATGAAAAAAATAACTATAATCAGCAGGTTATCATAAAGAATGTATACAGAAGCGACATGCATTTACCTTTCCCACCACTCTTTTTACCTCCTATATTATTGAACTTCTGAACTGTCACAGTGCTTAGAGTCCTATTTGCTTTCTTTACAGAGACAGAAAGAGGAGCTGCCCTGCCTAAAGAGGTCCTTTCTGCCCACAGACACTGGCTGTCCAGACCTCCCCACTGCCACGGCCAAGAAGGAACCCGAAGATCTGTATCTTCTGGATTATGATTTTATCCTGTCCAACACCATGCAGCAACAAGAAACCCTTACCAGCAGTTCCCAGAATTTGCCCCCTTCCCCAGGTTCCTTCCCCTACCAGCTCCCCTCTCCCCAGAGCACTGCCAGTGACATCCTGTACACCATCCCAGATATCAATGATGTATCCCCTTTGGGTGGCTTTGTGGCAGAGCTCATGAGGCCTGATCTGGACCCTGTGTACCTGCAGTCCACAAGCATACAAGGGAAGTTTGTGGTGAAGACTACCATGGACTTGGCAGACTACAGGCAGTGCATAAATGTCAGTAAAAGTAGCAATGGGGTAGACTTTACTTTGCCCTTCACCTGTCCTCAAATAAAACAGGAAAGCTCAAGCACTTGTGCTGACATCCAGTCAATGGACGACCAGCTTACAGTCACCTCGAGTCCTAGAAGTGGCCAAAGACCCCTCCAAGACCCACACAGTTTCATGGCAGCCAGCCTTCTGTCCGGAGAGGATGTCCTGAGAAGAGACTGCCAAACCTCCTCTCGGGTTTTAAGTCATCCATCATCGCCTGTTGCACAAGGCTACTCTGCCCCTGTTGATTATCCTTCATTGCAGCAGCCTCCATCCATGCACTATCAAGGTCAGTCTTGTCTTAGTATTTTTTAAGAACAATAAATGCTTTAGATTTGTTGCCCATGGTGGTGCTCACCCCACCTGCTTCACCCATAGACCTGACACCAGGAGGTTGCTTGTCAGAGGAACCCAAACCTAAACGTGGACGCCGTTCCTGGCCCAGGAAAAGGATTGCCACCCACACATGTGACTATGCTGGCTGTGGAAAAACCTACACCAAGAGTTCCCACCTCAAGGCACACCACAGAACGCACACAGGTAAGCTTTCCTAAACACAAAAAGAGTCTCTTCAAGTTCGGAATAGCATGATTTAGGAATGCCCCGATAACAAATTTATAGCTGATACTGATAACCGATAATAATTTCCCTGTCATGGCCAATAACTAATAATAACCAATAATTTTATTTGGTATGTATAAGAAATATGTTTATAGCGTAATCTAGAGTTTTACATGAGACATCATAAGGGAAAAATATCTTTATTTCCAAAAACATAAACCATAGCATTGCCATAAGGTTTCTTTCAAGAAACTGTACAGAAGCCATCAGTAGGCTAAACCAGACATTTATAAAGTAGTAGTTTTACAGTGAAGCATTAGAGGATGAAGCGAAGTGCATGGGCTGTACACAAATGGATACAGTCTCCTCAAGTGTCTCTTTGAAGTTGAGAGACTGAGGGACTAGTGAGGTTTTAGCAACTTATTTAATCATTATAAATATTGAATTAAAGTTGTTGTTTGTTAGTTTTCTATTAATAAATTACTGAAATATGTCTATGTTCAATTTAAATGGTCTAATGGTATAATTTAAATGGTCTAATGGTATAACTCAACCACAAAATATGTTGAATCTAAATAAGGTATTAACGTTAATATACATATATTCTATTAATAGGTAAAGTTAATTTCACTTTATGTATTCAACTTGTTTAAATCATCTGCTAAAGTGAAAATGAAATTTTTTTGTAGTAGTTTATCTTAAAGGGATAGTTCGGAATTTTGGACATAATGTCTCAATTACGACTTACCCATGATGTAGTTGATGGGGAAACCATTTTCAGCTAATTCCATGCTGTCACTTCTTTTGGACATACACACGTTGGTAATGCTAGCGCAACTCTATGGTAACTGGTAGCATCCACTACCAAACGGACTTATACACTCCACAGTGAACCCAAAGCAAATAAAATACGACAACAGTCTATCGGGCTTATTTTGAGTGTTTATACCATCATTTTTTAAGTTAAACTATCGTTGAATCCTTTACTTTGTGCTCACCTATATTCTCTGTGGAAGTACGGTGGCGGAGCGAACATTGCAACTTGTTGCTCTTCTTTGTTGCTGTAGTCGACCAGTGCCAGCACTACATTCATAGGTAACGTAAAGTATCGCTCCGCCTAGGGGGGAGACTATGTACAAAAGGTTCTATAATTTCTAAACGGTTAATCCGATATGGATGGAAATACCCTCAAATTAAAGCTGACAGTCTGCACTTCAACCTCATTATCTAGGTATGTATATGTCAAGCCGGAAAGTCTGCACACCCCTTTCACCTTCTCCACGTTTTATTACGTTACAGACATATTCTACAATAGATTGAGTTCATTTTTTGTTTCAAAATTCTACACAAAATAGTCCATAATGACAAAGTGTAAACCGGTTTTTAGACATTTGTGCTAATTTATTAAAAATCAAAATGTAAAATATCATATGTACACATATATGATATGACACCCAAAAGTGAGCTGAGGTGCATTTTGTTTCCACTGATACTGCTTGAGATGTTTCTAAAACTTAATTGGAGTCCACCTGTGATAAATTCAATTGATTGGACATGATTGGGGATTGCCAACACCTGCCTATATAAGGTCCCACAGTTGACAGTGCATGTCAGAGCAAACTCCAAGCCATGGGGTCAAAGGAATTATCTGCAGACCTCAGAAACAGGATTGTGTCAAGGCATAGATCTGGAGAAGGGTACGGAAAAATCTCTACAGTTTACAGGTCCCAAAGAGCACAGTGGCCACCATCATTCATAAATGGAAGAAGTTTGGAACCACCAAGAATCTTCCTAGACCTGGCCGCCCGGCCAAACTGAGCAATCGGGGAAGACGGGCCTTGGCCAGGGAGGTGAGCAGGAACCCAAGGGTCACTCTGACAGAGCTCCAGCGTATCCTTGTGGAGATGGGAGAACCTTTCAGAAGATCAACCATCCAGGCAGCACTCCACCAATCAGGCCTTTATGGTAGAGTGGCCAGACGGAAGCCCCTCCTTAGTAAAAGGCACATCACAGCCCGCTTGGAGTTTGCCAAAAGGCACCTAGAGGACTCTCAAACCATGAGAATCAAGATTCTCTGGTCTGATGAAACCAAAATTGAACTTTTTGGCCTGAATACCAAGCGTCACGTCTGGAGGAAACCAGGCACCGCTCATCACCTGGCTAATACCATCCCAACAGTGAAGCATGGCGGTGGCAGCATCATGATGTGGGGATGTTTTTCAGCAGCGGGAATGGGGCGACTAGTCCTGATAGAGGGAAAGATGAATGCAGCTAAGTACACCGAGATCCTTGAAGAAAACCTGCTCCAGAGCGCTCTGGACCTCAGACTGGGGCGAAGGTTTACCTTCCAACATGACAACGACCCGAAGCAGACAGCCAAGAGAAAGTCTTTCGGAGAAAGTCTGTGCATGTCCTTGAGTGGCCCAGCCAGAGCCCAGACCTGAATCCAATTGAACATCTGTGGAAAGAGCTGAAAATGGCTGTGTACTAACGCTCCCCATCCAACCTGACGGAGCTTGCAAGGATATGCCAAGAGGAATGGGCAAAAATGTCCAGAAACAAGTGTGCCAAGCTCGTAGCTTCTTTCCCAAGACGCCTTGAAGCTGTAATCGCTGCCAAAGGTGCAGCAACCAAGTATTAGGCTAAGGGTGTGTACAGATATGTAACCCCCTAAATAACCTATTTTTGTCAGTAAAATAAAATTGCATATTTTCTAAAAACCTGTTTTCACTTCGTCATTATTGGCTATTGTGTGTAGATGTTTGAGGCAAAAAATGAACTCAATCTATTGTAGTATAAGTCTGTAACGTAATAAAATGTGGAGAAGGTGAAAGGGGTGTGCAGACTTTCCGGCTTGACTGTAATATATATATATATATATATGTATATAAAATATAAAGAATAAAAAAAAGATAGAGGACTGACAGCCTTGAGCAAGTGAAAATTTTTTTAAAAACTCGAGGACACATTAAGGCCCTGACAGCCCGTTAACATATGTGCATATAAATATAGCACATTTCAGAAGAATTGAAACATGGGACGCAAACTAGTGCTTCTCATAAACCCCCCCGACCCTCCAGACCTTGCTGGGGCCTGCCTCAGGTGGTCTGCCATGGCTGTGTTAAAATCTTTCTCTGTGGCCTTGGTGTCGTACTTCATGACTCCCTCTGCAACATTAGATTAATTTATCCCAAGGCAAATAAGGAAATGCAATAGAATTACTGATAAACCAATGTAATGAAAGGCCTTTACTGGACTAGCAATCACAAACTACCTTTCACCACTATAGGCCTTTGTGGCCTTGAAGGCGCACTTGCCCTTGGGACTGCTACCATTCCTGTTGAACTTAGTCATCATCTTGTTTCTGAATAATATGGAAAAAAAAGAAAAAAACACATAGTAATGTCACTACAGTAGTTTCAAACTTCAGTAATGTTAGCCTGTCAACTTAATGGCTTATGGTGTAGACTACTTTACTGTAACATGTCCATACTCAGTGTTGTGCAAGTTCACACTTCACAAGAGCTAGCTCAAAGTTCAGTTCACACAGATTAAAATGAACTAGTTCACGTTCATCGTTCACAATTTTGAATTTTGAACTAAGTTCACAGTCCCAAAAAATGGACTAGTTCACGTTCATTTCTTCCGTTTTTTTTTAAATGACCTGCTTCGATCTAACAATATTGCACACATTTTTGTGAATTATATAATCGCCCCAACTCATTCCAAAGTGATTATTACTACTACTGCTAACGGTTACTGCTAAGATGTACTGTACCTACTGTAATGGGAGCGTGACGTGTGAGATGGGAGGAGCCAAACGCAGCAAGGGGATTCATTAAGCCCTTAGGCCACTAAGGCGGGATACCCGCAGATAAAGGAGGAGACAAGACAAGGAACACAAACACCACTACAAACGCTACTAACCGGCTCACTGTCAAACGCCAAGTAGAGCGCAAGGACAGGAATCTGAACAGCCAGAAATAAATATGCGCCCTGTCTCGGTAACGAGACAAATCAGGACGGGCGAGTAGCGTAAAGACAAACATAAAACACAACAAACACTGCAAAATAATATGATAGTATGAGTGGAGGCGAAAGGAACAGATCCAACGTTCCCAGGCTACTCTCAAACTCGCGGTCAAACACAAACGTGTCCACAAAATCGCCCAATCCTCCCTATAGGAAGACATGCGCCAAAAGACGAAAAGAACAGCAGTTCCAAACAAAATCGTCAAACTCCATGCAAGGAGAAAAGGCACCGAAAGGAACGAAACAGGACAGGCAGTACCAGACATTTACCGGCTAGACCAACGCGAGATGAATTGAAAATAAGCGCCCTGCCTCTCTATATGAGGAAAATAACGAGGCGCACAGGAACAGAGATTTAACGTTCCATGGCGAGAATAATAGGCTCGCAGTCAAACGCAAACATGTCCAAAACATCGCCCGGTCTCACTAAGAGACGAATTGCACCGAAGGGCGAGCAGAACTACAGTTCTGAACAGAATCGCCCAAATCTCCATACACGGAGACAGAGCACAAAAGACGATGGGACAGCTGCACCGAAACTATCGGCTAACTGACTTACACAAGCACAAACACAAGCCCTGCCTCTCAGTAACGGAAAATGTAACGAGGCGAACAGGAACAGAGATTAAACGTTCCGAGGCTATATTAAGAAAACACGCAGTCAAATACAAACACGTCCACAACATAGCCCAAGCTCCATAAACTAGGAGGCTAACACCCGGAGAACGAAAACAGAACAACAGTTCCAAACAAAATCGTCCCGCAGGTAATTAGGGAGTATAGGACGGCTGCAACAAAAGACCTACGCAAACTTAATAGCACGACAGCCTCTCAATACAAATAAAAAACCCTGGCTCACAACAAAGGAGAACGTAGTCCACGAGAAGGACCAAACAGGGAAATAAACGTACCGTAGCTACTGGCTCACCGTAACAAGGAAATGAGTAGAAGCTAAAACGCCAGGTCTCTCAGTAAGAACCAAACAACAGGCGAAAATGGACCAGAGAAACTACTACTCTATACTTCTACAAGCTAAGAACTAAGTAAAAGCGAAACGCCTGATCCTCCTATGGGAAGACATGTGCCGAAGAGCGAGCAGAACTACAGTTCTCAACAGAATCGCCCAAAACTCCATACACGGAGAAAAAGCACTAAAGAGGCAAAATAGAGCAGAGATTTACGGTCCCGAACTCCTACGAGATAATCAACTACCAAGCCAGCAAGAAATAAGCCCTGCCTCTCTAAAGAGACGTTAAAAATAGGCAAGTAGCCAAAATGGTACGAGAACACACAGCCAACAATAACACCACAGTACGAACAATTAACAATTAATGTCGAAGCCCCGAATAAAGGAAACGGTAGGCTTATATAGCTCTCAGTGACCACGAACAGATGTAGACGCTAACAGAAGCTCCGCCCACTCAGCAGGACGGAGCAAGCATCTACCAAAAGGGCAGCGCCCTCGCGTGGCCACTAAGGAAAACGACCGCATAGTGAAACAGGGTTCAAAACCATGACACCTACAGTCGCCTACTACCCAACTCTCAGCACAAAATCAACTCGACTCAAGAGCCCTGAGCTGCGGCAATATTCCACACCTCCAGAGTCGTGACACAAACCAAAGTTCTTTAGAGTTTTAACAGAGAGAAAATGCTGTAGTCTACACCATTAATAATCAGGTTTAGCCTAGCTACTCAGCGTGGATCAACCAGAAACCTTGACAAAGGTATTCTGTTATATCAAATGATATTCCGAGACGCCAACACTTTAATAGCCAACTTTTTATTACGAAATTATTACTTGTGAATGTTTGCAACCAAATTGCTGTACAAAACATAATTAATATGCGATTGTGTTCAGCTAATGACAGCAAATAGGCTACTTCTTATTTAAAGTGGTGGCATTTTTATTTTAGAACTCTTATTTTAGAACCCAACAACAACAGTGAACAGTAAATACAATTTTGTATAATAGAAGAAATAAATAGCCCAATGGTTCAAATAAACATATTTTATGGTGTCCAAATAAATCTCTACCAAATACTATTTAAAACTAATAAACAAAACAGGCTCATGTACACAGACACACGCATCAAGATCTGGCTTGTTTGTCGGATTTGGCTGGCTATCTCTCCTATACAGCCATCCATCCACCACATTTTCAGTAGGCTATTGGATTCTAGGATTTGAGAAAAAATAAGATTTATATTTGCATAGACTAATAAAATAGCTATATACAAATAACCATTCAATAATATTCGTAATATCTAACGTTACAATCAATGACCGACAGCGTTATTTTAGGCTATAGGCTATAGGTTAAACTTCTGCTAGAATATTGGAGATGGGAAAGTCATAAATAAATGTAAACTGGATATGATTGAAAACTAGCTTGAAAAGTAAGGGAGAGTGAACAGAAAACATTGAGCATAAGCTATTAAAAATGAGCATCAATCAGGTGATTTGGGTCTGAATAAAATATCAAAGCAAGTTCACTAACTTGATTTGCTACCAGCTAGACTCTGCTGTCTGAAACGGCTTCAAATTCCAGCTCGCGCCACTGAGAGAAAGCGATGCGGCTCAGGCTATTTTTATACAGTCTATGTGCTCGGGTAGTTCGAAAGAATCAAACAAACGGGACTGTATTAACCGGAAGAACCAAAAACTTGTGACTCCAACTCTTCAAACCGAACGGTACGGAAAGAGCCGACTCAGAAAAAAGCCAAACTGTCCATCACTACTCGGGTGCCATAAAACACAGAGCTTGAGTGTCGTTAACTCTCGCGGGAGTTAACAATGCTCTCGTTCAGGTTCATTAGTTGCAAACTGATACGTTCAGTTCACCGTTCACCAAAAACATGAGCACGTTCAATGAACGCGCTGTTTTAGCATGTTCATGCACAACACTGTCCATACTTGTCCAATAATCCAATAATTTCCTCCTGTTTTGGACAGGAGGAGGATCTATGAAAAGAAAGTTAAACAATATCATCCCCTGAGCTAACAATGGTACACATTCACAAAGGTTACCGTTGCTCATATGGATCTTCTTGGCTATCCTGGGGAATATCCTGGGGTGCAGCACAGTGTTTTTCTAGCTAGCATAATGCAATGCACCACATGGAAAAAGTGGGCAGTCACCACCACAGAACTATATAAGAACTAGAAAGGCAACTGCCTTCTCAAAACGGCGACATGTAGTAATGGCGACATGTAGTCCAGTTGTCTCTCGTGTTTGTGTTTGTTAATTTGAATGTATTTTGTTGTGTCGGGCTTTTCTCTTTTGTTTTTTTCATGCGCTGTGTGTCTGTTGTGGGACAGGGAAGCGGGCTGGAGATTTTTCAGGGCACTCCTGCTGCTCGTTTTTATAATATTGACGAGTTGTCTAGTTAATATAATTTTGTTTGTGGTCGTCACCATGGAGACGCATTCGCAACATATGCTCGGGAATGTCCGTTGGATCTTCGGCAACAAAGTTTACCATCGCTCTTCACCAGAGTTGAAGATGTCGGGAGTGATGCGACGACTGGGAAGGTTCGGTGGATCCGTTTCGACAGTGTACAGAGACCGCAACACTGCGTGTATGGAGGAAAGTCATGGAAGTTTGTGTGTTGGACTGCTTAATGCCACTGGACATCTCGGGACAGCGGGGGCTATTTTTAATCATGGCAGCATGGCTGTATTCCACTTTAATTCACTTGATTAATGCAATGATTCTATTGAATGTTTTTATTTGATATGTTTGTTTGTGTGTTGTGGGTCTGCCCCACTGTCTATGTCTTTTTGTTGTTGCTGGGGCTACAACTGAAGTTCCCAAATGTGAAAATAAAAGTTATTCTATTCTATTCTATTCCCTTAAAGCAAAAAGAGCCCGAAACAGCTTTTTCCCTACAGCTGTTAGACTGCTTAATGACATTGAACATCTGAAGACAGTAAAGGCAGATGAGGAACTGTTATTGCTTTTGTCATCATAATTAATATTTAATGAATTTAATATAATATAATTTAGATCATAATAGTAATAGTAATTTTAATCAGAATCATAATCACACCTTCACTATAATGTGAAACATCTGATTCAATTGAATGTCTTTATTTAACATGTTTGTTTGTGTTTGTGGGTCTGCCCCACTGTCTGTCTGTTTTATTGCTGGAAACTACAAATGAAGTTCCTTAACGAAAATAAAAGTTATTCTATTCTATTCTATTATATTCTAACCGTAGCCTATTTTACAGGTAGGCTATAGCCTCCTCGGAATGTCGATGTTAGACTGATAGAATGAACTATGGTGATTTTTGCAATGTAATGTTGTGTTAGACAGATTAATGTCGAAGGCTAACGTAGATAACGTTGTTAAAATCGCCTCACAGCCTAACGTTACTGCAAATTCATGAGCCGCGAATAGTTAACGTTACTAAAACTGTTTAATATCTATGTCATTAGCTAACTACATTATTAACAAGCTGTTTGGTTAGCGTTAACTATAACGTTACTCGTCGTTATGTTGTTCGAAGCTGTGTTGAACAAAGCAGGCCCATTAGCCAACATTAGCCCACCCTCCCAGAAAGCAGGAACCTCAGTAATGTTAGCTAGCGACGACTGCTAAGTTATGCTCTCAGAACTGTACAGTTCTGTGGTTATGCTAAATGAAAGGTAACTTTGTTAGCTCGCAGTAGCAGTCAGAAGCATAGAAATGACAGGCCATCACAAAAGCCTGTTGATAATATGGCAATAGTAGCTCGATGCACATTTAAAAGAAAAGCCAGGCATAGTTATAGCTACTTTAGAACATATTTGGCTAACCTTAACGTAACCCCATCGATGTCTTCAGCTGCATTCCAATCTGAATGTTGTTTTGAAAGAAAGCCGTGTTAAGCCATTTTTTTCTGACGTTACAGTTTATGGTTAAGCCTAACTGCAATGGACATAACGTTATTTATGCTAACCTTCCAATATCCAGTAGGCTATCAGATCGGCTGACCAGACGTCCTGGCTTTACCCAGATATTTTGTCTTTTTGCACCGAAAATATTAGTTCGGACAGACGGACACTTGTGCCCCGTTTATGCAGTCTTAAAGTGCAATATAATGTTATCTGGCTTTGATAGCCAACTTCAGTTCCTTAATGCATTTGATTTCTTTTGAGCGATGAGAGTACTGCACACATCGATATAGCTACAAGAGCAACATAAAATGGTAAACGCAGCCACAATAACTTTCCATGTTATGTAGGTCTAAAGCTACAATGTCCTATATAGCCTACAATAAATGGGAGCACTCGCTGTTCTTCGCAAAGATTTATCACATAATGCAGTTACTGTGTCATGCGGTTAGACAAAATATAGGCTATTTCTGCAAGCCATGTATTGAAGGTGAAACATATAAACGGCTAGTGTTTGACCAACCTTTCCCATATTAAAAGATTTTTTTCCAGTCCAGCGCCCACCACAGACCCACTGAACAATCGATGTTATGTGAAAACCAAAACAATAAATACATAGATATATTAGGTGTAGCCTAAATTATGAGAAATCGTGATGGAAATGGCCACTGTGAAAATTTTACCTATTTTGTCTCCCCGGAATGTCGATGTTGGCACAGTTTTTGATGACAAACTCAGTTTCACAGAGAACACAGACATCATAATCAGGAAAGGTCAACAACGGCTATATTGTTTGCGGAAACTAAATTTATTTGGAGTGAACAAAAAGGTTTTAAGCACTTTTTATTCTCTGTTTATCGAAAGCATTTTAACGTTTTCTTTTACTAGTTGGTTCAAATCCCTCACACAAAAGGATAAAAATCGACTGTTAAGCATTGTCAACATCAGCTCCAAGATCATCGGCACCCCCCAGAGAAACCTCAGTGAGTTCCATTCCCAACAGACACTTAGGAAGGCCACTGCAATTCTGGGTGACGATTCCCACATCCTCTACCCTGAATTTGCCCTGCTCCCATCAGGGAGACGCTTTCTGGTACCTCATTGCAGAACAAACAGGAGGAAAAACACATTTGTTCCAGAAGCAATCAGACTTTTAAATGAACGGCGTATAGTCCCCTTCTAACACCATTATGGACTAAAAAGCAAGCTATATCTTGCATTTTTAAAAACCAGTGTTTCTAATATTTATGTTTTATGTTGTCTGTGTTTGCCAGTACTGAATGTTGTCTACTGTTTCTTCGCATCAACATGTTTCTGCTTTTAAATTGCCCCTTGTGGGATAAATAAAGTTCTATTGAATTGAATTGAATTGAAAAAAAATGTTGGACTAATATAGGCTAATGAACTATGGTGAACTATTGTGATAGATTAATGTTGAAGGCTTCGTAGGCTAATGTTACCTTGTTGAAATCGCCTCACAGCCTTACCACAACTGCGAATTCAGATAAATGAGCCGCGAATAGTTACTAAAATGTTTAATAGCCATCTCGTTAACTAGCATTATTAACAAACTTTGATTAACGTTGCCGTTATGTTGTGCGAAGCTGTACGTGAACAAAACAGGCTTAGCTAACAAGCTAGCCTATATGATAGGCCGTCATATGCATCATCGAGAGGGGTGTAAATTCACAGACATGTCAATTTAATTAAATTTATCCCAAATTTAGCCAGTTTTACCCGGATATAGCCTGGCTACATCCTAGGACTAACGTTACGATGGTCGTTTTTCATCCAGTGTCAGCGGGGCAATGTTAGTAAAGCTGAAGGATTGCGTCTGATGAGTTAGCAGCGGGTGGGTCTGCGAGCGGAGCCCTCAGCCCAGTGCACCAGCGAACGCTATTCCGGCCAACTTGTCTGACACAAGATGGCATTTCATCAACTTTTCAACATGTTCACCGGGGTAGGTTACTAGTAATGTAACGCATCTTGAGATGTGAAGTCTGTCCTTAGAAATATTACACATTTGAAAACCATTTCATTAGTATGCACAAGATAACTGTTAGCTAACCAGCTACAGTCAGCTACAGCGCTGTATGCTCCTTGCGAGCTAACCACCATAGTTCAGTGGAGATGAGATTTCATTTGAGGAGAAAATGCGAATAGGCCTCCTCACGTGATTGTACTGTGACGTAATTAGGATTACCACGTGACCATGTTCCAAATCTCATCGGTTTGTTCTTAACCAATCAGAGTTCAGTGCGCCTACTCAACACTCACCAATGAGTTTTTTAAAATCATGCCTCTTTTTTTTCTGTGTAGCCTAAAAAAATTTTGGACCCAGGAAAAATGTTAAATGTGATTGCCTGCTTCTATTGATTACCATATTGTGAACTTTTGGTACGTAGATTGCGCAGGGGCGACTCCGTTGACTTTCACAACGCTCCATTGGAAATACATGGCAGAGCACATCGGTAATACTATTTCCGGGCCATGGCAGCACAGATCAAACAAGCAAGTGACGCTTTGGCAGCAGCCTACACACACAGAAAGAGGCCTTTTGCGTCAGCATGTTGATGCACTCGGTCGCAAATTCACTAATGCTACTATGGCGAAGGCTTTGCTCATGAATATTCATGTGGTTGCTTGGTAACTGACCGCGAGCATGCCCCCCACCCCCAACACCTAAACATAACTTCACAGGAGTTCACGTAACTCTGGCTCATGCCCGAACTGTAGTTATAATAACATAATTTATCCGTATATTTTAAGTAAGCTAACATTAGCCATAACGTTACTTAACGGAAGAGCGCGTACCGGATGAAGAAAAAAAAAGCATAATATTCAAGTGCCACAACCAAAGAAGTTATGTAAAAAGCATAATGTTGAAGTGACACAACCAAAGAAAAGTTATGTGGCCACAACCGTTAATATACAATGCAAAAGGCTACCTTTGGTGTCAGAGGAGAGACGCCGAGGCTTCTGCCAAAGCGTCGCTATGTGACGAGTACGGGTGATACCACGTTGTTCACAAATGGCATGGCAAAAGAAAAACTGTTCACGTAGCTCGAAGTGGCCACATTCACGTATTTGCGTGAGGTATGTTTCTGGCCTTAGCCTCTTTTTTTCATGAATAAACGTGGCTTTTGTTCGTCCTAAAGAATGAGTGTTGTTATATGGATTAAAAGGCTTTATAATAAATGAAAAGGAACGGTAAGATTGGATTGTGTGTGCCCGCCTGCGGCAAATGTATAGCAATCGCTTACACATTTTCGTTTTTGAATGTCCAATACAGACATCATATAACTGGTGCAATGCTGCATAAGAGCTGAATAGCATCAATAGAAACATACAGTAAAAAAAAAAAAATACTACAAAGTAGGCTTAGTAAGTTAGCTGTAATGCTAGGTAAAACCCAGAACAGCTCTTTTTACTTCAGTCCATGTTCCAGATTTAGGAGGGTTCTGGGGTTTTACTTTTAGTTAGTTATCCAGCAAATTCAGTAATCCTGTTTCGTCGTATAACCCCCATACATCTTATCGTTGATTGGTTCACGATTGGTAACTAGGCCCTTAATGTTAATCTAGTCCAGGTTTTACCAGTCTTGGTAGAGCAGTTTTTTATTTATTTAGATATGGTGTTATGTGGTTTATAGTGGGAAGAAAACGGTGAAATCAACCCTTTTGAAGTATCCTAAAACTAATTTTTCATATGAATGCAATAAGACGTTTTAATGTTCAGCTCTTATGCACCAGTGCAGAAGTTATATGTCTGTATATTGGACCTTCGAAATTCCTAAATTATGTGAATCCACCATCTTGTCGCAGACTAACTGATGTGCCGGTTTTTATGAACTAACTACTCGCGCTGTAGGGAACTGACAGGCAAATCACTGAAATAAGATCATAAATCATCATTTGAACAATATGCAGTTGGTGTGAAATCTCTATGTTGCATTCTTGTCAACCTAATGCATTTTGAAATTTAATATATATTGAATTTTAAAAAAAAATGAGGAAAACCCATAAGAACAAAGTTTCAGAAATCATGCTATGTTAAATGCAAATATTTTGAAACGTTTATGTCAAAGGAGTTAGAAGTTATTAGCCATTGAAAGTGAATAGGCTATGAAACGAATATCGAACATAATGCTATCTTTACTGCGGTTCTCGATTCCGTGTATGAAATGATCTCATGGACGACTTCATTACGCATGAGCATTTAATGTGTGCAAGTCTTTATGACGAACGATTGTGTCCTCATTCCACGTGTGCATGTTCCGTAAGCAAACCCTCATTTCGCAAGCACGCCTTCACTCCGAATGATCACATTCCTTCCGCAAGCAGGTCTTCCTTCCGAATGAGCATCTTAATAAAGGCATTAATCACCCCCCACACACAGGGTGGTCAATAATATTTCAAGGGTAGTCAATGCCACCCTGGCAACCCCTAATGGAATTCCAATAAAATACTTATTTTGTTTAAACATATGGGGATCTTGGCAATCTTAGCGCTTCGTCTAAGTGCATGGCGTTAAGTGCATTTAGGGCGTGTCCAAGTCCAGTTTTGCTATTTTAACGACGTGTTTTTTGGGCGCTAAGCACGGAGCAATGTGCAAATGGGCTGAACCTAGTCTCTTCATTAATTATAGGTGTGTCTTGGGCATGACATGCAATAAACCAATCAAAATGTCATATCCCATTCCCTTTAAAGGCCTGCTTTTCCACCTTGGCAGATTGCTTTATGATGGCGAAACAGACATGCTCGTGCGTGTTTAGTGCGATCAAGGAATAGGCTATATGGATCAATAGTAGCCTATGATCAATATTATTCAGACTAACCATTATGAGTTCCCGGTAATTCCTGACAGTGCTGTTTACAAAATATATGCGGTTAAATTTAGTTAAAAGCACCTGCAACAGCTGAGAATAAGCTACCAATTCCGTCTCACCTTAGAAAACGCCAAATTAGCCTGCTTGTTTAACAAATTTCGATTCATTATGCAATGAAGCAATGAGCTCATGTTCAAGCTTCATCAGAAGTTCATTAGGCTACCTGCATTCTAATTTTGATTAATAACATAAATAACGTTATTTTGCCTTAATGATGACACTAAATACAATAAAGCTGTCAGGTTGGCAACCCATAGGTTCACGCATATTTTCCCTTGTTTTATAATGTCCTGCTTATGGAAATGTGACCAACCTGTTTAACTCGTAGCGTAGGCTAATGCTTTTAAACAATCCACTTTCCCAGGAAGACCGTGAAACGTGCGACTTACAGCAGGGGAAACAGAGTACATGCAGTGCACATGCAGAGAATGGCATTAAAATGTATTATGTAACGTGCTGCAAATTTATTTTAGTTTCTAATTAGATGCTTTGTTCTCTTTAAAATCGTTTTGTTCAGTTATGGAATAACAGGTGAAATCAGCTGGGTTTTAATAAGCTGGGAGTATGGAAACCTGGTCGCTGTATTTAAAAAAATATGAAGGATGAAGAATAGCTAAGGTTACAATTTAGTTAACATGGTGACATTTATCTCCATTTTTTAACCATAGGCTATCGAAAAAACCTTATGCACAGCGAATCCACTGTAGCCTATAGGCTATTTGAAAAACAATAAATGCAATATTCACTGGACAAGGTTTTGAACTTTTTTCAGTCACAAACCATTCTATTTACTTACAGGCTGTATTCCTAGATAAACAGAGCTGTATTGTAATGACATCTGTAGCACATTTTCAGAAGTCAAATGCCCGTCTATTGCCGTGCGCGGGTTTTCCATTGAATGACAATTCACGCATTAGGTGAAAATGACAATTCGCGCATTAGTCTTGATATAGGTGTTATCAGCTCCTTTTTAATGGATAGCCATTGTCCCGTACCATCGCACATCGCCTGGATGTTGATGGAGTGGGCTGAAAGCAATTTAATGTGCCATTCCCCTTCACTGAGGGAAAGGTGGGCTTTTATTATTATGCATTTTTTGATATAGCCTACACAATAATAATATTTCACATTGTAATCTTGATATTTTAGTCATGCTTGTGCGCGCCCCTGTGTGTAACAGACAGGAGGCTATGCGCATTGTGCACACGCCTATGTAGACGCACTTATATGCGGCGTTAAAATAACATGTAAACAACTGCGACATGACTTTAGACCAGGTTTGTGGTGGTTCTAGCGCAAGCGCTTTCTGCTGGCTCAAGATAGCAATACGCCAAAAAGAATCCTGGCCACTCCTCATCTTAAGACCAACACGCCCAGTTCACTTTCAACGGGCGCAAGAATACATGGTAGTTAAACGACATGAGCGCTAGGCGTTATAATGAACCCAGCGCCGGGTGTAAGATAGGGCCCCAGGTCTTTGTTCGTGTTCTTCTCCATATCTACTGAAGTATGTTCTCTCGTCCCAAAAATGCGTTCTTATTCCTCTCGTCTCGTACTGCAAATTGATTTCTCCTTGTTCTCTAATCCAGTCCCATATATCCTCATCCATTAACCTACTTTCTTTTAGGTATTTTGCTCAGCAGGTACCCTAATGCTGCTGCTGTTATTAACTCTAAGATACTTATTATGATCCTAGCCACTGTACCAAGTATTATTTTCTGTCTCTCTGTCATTTGTTTTACTGCTTATTTATTCTATATTCTATTACCTAATTTAATACCGTTATTCTCATTATCACTACTGATATTGACTAACGTATTAAGAACACTTTTTTCCCTTTTCTCCTACACTTTTTAATTATTTTTATTTTCTCTAATTCTTTTATTTTTGTCTGCTCCCCATTTTCTGGAAATGTGACCAACCTGTTTACTGGTAGCGTAATGCTTTAAAACAATCCACTTTCCCAGGAAGACTATTTACAGCAGGGGAAACAGACCTGCTCATGCATGAAGTTAAAGCGCACATGCAGAGAATGGCATTAAAATTAATTGTGAATTAATTGTGCAACGTGCTGCAAATTTTTTTAGTTTCTAATTAGACGCTTAGTTCTCTTTAAAATCGTGTTGTTCAGTTATGGAATAACAGGTGAAATCAGCGGGGTTTTAATAAGCTGAGAGTATGGAAACCTTGTCAGTGTAATTTAAAAATATGAAGGACGAAGAATACGGTTCAAATTCAGTTAACATGGTGACATTTATCTCCGTTTTTTAACCGTACGCTATTGAAAAAACCTTATGCACAGCGAATCCGGTGTAGCCTAGGCTATTTGAAAAACAATAAATGCAATATTCACTGGACAAAGTTTTGAACTTTTTTCAGTCAAAACCATTCTATTTACTTACACGTTGTAGACCTAGAGAGCTGTATTGTAATGACATCTGAAGCGCATTTTCAGAACTCAAATGTCCGTCTATTGCAGTGAGCGAGTCATCATTGACAATTCACGCATTATGCTAGATATGTTATCAGCAAATGGAAAGTAATTTTTAATGGATAGCCATTGTCCCGTCACAGAAGATTGTCCCCCCAGAAGATTACAGGAATTATTGGCAAATATAGGCTAAGTCATAGCTTGATCCAGGATAATTGCGAATAGTCTATACATGTAACCTTACACGTACCATCGCACATCGCCTGGATGTTCATGGAGTGGGCTGAAAGCAATTTAATGCGGCATTTCCTTTCGCTGAGGGACAGGCATGTGGTATTTAACCTATGGACCCTTTTATTATTATGCATTTTTTGTTATAAAACGGGTCATTCTGACCACGCATTATGATTGGTTGAGAGGCGTTCAAAGGTGTGTCTATATTCGCGATATAGTACCCCTATGATGCAATAATACACCTGTTTACCCTGGACGTTTAAATTAATATCACTCCGCACGTCCGCAGCAAAAACTTTCTGATGCTGTGCTGGAGGCTGAAGAAATAATGTCCGTGAGTGGACATAAAATCGAAAGCTACTGGAAACCAAATCCACTGGAAAGGAAATTAACGGTGGAGTGACATTCTCACTGGAGAGCCAGATTCGTCTTTTTTATGCTAGTAACGATAGCAACCGTTTAGGCTTACAGCTGATTCATGAAACCGGTTAAAACGTAAGCTAAATCTGCAGATAAAAAAGTTTGTATTCGGCACGTTACAGCAACTTTAATCTAGCAAACCATTTTTGTGTTTAGAGGTGCATTATTTATTCAGTTTGGAAATACGAATTTAGTTGGAATTTAGCTAGCTAGGCTTAGTAATTAGCTAGCTAGCTGTAAACATAGCCTACCGACTGGTTGTATGAAAGCAAGTTAACGTTACTTCACATCTGTATAGGCTATATATAGATAACTGTTTTAGCTAACGTTATAACTATTACATTATATTATTATTGTGATTATTATGTTATTAGCACATAACGCTAGCTATTAGTTCGTTTGCTAGCTAGCATTCCATTCCTAGCTTTGTTTGTTTTTGTGTTGCATGGCAACAGCTACACTGGGGACTATTTTCTCTGCTGTTGAAATTAAATTAATAACTGTTTAATTAAATTAATTAACCGTTAATTAAAAATTGTTTTATTGAAAGTGTGTCTTGTCCTTATATATTATTTACAATATAGCTGCCAACCGTATTATAAAAGCAATAAGGTAACTCGACGACGTACAATACCGTCAATATAGTCACAGTTAAAGGGTTGCCGGCCCTCCGCTTCGCGTCGGGCCTAACAACACCCTTTAACTGTGACTATATTGACGATATAGTACTGCGTCTCGTACCTTATTGCTTAAATATAGCCTACACAATAATATTTCACATTGTAATCGTGATATTTTTAGTCATGCTTGTGCGCGCCCCTGTGTGTAACAGAAAGGAGGGTGTACGTGTATTGTGAACACGCCTATGTAGGCGCACTTATATGCGCCGTTAAAATAACATGTAAACGCGCTTTCTGCTGGCCCAAGATAGCAATATGCCAAAAATGATCCTGGCCACTCCTCATCTTAAGACCAACACGCCCAGTTCACTTGTAATCAGCGCAAGAATACATGGTATTTAAACGATGTGAGCGCTAGGCGTTATAATGAGCCCAGCGCCGGGTGTAAGATAGCAAAGATACTTACGTTTGGGTTAGCGCCGGGTGTAAGATAGGGCCCAAAGAAATCTAGCCGAAATATTTCTGAATTTTAACAATAAATCAGACTGGACCATACAAACTTTTTTTTTTTTTTTTTTGTGAAGGTAACGCAACTTTGGATTTTATTTAAAAATTTTTATTCACACACTTAACACTTTATACATTGAGTGTACAAACAAAATAGGTAAATGCCGGAGTCTACATTAATGAAGTAGCCTATATTGCAACTGTTAGAGGATTTCACTTTTAATTTTTTTCAAGTCATGTCGAATAACAGCAATAACACATTTTTTAACAGTGATCCCAGGATTTATACAGCTAAGTAACAGGATTCATACAGTTTTCCTCCTTCATTAAATGGTTCAACACTGGAAGGCTATTTTTTAGTGTCGGTATAAGCAACTGTTAACTGAACAAGTTGGGCGGTTTACTACAAACTGTTTCACTGGATATCTCTGCCGGGAGTTACAGATGTTTGTCAGGACTGAAATGATCATAACTATAGGCTACTTACTAACACTACTCACGCCGTTAGTGTAACATAAAATCACATTTCCATCTGATGATGAGTTTTATTTTGATAAAGTTTTATTTGTTTTGTTATTCACTGTTTCTTATAATAGACGTTGTATTGATTGTTTGATTCAAATACTGGTTACTCTTGTTTCCTGTAACGCAATTTTCTCAATGATTAAAAATATATTTAGTCTTACATTATTCTTTATTCTAACTTGCAGATACAATTATCTTTCCCAAAATTGCTTTCGGGCTTAGTAAATCATATTACACGTGCTAAAGTAATCCATTTGCATGACCTCCCACTATTTTGCGAAATAAAGTTTTAACACACGCATTCCTCTTTGCACCTCGTGAGGTTGATCACCTCGGGCGATTTTTCAAATGTGTGACCTTGGTAAATTTTCATCTTTTGAATATCTTGCCCTTAACCTCAAGGCTAATCCAGCGGTGCTTATTATAACACTATACAGGCCACCCAAACAATTTCCTCTATTTCTTCCAGAACTCTGAGCTACTCTCAGTTATCATTATGAGATATGATAGTTATTTTAAATGGGGATTTTAACATTCATGTGAACAACAGCACAGACTCCTAGGCAACCGTTTCTGAGCTTACTTGACAGCCTTGACTTAACTCAACATATAAATGAAGCTACTCATCAACATGGTAACATACTTGACTTGGTCATATCTTAAACATTGATAATATTGTGGTGTCTGATATTACCATCTCTGACCATTACTGCGTGTTCTTTGATGCCCCTTTAATCTTACCCAGGTACTCACAAAAGCGTACACTTAAAAAATGCCGTTTAGATGCAGCAGCAGAGCTTAAGGTCTCTGGGTTTTTAAGTTAATTCGACCCACTTAGTCTGGGTAACTCTATAAATGAAATGGTTAATCTGATCAAAAACGTCTCAGACGTAAAAAAAAAAAAAAAAAAAAGCCAAGTTACTCACGCATAGCCTACAGAGCATTGTCTATAAGTCCTTAATTCCAACTTGCAAAAACTAGGCCTGCCTTTAAAAGTATTGATATCAAAATGTGGCCAAGTTACAACTAACAATATTGCCTTATGTATTAACTTTCTTAAATTATTAAATGCAACTTGGCCCTGTGTTTCTTCATCTTAGCATGTGAAGAGATTGTGCCTCATGGAACAACATATGATTTCAATTCATGTTTTTAACAGTTGATGAATAATTACACTCCAGAAAGGATATGGTTATACTTTGTTGGCAAGTTTACTTTAGAAAATGTACAGGTTTTAAGTGCTGCTACAGAAAGGCAACCGTTTCTTAAGTGCTGCTACAGATTTCTTTACAATTCACAAACAGACATTTATATCAAGAAACATCATGTACAATAGAGAAAGGGGGGATGAATAAATAAATGAAGATAAAAATGAGTAATATTTTTACCTAGAAAATAGCGTACATATAGCATTTTTACAAACGTATCCAGACATGTTTGTGGGTCAGATGATGGCAAATAAGTAAACTAGTAAATAGTACTACTAATTTTGTTAACATAATAGTAGTTATGATATTTGCGAACAGAATTTTGTGAACACAAGGATATCTATGCTCTGTAGGACCACACGGGTTTTGATAGAAATCCAAATATTCCAAATAAATCAATAAATACATAATAATAATAATAATAATAATAATAATAATACATTTTATTCATTCTGTGCTTTTCATAGACCCAAAGCAGTGGATGCAGACAATTGTTCAAACATGCCCGATAGTGTAGTAATTTTTCTGTTTCATTTCTAAGTGCAAGTTGTAACACATCTGAATCAGAGTATTTCCACTATACATTATTCTCATTTTGCAGTTTGATGTGGAATATACAATTTCATTGACCACATTCTCTTGAGATGGTAAGACGAAGAAACACAGGGCCAAGTTGCTTTAAATAATTTAGGAAAGTTTGGATAGCATTGCTTTGGAATAGAGCTAGTTTAATTAGTGTGAGCTACGATAGGAAATATTGTTAGTTGTAACTTGGCCACATTTTGATATCAATACTTTTAAAGGCAGGTCTAGTTTTTTCTAGTTGGAATTAAGGACTTATAGATAGCGCTCTGTAGGTTATGCGTGAGTAACTTGGATTTTTTTACGTCGGAGACATTTTTGATCAGATATCACTTATTTTTGGTAGCTAAGTAATGATGAATAATGCATGAAGATACACTACTCACAAAAAGTTAGGGATATTCGGCTTTCGGGTGAAATTTCAGGATGAACCTAAAATGCACTATAACCTTTACAGGTGAAATTAATTTGACCTTCTCTAAACTTTTGAATGCACATGTCCAACTATTCAATGTTTCAGTACTTTTTGCACAACTTGCTGTTCTCTAACAAGGAGCTGAACGGCAAAATTCACAACAGGTGTTTGATCCATGAATCGACCAATACATTTCCTGGTTCAATTAGAATTGGTATTTAAACAGTCCTCTTCATCATGCTGTTCACATTTTGACATCATGAGACCAAGACGACACCTAACAATTGATCAACAGTACCTCGCCATTGCGAGGCTTCAAACAGGATGTTCTCAGAGGGAAGTGGCCACTGAGCTTAGAGTGTCACAGAGTGTCATCAGCAGGTTGCAACAGAGATACAGAGAGACTGGAAGAGTCACAGAAAGGCATAGAAGTGGACGTCCTTTGGCCACATCCCACACTGATGACCGCTTCATTGTGAACAGTGCCCTGCGGAACCGGATGATGAATGCCACTCAACTCCAGGCACATTTAAGGGAGGTGAGAGGCACCCAAGTGTCACGTCAGACCATTCGAAACCGTTTACATCAGCGTGGTCTGCGTGCTAGACGACCTGCAAGGGTACCTGACCACACCACCAGGCACAGGCGTCATCGTCTTGCATGGGCCAGGGAGCATTTACGCTGGACGAGGGACCAGTGGGCCTCAGTGCTGTTCTCTGATGAAAGTCGATTCACGTTGAGCAGAAATGATGGCCGCCAACGATGTTGGAGACGTCAAGGAGAGCGCTATGCATCAGCCACTGTTGTCACCAGACGACCCTTTGGTGGTGGCGGTGTTACAGTGTGGGCAGGTGTGTCTAGTCAATACAGAACTGCCCTACACTTTGTGAATGGTACAGTGACAAGCCCATACTACCTGAATAACATCATTAATCCAGTCATTGTGCCCCTGCATGAACAACACAGGCCTAATTTCATCTTCATGGACGACAATGCTCCAGCTCATCGAGGTCGCATCATTAGGGAAAGGCTGCTGGAGACTGGGGTACCTCAAATGGAGTGGCCTGCACTTTCTCCAGACCTGAATCCCATAGAAAACCTATGGGATCAGCTGACTCACCGTGTAGAGGCTCGTAACTCTGTACCCCAGAACCTCAATGACCTGAGGGCCGCCCTTCAAGAAGAGTGGGATGCCATGCCTCAGCAGACAATAAGTCGACTTGTGAACAGCATGAGACGTCGTTGTCAAGCTGTAATTGATGCTCAAGGGCACATGTCAAGTTATTGAGACATTGACATTTTTGTTGTGGTATACCCACCACTGTTGTTGGCTTTTGTTTCAATAAATTGTTTGAGATGAGGAAATCACCATTGCATGCTTCTACTTAAATGCCCTACTTTCATGATACGTATAATATCACTGTAGCGTGAACTTACATTTTCCATAAATTTCACCCGAAAGCCAAATATCCCTAACTTTTTGTGAGTAGTGTAATAACATCGAGAGACACATGCATACAGAATACATGCATGAAGATATTCGCGTAACTATAATGCCTGATGAGAATGAGAACATTTCTGCTATTACCGATAGCCCACAATTACATTAAAAGAGTTTGTAGATGAGCTGTATTTAATGTCTAATGAAATACAATGAACAGCACCACCTGAACTTTGGATCATGAAGAAGCATGTAAATGAATTAACCAAGTCTATATGGAGACATGCATGCACAATAGGCTAGACACAAACACATTGTAGCTGAAAGAAATACATACAGCCTAAATAGTTAGTACAGCCTAAATAGTTTGCATAAGTAAAATATGGAAATAGAGTTGTAAAATAGGCGTATTAGTATTCTATAGAAATACATTTAACGTTAGGCTATTCAACACTGGCTTGTTGGATGCGTAACTCCAAGCTTCCATGTCTGGGCTATAAGAGCTGCCGACTTCATAAACACAGCATAATTCCTTCGCAGTTTTTTCCGGTAGTGTAGCCTAACGTTGCCTGCGGGAAATCTTTTGGTACCGGACCATGTAGCTAGGTTTAGTTTAGTTTTCTGTAGTGCAATGGATGTATAAGGCATGTTGATTCGCTTCGTAGTAGCCTAGCTTGTACCTGCTTCCTGACTAGTAGCTGACTGACGTTTCCCTGGCAAAACTAACGTTGGCTAACAAGCTTAATTGGACAACACATATTTCCCAGGAATCTTAGCCAGAAAGAACACAATAGATACAAGTAAGAAAGTAGCCTACCAGAGATTCTTCTTCTTATTATTATTATAATTAAAAGTGTTTGCAGTAAGCTACATTGTCTTCAGAGTAGCGTAGTAGACTAGAACCATGTTCCCAGGCTATTGTAATTTTTTTAAGTGACTAACCATGAAACAGATATGTTTGGGGAATTGGAGGTTTATAAATCCGATCTCTTAAGGGTTTGCACCTTATAGTAGGCTATCATCAATTCTTAATGTATTATCATAAATTCTTAATTTTCCTAGTAATTCATTTTGTGGTGACATTGTGTTATGTGTGAAAAGGATAAACTGAACAGAGCTGAAGTGAAGAAATGAATGAAGACATAATAAAGAAATGTTGGCCGAGGCGAGCGTTGAAGGTTTGGTTTTTCACAGTGAGTCAGACATGACCACAAGAGCACAGCAGGCTCCAGACAGACACATTTTTTTTGTCGGCATTTGTGCGAGATTAAAACATGTAGCCAATGGCACAGTTATTTATTAAAATTTTTTTTACATTAATGCAACAACGCGATATTAACCAGATGATATTCTACGTTAAAACCTTTTTCTTTGCTTGACAAATTGCCATGGGATACCTGTTCCCATAACGTTCTAACTGTTATGGTGTCCAGTGACTGAATTGTGTAACTAACAAGGTACAAGTGAACAGTTAATATTGTAAACATGTCTTTGCCTTTACAATAAAAAAACATTATTGTAACATGTGTGCACACTGTTTTAGTCCAAAATGAAATGACACTTTTTAGTACCAGGCGGGGATCAAACCCAGATCTCTGGCATGATAAGCATTGATGCTCACCACTATACCAACGCCTGTTGGTACAGTCATGTGATATAGGCTATAGGCCATTTGTCAGTGACATTTGTTTCCATACTGCGTAACGTTACCTGAAGTGGTGTCGTCTGACTTTCACCATTTCGCTGTAGTACAAGTGAAACTTTGAACAGTTAGGCTAATATTGGAAACATCTTTTGCCTTTGCAATAAAAACATTTTTGTTAATGTGAAAATAAGTCTAATAAACGAAAAGTATAACTTGAACCCCCAATCCTCTGTGTGAGAGACAGCAACTCTAACCAGTAGGCCACAGTAGCTTCATGGAAAACACCACGCCATATAGCCGTTTTGTCTGTGATTCTGGGATGTGTCCACATTAGTTTGAAGCGTTTTTATTGGTTGATAAGCTTGGGAGAGCAGGTATGCGAAGTTGTTATCCAATGGGGAGAATTATTCTTTGAGGGTACGGCAGGAAAAATGGGAAGAAGAAGAACAATGAGAAGAAGAAGTAGAAGCAGAAGCAGAAGGACGTCAAAATAACCCAAGTTTGGGGTTTTATTGTGTGGATGTGTGAAGTTGTATCTGAATGCTGTGTGGTTACATGAGGTCAGAACATACAGAAGTTAATGTTTTTAAGGGCTGAGAGTCTGTGGTCATTGTGGTTACTTCTGTAGAAAACCCTGAAAAGTGACAAACTCTCGGTGCTGTATAGGTATTGGGCATACCCCGCCTAGCCGTAACTTGGCGGATGGCATACCTGCCATCCCAATGTCCTCAACAACAACCTTGCTACTACTCTAGACAAAGTTGCACCACTCAAGATCAAAACAAAAAAATGTGGTAAAACGTCACCATGGTTAAATGGTTCTATTTGTGAGCTCAAAAAATCATGTTGAGTAGCAGAAAGAAAATGGCGAAAAACTAAGCTTGAGGTACATTGCAGTATTTTTAAGGAATCTATCGTTATCTATAATAACTGGTACGCTATGCAAGGAGGACCCATTTCTCGAAGATCATTGCCAAGAGCGATGGAAACTGTAGAATGTTTTCAATGATAAGATTGCGACCATCAGAGCTGGTATCTGTCACTGATTCTACTGCCCCCTGCTGTAGACCTTGTAAAACGCAAGTAACCATGAATAATTTTACAAGTATCTCTGTTCCAGAACTCTATAAAATTATAGGTGAGAGCAAATCCTCCACCTGCGATCTTGATCGCAAGATACTGGACAAATAGATAAGTAAGATACTGGAGAAGGTAGTTTTTAACCAGATTAGTAACTTTCTGAATAAAATAATATACTGGAGAAATTTCAGTCAGGTTTTAGAGCCACCCACAGCATGGAGACCGCTCTGACCAAAATAATAAATGATCTGAGACTTAACACTGATACAAACAAAGTCTCAGTTCTGGTTCTTTTAGACCTCAGTGCAGCATTTGGCACAATTGATCATAATATCCTCATAGATCGTCTAGAGAACTGGGTCGGTCTCTCCGCCTGTGTTTTAAATGGTTCTGATGTTATATCACTAGGAGGAAATTCTTTGTTTGCCTTGGGGATTATGTGTCATAAAGGCACGATATAAACTGGTGTTGCACAAGGAAGCTGTCTTGGTCCATTACTTTTTTCCTTATATATGCTTCCACTAGGTGGGGTCATCAGCGAATGTAATATCAATTTCCATAGCTACGGTGATGACACACAACTATACCTCTCTATTGAGCCAAATGATGGAAATACCCTAACCTCTTTGACTTCCTTCTTGTCTGCCATCAATGAGTGGATGAGCAGTAACTTTTAAAAAATTAATGAGGACAAGACTGAAATTTATTTTAATTGGTCCAAAGCAAATAAGACAGCTACTTCTCAGTAAACTGGGAAATTTGGACCCCCAGATCAAACCAGAAGTAACAAGCCTGGGGGTCATCTTAGACTTTGAGTTTTACTTCCCACATAAATAGGGTGACAAAGACAGCTTTCCTTCATCTCAGAAACATTGCTAAGGTGTGACCAGACATGACGCTGAAAAATGAATCCATGCTTTTGTGTCAAGCAGACTAGACTACTGTAATGCCCTTTTTACTGGGCTCCCCAAAAAGTCTACAAATAAGCTACAGCTCATCCAGAATGCCGCTGCGTGGCTCCTAACCAGAAAAAAGAAGAGACCAGAACATATCACTCCGGTGCTGGCTTCCCTACATTGGCTCTCAGTGCTGTCTAGGATAGATTTTAAGGTTCTCCTACTGGCCTACAAAGCCCTAAATGGCCTGGTCTGTGCTTATTTTACAGACTCCCTAGTCCCTTATGCCCCTGCACGAGCCCTCAGGTCATCTGCTGCTGGCTTGTTGGCCTCACAACACCATGGTGCTAAAAGAAAGATTGGGGAAGCAGCCTTTTTAAATTATGCCCCCAAGCTATGGAACATCCTGCCAAGGGCTATTAGAGAGGCCAACTCCATAGACACTTTTAAACGTCTTTTAACATTTACGTCTTTTTATCTTATATTGTTTTATATACTTCATGTTCTTATTTTGCTGTGATTTTGGAGTTTTATTTCATGGGCTTTCTCTTTATGCTGTGTATCTGTTGTTCGAATCTGTATTCTTGTTTTAATCTGTACTTTTATGTAAAGCACTTTGAGCTGCAACTATTTATGAAAGGTGCTATACAAATAAAGTTTATTATTATATTATTATTAATGTAGGCCCAACATGTTTAAGAGTTTTGTGTGTGTCACGTGGGAATAGTAGCTATACTTGCTATGATATGCGCTAAATAATAAATTACTTTTTAACCAACAGTTAATAGTTTTTTACTGTTATGAGGCATGTTACCTTGGTTGCTCCGTTAAACAATTACTGGCATAGCCCAAGTCTGAGTTACAGGTTACAGCACATTTTTGATATCATATCCCTATAGTACATTATATCTCTATATTTTACAAGTCACAGTTACAGAACGTTGTTTCATTGCCAGCTGGAAATTCTTGTGTCATATAATTGTTATTTACTGTTCTTGCAAGTGACTGCCAAAGATGTTCAAACTAATTTCTACAGAAGAGTAATGCTGCAGATTAATTTTCATACATAGCGCAGAGAGACTGCTATTTTGTGATGACGGTTAATTTTATTTGAGAATTACATTGAATAGTTTGTGGTGTTTGTCCTTTAGGAGAGAAGCCATATCACTGTGACTGGGAGGGATGTGGCTGGAAGTTTGCCCGCTCCGATGAGTTGACGCGTCACTACAGGAAACACACGGGCCATCGCCCTTTTCAGTGTCAGAAATGTGATCGGGCCTTCTCCAGGTCAGACCACCTCGCTCTGCACATGAAACGCCATTTATGAGACTGGACAGAGGAGAATTGTTCAATCCACACTGCCTTTGAACAGTCAGTGTACTGCATGACAAGCTGTGACATCCACAGCAAAGAACTCTTGATTTCTCAGATGTTGGCTCTTACAACTTTGATCTTGCAATCTACAGGACTAAACTGGAATTCTCACTCTTTTCCCTGACAAGACTTGGTGGACCAGGTGCCAAAATAGGACTGGAAATATGTGCAACTCAGGGAAAAGTTATGAGAAAATTGCTAAAAGAATAGAGGCCTTTCACCAGCAACATTCCATTTGCCTTCCCAAGAACACACTGTTAGACATTTTGTATTATACATATATTTTTATATTGTTCCTGCCAGTCATTATTCTTTATTATTATTTTTTTTCACTTTTTTATTTCAGGTACAGAAGATATTTTTCAGTTATTTTTCAGTAAAATATATTTAAAAGTACCAAAGGATGAATATAAGCAATTTTAAAAAATGTTTTACAGACTCCAGGGGCACAGTGGCTGCAGGCTTTAGTGTGTTTTTGCATTAGTTGATTAGTTTAAAGGGGCAGTTCTCTTTCTGCGGTTTAAAAAAAATATTATGTCCATTTCAGTGTATGTTTTCAATTGGGCCAGACAGGTTATATATGCAATGAAGGATATGTTAGATACAGTAGAATCTCAATCTGCTTAATTGCATAATGCATTTGTCAGCAAATTTTACATGACTATCTGAAGTTGATTAGACAGAGGAGCCCAGATGAGAAGATGTTATATGGCATGTATTTTATGTAAAACTTTGTGATACAGGTCAAATTGTTCCACTTTCTCTCTGGCGTTGCGAACGACATTGTCTGATAACGGACGTTGTATACTCGTGTGTGAACTCAGAAAGAATCACGCGTCTGCTATTGCCACCATTTTCAATATAAAGACTACAGACTACGGTTTATTTATGCCGCATCTGCCGACTTTTAACATTTATTTCTCAATGATTATGTGATGTAATTGGACATAATTCAATGCAAATATCCAAAGTATGCAATAATGGTTTATGCAAATATGTGATCCTATAAATTGGAATGAAGGGGAAATTATTAAACCTTTATTTAACCAGGAAATGGTTTGGGATTTGCCACTTATATGCATTACGTGAATTCTACTGTACTATTTTTTGGGGGGGTGATCAACTTCTGCAAACACAAAACCCCTGTCCGCCCCGTCCCCCTCTTGGCTGCTCTCGGGGTTAGTCATATAAAGCAAGGTCATATGGGGGTTTGTGGTGTAAAGCAAGAAAGCAACTCCAAAGCATCTTGTAAATTGGCATTGATTCCAGATGTATGAACTGATTAATTTCATAGTGTTATTCTCAATGTATGTATGAACTGATTCATTTCACACTGTTATTCACAATTATAAACATCAACATCTGTATTTATATTGTACCTGTACTTCTTTCCTTCAGTGCAGCAGTCTCAGGTTGCATGTGTCACAGGAAATGGTTCTAACCGAAAATGAGATTAATGTAATTTTTTGAAGAATAATCAGGTAATCTGGAGACATACCATTGCTAGTCAAGCTGCTTTGGATTTGCTTGATGTGTGTCTTCTTGCTTTTGTCTATGAACCCCCAAATGAGCCTGCAGCCATTGTAAAGCCTGCTGGTCAATAGCTGCAAGTTCTTCTGTAAGTGTCTAAAATGTCCTTCATTGTGTGCAAAAACTGGAGCAATCGAAAACATACAATAAAACTGAAACAATATCATAAAACCCCTGAAAGTGAACTATCCCTATAAGGCATTAATAGGCTATAGAGGCCACAAATGTGGGTTGCAAGGCTTCTAACCAAGGCTTTAATTGGTTGATGTTTGGACAGCACTAAATCCTGCACAGACTATGGCCCTTGATGACTTCAGTTTCACACCCCTGCTTTAATATGATGGCTCCACTGCACCGTGGTTCCAAAGTGCAATAACCTATGAAGTCATCGAATTAAATGCATTAAAAAGAACTCTGAACAAAGTTTTTGTTTGCAGAAAATTATGTAATGTATATTAAGTGATGTTTTAGTACATTTGTAAATAAAACATTTTTTAAAGTTTGTATTTTTTTGGCTCAAGCACCACCTTTTTTGAACAGAAGCCCGAAAATAAAATGATTATTGTTCTTGAACTCGTTGATACAGGCATAATCCAGGTCTCTTCTGTAAAGTAACACTTAGGAGTTTGTTAGCTAAGAGTCAGAATTACTCTAGGTATTACTGAAACAAAGTAACAGAAGCTCAAACACATTGTAAGTAGAAGTTTTTTTCTTGCCTACAAGATTCATTCATTTATTTATTTTTGCCAGGATAAGCATATCTACTTTACCATGATTTGTGTCAGAACTTACGCTGCGTTCTCACATCGAGCAACTTCGGTCGCCCAGTTGCCAGAAGTCCATTCATTCTCTATGAAGCTGAGTGACGGGCTGTGTCTGAATCAGAGCCCTGTTCCCTGTACACTGTCCCCTGTCCATTCAGACCCCTGTCTACTATGTGCCCTGTCCCCTCACATTGCAAGCAGTGTGCGAAAGAAATCCCGCAAAACTCTTTCCAAACTAGTGAGGAAGTAGTTTGTAATATCTTTTTAAATTTTTTTGTTTTTATTGAGAATATCAATCAGTTAACATATGACAATTGTTACAAAGTGTAGACTATGAATGAAGATAGAATTAACTAAATAAAAAAGAGTATTTCACAATATGACCCACTCTTGTACCATAGATATGCACATACGCTCTACGTGTTTTACGTTTTTAACTTCCGAGTTACTTACTGAAATTGTCGGGTGAGTGCACAGTTCTGCAGATGTGTGCTTCTGAATTCCCTCAACAAAACCCCGGAAATAAGGGGTTCATCCTGGTATTTTAAGTGCCCCCATTTGTGAGAAAAAGTCGCCCACTCAAAAGCTTTTTGACGAAGTGGACTCAAATATGTGTACTCAAAAGGGTGTAGGGCTCTGATTCGGACACAGCCACGGTCAGCGACCTGAGCAACTAGGCAACTGAGCGACCAAAATAGGCCGATAAATGTTGCTCGCAGTTTAAGTTTTTCGCCGACATCGGCCATAACAGCCAATCAGAGTTCCACGCTTCATATTTCTCCAACCGACACAAAACCATTTTGTGAATAATTGTTCCGTAACCTACGTAATATTGCCTATCAAACTAAGCTAGGCAAAATAGGGTTAGCAGCGGTAACAACAGTGAATAATTTATATATTATCATTGTATAATTATCAGTGTCATAACATAAACTTAAAGGATATATGTGGCTTGTTCTACCAATATCACATTGAGCCCAAACTACATGTTATACATAAATCTATCTATCTAGATAGATAAAGATCGCAAGCTCGCAATGAAGATAGATATAGCCTATAGCTAGCTAGCGAGAACACATAATTATCAGTGTCATGACATAACTATAAAGAATAGGCTGCATTGCAAATATGTCTTTCTTATATGTAGGCTACTGCCGTTGTTTCTCTTCATCAAAAAATTGTAGCTGCACGAGCTGACTTGGATGACACAACGGGAAGCTCTTGCCCCGCCCCAGCCTAGTAGACTTGACCCACCCAGCAACCAAGGCTGCGGCCCAATCCAGTTTTTGCTCCACCCTCGTAAACTTCACTTGCAAACTTCACTTGGGAGGATGTGACGCACATATCAATAAAACAGGAGTATACACTTGCGTTTAGCGAGTGTGAGGGAGCGAGGGCGGAGCGGGTTATTTGAATTGAGACGCACTTCACCGCATCTATACTCGGAAGTTAACCATGCTGCTGCACAGTGGCGTATCGTGGGATCTCGGATCATGTAAAACGTCACCGTAGCCTAGCCAACCTTTAAACGGATGAAACTCTCAACCTGTTTACATTAATTATCAGTCAAGCAATTGATTTACTGAATAACAAATATCAATAAATACAGCAAGTTTTGTGGGCTAGCATATTTCTTTGTGTTATAAAATCGTGTAGCATGTAGGACAACCCGTGCGCTGGAATAAAGCATTTAAACCAAACATATTCTCAACCTGTTTCTGTTTATTTTGCTTGTTATGTGTCAATCAAACAAATTCCCTGAATAATCAAGAACAGTTATGTAGGCTAGCATATAGGCTAATGATTAACAAATGACAATGACAAAGAGATAACTAACGTGTGTCATGGTTTTTAACCCTTTCCCGTATGCGGTCATTTCCTTGGTGGCCACGCGAGGGCGCTACCCTTTTGGTGGATGCTTGCTCCGTCCTGCGTGGATTGCGGAGCTTCTGTTATCGTGCACACCTGTGCGTGGTCACCTTGAGATATTTAAGCCTCCCGTTTCCTTCGTTCGGGGCTTCGAGATTGTTTGTTCATTGTTTTGTACTGTGGTGTTTTTGTTGGCTGTGAGTTACTCGTACCATTTGGGCTACTCGCCTATTTTAACGTCTCTTTGTTGAGGCAGGGCTTATTTCTTGCTGGCTTGGTAGTTACTTATCTCGTAGAAGTATGGGACCGCGGATCTCTGCTCTATTTCGCCTTTTTGTGCTTTTTCTCCGTGTATGGAGATTTGGGCGATTCTGTTCGGAACTGTAGTTCTGTTCGCCCTTCGGTGCATTTCGTCTCATAGGGAGATCGGGCGTTTCGCTTCTACTTGGTTGCTTAGCTCGTAGAAGTATAGAGTAGCTGTTCTTTGTTCCATTTTCGCCTGTGATTGGTTCCTACTGAGAGTCCTGGCGTTTGCTTCTACTCATTTCCGTGTTACGGTGAGCCAGTGAGTAGCTTTGGTACGGTTATTCCCTGTTTTGGCTGCTTCTCGTGGACTACGTTCCTCTTTGTTGTGAGTCAGGGTTTTTGTTGATATTTAGAGGCTGTCGTGCTATTTTTGCGTTGGTCTTTTGTTGCAGCTGTCCTCCGTCCTTTTTACCTAAGGGACTATTTTGTTCGGAACTGTTGTTCTGTTCGGTTTCCGGGTATGTTTCTCCTTGTTTGGAGTTTGGGCGAGGTTGTGGACATGTTTGTGTATGACTGCGTGTAGCATGGGAACGTCTGTTCTCGGTTCCTTCGCCTCGTTACATATTCCTTTACTGAGAGGCTAGGGCGTGTGTTGTCTAAGCTTGCGTTAGTCATTTTGGATAAGTAAAGTTATGGGACTGCGGTGCTCCGTCGGCTCACCTGTAAAATGTTTCTCTCTCCTGGGAGATCGGGTGTTTACCCCTTTGTTTTCTGCATTTGACTGCGAGCCTATTCATCTAGCCATGGAACGTTAAATCTCTGTTCCTGTTCGCCTCGTTACATTTCCCTTTACTGAGAGGCAGGGCTTGTATTTGTGTTTGTGCTTGTGCTAGTCAGATAGCCGATAATTTCGGTGCAGCTGTCCTTTCGTCTTTTGTGCTTTTTCTCCGTGTATGGAGATTTGGGCGATTCTGTTCGGAACTGTAGTTCTGTTCGCCCTTCGGTGCATGTCGTCTCATAGGGAGACCGGGTGATGTTGTGGACATGTTTGCGTGTGACTGCGAGCCTCTTCTAAGCCTTGTAACATTAATTATCTGTTCCTTCGCCTCGTTACACAGGCTAGGGCGTGGCTCTCTATTTTAAGCTTAGTCATTTTGCTGGTAAGGCTATGGGACTGCGGTGCTCCGTCGGCTCGTCTGTAAAATGTTTCTCCCCCCTCGGAGATCGGGCGTTTACCCCCTTTAGGTTCTGCATGTGACTGTTAGCTTATGGAAGTAGCCACGGAACGTGATCTCTGTTCTTTCGCCTCCTCTTATACTATCATATCATTCTGCAATATTTGTTGACTGTTTATTTATTTGTGCCTTTATGCTACTCGTCCATTCTTGTGTGTCTCGTTTCCGAGACAGGGCGCATATTATTGCTGGCTATTCAGAGACCTGTCCTTGCGCTTCTACTTATGGGCGTGTGACAGTAAGTCGGTTGGTAGCGTCTGTAGGCGTGTTCGTTGTTATTGTGTCCTCCCTTATCTGCGGGGTTTCCCGCCTTAGTGGCCCTAGGGCTTTAAGAATCCCCTTGCTGCGTTTGGCTCCTCCTTCCTCACACGTCACGCCCCATTACAACGTGAGATTGTTTAATACTGGTGACGATAATTCTGAATAATTAACTGGCAAAAAATCCCAACGTTTTCTCTGAGTTACACGTTAGCATTGCGTTTTCTCCTCATCACGTTAAAGAATGTCATTAAGACGGCACTCAATTTAGTCAAAATGAATTAAACATTAGAAAGCATACATTTAAAGAGGAAAACCTCTTAAATTACTGGAACCAGCGTTGAGCGCAATGCATGCTTTCAAGCTAGTAAAACGAATTTACCAAAATATTGACTATTACCATTCAGTCCACCTTTAGTCTAAACCAGGCCGGCCAGCGAAGGATGGGCACCCCCTCTCTAGCCAGGTTCCTTCCGAGATTTCTTCCCACTGGGGAGTTTTTTCTCGCCACTGTTCAGTGTTTTTTTCTCCCCTACCGGGGAGTTTTTTACCTCATTTTGTTGGTTGGGGGCTAAGGCCTGGTTTTTTGCTCAATTTTCCTTCTGTTTCCCTGTGCAGCGTCTTTGTGACAGTTCTCTGTAAAAAGCGCTATACAAATAAAATTGAATTGAATTGAAATATGTGCTGTTCATTGATCACTTCGCATAACATAGGCTATTAACGCATTTTGCGTCAGCACAAATGTGAATATAGTAAAATGCTGCACACGTTTATTTAGCTATTCCTCCTGGTTATTGAGAAATTCTATTGTTAGGATAACAGGCAGCCTCCTGAAAAATATTGAGAGACGAGTAGCCTAATAATCAGTTTAAAAGCTAGATTAACTACAGAGAACCTGGTAGGCCTACATCCCACAGAATATTCTACTCTGTTGCACTAGCAATCTCTGTTGAAAAAAATGCCAAAACCTTGCTCCTCTGCCTGTATTTATTATTCTAAAATGCGTTCTGTGTGGGGAGGGGAGGGTGTGGCTACGGAGCCTGTGGTGTGGGATCAGGCCTTTGTTACCATTGCAGCTAGCTAGCTGGGGTGAAGAAGAGGAGGTACAGTGAAGCAACAAGCCTGCAGGGCATGTTCAAGAAGCGGAGTCAACTTAGGATTTTCTTTTCCTCAGCTGCAATTTAGCAAAAGTACATGGAGTGAAAGTGAAAAGTGACATGGAGTTAGTGTTTTCTGTTGGACGTGTAAGTAACCTAGGCTATGTGACCTCTAGCTATGTAGCAACCTACGTTAGGTAAACGGTGAACAAGCACACCATTTTTTCAGCCAGACATTTAGAGCACTGAGCCAGCTGAATTTCTCATGCCACGGTTTAAAACGGGAAGCGATCCATCCTGAGATCACAAGCTTGCAATTGGGTTTGATACAGTTATAGGCCTACAATGAAATAAAATTGCTCTGTAAAACTTCTGATTTTCTGAACATGGTGTAATTTCTGCCCGTATGAATGATTACAGCTTCGGAGTGTTTTTTAATGATTGCGGGAGCTTGATGTTGTAGCCTATGTCATTCACTTTTGCACCCAGAAGGGTCTAGCTGCAGGGTCGGAGAAGCCTCACGCTTGATCGAAGCCTCACATGTGAGCAAGGAAACGGGTGCATGCGTGCGAATGTAGCCAAATCCCGGAGGCAAGCCACGCAAGAGCGAAGCCTGTTGCATGAGCGAAGTCTGTGGCTTGAAAAAGGAAGTGCACATGTGCCTGTGACATGAGCGCAGCCTGTGTCATGATTGAATTGCATGATATTGGAAATAAATGTACCGATTACTCTCAATATTAAAAATACACGACAAATAAAACTGAAGAGAGAAATCCCTCTATTTACATCCCAATAGTCAGAAAATGCACCCTCCCTTCCTCCACTACCACCTCCTCAACTCCGTGCCCCGGAAACGGATCTTTGTGTTTTAATCTAATGTTGCTGATTACATCTTAATTACGTATTAATGGTTACATATGAATTAATGTCTCGACGCAAACCGCAATGCCAGGTACATTTAATACTGTACATGCAAATACTTGTACTCAAAACGTTGAGGCAGTTTTGCATACTTCCGGGTAGGAGAGGAGTGGTAGTGGGGGAGTGGAGGAAAGGAGGTGGGGAGTGAATAATATTGGGACACAGGCTTCTCCGACCCTGCAGCTGGCTCTGTTAGCTCGCACCAGGAAAACAGTAGGCTACACTTTAAAATCCTTGAACCCACTGGCAACATTTACGTTGCAAACATAGAATCCCCAATTACAACTGTGTTTGTCAGAGATGGCAGTAAGGAGGAGCCAGATACATGCAGACGTTTTTTTTATTTGTAATAAAATTATCTTATCCACTAGTACTCGAGTACTTGTTTTTTAATTGATGCGTGCACATGTATGCAAATTAGCTACACTCACCATGCTTAAGTCTGACCATTTTTTAAAACGCTAATGGGTAAGGTTTTTCATTTCATGAATCCACAACATAAATTTATTACGAAATATTATGTTTAATATTTAATAAAATGTAATAAAACTGTAAATGAATCGTAACTATTAACCCTAGAACCGCAAAGTGGCATGCAAATTGGCGGTGTGATTTTAAATTAATCCGTGTTTGTGCCATGTTTCTGTCATGCCTTGACTTATACTAAATACTTTTTAAATTACACTTAGATTGTTTTTTTAACCACAAAAAAAAACCCTAAGCGCCACGTTCAGTTTCTTGCTATCGAAGAAAATAAATAGGCTAGCGTGAATAGTCTATTCCAGACTGCTAAAATAAAAAAATACCGAAGTAAACATTTGCTTTAGAAGCAATTTATTTGCAGAATAGGTGTTCAGCAGGGTGTTGAAGTGCTCAGCCCATCTGTCGAGGATCTGCTGTTTGTCCTTGTAGAGGGTGGCACCATCTGCTGATCTGACCAGGGTTACGTTCTTCCTCTGTGGGCCATAGATAGACTTGATGGCGTTGTAGAAAGCATAGGAGTTGTTGGTGTCTGCGTGGTGTTGTTGATCCACCAGTCATTCTCCATGGCTCTGAGGGTGCACTGGGTTTCGGCCCTGATAGTATTGAAGCGAGCCTTCAGCAAGGTGAATTGGGGGTTTGAGAGGTCAGCTGCAAGGGCCTTGTGTTTTGCCTGAAAGAGGTTATGATTACCTGGTGCACTGTTGTCAAACCAGTCTTGGTGTGTCCGTCTGGTGTATCCTATCAGATCAAAAACATCTATGACGTTAAAAAAAAGCCAAGTTACTCATGCATAGCCTACATAGCGCTGTCTATAAGTTCTTAATTCCATCTTGCAAAAACTAGGCCTGCCTTTAAAAGTCTTGCTCTCTCGTTGAGACTTGATGCAATGATGTGACAAAGTCGGAATGATAATAATTGCTGACCTAACGTTAGCATTTACCTACACAACTTTTGTCAACTGCCTGAATGTCAGCCAGGACAGTTAACGTTAGCTTGCTAACTTAGACTTCACACGGTTTATTTCAATTTCAGCTCATCATCATTACACAGGAGGATACGTTTGTTAACTTTTTAAGTGCACTTATATGTCTGCAGTATCGGGCGAATCGCGGAAGCTTGTTCGTTTCACCTCGTAAACTAATCTGGAGCCAGCTGCTTTCTCAGGGGCTTGTCCTGGGCTTGGTTAGGTTTTGGAGGCTGCTTGTTTCGATTTCCAGTCAGTCAACGAGCTTCACAATTTGGACCTAAAATTACTCGCACCGCAAAAACTCCCAATCATTGAACCTAGTAATATTCACGTAATGAAGAGAATGAGAGTTTTCAGTGCGACACTGCAACACTTTCTGATCAGATGGAATTACTAACGTTATTCGTTTTTTTTTTTTACTTGTCCATTCGGGCAAGTTAAGCTGTATTATGCTTGTCCGGCCACTTTTTTTACTTGTCCCGGACAAGCGGACAAGCGTTAATGTCGAGCCCTGGTCTAAGAAATGAAAAGTACTTAACAGTTGCACATTGTTTTTGTGGAAAATACACATGTGCCCTGCTGGGCTCAAACCCACAATCCACTGTGTGAGAGACTGCAGTTCTAACCACAAGGCCACAGTAGCTTCTTGGAAAGCATGAAGCCATTAGCTACATTAACATTAAAAAACATTAGTATGAAGCATTTTTATTGGACGATAAGCTTGATGAGCAGGTATACGGACCATACCCTCAAATAATAATTCTCCCCATTGGATAACATTGTGACGGAGGCAGGCAGTTTGGCAGGAAAATGGGAAGAAGAAGAAGCGGAAGAGGAAGGAGAAAAACGGCAAAATAACCCAAGTTTGGGGCTTTATTGTGTGGATGTGTGAAGTTGTATCTGAATGCTGTGTGGTTACATGAGGTCGGAACATACAGACGTTAATGTTTTTAAGGGCTGAGAGTCTATGGTCATTGTGGTTACTTCTGTAAGAAACCCAGAAAAGTGCCAAACTCTCTGTGCTGTATAGGTATGGGGCATGCCCCGCCAAGCCATAACTTGGCGGATGGCATACCTGCCATCCCAATAGACTGCTGCCGCCTGGTGAAGGGCATTACGTAGGGTGCTCCAAGTAGAGCTGATGTTTGGGTCTGCTGTTGTTTCGGGGATCCTAGACAGCTGGTTTGCAATCTGTTCCCTGAGCTGGTTGATTGAGTGTGTGGACTTCAGTGCCTCACAGTTGAGCTTCCTACATGGTGGTGTTTTCCTCAATTGAGGGCGAATTTCCAGGTTGAGTTTGGCTCTGACTAATCGATAGTTGGTAGGGTATTTGGAGCAGGCCTGCGCGATTAATAGATTTTAGTGAAGGTAGTTGAGCGCAGTCTCTACCCACACTGTCTTGGTTTCACCCTACGCTTTCCAGTGGCATGAAGAACTCATGACGACCTTCTATAGAGGGGAGTTGCAGAAGACTGCCAGAACACTGGTCTGTTGGTGACTGCCTAATGCGGGTTTTCTCCGCAGAACACATAAGACGCGGACCGGACTAGCACATAACATATAGCCTATACATGACCTGGGTCGAAGAAGACCCGTGCACACAACGAGGTAGAGGAATGCGGAAATCAGATGCAGGTGAAGCGAGTAGAGAATCACAGAAAGATATTCAGAGATAGAACAGAAGAAACGAAAGACAGCTGCAGATGGAAACTAAGATTGCATTAGTAAATTAGTAGGTTAGTAGAAATTCTAATTCCCTGACGTTAGTAAATTGGTTGATTCGTATTATTTACAAGTTAGTCGTTAGTGTATTAGTAAGAAACCTAATTCTAAGCAGTTAGTAGTAATTAGTAGATTAGTAAGCAATAATGACCGAGGAGCCGGGCATTACACAGTTTAAATGCCCGACGCGGAGGTAGTAAATCACCCGAGGCGCAGCCGAGGGCAATTTCCCTCCGCGAAGGGCATTTAAACTGTGTAATGCCCGGCTCCGAGGTCATTATTGCGCTTATACCATGGTTACCAACAATTATTATATATAGTTACATTTATATTTATTGATTTTTATCGACTTTATCAGCTGAAATTTAAATATCCTTCCGAGGCCATTTTGGCATGTAGTTTGCCGTTGTCATGCAAAACTGCTCGTTGATAGTTCTATTTGAACAGAAAACATCTCGTTGCTAATTCTATTTCTCGTTACTAGTTCTATTTTGTCCGTAGTTATGCAAAAACCTCTCGTTGGTAGTTCTGAAAACAATTGATTCTATAAGGAAGCAAATAGTTCCTTCTCAACTTTATACCATAAAATTAGCACCAATTTTGGTTATTTTTGTCATTAGTTACATTATTTAAGAAAATTGCATGAAACCGCAACTTAATTTACCTCCCTCTCTCCGTCTTGCTTTTTAAAAATGCTTTGGTCACGCAGCCTATTTTAAACAGCCCAGGCTAAGGAAATTGCATTTCACGATCTGCATCATGAGATGGAAACATCTGAAAAAAATAGCCTGCTGTAGATACAGAGTTTGTTACTGTTAGATGTAACTTGTCATATCTAAGACATTTCGCTGGATAAAATGTTTTTTTTTAATATACAGATTAACGTGCTTTGTTAAGTAACTTGTTCGCATTCGCAACCAGCGTTGCTCACGTCAGCGTTACATTACATTAGGTAAAGCCCTACTATGTTACGTTCATATTTCCAAACTGAATAAATACTGCACCTCTAACCACAAAACTTCTTTGCTAGATTAAAGTTGTTGTAACTAAGATATTTGGCGAAGACAAACTTTTCAAATCAGCGACTTTATTAATCAGCTGTTGGTGTTGCTATGGATACCATTCATAAAAGTGTCGACTCTAATGGCGCTGGCAGCAGATAACGTAGACGGCGTATTAATTTAAAACGGTGATTAAAATGTTGCCAGCGCTACTTCATTGCCGGGCGGTTTAACGAAATTATACCATGGCTTGGCTAAATACTTGATTCTGATTGGCTGGAGGGTGGGCATTTATTTCGTTAAACCGTTTCATTTGAGCATATCGGGGCAATACAAAAAGACCGTCTGTGCGTTTTTTGTTTTATTTTTTCCTCACAATACATCGTTGAGCTCACTGAAAGTCAGCAATTCTCCCATAGTAATACATTGAACAGCCAAGACCAACCAACCTAGTGACGTCTAAGATGGCTGCGCCCTAGTGGAAAAAAAGCTAATTGTAACTTATTTTTCCAGCAAATACGGGTCGGTTTGAGATTTGAACGCATGGTCATATCTAATTTAAGGTAAAAAGCTAACGAACCAGAGCCACTTTACTGAGTGCTTCATGTCCCCTTTAAAGGGGTAATAAACACCGGTGTTGTGAAAAATAAGTTCCCCCCTGTCAGTGGGCGGCAGTGTCGTATAATGGTTAAGCAACTGGCCTTGTAACCGAAAGGTTACAGGTTCGATTCCCAGGTAGGACACTGCCATTGTACCCTTGAGTAAGGTACTTAATCTGAATCGCTTCAGTATATATCCAGCTGTATAAATGGATAATATGTAAAAAATGCTAAAAAGTTGTGTAAGTCGCTCTGGATAAGAGCGTCTGCTAAAATGCCTATAATGTAATGTAATATGACGTCACAATTTAATGGGAATGTCCGTTTGTTCAGCGATAGTGTAAGGGGGAGTGTAAGGTTCGGAGAACCAAGCGCCACAACCACGGGATCAGAAAGTAGCGGACAGCTCCGCAATAGAGGGAGAAATGAAACAAAAACAAAAGGAATCAAAACCTCCCGGCGTAAGCCAACACAAAACAACCCAAAAGAGGGCAAACTCAGCGATCGCGAGTAATAGAACAACAAAGGAACCTCACGCTCTCACACAAGAGGCGTATAACTGGAGGTCAGAGAAAAACAAAAGAAAGCCAGTAACAAGGGCGAAAGAAACTTCATAGAAAAAGAACCCGTTACCTACAGCTCTGAGACGGAGCTGAACAAAAGGTAACAGGTAGAGAAATACAAAAGGATAAAGAGAGAAAAGGAAACAAAAGTCTAAATAAATCTTATCCTAACTCAACTAACTTAACCGGACTACCTATGTTTCTGACGTGTAACAACCAGAAACGTAGAGACCACTATCCTTTACCTTAGCGATTCCGATAGTCAAATAGCACAGACAATATTGAAGCGTCAGAAATGCGGATGTCCTGGGCTATTTATAACTGGCAGGAAATCCAAAACAGGTGAAAGGAATAATTTCCGGGCAAGATTCAAAGACCGAAACGGAGGCGGAAAAATCCATAGATTGCCCCGATGTCGTCAAACGAAAGAACGACCGCAGAAACAACAGCAGGCTGCCAGAAACCATGACAGATAGTTGGAGTGACAGCTGTAGCTGAAGAAGTCATTGCTTGGCGCACTTCTAGCAATTCATGGAGTTCAGTTGTGTGATATCCAATAATAAATATAAATATTGAAATTAATGTTTCACGACATTTAGTTTATACAAATAGTTGATCCAGCTAAATAACGTAGTTAAATTATTAATGCACGATTTGATGCTTTTCAAACAATTTAGCCTATGTCGGACCTAGCATTTTAGCGTTAAGAAATATGATATTGAAAGTCATTTCATGCTCCAACGTGGAAATAAGCAAGAGGATTGGTTGTCACTTAAGAAAACCATGTACCAAAGTTTTATCACAATACAATTAAATAACAAATTAGAAAGCGAATATGTTGTTCGGTAGTTAGCTTGCAGATATGGGGCTTTGCTAACTTACAAATCACAGTAAGATAACGTATCCAAGATTTCCCATCCCTCTATCTGCTAGCAAAAAAAAAGCAGAAACAACTTTGTTTAGTATACGCCTGGCCTTGTCTATACAGGGCATGTTGTCCCTGTAGCTACATCCAAACCCTGCGTTCTGTTATGTCCGAATAAATAATAGTTTTTTTTAATCTGCATAATGTACACTATGCTATCAAAATAAGGCTCCTTGTTCCAGTAGTAAAAATCAAGCAGAGATCACATGAAGGAGCTTAAAATAACTTGATGATTAAGTTATTGAGAAGGACAGATTGTTGTACATACAGTGCAGTCCAAAGGTATTTGGATAATGGCACATTCTTTTGTTGTTTTGACTCCTCCAGGACATAGGATTTGAAATTGAACACATGGTTGGCTATAAGTCATCAAGGGTCTGGGGTATCAAACGAGCCTCAAACCTGCCAGATAAGCAGTAGATATGGATGGATCACTGTAAGGGTTGTTTCTCCTGACTCCTATTGAACTCTTGAAAAATAAATCAGGAGAAGAAACCTTTAATTTCCACAATTTCAGGAATTTCGGGAGTAAGTCTCATTTGCACGTGCTTATCTCAACTCTGAATAAGACTTGTGCTTAATTAAGAAATTTATTAAATGATTTAACTGCACAAATACATGAATTTATCAGGACAGTCATCATAAAAGTGCTAATTTCACTATGTGGACATACCTGTCATGGGCGCCTGCCGTTTTCCTCACTTTCCACGTTGTTTTCCGATCTATCTGATTTTTTCTGCACTCCACCGCAGGGTTTTGCTTTGTCCCAGCGATTAGTGCTTTCACCTGTTTTACCTGTCATCAGGTATTTAAACCCCGGAATTCCTCTTCTGGGTGCTTCACTATTTCTTTGTGTTACACGAACACAGGGTTTTGTTTTGCTGCCTCTACATTTTCTCAAAGAAAGGTTTTCTTTATTTTCTCTGTAGAGACAGTTCTCCTGTTTAAAGAAGCTCGGAGATTATTTCCCTTAATCTCTCTTTTCCACTCTCCCCCTCCCGCTCCCACTCTCTCCTTTTCGAGAGTGCCAGCTTTATATTTATTTAATTATTTTCACCATTTATCGGGCTTCATAGCCAAGTTCCGAAGGTGTCTTATTTTTTCTCTGTTCTTGCCACAGCTGTTTCAGCTGTAGTGTACTGTTTATTTTCTCTGCCCGGTTTGCTCGTGGTTATCCCTGTTTTGTTAGGGTGTTTTTTGTTTGGCTATTGCCAGGGAGTTTTTATACCTTATTTTGTTGTTGCATTTGGCTCATCGCTATTTCACCCTAAACCCTCACAGAAGAAGCCTATGGATGAGCCAGCGACACCTCCTCCCGAACAAGGGAGAGTTAATCCCTCGGAAGAGGGTATCGCTGTTCTTCAAGCGCAGCAGCAAGCTCTTACGGGGCAAGTTCAGCTACTATCAACTCAGCTGCGGGTTCAGGAGGGCTGGTTCCGGGAAATGGCCAAGGGTATGCGGTGCCCCACAGTTTCGCACCAAGCACCTATACCTGCTGCCCAGGCTGCCCCTTCTCCGGCTCCCAAGACACCTCCACTTAAAGAGCCTAAACTACAGCTCCCTCTCCGATACGATGGTCGGGCCGGCAAGTGCCGGGGTTTTCTTGCCCAATGCTTTATTTTTTTTAAAGCCCAGTCATCGCGGTTCATCACCCAGGAGTCCCAGGTGGCATTTATTTTATCACTCCTCACCGGATTCGCGCTTGACTGGGCTACCCCTCTCATTATGGCCCATTCACCGACTCTTAATACGGCCAAATCACTTATGGACGCTATGGAGTCGGTCTTTGATCAGCGTATGTCCGGTCAGGAGGCGGCCAGGCGCCTGGTTCACCTACGACAGGGTAACGAAACAGTGGCTGACTACTCCATCCGTTTTCGTGCCCTGGCAGGCAAGATGGGTTGGCCAGAGGCTCCACTGATCACTCAGTTCACAGAGTCGCTGAGTGACGCCCTTCAAGATGCGTTAGCGGTGCTTGAGCCGTATGAGACGCTAGATGCGCTAGTCTCCACGGCTATCCGCATTGATAACCGGGTCAGAGACTGGGCTCGCATTAAGGGCAGCAGGAGGGAGTGTCCTGCCAGTTCCTATTTCGCTCCATTCTCCACACCTACCACTCTCACGCCCCGTGGTGTTGAGGAACCTATGCAGGTAGATGGCGCTTCATACGGCCCCCCGGGGAATTCCCCGGTTACTGCAGCAGGGTGCCATTAGCGAGACACAACAGCATTACGCCTCGGACCCTACTCCCTGTAAGGTTAATGTGGCAACAGCACTCTCTCCCGGTCGATGCATTTATCGACTCAGGAGCTGTTGAGTGTTTCATTGATGCCCGGTGGGCCCGGGCTCATCGCCTACCCATCCGTCACCTTACCACTCCTCGCCAAATCACCGCACTAGACGGCCGTCCGTTGGGCATGGGTTTGATTAAAAAACTTACTGTTCCCCTTACCAAAATTACCTCCCACGAGGATCACACTGAGAACATTCAGTTTTTTTTTGTAAATTCTCCTGCTTATCCCATTGTACTGGGCCACACGTGGCTCGTTAAACACAATCCTCATATTGAATGGGGTAAGGGCGGATCCAGCATCCTTCAGTGGGGTTCCCAATGCACTGTCCAGGGGCATATTTCTCTGTCCGGGGTATCGGGAGGGCAGTTAGGCGAGTCCGATTTACATTTACATTTACATTTTACATTTTAGTCATTTGGCAGACGCTCTTATCCAGAGCGACGTACATTAGTGCATTTTCAAACTAGGAACAAGTGCGTTAAAACAACCCTAAAAGGTCAATACGATTTCAAACACCAGGCATAGTCAGTATGATTTTTTTAATTTTTTTTTAAATTTTTTTTGGGGGGGGGGGTGGGGACCACACGATATCGATAATTGACGTGTACAACAGTAAGCCAGTAAGTAACCTTAAATATTAAACTAGCAGCTTGAACCACTTAAACAAGGATTCAGAAAAACACAAATCAAGGGAGGTCACAAGGAGGTAGGGAGGGGTGGAGAGAGGTGCAGCTTGAAGAGGTGAGTCTTCAATCTGCGCTTGAAGGTGGTCAGACTTTCTGTTGTTCTGACCTCCACGGGGAGCTCATTCCACCACCGTGGGGCCAGGACAGACAGACGTCGAGACCGGGTGCTAGTATGAAGTGGGGGGGGGGGGGGGTACCAGTCGTCCTGAGGAGGCGGAACGCAGGGATCTGGTAGGTGTGTAGGGTCTGATGAGCTTTTGGAGGTATGGAGGGGCTGATCCTCGGACTGCCTGGAAGGCGAGCACCAATGTTTTGAATTTGATGCGAGACATCACAGGTAGCCAGTGGAGGTCAATGAGCAGGGGGGTGACATGGGAGTGTCGGGGGAGGTTGAAGACCAGGCGCGCTGCTGCGTTCTGGATAAGCTGAAGGGGTATAATGGCCGATGCTGGCAGGCCAGCCAGGAGAGAGTTGCAGTAGTCCAGGCGGGACAGCACCATCGCTTGGACCAGGAGCTGGGTGGTGAGGAAGGGACGGATTCTCCTGATGTTGTACAGGAAGAACCTGCACGCCCGGGTTACCACTGCGATGTTCTCGGAGAGGGACAGCCTGTTGTCCATCACCACTCCAAGGTTCCTGGCACAGGGCGTTGGGGTCAGTGGAGTGTCCCCTAGGGAAATGGAGAGATTGAGAGGGGGAGAGGTTAGAGCAGGAATGTAGATGAGCTTAGTCTTGCCTGGATTGAGCTTCAGATGGTGGTTGTCCATCCAGCTCTGGATGTCTCTCAGGCAAGCGGAGATGTGGGCTGACACCTGAGTGTCAGAGGGTGAGAAGGAGAGAAGCTTAGAATCGGAGACTGAGGAGATCATCTCTCTACTCGATCAGGAGGAGTCTGTTCTGGGTTCTGAGACCGGGGGTGAGAGTCTAGAGCGGGACTCTCAAGCTGATGGTTTCTCCAATTGGGAGGAGATTTCTCCCGACGAAGTGTCGGATTCTGAGATCCGATAGTCGTCCCCTCCAAATTCACCTATCAAAACTGCGGGCGTCAATTTGGCAGGAACGCTTGAGTTTCCCCTGCTGAACAACATCCCCACTGAATATACTGACCTAGCTGAGGCATTCAGCAAACAGAGAGCCACCACTCTTCCTCCGCACCGCCCTTATGACTGTGCCATTGAGTTATATCCAGGCACCGCTCCTACCAGAGGCAGTCTCTACTCTTTATCTGCTCCCGAGAGCGCAGCTATGAAAGAGTATATCGAAGAAGCGTTGGCCAGCAGGTTTATAAGACCATCCTCGACCTCCGCAATGCCTATAACCTGGTGCGCATTCGTGAGGGCGATGAATGGAAGACCGCATTTAATACGCATAGCGGACACTATGAATACCAGGTGATGCCTTTCGGGCTATCTACGGCCCCCGCGGTGTTTCAGGCATTTGTCAACGATGTGCTGCAAGAGATGCTGGAGAGATTCGTTTTTGTTTATTTAGATGATATTCTGATTTTCTCTCCAGATCTCCAGACTCACGTTGGCCATGTCAGACAGGTCTTGAAAGCCCTGTTAGAGGCCAAATTATTCGTTAAAGCGGAGAAGTGCTTATTTCACGCCAGCACGGTTTCTTTTCTGGGATTCATTATTTCGGAGGGGAAAGTCCATATGGACCTGGAGAAAGTCTCTGCAGTTCTTGACTGGCCCACTCCCCGCTCTGTTAAACAGGTTCAGCGTTTTCTCAGTTTTGCGAATTTTTATAGGCACTTTATTCGTAATTTTAGTGCACTCGTCGCGCCCATTACCGTGTTAACCAAGAAAACGTCAGCAAGGCAATTCCTCTGGAATCCTAAGGCTGACTCCGCATTTATCGAATTTAAAAAAAGGTTCAGTTCTGAGCCCATTTTGATTACAATCAAAATCCTTCCCTCCCATTCATTGTGGAGGTCGATGCCTCCGAATTGGGAGCAGACGCTATTTTGTCTCAGCACTCCCCCATTGACCGCAAATTGCACCCGTGTGCTTATTTCTCTCGCGCCCTTACCCCCGCCGAGAGGAATTATGACGTGGGGGACCGGGAGCTGCTAGCGGTTAAATTGGCTCTGGAGGAGTGGAGGCACTGGTTGGAAGGAGCTGAGCATCCCTTCACTGTTTGGACTGATCATAAGAACAGGCAAAGAGGCGTAATTCTCGACAGCGTTGTTTTTTACATGGTTTAATTTCCTCCTCACATACCGTCCCGGTTCAAAAAATATCAAACCGGACGCCCTCTCTCGTATCTTTGATCAGTCCGACAATCCCGCCATCACAGAGTCCATTTTACCCGCTACGCAGATCTTGGCCCCAGTCCTATGGGACATTGAAGTGGCGGTTCAACAGGCGTTACGCCTCGACCCCGGCCCAGGGGCGGGTCCCGCCAATTGCCTACTTGTACCTCTTAAAGTGAGGCCTCGGGTGCTACAGTGGGGTCACTCCTCCCAACTCACTGCGCATCCCGGCATCCACTGCACTAGGGAATTTCTCTCCAGACGCTTTTGGTGGCCCGGCATGGAGAGGGACGTGCACGAATTTGTCGCCGCTTACATCATATGCGCACAGAATAAGGGTTCCCAACTCCCTCCTTCAGGCTTGTTGCACCCGTTGCCCGTTCCCAGTCGGCCATGGAGTCACATCGCCCTAGACTTTGTGACCGGGTTACCCCCCGCTCAGGGTAACACGGTCATTCTCGTCATTGTTGACAGGTTTTGTAAGGTGGCACATTTTCTGGCCCTAGCTAAACTGCCATCTGCCCCTGAGATCGCTCAGCTGGTTGTGGACCACGTTTTTAGGGTCCACGGATTGCCCCGCGATGTGGTTTCTGACCGTGGTCCTCAGTTTGTCGCCAGGTTCTGGCGTTCCTTTTGCGCACAGTTGGGCGCCTCCGTTAGTCTTTCCTCCGGGTTCCACCCGCAGACTAATGGACAAACAGAACGTACTAACCAGACTCTGGAAAGCACTCTTCGATGTCTGGCAGCCTCCAACCCCACTTCGTGGAGCTGTTACCTTCCTTGGGCCGAATATGCCCACAACACCTTGCGTAATGCCTCCACGGGTCTGTCTCCATTCGAGGCCCAGGTTGGTTATTTGCCCCCACTCTTCCCTGAGTTGGAGAGGAATGTGGAGGTTCCCTCTGCTGGCTCGTTTGTTCGGAGATGTCGTGCGGTGTGGAAGCGAGTTCGTGCTTCGCTTTTACGAGCATCTGCCAGTCAAAAGGCTTCCGCTGACAAACACCGTCGTCCTGCCCCTTCCTATCGGGTGGGTCAGAGAGTTTGCCCTTGAGGGTCGAGTCTCGTAAACTCGCCCCGCGGTACGTGGGACCCTTCAAGATCGTCCGCAAAATCAACCCCATCACTGTTCGTCTGCAGTTGCCGCGCTCCATGCGCATCCACCCTACCTTCCACGTCTCTCGTTTGAAGCCGGTTCTTATCAATGCCTTATCCCCGGCTGAGAGACCACCTCCCCCCCCTTGGATCGTGGAGGGAGGCCCGGTGTATACGGTCCGCAGCATTCTGGCGGATAGAAGGGTGGGCTGGGGTTTCCAGTTTTTGGTTGATTGGGAGGGCTATGGCCCCGAGGAACGTTGCTGGGTCCCATCCAGAAATATCCTGGACCCCCAACTAGGTAGCGATTTCCGTGGTAAGCGAGTTGGGGGATCGTCTGGGGTCGTCCCTTAGAGGGGGGGTCCTGTCATGGGCGCCTGCCGTTTTCCTCACTTTCCACGTTGTTTTCCGATCTATCGGATTTTTTCTGCACCCCACCGCAGGGTTTTGCTTTGTCCCAGCGATTAGTGCTTTCACCTGTTTTACCTGTCATCAGGTATTTAAGCCCCAGAATTCCTCTTCCGGGTGCTTCACTATTTCTTCGTGTTACACGAACACAGGGTTTCGTTTTGCTGCCTCTACATTTTCTCAAAGAAAGGTTTTCTTTATTTTTTCTGTAGAGACAGTTCTCCTGTTTAAAGAAGCTCGGAGATTATGTCTCTTAATCTCTCTTTTCCTCTCTCCCCCTCCCGCTCCCACTCTCTCCTTTTCGAGAGTGCGAGCTTTATATTTATTTCATTATTTTCACCATTTATCGGGCTTCATAGGCAAGTTCCGAAGGTGTCTTATTTTTTCTCTGTTCTCACCACAGCTGTTTCAGCTGTAGTGTACTGTTTATTTTCTCTGCACGGTTTGCTTGTGGTTATCCCTGTTTTGTTAGGGTGTTTTTTGTTTGGCTATTGCCAGGGAGTTTTTATCCCTTATTTTGTTGTTGCATTTGGCTCACCGCTATTTCGCCCTAAACCCTCACAATACTAGGCTATTGCATTGCTATGAAATTGAAAAATGTGAACACCCGTTTTCCAGAGGGAATGATAAAAAAAAACATGATCAATTGGGAAAACCAAGGGGCCAGCTTCTGGCTGTCAAAATCAGCGCCTGATATAATATATAATAATAATGTTGCCGAATTCTGCCGATCGCTATCATTTGCGCTCTCCATGCCACTGCGTCATCCTCATTGTACATGTGACTCCAAGGACACAACTGCGCATGTTACGTGAGTGCAAAATTAAAACTTCCTGTTTTGGATGTACTCCCCATTGGCCTCACCGTCTCTACATATTACAAACCCCAATTCCAAAAAAAGTTGGGACAGTATGTAAAATGCACTTAAAAGCAGAAAGGAGTGTTTTGTAAATTCTCTTTTATCACCTGTTTACCTGTGGAATGTTCCAAACAGTAGTTTTTTGAACTTCTCAGTCTTTTTTTTTGCCTTCAATAAAGTTGACATGGTAAAACATTAAATATCTTTTCTTTGTACTGTTTTCAATTAAATATATGTAAAAGAGAATTTACATAATCACTGCTTTCTGCTTTTATGTGCATGGGGTTTGTATATACTCTAAGGAAAAAACTGGAAAATTGTGGCCGAGAAACTCCTGGAAAATGGGCAGATACACAGGTGCAGATGAACAAATGGCAGTCTGCAAAATGGATTGGTAAATTCTTCAAATTTAGATGAATGGCCAAATGAAGTGTACGGATTTTACAGCGAACAACGGACGGGCCAACAGTTGAGCTGGAGGTGGACTTGCAAAAAAGGAGCCATTGGCCTAAAAAAGATGGAACAAGCAGGTTAATACTGAATATAATGCTAAAATTGCATAATTTGAAATATATCACTCAAGATGCCACAACTGGAACAACAACAGGTGGCTCTCATGACTAAAAAAATATTTATGAATGTATCTAGAACAAGTGAACAAAACTTTAGTAACTGAAAAGGAAATATAACACAGGTAATAAAGAGTTCATCAGGTTTGACTAAGTCCTGCCCCATGACAGCCGACTGAGTTTTTACTTTACAATGGAAAAATAATAACTTTATACCTAAGGGACTTGCCACATGTTCCCACTGGGTCACTCCATGTAATTTCACACACCATGACACCCAACAAATCAGATTGTTCTGAAATGTTTCCTGCAGTTAGGAACAGATAAGATGTACATTAATGTAATATTAATTTGTAGAAATATAACAATCTGTGAGAAATCAAGCTTATTGATTGCACCCAAATTGGACATACTGATGAAACAGAGAACAAGGTTGTACTCAATTCTGAATTGAATTGCGAATGTCTCAAATTCCAATTCAATTTATGAAACAGGGTAAACAGGATGCAGAATTGCAATTCGAATTTGATTTACAGGAAGAAGAATTGACTGAATTGAAATTCAATGAAATTCAAATACCTTCTCTCTTCTGTATTACTGTAGGTGTAGCCTATACAACAATGGATTTTAATGTGTTATATTTTTATATATTTTATACATGTGTGGTATATAAAACATCATGTATGTCAAAAATGATATTAAAACACATTAAATGTTGTTGAAATATTGTTTTCAGGGGGAAGAAAACTCTCTATAATGAATGAATGTATGTCTGACACCTGTTTGATTATTATATTAACTTGAATGTTATTCAATACTGGGTAATATACTACATATCCCAGAATGCATTAGCTTAACCCTAAAGTTGACCCTAAACTTTCAAAAGCCAACCAAACAGATCCATGAAGTCATTTCTTGGCATCACAGGCCATTTCATTTCAGATTTTGGCCTGAAGAGTGTCATGCTGACCTGTGGGCGCTTTAAAGGGAGGCACACAGATGAGAACATTTGTAAAGCCTATCAGCATACCCTCAAGTTTTACAACATTGGCAACAAAGTGTCATTCATTGTCACCGATAATGCTCCCAATATGGTGAAAACATTCACTCTCTTCCCCCCATTGGAGGTCACTGAGAGTGAAGATGATGAGTGAGAGCAGGATGAGGATAATGCATATTATCTGGAAATGGTGAGTATTGAGGATGAAATGACCAATGTCACACCTGAAAGAAGCCCATGCTTTGTCCACACCCTTCAACTTGTGGTCCGTGATGCCATGGATCAAGCAGGACCCATAAAGAGTTTAATGGGGAAAGTACAAAAGCTTGTGGCATTTTGCCACAAATCTACACGGGCCACTGACATCCTGGAAGAAGGCTTCAAACTTCAGACTGCCAATGCCACCAGGTGGAATAGCCAGTTGAAGATGATGAGGTTTGTCCTGCGGGTTTGTAGTGAGATCTTGACAGAGCTCAACTGTCCCATCCAGCTCACACACTACGAGCTAAAAGTCATGGGGTACTGAAGGCGAGGTACTTGAGCCTTTTGAAGAGGCGACAGACAAATGACAGGCTGAGAAGACAGTTATGTCCAGCCTGGTCATCGCGTGTGTCCGAGGTCTTCGCCATGCTGCAAAAGATGCGAGGGTTACTGGTAAGTTGGTAACAATAAGCTGGTATCCACCCTGCAGAGCTCAGTTGAAAAACGCCTTGCAAAGTTTGAGGACATGGAATGCTTTCAGATGGCTGCCACACTTGACCCACGATTCAAAATGGACTGGTGCATTGCTGAAGAGAAAACTGCAATAAAAGACGTGTCGACTGAAAAGCTTACATCTCTCCCTCCAAAAGTGAATGCCAACTCCAATGAATCTTCCGCCCCACCCAAGAAGCATTCAAAACTATTTGCTTACATGAACAGTCAGTGTAATCCTGCTCCAATGGCCCAAGTCTCAAGTGAAATTCCCATGTACCTGAGCCAACCATGCTCACCTGAGGAGGCTGACCCATATAAAAGTCAACTACCTTATCTCACCCAACTTACCTTGCAATTCCTGCTTCCTCTGCTCCTGTGGAGTGGATTTTCAGTGTGGCAGGAAAGATATTCAGGCCAGATACATGCAATGTAAATGATAAAACATTTGAGCAGCTCATGACAATCAGATGTAACAACGTTGAATAAAAAATGTTAGAACAAAATAAAAGAAAATAGCATTAACGTTCACTATTTCTTACTTTTAGTATTTTATGATGTAACATTTTGCATCACTGTGAGTTCAAGTGAACAAGGTAAAAATAATTATTAAATGAATGCTTCAAAATATTTTTGAGACTGCTGATCATGCTTATCATTCAATATACTCTGCAGTGAGTGATGTGAAATACAATGAAACAGTCATCGTTTTATGACTGGGTTGAATTTCTTTGAATTGCTCAGAATTTAATTCCATTTCCTGCAATTCAAATTCAAACTTCCTGTGGGGGTGTGGCCAATTAAATTCAAATTCCAACTCATGAATTGAATGGGAGTCAATTCCAAAATTTCAAATTGAGCACAACCCTGACAGAGAACTGATGTTATATACAATTTTGTTGTGGTGGAAGTGGGGTGGGGTTTGGGGCGGGTCCGTGGGTGGATTGGATTCCTCGGGCCCTATCTTACACCCGGCGCAAAGCGGCGCTAACCCAAACGCAAGTCTTTGCTATCTTACACCAGGCGCTAGGTTCATAATAACGCACTGAAAAAAAAAGTCTGTTGCATCTACATAAATTAAGTATGTACATCGGTTGCACGCAATAAAATCATGTTGTGCAAACATGAATCTTTCATTGGAATATACTTAAGAATTTTACATTAGACAAACATGATTTTATTATGTAATTTAAACCCAGTTTTCATGTTCAAAAAACAATAAAATCATGTTTTGACAACATTAATTTTTCATTGGAATATATTAGACAAACATGATTTTATTACGCAAATTAAACACAAAGTTTTTATGTTCAACAGTGTTCAATAAACAATAAAATGATGTTTTGTCAACATGAATTTTTCATTAGAATATATTATACAAACATGATTTTATTACGCAATTTAAATACAAAGTTTTCATGTTCAACAGACCTAATCTGTATTTTTTATGCTAGAGCCTTTTTCATGTTTATTGTACTATATTAATTCATAATTTAATAAATTATATTTCTAATTTAGAATGAATTTAGTAGAATGGTATGAATATTGTACATACTAACTGATCTAATATTGATAAACACAACATTCCTTAAATGTCTACAAATGTACAAAAACACACTGAACAGAAGTTAACTTCGGCCCTTTGACCTCTTTATTTTCAGAATCTCAAAAGTGCAAAATAATTTGCTTCATTTACCCCATCAGTGCACTATATAGAAAATGTAAATAATTTTTAAGCATAAAAACATTTAACACTGCAGGTAGCTCAAACAACCTAAAGTAAATGAAACTAACTGAACGGAGGCTAGAGGTAGAAATGTATCTGTCTGTCTCTTCTCTCCATCTTTTCTCTGAGGGTACTAAAGCTCTACCCAGCTATTGACAATAATGGTCCATCACATATCATTAAAGTGAACATAAAGTGCATGAGGTAACAATGCAATACAAAGAAAAAAATAACTATGAGCTAGGTAGCTTATACAATGACCTCAGGAGAAAAAAAAACCTCTCACTGAAAGTTTGAGTTTTACAGCTTGTGCCTTCTTGGAAAGTGTGCTGCCTTCCAACTCCATGATTATTTTTTGTACCACTTCAAATGTGTAACTCAGTTCAGCAGGGTAGTCCAGGTTCAAGTTGTAAATAAGACCAAACAGCATGGCAGTCGCAAAGGGCACGCTTGGTAGGTCCCGCAGCACTGCATGGCCTTCAAGGACAATCCCGATGTCTTCCACCTCACCGGAGTTGCTGGGCTTGACAGTGAAGATTCCCACGGTGATGTCCTCAAAGCCCTCCTGGATGATGTCTTCGTCTGCAGTCTGGAGGAAACAATAGTGTTATTATTTTATTTGGAATATGGACATTGGTCTGGAATGGTATCACATTTTGGTCTGGAATGGTGTCACATTTTTGGTTTAAAGGCCCAGGAAACGCGTGGTAAAGGCATGGTATGCAAGGGGGTATATGATGTAGTAAGCCATTTTCCTTCCTTCCGTTTGACATAGGCGGAGTTATTAATCATGTCAAGATGTCAATCAAATCCTGATGTGACACACCTACACAGTCCTGAAAAATGGTCTGAATAGCAAAATGAGCTGTTTTTTACCTAGGTTTTTCAAGCCTGTTTCCTGGGCCTTTAAGTTCTAATATCACAAGATGGTTATGACAGAATTAACTTTGCACAATGCTACATTAAATCCAACCCAATTTCTGCTCTTAACAATACTTTTATTTATTTCCAATTTTATTTGTACAGGGACAGTCCATATTAATAAACATTTTACTGTAAATATGTCAGTGTTAGCCAAGGCTAATTTTCAACTGTTGTCCCTGGGCCCGGTGTTAAAATAGCCGCTAAAACAAGAGGATAAAATTGGACTTACCACATACTCCTTCACTAGGCGCTCTGGGTCCTCATTGAGGTAGATGCAGAGTCCCCTTATCACGCTCTCCCTTCCAAACTCTGTGTCATCGCTCTGGAAAGAGACAGTTATTTCATTAGTCACAACAACCGACAAGGGAGTGTGAGATCACCGCGCTGCATCACGACTTCGCTCTCTGTCAACTAGCCGCATTCCGGGCCACCTGAACAGAGAGGCAGACCTCCCCTGCGTGGCAGAGTGGCAGCTTCACCCAGACATAGTGCTCCAACAGCACAGATGGACCTGTTTGCATCGAGAGAGAATGCCCAGTGTCCCCTCCCCTGTGGTTAAAGGAGAAAATGATTTTCACATTTTTTGTTTTTTTTCTGGGTTTTTGTATGTATGTTATTTGCACAAGAGAACATTGGAGAAACACAAGACCAAGACCTGGTCAAGCCCTACATCCCCGCCCGACCACTTCGCTCTTCTTCCTCGCAACGACTAGTTGCCTCGTCACTCCGAGCCCCTGGCGGCAGATCGACTGCACAGGAACACTGAAGCTCTTTAAGAGTGACCATTGAGTAGCCTATACCTCACTGATGGTAGAGCAGAACAGGGCTATCCTAGGAGAAATTATATAACACAAGAACAGCAGTGTCTAGCCAATCAGGTCAGAAAAGCAGGAAATTCTGTTTAATCAGGAAACATCACATCCCTGAGTAATAAGCTGTGAAGACAGGCTGAACAACTGTTCAGATGAAGCCTCTGCTTGCAGCAGCCTGGGGAACAGGTGGGTGGGGAATGGGATAACATAAATATGATATTCAATGATCAGGTGTAAATGTAATCATTTGGTTTGTGAGACTCGTCGGAAATCAGTGCAACAACCTACCAGCCTATTCACGCTCGCTTTCAATTGTGCTTCACATGTAGCCTAATTAGCCTATCACTGTTTTAGACTAGTCGTCTAGTCGGTTACAAAACTACCGTTTACACGTCAGTGAAAATAGTCGCTGCGCACATCCCTACTGTATAGTTTCAATTTTCTCAGTCATCTTGCTTGAAATCACAGCTAACTAACGTTATCATTATGTTACAAACACTGTATATCATTTGGAGGCAAAATCCCACGACATTTAAAAAAAAATCGGCATCATGTTGTATGTAACATGTATTAGGCTCTACAAAGAATTGCGGTAGTGTTACTCTAAGATTCTATTAAATGTTCTGGAATACATTTACTTGCCTGATCAATGGCTTCCCGGATGGTCACCAGTCGTTTTCCTACCACTCCCCCTCTCTTTTCAAACAGCTTCAAAAGCCGGAAGGTGTGCAGGTCAAGCTGGGACAGGAATCTTGACTGCAGAGGCATTGTTGTGATCCTCTTAAACTCTGCATTTATCTGAAAGCACACAGTCAGAGATAATAATATATTGATCAAAACAACTTCACACTCAACACTGCAGTTCCTAGGGTCCTGAGCACACCCTCCGAATATTAACTTCATACAGTGCCCGGTTCTCGAGATAGTGATACAGATTCCTGTAGTGTATAGTTAGATGTTTAAATTTAATTTAAAAAACATGCCATGTAAAAAAAACTCCCATACCTCACTCTCGTCGAAGAATGCTGGCCATCTTGCCCTGAAGATATCTACCATGGGTGACTTGGAAACCACTTCTTGTCTTCTATATGCAAATGTCTTCTCCATTTTCATCTTTACCACCTCCCTGTTGTTCTTTCTCTTGACATCTGAGAGAAGTTCTTCTCTGAGCTTTTCCAGGCTTGTCTCAGATTCTCCAATGGGATATGGGGGGCAGTACTTCACTTCAGACCGCCATGGTTTCATAATGGCAGCAGCAGGAGTTGACTTTCCTTCTGGCTTGTTCTTCAGGGAGTTTACCGTCACTTCAGTGCATCCTAGTTTTCTCAGATGAGTGCGGTATGTGGCAAGTTTATTCGCCAAACTAGCCTTCCATCCGGCACAACCAGTGAGAGAACCTTTCTCCTTCAGGCAAGGATGTTTTGATATGAGGGCGTTCGCGACCATGTCGAACTCCTGGCCTTTGCAGTAAAGTTTGTACTTCACAATTTCTTGCATCAAGACATCAAGAATGTTGGTCTTTAGTTTAAGATCGGGAATAAGCAGCGTGCCATTCTCTTTGTGAGCAGCATTCCCCCTCTGAAGTTTTAACTCAGAATTGTATGAGAACTGGAGTACATTGAAAGTGACAGGCCAAGGTAATCTTGAACTTGTTCCTGACTCGGATGAGGAGGGACCATCTGATGATCTTGAGCTTGTTCTTGACTCAGGTGACGACAGAATATCTGTCAAAAAACGATGACGCACTACCAGGTGAAGGTGGAGGGAGAACTGAAGAACTGAAGGAGGCCTCAGATGAACTCTCAATCTGGATGACGTTAAGGGTCCCTCTATCTATTCAGTTCATCCATTGAGGTCAGGTTCATGAATTCATCTGCAAATAGTGGATCCATGAACTGAAGTCGGAAGTTAAAGTTAAGGGCACACTGTCTCTTCACCTCTTGAACAACTTCCATAAGAGTGCCAGGGAAACCATCTTTAAATGTCACTCTTCTGCAGTCGTTGTCATCCATGATGACTCTCAGCAACTTTGAGGCAGACATTCTTAATCTGTGAAAGAAACAAAAAGGTCAGAACTAATGGTCAGTGCACATGTAATGTTGATTACCTCCGCCGCCAGGGGGGTGGAGAGGGAGTCTCTGTCCCCGCAGGGGCGGAAGGTAATGTTTTCACCCCGGTGTGTGTGTGCCTGTAAGCAGGATTATGCAAAAAACTACCGGACCGATTTGTACGAAACTTGGGCCAACCATGCATGGGCCACATTCACACTGCCATTCACTGTAAAGGGGGAAGAAAAAAAAGTGTTTGAACATATACACTGAATTTACACTACATAAAATAGAAGAGACACATTTTAAGGATACTCACCACTACAGACAGAGCCTTTGGCCAACCCTCAAGCCACAAGCAACCACGAACAAATTTGGATCTGTGAAGATATTAAATACATTACATGAATACTTAAAGGGGCGATAGGCAGCTGCCGTTTTTTGGCAGAATTTTTAATTTCTTATTATATCTTAACAGTAATTGATAGTACTCAAAAAATAAGACACCGAAATGAAAACAAGAGGAGCTGTTGCTCCCTCAAGAGTTGACACACCTCCACGCATCGAAATCAGACTTGAGTTTCACTTTCACACGCATTTTAACAATCGGAGTGAGTGAGTGACTCAGTGAAAGGGACAACGGCAGATATAGGTGTCGACACACTGTGTGTCAAAACAAAAATCTGTCTTTCCGGTAAGGAGCAGGAGCTATAACAACAACATCCAATCAAACTAACGACCATGTGAAATGATTAGAACGAGCGAGTTGTCTATCAAACCCTCTAGAGACATACGGTTGTTGTTCTCGGACGTGGTTTGAGGCATTGTGATGCGTTCTGATTGGGAAGGGCGTTGCCGAATTATTTGAAAATATTTCTAAGTTATGCCCAGAATCAACGGCCCCCTATTGCCCCTTTAAAGGAACACTCCACCCTAGAACAACATTGGGCTGAAAACCTAGATCCCCTTACATAGTTATAGGTGATGGTGATCCCCTTGAACACAATTACAGCCTGTAGGGGGGAGAGGCGTTCAAACGGCCAACTCAGCGTAGGAAGGTCGGATCGACTCGCACCATCACCTATAACTATGTAAGGGAATCTAGTTTTTCAGCCCAATGTTGTTCTAGGCTGGAGTTTTTCTTTAAGGGTCAGACACATCAAACCGACACCAACGTTAGCTGGCTACCGAATTGGATACAGATGTCGACTTGGGATATACAAAAAATAAAGTAATCATTACTAACACCAAGGTTCATGTTAAACGTGAGTTCGGTAGCTAGCTAATGTTAGCTAGCTAACAAGCTGGTGTGACTTGGCTAATGACACAACAATGTACGCATCCTTCTTGAACTTTTTCAGTGTTCCTGTGCAGACTGCAGAGATGGAACAATCTGGTAGAAGGACAATTATCTCAGCAGCACTCCATCAATGATGCCAGTAAACTGCCACTGCCAAAGCCCAGCTGGAAGCCCAACGACAACGTGTCACTCGTCAGATTCAGGTGTTGTGATGAACTTCTGTACGTCAGAGTCTGTGTTTGCCTGACTCCAGGACTGGGCTCTGCGCCGGATGGAGTTTGGTGAGATGGTTGTCCTGTCAGATTCTTCACATTCTTAATTTCTGCACTGTAAAAAACAACTTCATGGAGGATGCATGTGTTGTTGCGTCATTAGCCAAGTTACACCGGCTTGATAGCTAGCTAACGTTAGCTAGCTGTCGAACTCATGTTTAAAATGTACCTTGGTGTTAGTAATGATGATTTTATTTTCTGATATGTAAGCTGACATCCAATTTAACAGCCAGCTAACATTAGTTAGCAAGCTAGCAGGTACGTGGACCACGGACATGTAAAATAACTAATAAGTTCAAAAATAGTGAACTACCCCTTTAAGGGTCAGACACATCAAACCGACACCAAAGAACTAGCGGCGACGAAGGGCAACTGTTACGTCACCTCTGTCTGAACCAAAAAATTAAAACTTGAGCACACCACTTTGACTACAGCCAACGTCCAACTAGCACGTACATTCTGCACCTGCGTGAGAGGAAATAACTGGATAAGCCTCTTTTTCATGAGTCAAAATATGTAGCTAGATTTGCTGTAGCAAGATGTACTGTAGCTAGTACAGTAGTGCGTGTGTGTGCGTGTTGGCAGTCAGTACCTTACTGACCTCTTTATACTGAAAGTGCATGCTCCAAGGAGTCTGGCTCACCACAGCCCACATGTACAGTGTACAGCTCGTCTTGCTGGGGACAAAAAGAGAGGGATGGGGAGAGAGGCGATTTTAAAATTAAAACATAGCCTACACAGTCTTTGCAGGAGGTGAAAATGCTTTGGGCTAAGTTAACTGAACAGCCAATCCAAAGCAAAGATATATCACTTTAATGCCAATTCAATTTTATTTTACCCACGATATCCTACTGAGGGCAGTCTGGCAAACCTAGATTATTAGTGTGCTTGCTTTAGCAAGAAGACTATGCCGCCCATTCAAACCAATGGTGGAACCTTCGAACTCCACAGTTGATGATATCTTTCAAATTCATCGTTTTTTACCTTGTTCCCGCTCCTACAGTTTTTAAGCTACACAGAGATGATATGTATTAGAATGTTCAGCTGGTTTTCAGCATTCCTACGGTGTCAATATCTAAGCTGTGACACGTATACTTTTAGCTCTAGAGCTGTCTGAAGGCAGACATGCTTTTGGCAGTTGAAACAACTAGCTAGCTACAACTCTCAGTTTGCAGTCTTTTGTTCACTAGTGTCACACTTTGGCTAACCTTAGCTCTATCAAGAAACAGCCTAGCTCTAACAGTACGCCCAAAACAGGCATAAATAAACGTATTTATTGACATAAAAAACATTTCTATGGAAATAATTAGCTAGTCATTGCAACTAGACTAACTTAATTCTGTGAGAGCACGTGGACCGAAATGCTATGAACATGATGCATCATGGTCGCAAACGGGAGCCGACGACAAAGAAACTAGACATTGTGTAAAACAGCACGGCGTTAACTTAGCTAGCAAATGTTACTTAAAAGCCTTAAAATGTCGACATTTAGACTTTCACCATTTTGAAAAATGCAGGAACATAACGATAACCTTAGTAATGTTAGCTAGCAGGAACTAAATAGCTATAGCTACACATTGGCTAGTTATTCTAGCAGCTAGCTAACGTTAGCCTAGCATTACCTTACCCAGAACGACTGATGATGCAGCCTACTGTGACAATGTTTTAGCATTAAACATGTTTAGAGGAGAAACGTTAACAAATCATGTAGTAGGTATTAAATTATTATTTATAGATTCAACAGGCTGCCAATTCCCTTATTTTCAGTGTAGCGCTTACGTCCTTTAACTAGCATGTATTCTTGCGCTCATTACAAGTGAACAGGGCGTGTTGGTCTTAAGATGAGGAGTGGCCAGGATTCTTTTTGGCGTATTGCTATCTTGAGCCAGCAGAAAGCGCTTGCGCTAGAACCACCACAAACCTGGTCTAAAGTCATGTCGCAGTTGTTTACATGTTATTTTAACGGCGCATATAAGTGTGTCTACATAGGCGTGTGCACAATGCGCGTAGCCTCCTGTCTGTTACACACAGGGGCGCGCACAAGCATGACTAAAATATCTAGATCACAATGTGAAATATTATTATTGTGTAGGCTATATCAAAAATGCATAATAATAAAAGGTTCCATAGGTCCACATACCTTTCCCTCAGCGAAGGGAAACAATGCCACATTACATTGCTTTCAGCCCACTCCATCAACATCCAGGTGATGTGCGATGGTACGGGACAATGGCTATACATTAAAAAGGAGCTGATAACACCTATATCAAGCCTAATGCGCAAATTGTCATTTACACCTAATGCGTGAATTGTCATTCAATGGAAAACTCGCGCACTGCAATAGACGGACATTTGAGTTCTGAAAATGCGCTTCAGACGTCATTACAATACAGCTCTGTTTATCTAGGAATACAGCCTGTAAGTAAATAGAATGGTTTGTGACTGAAAAAGGTTAAAAACCTTGTTCAGTGAATATTGCTTTTATTGTTTTTCAAATAGCCTAGGCTACAGCGGATTTGCTGTGCATAAGGTTTTTTTCGATAGCCTATGGTTAAAAAACGGAGATAAATGTCATCATATTAACTGAATTGTAACCTTAGCTATTCTTCGTCCTTCATATTTTTTAAATTACAGTGACAAGGTTTCCATACCCTCAGCTTATTAAAACCCCGCTGATTTCACCTGTTATTCCATAACTGAACAAAAGATTTTAAAGACAACTAAGCGTCTAATTAGAAACGAAATTTGCAGCACGTTACACAATTAATTTACAATTAATTTTAATTCCATTATCTACATGTGCGCTTTACGGGAGCAGGTCTGTTTCCCCTGCTGTAAATCGCACTTTTCACGGTCTTCCTGGGAAAGTGGATCGTATTACGCTACCAGTAAAACAGGTTGGTCACATTTCCATAAGCAGGACATTATAAAATAAGGGAAAATATGCTGAACCTATGGGTTGCCAACCTGACAGATTTATTGTATTTAGCGTCATCATTAAGGCAAAATAACATTATTTATGTTATTAATCAAAATTAGAATGCAGGTAGCCTAATGAACTTCGGGTGAAGCTTGAACATGGGTTCATTGCATAATCAAATGAAATTTGTTAAACAAGCAGGCTAATTTGGCGTTTTCTAAGGTGAGACGGAAGCAATTGGTCGCTTATTCTCAGCTGTTGCAGGTGCTTTTAACGAAATTTAACCGCATATATTTTGTAAACAGCACTGTCAGGAATCATCGGGAACTCATAATGGTTAGCCCGAATAATATTGATCATAGGCTACTATTGATCCATATAGCCTATTCCTTGATCGCACTAAACACGCACGAGCATGTCTGTTTCGCCATCATAAGCAATCCGCCAAGGTGGAAAAGCAGGCTTTTAAAGGGAATGGGATATGACATTTTGATTGGTTTATTGCATGTCACGCCCAAGACACACCTATAATTAATGAAGAGACTAGGTTCAGCCCAGTTGCACCTTGCGCCGTGCTTAGCGCCCAAAAAACACGCCGCTAAAATAGACTGTGGACTTGGACACGCCCTAAATGGACTTAGCGCCATGCGCTTAGACCAAGCGCCAAGATCGCCAAGATAGAGCCCCTCGTGTCTTAATCGTTATCAGGAAGCAGTTTGGTACAAAATAGGATGTTGGTTATTTACAGAATATTATGTGAACCGTACCAAAATAAAATGTTCAATTTGGGAGCCTCAATTAGCTTGATTTTGCGCAAATCAAATTATATTTCTACAAAATAATGTTACGTGAATGTTTCTCTCATAAACAGGACATTGAGAAGGGAAAAATTTCACATTCTGAGTTTTTTTACTCTCTTTCCTACAACAGAAAATATGCATTGAAAATTAGTGTATTTGGTAGATGTCTGCATGGCAGAATTAATTCCATAAACAACATCTTCCAAATATTCATCCCAGTCATTCTGCTGATCCTTATTTCAGAGAGCATGTTTTATTCTCTGGTTTGTTATTTCTGCTTGCCAGTACACATACATTAATAAACATACATTTTTGGTCAATTTCAGCGTACCTTCAAGTTGGAGACTAGTGCAGGATTTTCTCAAGCTTTTCCATATTACCCAGATGTAGATCAAGATCAAGATGAAAGTGCATTATTTCCGATTGTAGTGTGCTCTCTAAACTTGTTCTATAGTCCCATGATAATCCTGATTGCAGTGTGCTTTAAATGGCACCTATAGGATACAAAAATTGTACTTCGTACGCTTGCTGCTGACCAGGTTTTACTGGAGACTAAGAAAAATAATCACAAATCTTTATAGTCGACTTCATAAACGTCTTTCAGCACGCATCTGCTACTGGCTAGCACTTTTACACAAATTTATTCACAAATTTATTTACATAAAATATATTTTTTTGCATTGAAAACAAATAATACATGCACTCTGTATTGTGTTATTGTCTGTGTCTCCAAAATGGCTGTCCTTTGTTAAATATGACAATCAAAAGCCTAGAATGAATACTGAAAGCCCTCTTATACTTGCACTAAGGAAGAAATGTAACACACCTGACTAATCAGAAACACCTGTGAAGCCATTTGTGCCAAACATTATGGTGCGCTGAAATGGGGGGGGGCATGTATAAAAAAAATACTGCAATTTGTACATGGTGAAAACAAAATGTATAAAAAATACCCTTTATTACATGCTTTAACGACATGTGATTTGTTTGATTACAAATTGTGGAGCATAGTGCCAAATAAAGAAGAAAATACAGTGAGCACCATAATTCATTGGACAGTAGGGTTGCAAAGGGGCAGAAAATTTCCGGTAGATTTGCGGAAATTTATCACGGGAAGTTAAGCTTGGGAATTCTGACTTTTTTTTTGTTGCAAAAGTTAGTTTAGTTTAGTTTAGTTGGAAAATACACAACTGCAATTCTACATCTTGCAGCATGCTTTGGTTAAAACAACCCAATTTAATACAAACTGAGTTAAATTTCAACCCTACACTGTGCATTCTTCCATAGAGTACTCAAAAATGACTACGTCACACTGGTTTCGGAAGTGACTTTCCCAGTCATTTAGACCATAGACATTAACTAAAACTTACTTTTAAACAATTTCTAGTGATTGTCTTACCATCAATTTCCTGGATTGTTCAATATAACAAAATATGTCATTTTTCTGGACCAGCTTCGAGTATATTTTACATTTTAGTATTTCTTTGTGAATATACCAGCGCTAGCACCGTTTAAAAACTCGACGTCCTGTAATTCCCTCCGGACGGTTCAATTAAGTAAAATGGCAGAATTAGCAAGGTGGTATGCACTTCCAAAAATGTCCAGACGAGATGATATCTGATTAGTCGAGAACCACCCGTGCGTTGCAGTTATGGATATGTAGTCCGTTAAAGTGGACTACAAACCGGACTACAAATCATTAATCATTACTTTAAAAACTAAAACTTGGAACATGCAATGTATGCTCTATATCCTTATACCACACAGGCTAATCCAGGAACATTTTGGCTCATTCTATAAATCAGATTTCAAGAAATTGTCGATAGTCTCCGAAGTCCGTTCTATCTGTCATAGGGAATTTACTTCCGAAACCAAACTCCACTTGAGTACTCTATTACTTGTGCAGTGCATTCTTTTATCACGTGCACAGATAAATTACTAGCATCCTGCACACTACTACAGGGCCCTCTGCATGCACTGTGCATTCTTCCATCACATGTGCAGTGCATTCTTCCATCACATGCAGAAATAATTCCCAGCATCCTGCACACTACAGTAAGGCTATTGAGGTCACACTACTGCATTTGAGCCCAAGGACTACATCCATTTTGAATCAATTTATTTTATTTTATTTTTTTTGGGGGGGGCGGGGGGGGGCGGGGTGTTTAGGAAATACACTTATTTTATTCAACATTCATGTTTTTTGTTCAGTGAAACAATCAATTAAAGTTCTACTCACAAATATTTGCATGGATGTCTGCATATGACAACACAAAATGTTTATATTTATGTCTGCATATGACGAGGTAAATACAGCTAGTACAAATAATGCCAACGTTTCCAGTTTATTCCCGTTTATTCCTGTTAATTCCCGTTAATTCCCATGGAAAGTTTCCACCTTTGAATATTCCCAGGATTTTGCAACCCTATTGGACAGTGACACATTTTTTGTTATTTTGGTTCTGTACTCTAGCACTTTGAGTTTGAAAGGATACATTGACATTGAGGTTGAAGTGCAGACTGTCAGCTTTAATTTGAGAGTATTAAACCAAAATAACAAAAAGTGTCACTGTCCAATGAATTATGGTGCTCACTGTATGTCTTTGTCCCAAAACATTATGGACGAAGACATTATATACAGTCATGTGAAAAAGTAAGTACACCCTCAAACGGTGGTTACTTTTTTTTGACATATCTGGACACAAGTTTATTTTATTTTGATTTCAACCATATTGATTGATTAAGGTAAAAGAAATTCAACAAATGATACAAAAACAGCAGACCAATCACTTAAGCAATTGAAATGAACATAAATGCAAATTCCTCATGAGGAAAAAGTAAGTACACCCCTACCTTAACTATCAAATATATTGATCAAAATTGATGTCTGGTGCACAAAACAGGTGTAAATGATTGTCCAATTATTAGATAATAATTTGGAAGTTCTATGCTTACATAAAAAAAGACAATTAGTCTGGTTTGGACCTAACCATCGAGGTGTGTGCTAACATATCATGCCTAGGTCAAAAGAGATAGCCGGAGCCCTGAGAAAAAAGATTATTGATTCTCATGAGACTGGGAGGGGTTACAAAGCCAGTTCAAAGCAGTTTGAAGTACAAACCCCAATTCCAAAAAAAGTTGGGACACTATGTAAAATGCAGATAAAAGCATAAAGCAGTGATTTTTAAATTCTCTTTTACATATTTAATTGAAAACAGTACAAAGAAAAGATATTTAATGTTTTACCTTATCAACTTCATTGATTTTTGTAAATATATGCTTTTATGTGCATTTTACAGAGTGCCCCAACTTTTTTGGAATTGGGGTTTGTACATCATTCAAATGTTTGACACATCATATGCAAATGGTGAAAATTCCACATCACCAGAAATCTACGCAGGACAGGCCGTCCCACCAAATTCACCCCAAGAGCTGACCGAAAGATGCTCCTAGAAGTCTCCAAGAACCCAAGGGTAACATCTAAGGACCTACAGACTTCACTTGCCACAGTTAACGTGAAAGTGCATGAGTCAACAATCAGAAATAGATTGCACAAACTTGCCTACATGGGAGGATAGGAAGGAAGAAGCCCCTGCTCTCCAAAAAGAATATAAAAGCACGACTGAACTTTGCCAAACATCTGGATAAAGTTCAAAACTACTGGGAAAACGTACCTCTGGACTGATGAGTCAAAATTGGAGTTGTTTGGGTGCAATGCAAAACGTCATGTGTGGCAAAGATGCAACACTGCCTTTGAACAGAAGCACCTCATTCCAACGGAGCACCTCATTCCAACATGATGGAGGGGACGTGATGGTTTGGGGCTGCTTTGTTGCCTCAGGGCCTGGTAAACTGACCATAAACCATGAATTCAACTTTATACCAGACCATTCCAGAGTTCTACATTTTGTGTTTTAAGAATTTAAGAATGTGATATACACTGGATTTTAAATGAAAGAATGACTATTAGATTAAAGTGCAGACTTTGAGCACCATACAGCCATATGCACATGGGCAGAAACTCAGGGACATGCAACTACATCCTGATCTTATTGAGTGGGTGATGGACTACCTCCTTGGGAGACCACCATATGTAAGGATCCAGAATTCCAGGTCAGATAAGCTTCTGAGCAGCACTGGAGTCCCCGGGTAACTGTTCCCTAAACCTTCCTCTTCACTCTCTATACCACAGATTTCCAACAAAACACTGCCTCATGAAAACAACCACAATCCAACAAAACAACTTTCGGTAACACTTCATTTGAAGGGGGTATACATAAGCATTCATAACATGACACCTGACATAAACACACATAACCAGTCATAAATGTTTGTTCCACCTGGTCATAAAGGGTTATTATGTCACTTTCAATGTCAAATTGACATCATCCTCTATGTCAAGTGACATAGTGGTCAGTTGACATATACTGTCATACTGATATGTTATGACACTTTCAGCATCAAAATGACATAGTACTTTATGACAATTGACATTTGTCGTTCTGCGTGTTCCTCATCTAACTATAAACGCAGGAATTTCACGCAAAGCGAAGATGCGAATTTGCTTCGCCACCAGAAGCGAATGTTTTATTCGCCCCTTCGCTTGCATAGAATGGAAGTGAATGGGAGGCGAGTATTCGCCAATGTTAATTTTGCGCATGTGTGACCGTGCCCGCACAAGATGCACGCCTACCTCGGGATCGGGCAAGCCACAGCGAGATGAGGAGACGCACGTTTTGAACGAGAAGGGTCCATCTGCAGACTGCAGGCGCTTCGGGAACGCCTCTTCTTCGGGAACGCCTCTTCTATGGGAACGCCTTTTCATACGTCACGTCACTCAGAGGTCGTCCTCAGACAACTTTATTGTCTAGATGTGCTGTTCATGATTGCGTTAGAGCAAATCAGTATAAAAGTGTTGTTTTAATGTTCAAGTAAACCTTTTAGGAGTGCAGGGAAACAAAAACGGAGCAAGTCATTTTGTTTGTTGCAAAGCTATTTCGGAACTCCTTTGTAATACTGTTACAAACAGACCGTTAAAATATTATTTCCATGGCTCCGTGTGTTAAAGGATAAGTTCGCTATTTTGGACCTTGGACCCTATTTGCGGTCTGTCTTCCATGAACCTGACACATTGAGTCCATATTTTCGCTGATCGGTCCAGTATTGAGCTAGCTACAGATTTCCTGTAGGCTCTCACTGGGCTACAATAGAAGTCAACGGGGCAATTAGAAATGTTATGGAAAAACAACGATAAATGTGCTTTCATGTACAATAAATGAGACGGGAAGCTCAGGGTGTATTGTTACCGGTCTCAGTATGCTCTCCTGTGAAATGTATCTCAATCCGAACATTTTTACGTGCTTGGCATGGCTTGGAAGTAAGCATTTCTCTGTTGTTTGTTTTCGCTGCTCCCGCGGAGTACTATGTGTCGGCGGTGGGGGAGCGGGAAGGTGTGCCGGCCGTATACGAAACTATCTATGTGAGCAGTCTGCGTTTGTTTACCTGCAGCAACGTAGGCTACAATTTCCACAAAAAAACTTGGATGATGGATGACTATAATGATTACGAAGACGAAGAATTCGATTTTGATTTTGACTTTGACGTTACTGGCTACAGATTTGAGCCAGAATACACGGACACGGAACTACAAGAGGTGGATGATAAGAGAGCAAGAGAAGAGAGAGAGGCTGAAGTTGCGCAGGTAATGTAAATTATTACAAATGATGATTACAAACACTGCGTTACAAATAGTTCTGCTGTAGGCTACTAGCTAGTAAACTCCAACGGGAGGTCAGGATTTGTGATCAACTGCTTTTCAAGCGGCCTCTCTACAACGTAGCTAGACTGCGGAAGTTTACAGTGCGAGGTAGTGCGGTCGGAGTTCTGTTTCAAATGGAACTGTTGTTTCAACGTTCGGTTTGCGTTTGCGATAGCCTACATTTCACAGGAGAGCATACTGAGACCGTAAGAATACACACTGAGCTATAAAAGCACATTTATCGTTGTTTTTCCATAACATTTCTAATAGAATTCTGAAAGACTGCCAGGTCAATATTTTCGCTGGCCACTCTGTATATCCCGCCTTATAACTTAAAAGTCCCAGCTTATTGGTGAAAGGTTTAAACGTATTCTGAAGATTGACATTTCAGGCTCCCAATCATGCTAACGTTGACGAGCGGACTAAGAAGTTTAGGTAGCCAATAACACGGCTGAATGTTTCTGACGTAATTTACATAGGCACTCTATGCCCAGATCATAATGTACACTCGACAGTGACCAAGGGAAGTTGATAACGATTCAGAAAATATATAACTTTTAACGATTTAATTCCATCTTCTACTGGGACTTTTGCCGTTTATCGAGGATGAGACAGAAATTTTCGGTGCCACTGACCACAATCGAACGATTTCACTTTTAAGATTCGATTGAACAAGTAACGTTAGAAGTCAATTTTTTATGGATTAGTGCTATTGGTTTCTGTTAGCTTCACCATTCTAGCCTCATATGGCGAACAATAAAGGCTAACAATAAACTAGCATTTACTTCTTGTAAGTTTTATCACCACAGCAGTGAAGTAAAAAGTCAATAAATTACGTTTTCTGTCAGAAATGTATTGTCAAGCTCACGTGAATTCACTGCTGTCTACGTTCTAAATCTCCGGTTTGCCCTCCCTACTACTAGCCTGCTAACGTCAGCTGCTAATTGCGAGCTAGCTATCTATATCGAACTATATAAAAATGTAACCGAGTGGACATTTGATGTTTTTGACCTTCTAGCTAAGTAAATCACATCATATATGAACAAGGTAGTTTAGCTTTTTTGGTTGCAATGGTGCTTACACGGTCTGCTGGTTATTGTGAATACATATGATCTCATTTTCAGACCAGTTCCGCTAGCATTGAGGCTACACAATGTTGATAAGATGAGACTGTATAAAAAATATCTAAACCTCTTAGTTTTTGAACCAATTCAATGATGTCAAAGAGACAGTTATTGTTCCCTTTTCCACATTAAAAACAAACTGTCCTGGTCTCCATAAAAATGTTACATCTCTATGAAAAATGACTGAGGTTTAAATAGCAATGAAACAGTTTTGTGTGGGTGAATTACTGGTGTTTATTAAACCAAGGAATTGTTGATTATAAGGTCTGTAATGAAAATGCCTAAACTGGAGAGACCTACAGTGCCTTGAAAAAGTATTCACCCCCTAGCACAGTCCTCACATTGTTTCCTTGCAGGCTGGAACTTTGACACATTAAATTAGGATTTTTGAATATCTGTGAATGAGTGGTAGAGTACAGTGGAGAAGTGGTAGATATATTTTGGAACAATCTTTCTTTAGTAGTCACCAAAAACACAATTTTCTCCACTATTTAAAAGGGTTTAAAAAAAAATCTCAAGCACCCCCCCGTCTTGCCACACCCTAATATTTGCTGAAATGACGCCACTGATCTGCAGACCCGCAGACCTGGCCTCATTCGTGATCGGCCTCAATCGTGATCGGCCTCATTCGTGATTACAGGAAGTTCGCAAGTGCGCATGCGCTTACAAGGCGAAGGGGAAAAAAACAGAAGAGCAGCGTGCAGGTAAAGCTACACTGAAATAAAACAGTCGCTCGTAATTAATGGAACCTTCTGAATTTCAAAAGCAATGGTATCTAGCCTACTGAGTGAAAGTTTGAGAGTTATTCGGCTGAAGTTCGCTCGGTTGCCAGTTAGTGATAATATGCTAAAATGTACTCATTTTATGTGAATGGTGCGTGTTGGCTCGGCTTCAGATTGTCGAAACAGCTATGAGCCATTAGTGTTAGCTATGACGTGTTACGTGCTTTATTGTTGTAATAAAAGAAAACAAAAAAGTCGCTAACACTTTGCAATAATGTTACATGAATTGAATTATCTCTTAATCAAAATGTAAGGTGAAGATTACTGACTCAAGTATCATTCTTTCTTACATATTCCTCAAAAACCTTGTATAAAAGGGAGTATTGTGTTTGACAGCAAGCTAGAAGCATGCTTGATTGGCTAAAAAGCCACAATGGGGCATTTAGTTTAAAGCTGCAATTAATGAAAAAGGCAATACAACATTAACTATATGGATTAAGAGTGGAAAACAAGGGTGCATCAGATATGTTTAATGATATTAAATCCAGGCTAATGATCTGTATGACATATTTACAAGAGGTCCATTGATGACATAACTCAAATTCAACATTTGCTTTATCTTAATGGTTCCTTAATTTCCAGCCCTAGATCAGGATCATTGTAGGTCTCATCCCATAAAGACTGCCCACCAATAATGTAATGTAATAATCACATTCTCTCAATTCGATTGAGTCGATTTTGGCCTTTTTTGTTAAACATCTCCATTCGTCTCAAAATATCGATTCAGTGGAGAAATGCAAATGAGCATAAAATAGTTTAAAAAATTTGATCCAAGCCATTTGAAATAAGCTTATATACTGTACACATACCAATCAAAACAGTGTAATTACCCTGAATGGTGTGCCAGAAAAGCATGCATGGTATCAAGAGGTGATTTAAAACACTATGGGACAGATCCAAACAAACTCTGATAAACTATAACATTTTATGCATAGTTGTATGCTAAGGAAGAAAATTTGCTGATGAAGTCACCAGATAGCAGTCTGACACCGGGTCCTACTTCACAACCTGGACAGGCCGCTGATGGCCTCATGACACAGGTTCTCATTCCACTGGGCATGGCCGCCAGCTTGAGCTGCTGCTCGGGGCCAGGGATGACGGGCAGCTGGCCCATCGTTTGGCCTTGGATGACCACCTTCAGGCCCTGGTTCGAGAGAGCTCCAATCAGGGCAACTATCTACAAACAAAATATCCTCCCTGTAGAATAAACCCCTCCGTCTCTGCATGTGCACAGAGCAAAATTTGGTGGGAGGGGCTTAGAAGAGAGATTGGAGGGAGGAGAGCAAAAGGGAAGTCTTTTAGCCTTCTGTATTTTCAAACTTGCCTACTGCAGCTTTAATCCTATTTCCCCAATATTTTGCTTGTAGTGACTAAGGTTATTTAATTTATCCAATTTGTTGCCATTTCACATAAAAAATTTGTATAGATAGGCTATGCTAATGATCCAGTGTACTCATTCTGGTTTCATTATGGATCAAGCTATTTTCTCTTTTAGATAAATTTTGTTCATTGTATATTAAAAAAGTCTAATTTGCTCTATTCATTACTTTTAAGAAATTGTGGAAGAATGAATCCTATCCAGGATTGTTAAGGCCAGGGCTGGTGACTGAACACAAAAGGGACAATAGATAACGGGTAGTAGTGGATCAAAAAGTTTTAGTTTAGTTATAGCAGTCCTGTAACAGCAAGGACATGAATGATGAATATATGAATGATGGAAATAAGGTGGCTCTGGAGAGAGGTTGTTCGGCACACACTGAATGTGAGGCTGGAAAAAAGAGACACGAGAAATCGATACTCTACATCAGGAGTATGTTAAAATCAGCAATATTTGTTCATCACTGGTAGAACAATAGCAGTCAGGCGGAAAGTTTGACAATAGAGGGTAGAACAGAGCCCTTGGTTTGACTATCTGGTAACACTTTACAATAAGGTTACATGAATTGGCATTAACTAATGTAGTTGTTAATATGAATTAATGATGTACAAATATATTAAAGTATTTTCAAACATTAACAAATGGTTTGAAATGACAAACCATTAGTTAAATGTATTTGTCAACTGTTTATTAACAGTAGGCTACAATCCGTAATGTCTGCGCCGCGCTGTGTTTAGCTGAATAGTACAACACGAGCTACTGACAACAACGTTTCGTCCTCGGTGGCTCATCCGAAGTTGATTCAGAAGCTGACATGATGTTTTCTAGCTAAGAAAATGATTAGCTAGCTAGACCACGTATATACATGTCTGACCAAAACAACAGCAGCAGTAGTGAGGCGGAATTCGATTAAGATTGTAGCATTAACTAATGATAAATTATTATTTGTTAGTTGTTAACACTGTTAGTGTTAGCTATTACGTGTTACGTGAGTTATTGTTGTAATTAAAGAAAAAAAAAGTCGGTAACACTTTGCAATAATGTTAGGCTACATGAATTGACATTAACTAATGTAGCTATGTTGTTGCTAACATTAATTAATGATGTACAAATCCATTAACAAAGCATTCGATTAACTTTTCATTATTTCGTACCCTTATTGAAAGTACAAACCTTTAGCTAATGTATTTGTTTCTGTATGCACTATTGTATGTCGCTTTGGATAAAAGCGTCTGCTAAATGACTGTAATGTAATTTGTCAACCGGTAACTAACTAATGGTAATTAAGTTTAGCCCATGATAATGGACTTAATTTATCATGGGCTAAACTTAATTACCATAAGCTGGTCCTTCCACGCATCTCTCCAGACCAAAAGGTTAGCTGAACTGTTCCTTATTGTTTTTCTTTTCATGTAAATTTATGCTCTTTGACTCATTTTGTTTTTCTCCATCAGTTTGTTCTAGTAATTGGGGACTCCCATTTGCGGAGCTTGGTGGATGGGATTGTGGGCACACCAAGCGGGTGCCTGTCATTTGGGTACCTTTCAGGGCCGGATCTAGGGGGGGGCCAGAGGGGGCCGTGCCCCCCCAAATTTTTGCTGTGCCCCCCCAAAACTTTGACCATTGACTTAAAATAATCAATTGCTTTGATCGATCCCTAGAAAAAATCCAAGTTATTATTATTTTTTTTTAACCGATATTTTGCATTCTTTCTCAGTTCAGGAGACTTAGCCAATCATAATGTTCTATTCAAAATATCAAAAAACAACAACTTGGCAATGTATTTCTGATTGGTTGGTTTGGCAGTTTAAAACTGGGAGACGGACCGATCTGCTGTCACTCTCTACATTTGTTGGTGTTTGTCTGTCACTTGAAGAGGTTAACGTTTGCCCACAGCAAAAATAAATAAAAATAATATAGGTCTAAAAGTTATTCTGTTTAAAAGTTTATAATTAAGCCTGTGTATTTTGAGTCTTGTCTTGTTGTTTCATTTTAGTGGTTTAGTGTTATTACTGTCTGAGGGGCTTAGTGGTGGTGGTTTTACGCAGTACTAGTTTACGTTAGACTAGCTAATCTAGCTAGGTAACGTTAACTGTTAGCTAGCTAATTGTCACCGTTATAGCTAAAGCTAACTAAGGGTTAGGTCGCTAATGTGTTTTTCTTTCTTTTCTTATTCTCTGTGCTCCACGGTTCTTCTTTCCTTTTGGTGAGAGTTACCCTACTTGCTTATACGGTATTAGCCTAAATCATTATGCATCGATTTTTGATTACTAAACCAAAGCACAGTAATGTTAACACAAATGCAGCTCTAGTTGTACACCCCGGTAGTTCAGAATCTTCATGCTCAGTATCGGATCCTGTGCCCGGTCCCAGTTCGGAAGAAAAGGCAGTCGGGGGTGCTTCTGTGGATCTCGGCCACGATTTAAATGATAACACACCATCTCAGCCAGTTCTAAAAGTATTTCCCAAACGGGAGTTTGGCAAAAAGGCTCGTTCTTTCAACCCAAGCTGGTATCAGTCACGATCATGGCTAGAATATTCAGTGAAACTAGATGCATGTTTCTGCTTCCCCTGTCGCAAGTTTTCAAGCACAAATGACAGAGATCTAGTTTTTACCAAGACGGGGTTTATTAACTGGAAAACGGCATTAGAAAAGGACAGGGGATTATACAGGCATGCATCTAGCCATAGCCATTTGAATGCTGCACGATCATGGACAGAACTGAACACGAGAGTGGAAACTGGTGACACTATATCATGTCTCTTGGGAAAAACACAGGTTGAGAAAAAACGATACTACATCAGAAGCATAGGGGAAGTGGTGCAGTTTCTGGCTGTGAACGAACTTGCTTTTCGTGGAAGCACTGAAAGTCAGTCCGAAATAAACGATGACAGTGATATCTCTGCTGGGCTGTTCCTGAAATTGTTTGAGTACACTCTGGCTAAGGATTCCAAACTTGCTGAAATAGCAAAAAACATCCCTCAGAATGCAAAGTACACATCAAAAGGCATTCAAAATGAGATAATTAACACTCTAGCCAGTATGGTGTTGCATGAGGTGAAAAGAAAATATGATAATGCAGATACAGTAGGGTTCTGCATCAAATGTGATGGAACCAGAGACAGGTGCAATGTTGAGAATCTTTCACTTGTGATTCGGTTTGTCTGTAATTCGGTTCCTGAGGAGCATTTGATTGGTTTACTGGACTTGAGTGGGTTGGATGCAGAATATATAACAACAGAAATGCTCAAACACCTGTCCAGTGAAGGTTACAGTGCTGATAATATAATCAGCCAATGTTATGATGGCGCATCAGTCATGAGTGGGATCAGGGGTGGGGTTCAAGCATTGTTGCAACAGAAGCTTGGCAGGCTCATTCCTTATGTACATTGCTACAACCATCAGCTGCACCTAGCAGTGGTGCATGCCATTCAGGAAGAGCCATGCGCCAAAACATTCTTTGAACTCTCCGGCTCACTACATTCCTTCGTTCGCCATCATTATGTAGCCCAGAACTATAATGCACCCTCTCTTAAAAGGTTACTCGAGATACGGTGGACAAGTCATTATGATGTAACAAAATGTCTGGTAGACAAGGAGAATGCCATCTTGAACATTTTGTCAGCGATTTCTGAAGATAGTGTGTCAGCAATGGCTTTATGCACAGAGGCATCAGGGCTCCTAGTACAACTCAGGAAGCATCATGTTTTTGAAATTGGTAAATTCCTCATCAAAATTTTGGTGTCTTGAAGCCAGCAAATTCTATTCTGCAGGCTAAGGCTGTGGATCTTTGCAGTGCTGGGGAGGTTATCAGTGCCTCACTGCAAGCTTTAAAAGATATCCGAGAAGATGATTCATGGGATAATTTCGAGATATTAGACACTGCTACAAAAAGAAGGAGAACAATGAGCAAACAGCTCATAGACAGTTTTGTTCTCTCCACCGTTGGTCACACTGAGTCTGATTCCTCCAACACTCCCAGCCAGTCTTTGAGAAGAGCCCTCCTAAACATCTTGGACAGAGCTATTGCAGAGATTGAGGACAGGTTTTCGAGGAGAAATATTGACCTGATGAGGGCAGTAAGCTGTCTTGTATCCCAGTCTACGTCTTTTCTAGAGTTGGCCCTATTGAAACTGCAGCTACTTGCCGGTACTGATGCAACAACCAATAGTCTGAAAAATGAAATTGATGTGGCAAAATCCATGTTGCTCAAGAAGTTCTCCACTGACGCGGACCTGTCAACAGTGTGTCGACATATACAGGGCTATAAGGAAGCCTTTCCAGAGCTAGATGCAGTGTATGCAACTGCACTGGTGATTGGAGTATCCTCAGCATCATGTGAGAGTTCTTTCTTCACTCTGACACGTGTCCTAACACCCTTCCGCCGCACAATGCTGCATGAGAGAAAAAGGAATTTGGTGATTCTGGCACATGAAAAATTAATAACCAAGAGTATTGATTTGGATGAGTTTGTTAGGGCTTTTATGAAAACAAACAGAAGACTCATGCTTTGAGGCAATTACTTTGTGTTTTGCAGTGGGAATAGCTAGGCCTTCTTTTTTCTTTTAACCATATTGTTAGAAATCTCCAAAAGTTTTAAGAGAAACCATAGCCTACAAATCTTCTTTCTTTTTTTTACTTTACCTTTGTTTGTAAAGTGCTTGCTGCTTTATTTCTTGAAAACAGTCCTGAGATTCGGTGTAGTGGTAGTTCAGCGTAATCACTGAATGGGTGATGTAGGCAACTGTAAGCTCCATGTTTGGGACAAAGACTTTTTTTTTTTTGATTTAGCTAAAGAGCACACTCAGCTTTTATTTAAAGGGATAACCTTATTTCACTTTGGTACAACATAATTAATTTTGTGGAGCTTACCCCATTTTATTTGCATAAAGCAGCTGTCATTTGCCAGGGTGGTATACAATAGTTAGCTCTGCTGTTAGCGTTCTACTTTTGCATAACATATAAGACTGTTGTTATACTTCAAATATTATGTTAGGCTATTATAGAAAAGTGAGTTAAATGATTTTAATATTCCAACAATAGGAATGTCAGTGCCAAAAAACAGTATTGTCTGCCAAGTTTCCTTCTTTTTTTGTTGCAGAGCTGCAAACACGCATAACACGCAGTATTTTTGTCTGAATACAAACACACATAATTAGGCCTCAAGAAATACAAATAGTGGCCTCTCTGAACACCCCTACACACATAACATAACATAACAAGGAAAGACGAGAACAGGCCATTCAGCCCAACAATGACTGTCTATTCTTACCTCTAAACTGTACTAATAGTGTCTAACAATGAATCAAGCTGGGCCTTGAACACCCCCAGTGTTTCACCACATGTTCAGGCAAGCTATTCCACGTATTGACCACTCTGTGTGAAAAAATATTTCCTAGTGTCTGTGAGAAATGTATTCTTTGCCAGTTTCCATTTATGCCCCCTCGTTCTGCTAACCGAGCTCAACTTGAATAATTTCCTGTAGTTCACTTTGTTGATCCCTTTAATAAATTTAAACGCCTCAATCAAATCCGCCCTAAGTCTCCTTTTACTAAGCTTGAAAAGTCCTAGCATTTCAAGCCTTTCCTACCCGGGATCAATCTGGTTGCCCTTCTTTGGACCTTTTCCAGCGCCTCTATATCTTTCTTGTAGTAAGGTCCCCAGAACTGCAGACAGTACTCTTAAGTGTGGTCTGACAAGGGCATTGTATAGTATGAGTATGATCTCCTTAGATTTATACTCAATACTCCTGGCTATGTATCCCAGCATCCTGTTAGCTTTTTTTTTAACCGCTACAGCACATTGACCAGACCCTGATAGGCTTTGATCGACTATTACTCCCAAGTCTTTTTCTGCATGTGCACATTCTAGTTTTGTACCCCGCATAAAGTAATCCTGCCCTATGTTTTTATTCCCCACATGTAGAACTTTACATATAGTTATATTGAATTTCATTTGCCAGGTTTCTGCCCACTTCTGGAATTTGTTTAAATCTTCTTGGATTACCTTAGTAGCTTCCAGACAGTTGGCTAAACCTCCCAGTTTTGTATCATCCGCAAATTTAACTAATGTACTGTCAATATCCGCATCTAGGTCATTTACGTAAATTAGGAAGAGCAGTGGACCCAGAACCGAACCCTGTGGAACTCCACTTCCCACTTTACCCTGCTCAGATAAGATCCCTCCTACTACTACCCTTTGTGTTCTATCCCGTAACCAGTTACGAACCCACTCTGAAATGCTTTTGGAAGTCTAAGTGTCACGGCCCTGAGGGAGGTTGGACCTAATAGCACGACAAAGGAGGCAGAAGTGCAAGAAAAGGGAGTTTATTAAGTGGCTTGGGGTAGTCCCAAGCCGTACACAGATTTCACACAATAAAGGAAGGTCAGGGATTTCTCCGGCGCTTGGATCTGCTCCAAGCCGGAGCTGGACTTGAACGGGAACTGGAGTTCCAAACAGGAACTGGGCAGGACAGGAAACAGGAACGGGATCACAGAAACTGGATCACCGGAACATGGAGTAGTTCCAAACCGGAACTGGACTTGGTACAGGAACTTGGACAGGAAACAGGAACGGGATCACAGAAACTGGATCACCGGAAAATGGAGTAGTTCCAAACCGGAACTGGACTTGGTACAGGAACTTGGACAGGAAACAGGAACGGGATCACAGGAACTGGATCACCGGAACATGGAGTTGTTCCAAACCGGAACTGGACTTGGTACAGGAACTTGGACAGGAAACAGGAACGGGATCACAGGAACTGGATCACCGGAACATGGAGTTGTTCCAAACCGGAACTGGGCTTGATACGGGAGAAGGGAGTTCACCACCGGAACTGGACTGGTTCTGGACCGGAAGGTCCAACATGAACTGGAACACGGGAACGTGGTGTAGTTCCAAACCGGAACTGGGCTTGGTACTGGATACTGGACGGAGGGTACCGCAACACAAACAGGGAGTGGGAAACAGCTACACACTGGCAGGAACAATGGAGGTGGTTAACGAGACAGGAAATGTACAAACAGGAAAAAACCGCAAACAAACAGGACTGGAGCAACAACAGCAGGCAGTGAGCATCTAAGCCCCGAGACAGAACCGAACTGAAGTTGGCAGCAAAGGACAGGGATTATAGGATCGAAATACAAGCTCACGTAATAGAGAAGCGACAAGGTTAGGAAGGCAACAAAGGTAATGAACCAGCACTGGAGGGGAGACAGCAGGTGGGTTAAGTAGGGGAGTGTGATTGGAAACAATCAGGAAAAGCATGAGAATGAAGACATGGGTAATTGACCAAATGAAGGGTGCAGAATGCATGCAACAACGGGGAAAGGAGATTGGTTGAAACTGGAGTGGGTAAAAGGAGTGAAACAAACAGAGGGAACACGCCCAGTCTGCAGCAACAGGGAAAACATGGACAAGGGAATCAAACATGACACGGAGGGACATGGCAAAACATGGAAAACGGACTGGATGGGAACGGGACGTTACACTAAGTATATAATATCATAGGCCTTGCTCCCATCTAGACACACGTGCGTGTGGTTGCAAGGATACACACACACACACACACACACACACAAATATATGCAAACGAGGGGAAAAAGCCTGGGAACTGTATGGCACACACAGTGCCCTAAATAAAAAGGTGCCCCCCCCTAAATTTCTGTCTGCCCCCCCAATCACAGCAGTCTAGAACCGGGGCTGGTACCTTTGCAACCCTGGGGCATCGGCTTTGGACCTCCAAAGGGAAGTGATGGGTGCATCAATTCCCGTGGACCCAGATATCGTGTGCCTTCTTGCCCCCAGCAACAATCTAACATCCAGCAGGACCATCGAAGGAGCTGGAAGAGATTTCAAGCTCTTGATCCAGGCTGTACTTTACCGCTGACCAAAGGTACTGTGATTGTAAAAGTCCACTGTAAATCAAAATGATAACCTTATTATTGTTAATGTATCACTATTCCATCTTAAGGCAGGGCAAGGGTCACTGAAAAATGTTTATTATGAGCCGTAACTTTCCTACTTCTTCATTTTCTATGCAAGATATTTGTCCCTGCCCATCCAGAGTGGCAATTTAAATAAGCAGATAATGTAACCACAGGTGCAGAAATTCAGCATCATTAAAGTGTGGCTAAACAGTATATCACATATTCAGATCAGTTTGATAACAGCTTTCCTAAAAACAGTTTGTTTCACACAGGCATTTGTGCTGGACTTTCCACCACGGTTAACAATTGATTGGAGCTACCAGGAGATGCTAAGAAATGAATATCACCGCACTGCAGCATGCCTGGGTGTGCCCTACAAAGATACTGTAGGGTATTTTCCCTCGAAGAGACTCGACCAGTGGAGCAAGGATGGGGTATGAACAGTTTTTTGTACTCACAAATAACAAGGAAACTATTTGCCTTGAAATTAACTCAAAATGTATTTTTAATACTGCAAAAAATATGGGAGAAACTGAATTCATAAACAGGTTTTGACGATCAATGCTATATTTCGAATTTCTGTTTTTCGCATAATAAATGTAATATCAACATAAAGCACAGTGGTTCCATAATTTGTGGTAGTACTGTATATACAGTTAAAGGCAGAATTATTGGGACAGTCAAATTGGTTTTGTCCTTTTTACCAATCAAATTTTTATTTCAAATCAAACAATGACTATGAGGCAAAATTATTTGAAATGTGTTTTTTTAAAGACATTATATTACAACAATGCCAGTAAATGAGTGTCCCCCTATTTAATACGTATATACAGTGCCCTTCACTATTATTGGCACCCCTGGTACAGATGAGTAAAAAGGGTTATAAAAAATTTACCATTTGGTGAATTAGCCTAATCTCACACTGAAAAAATGAAAAACATCCAACCTTTAATTGAAGTAAATTTATTATGAGAAAAAAAATCCCTCATCAAGAAATATATTATTTTTAACAAAACCAGGTGTGCCATAATTATTGGCACCCCTGCATTTATATATAGAATAAAGTAATCATTTTTAATATTTGGTCGCATATCCTTTGCATGCCATGAATTCCTGATGTCTGTGACCCAACAACATCAAAAGACTCTTTCTATCTTATTTTCTGGTACTCTTACAAATGATACTATAACGTCTCTGCATTTGAATGGATCTCTATGGGAATTGGGAGGTGGGACTAGATTTAGCTGTAAATTATGCTGGAACAGTAAAAAAAAAAACTGCAATCAGATCTATTTTTACATGCATAACACTTCTCACAATCTCAAACCAAAATCTTGTTCAGCTCAATTTTTCAAAGATGCTGAATTCTCCTAACTTTTCCAGTTATATCTTCATCATAATTATTAGGATAATTCACTCTTCTTCATACATTTTTCTTCTTTAAGGAAGAAATTTTGCAAATGTACCCTGGAAGTACAATGATGTTCTATTTGGGCACTAATAAGTGCATTTTCAAGTAAAACAGGTACAAATTAATTAAGTATTGCTGTCTAGGGGTACAATTTTATGTATCTTTAGGGTACCACCCCAGTGACAAGCATGTGTACCTTTTTAGCATGTGGCTCTGTTAAATATATATATATATATATATATATATATATATATATATATATATATATATATATATATATATATATATATATAATCAAAGACACCACTAATAGAAAATATGCAATTTCTTAAGAATTACAGTATGTGGTCATCAACTGGTATCTAAGTGAACATAAAATGCAAACTATGACATAATGCACATCGATGTCTCTGTGTTCCATATTCTCTTTTGGTGTAAGACTGTAATAATGCATTGATTGAGTGTATAAAGCAATACGATATATCTGTGACACTTTTATAAACAGGTCCATCTGAGTGACAATGTTGGCATGCCCATGTTGGCACAAGTTACATGGTGCAATGCCTACATGGAGCTCTTTGTTCCTTCCACCAATGTGCCAATCCTACAAACCCCACCTCCAGCCCCCCCTAATCGCTTCATCCCAACCCTGGTGGTAAAGGGTGAAGTTCGATTTCCTTCAGTAAAAGACCCCATGCAGTGGGCAGAGGTTCACCAGAGCAGAGTCAGAAGGACGAAGGCAGATATCCAGTTTCAGGACTTTTGCAGAGTAAGTTATTATTTTTAAATGAGTAACTTCTGTTATATATCAAGGGTGTGTACTATATGTCAAGTAAACCAAAAAGAAAATATTGCAGAACTCACTGACATATACCATCTAAACATTTGCATGATTTCAGGGTCTCAATGGTGGTAGTGTTTGCCATGTATTTGGCACTGCAATTGTGACGTATCCAAAGGTGATCAGGGTGCAGAAGAGGTACAGGGACACATCAGAGCGAGGAGGACAGGCCAAGAAAGAGAGAGCAAGGAGAAAGGCAAAGGCTATAAACAAAACTCAGGGAAAGCATGTTGTCAAGGGATGTGATAAGCTAGTTCATGAAGTGCAGCCAAAGAAAAATGAAAAGAGGCTTAAGAACAGAAAAGAAAATGAAACAGGAAAAGGAATGGTGTGTGGAGTGCAGGAGCAAGTGGCTGAGAGAATGAGTGACAGAGTTAATGAAAAATCAGGTAAGGAATATGGAAAATCTGAAACAAGACTGGTGTGTGGAGTGAAGGCAAAATTTTGGACAAGGGCTACAAGATGAAGAGGGGGTTGTATTTGGACAACAAATTAAATGTGGAGTGAATGAGGGAGCAGGTGAGAGATCAGGGGAAAGCGAAGATGAGACAAATATTTATGGACTGGGTGACAGAATGAGTGAAGGAGGGAATAGTGGAGAAATGAGAAAATACAAAAAAATTAACCAACAGTTGAAATTACATGGTGGAAGCAAACAAGCAATCAAACATCGCAAATTTAAAGGTAAAAAAACACACAAATTGGATATTTCTGAAATTGGAATGGCAATAAATATAGTTAAAGAAGAATACACTGGGGTTTTATTTGATCAAATATTTTGGAGAGAGGTTTAAAAAATTCTACGATGGCCCTACAAGCGCCCCTGTGCAGCACGTAGAAGCATTAAACAACTACGTCAAATTTGGGTCAGCAATAAAGGCAACATAAAGACTCATTTTGAAGAGAGTGAGGCACAGAAATTCAATAGTAATACAAATTTCATCCCAAAAATGAATGAACTCACAAAACAAAACAAAAAAAGAAAAATCATACCAAAGAAATATGGGGATGAATGGATCATAGATCTACCAACAAAAGATGTAAAGGATTTCTGTGTTTGCAAATCTCCAAACAAAAGCAAAAGGCCAATGCTAGCCTGTGACATTTGTGGCAACTGGTATCACTTCCAATGTGTGGGTATATCATTTGACAGCCAGATTGACTTTAATTCTGTTGGGTTTATTTGTAGCTCTGACTCCTGTAAAGTCTGTTTAGAGCCAATGAAAACAGGTTTCATATTAAGAAGGGGGGCTGTCATTTGTTAACCAATCTAAAAAATTATAATTCTCAAATACCCACTAATACTAATACCAAAAATACTATGAATAACTCAATAGGGCAAATACAGAAAGATTGTATGTTATTGGACGACAATAAAAAAACAGACACCGTGATCAACGTGGTAGAAATAATAACACTGGAGGAAAATACATCTGAATGTGTGGATGTGCAGACCAAAGAAATTGTTCCAATAGAATGTGGAACAGAGCCTCTTGGAGAAGTAGAATTTATGTCTGAGAAGGTGGGAACAGACAAGGTAGTACTGCTGAAACAGACTGAAAAGGTCCCTATTAATAAGGTGACTGATGAAGCTAGAGATGACAAGCTATTAATTAGTGAAGAATCAATTAAATGCATTTTATCTAATGAGGCAACAATTGGGGAATTCTATAGGTGTGTTCCTGATGACACCTATTTCAAAATACCTGCAGAGTCATGGAGAAACTTGCACAGTACTAGGAAGGGCAGATACTTTGAAGAGTATTCATTGCAGGCAATATTTGCCAGCAGGATTAATGATTCCAATCCATATTGTACAATTGTCTTTAAGACCCATTCATTTTGCACAGCCAAGATAAGGAGGGAAAAAAACACCATATCTCACAATAAAAGGTTATTGTTCCCAAAAATCATGTGGGATGCAGGTGACTGTAACAACAAATGAAATAGACGACCCAAGATTTGCTGTGTCTTACAAGGGGCAGATAATACATGCTGGCAACACATTGAAAGCAAGGCCTTTCAGGGCTCCTAAGAGGGTCGAATTAGCTGCAGTTATGGAAAATAGTTCAGCCTATAAATTATATAATGATCGGCTAGGCACTGCAGATTTGAAATCCTTGGCTGCTCAAAATCGAAGTGGTATAGGGACAGATACCGCAGTCTTCAGGAAAATCAAATCAGAGCAACATCTTAGAAGTTTTCTTGATATAGATGAAATTAAGGCACTTAAACTTTTGAAGGACAAATTAGAACTCGAAGATTTGAATAACCAACAATTAAAAGGATTTGTCCACCTCATACAGATATCACCACTTAAGGTAATCTGTTATACAGAGGGAGGGATACGATTATGGCATGAGATGACCAAGAGCACTCCAACATTTTGGGATGCCACTGGTGGTATAGTCAAATCACAAATCAATAAGAAACGCATTTTATTCTATGAAATTACAGTTTGTACACCATCAGTACCACACATATCAGCTCCTATTGCATTTATGATAACTGATGAGCATACACAAAGTTCTGTAGAGCATTTATTAGTTACAATTAGAAAGCAGGAATGGAAATTGTTTCAAAGTAATACACTACCAGTCCAAATTACAAGTGACAGATCAGTTGTACTCTTACAGGCATCCATGCAAGTGTTTAACAATGACACTATGGACACATATCTCCAGCGTTGTTGGAGAATAGTAACAGGAATTGCTACAAGGAAAGATTTAAATATTTGCATAATTCGATCATGCAAACGTCACCTTATGCGACAAGCAAGTGATTTGTGTAAAAAACAATACAGTGGAAAAGATGATCGTTATAAAGTAGGAATGTACATATTCAGCCTTCTAGTAAATTCCAACACTCTCGAGGACATGAGTGCAATAATCTACGATGTTTGTGTTGTTTTGGGCAACAGAGGTCATTCTTCCATAATATCAGAGAGCATCTGTAAACTTAAAACAAGAGTTATGAAATTAAACAGCATTGAGTATAAAGACATGAACACCCCTAATGAACACACCTTTGATGCATTACCTGACATGACAAAATCACCATTCTCAAAATACTTTGACAGTGTTAGGTCTGAGTCTAGAGTAGACACAGAAAATATGGATTTCAACGGTGAAAATCATTACTTCGGACCTGTCCAATTAAATAAACTTTTCAAAAATTTTCTCCCAGTAATTCCAATCTGGTTGGACCTACTTTCAGGAAATTTGTCACGGTTCTCATCTTCGTATGAAGACAAAATACCGCATAGTATTTTCAGAGGTCACATTCAAAAACACTAAAACATTATTCTTGAACAACAAGAAACACAGAGTTGATGAATGCATACAGAAGCTTTATCATTTGTACCAAGCCAGAGAACGGGAATTCTGTGAGAAAATTAAAATCAAAACAAGAAAAAGGAGAAATTGTTTTAAAGAGCCAGAAGAATCCTGGGATAAAAAGAAAAAAGTCCCAAAACACCTTAGAAGGTCTTTCCAGAAGCCACCAGAGAAAAATAACATGTTTTACCTCAATACGAGGACCAAAAGATTGGCAACATCTGATGCTTTACTGTGTAAAATATGCACATTTTCTAATGAGTACTCAAACTGTTGGTTTAACTCCTCAGTTAAAGCTTCCTGAATCTTAAATCAGTTCAAGTCTGTGTGAAAACACTAGGTCCACAGTACATGACAAGAATTCCACAGAAATTAGCTATAATGCTACACCATGCTGTCCAAAACCCTGGTTATTGTTTTTTCCCCAATGAAATTGGTCTTGTTCTGAGAGAACTGAATTCCAGCATTCAGTCGCTGACATTCAACAAACAAAATGACCCATTAGATTTAATTTATCCATTCATGGAATGGGTACATGAACTGAAAATAAATTCAGCAGTTGAGGTCATGTATATTGACAAGTGTGAATCATGCCAGACTACTGAAAATATTTTCTAGGAAAATCACAGCACAGCATCTGTTATTAATGTTCCCATACTGACAACACAAATTTCTTTAAGTGAACTTTTTTTCAACAAAAAAAACCGAAGTAAACAAACAATGCACTGTTTGTCAAAGACAGCTGCTTAGAGAAAGTATATGGGTAAATCCTCCTGACGTTATGGTGCTTCATGTTTCTCGTGTCTGTGAAGATGGATCACTGCTGCAAACACCCGTTTTTCCCTCTGAGGTGATTGATATTCCTGTTGTAGGACAGAGGAAGCAGAGATACAGCTTAGTCTATTATATGCCATGCAGGATAATCCTCATTAACTGGCCATTACTGGTCTGTTCTCATCACAGACACAGCAAAAATATGTGCCAATGATAAATATATCCACATCGTTAATAGTACCGAGGACAGCGCTGGAGTCATATTTTTTATGGAAAAAGTAGGTAGTACAATGGCAAAGATAAACATAGATGTGAAAGTATCATCTCAATCACAAAATTACATTATCATACAATCCCCTCTGAGTCCTGATAGCCATATTAAAGATGAAACTATCCCTATCCTACAGTTTTTTACAGACACCAGTGCTGTAAAGGAATGCCTCAGAAGATTAATTTTGGCTTATCAGAAAACAAAGTGCCCACAGTCAAGTGCACCATATCCAAATTAAATAAAATTAATTTGTGTCAGTCTTTACCAGGTGCATTTGAGAACCCTATGCAATTCAGTAATGTAGTTGACATCATAAGTAATTTTGTGAGCCAAAATCTCACATCAACATTTCTGGCAAACGATTTACTGCATTTACATGTCCTGTACTCTTTTCAATGCAACAAATGTAGTAATAGTTTAATGCATAGCCAAAATGAAAAAATTATTGTACTTATAACAAGTGATAGTTCTAAAAGAACTATTGAAAAATCAATAGCATGTCATGTTTCAGCTCCTAAAAAACATGCCTGTACAATTTGTAAACATGAAGCCAACCTTGAATTTAAAAAAGTACATAAAACGCATTTACCAAAAACTTTGCTTGTGCTTGCTAAAAGGTCAGAAAATGAAATTGACGAAAGATTGACCATGTCCTCAGTTTATAACCGAAATTCATATGACCTTAAAAGTATTATGTATTTTGCAAGCCAAAAGCCTTTTCTAACTTGGTGTAAATCAAAAAAAGGAAAGTGGCACAGTAACACTTTAAACAATAATTTATGCACATTAAAAATGATCAATTCTTATTTATCCAAATCTGACTTTTTCCTTGCAGCATATGAGATGGAATCATGTGAAAAAGTACATGATATCAAACTTTATGAGATGAGTCACAAATGCACTGGCCAATGTCAGAATCAAATTCCTTTTAAAATTCATGAATTGCCACAAAATCCAGGTAGGGATATGCCAAATAATATATCACAAGAGGATCTAGATTTAATTAAAAGTGGCAGATGGTTAAATGACCAAATAATTGATTCATACTTGGACCTCCTGAAGAAAAACCTAAAAGTGAATTATGTATTCATGGTCCCTTCAACCTTTGTTAGCCAAAATTTGAATTCTTTGTTTTGGGAGAATATAGAGGTTCTCCCAAACATTTCTAAAAGTCATAGAAACTGGTGGTGCTTTGAAAACATTATAATTCCTGTAAATATCAGATCTTCTCATTGGGCTATCATTATCATAGAAATGAACAACAGAAAAGACAAAGAAAATAATATTACTCTTGGAGTGAAAATTCTTGATTCATTGAAAACATATGAAAATGACCTAATTACAGTGCTTTCCTCTCTACAAAAGTATTTGATTTTGGAATATTTGGCATTATTGGGCACAACTGTGAACTTATCACTAAATTATGAATTCTCCCACAACTGCCCACATTTTCACAAGCAATCAGATGCGAGTAGCTGTGGGTTGTATGTGTGCTTTTTTGCTAAAATGTTTTTGTTTGGTGGGAATATTAACAAATTTTTCAACACAGATATGAGAAAATATCTGCAACATGAACTAAGCCAACAAGCTTTACTTTTGTAATTCACACGTAAAAAAATATTTTCTTATTAAAGGCTATAGATACCGCATTTTTATGGAGACAAAAACATTCTTTTATATAATACATCCACAGAGCTTGATGAAAGATGCAGAATAAAAGTATTGCTTTTCCCTAAAAATAAATATTGATTATGAATGTATCATTACAAAAATTGTTTTACGGGCCGTAAAAGAGTGCAGTGTTCATCTCTGTCTAAGACGGCAGAGTTCCCGGTGTTGTGCCGTTCGTTTTTCGGCTCCCCTGCAGATCTCTCTCCCCCGTTCACTATAAACGCGCTAGCTAAGCTACGCGATATGCTATGAACGCCTGTGCTTTTCTTTTACATATTTTCTCTAGTTAAAATGAAAATGAAAATGGATTGTGGTACGAGAATTGTAAACACCGGCTGTGTCATGTAATGCAATCTCCATATGAGACACTAGGGGGGTGAAATGCTGTATCGCCTTTAAATTCGCTGATTGTTGTAAGTAGTTAATTTGAACCTAGTTGTATTTTATTTCCTGTGGAAAGACCCATCCAGTGTTGCATGTTTACACTACCTGCACTATATTATGAAATCATAAACATGTGTAAATTAAGTCTAAGACTGTTTGACTTTTATGCACACTTGTTCTAAAATTGTATGCACACGCCTATGTAGACGCACTTATATGCACCATTAAAATAACATGTAAACAACTGCGACATGACTTTAGACCAGCTTTGTGGTGGTTGTAGCGCAAACGCTTTCTGCTGGCTCAAGATAGCAATACGCCAAAAGTTATCCTAGCCACACCTCATCTTAAGACCAACCCGCCCAGTTCACTTGCTATGGGCGCAAGATCACTTGGTATTTAAACAATGTGAGTGCTGGGCGCTATAACGTCCCCTGCGCCGGGTGTAAGATAGCAAAGACACTTGCGTTTGGGTTAGTGCCGCTTAGTGCCGGGTGTAAGATAAGGCCCCAAATTTGAAAAGTGACAAAACACCCCAATATCATGAAGATACTATGTCCATGGGGAGGCAGCAGAGCATGGTATAAGTAATCCTTTCAGTTCCTACATTGTAATTTGACTCAGCATGCTGCAGTTGGACCGCAGTATTGGAACAGTTTCTATATTGCTTATTTGATATACAGTAAGTGACATTATATCAATGTAATGAAGGGTTGTACATGATGTAATGATATATAAAATAAAGTTTCTGGGATGCTTATCTAACCTGTTTCTACCTATTCCTACCAGTATTATAAGGTTCTGAGACGTATTATGTCATCCTGTTACAAATGGTAAAATTTGACTCATCAACTTCAATAAAAGATGAAGCAGTGTTAGACCCTTTACCCAAGGCATTGTTAAATGTTTTCTATAATTTTTTATTTCATTTATTCTTGTTTGATTATAAAGTTTTTTTCTTTCTATTCAGTTTTGTCACATGATTCCTCAACTTACAGTAATTCTGCCAGTCAACGAGACAGCCAGACTCAATTGCTTTCCTCTTAGCAATATTTCTTTGTACCATACAATGTTTCAACTCATCGTCAATCCAGGGTGCCCTAACTGTTTTAACAGTATTTTTTTTTTCCCGCGCACGTCCAACACTAGTGCCCCCCGCCAGGTTTTCATTAGGGCCCCCAACGGTCTGGGGCCAGCTCTGCATGTAACCACAAAGCTTCAATGTCATTCATCATAAGGTCATCCCTCTGCTTTATAGGAATATGATTTTGAATGTAAACAGCCACACCACCTCCATAAATATTTCTGACTCTTCTGTAGATATAATAGCCTTGTTCATATAATTCAGTATCATCAAATGACTCAAGTGTGACTCTGAGATGGCTAAAATATGTATATTGTTAGATAGCAACAAACTCCAAACTTCCTGCACTTTATTTTTAAGGCTGCAAATATTAACGTGAGCAACCCTTGGCCCCTTCCCGGGACGATTAAGCGACTCTGAATTATCTAGCTAAATGAATGACCACCATAGGTCAGTTCCAACTCAAATTATTACAGCGAATAATGCTTAAGATGCATCAACTCTCCTAGGCTTTGCAAGGTGCGTGATTAGTCTTTCGTACCTTAGATAGGCGATTTCCCCGCGATCTCGTTCATTTTCTTTGCTCTCTCCAGCACAGCACAACTTGGCGACGATTGGCCTAGGTTTGTCCCCGTTAGGCCTGAATCCATCCCGTTTCCCTGTTCTGTAGCCTATGTCTTTGTACAAACAACACGGCAGAAAGTTAAAAAAAAAAAATATATACTTTCCAAAAATACATCGCCTATACATGTAAAAGTTAGTCCAGAAACGTAATTTCCATTAAGACAGACGAATAAGTAACGGATGAGCTGTTTTTAAAATGTTAAACTCGCATTTCTCGCGTTCGCGCAGGAGGACTTTTATTTTGAATACTTCCCTGCGAATCTGCCCTCTTACTGTCGCTGACGGTTGTCACTGCCCGATCTGTCCCCCCCATGGTCCCCCCTATGGTCCCCCCTGCCCGATTTGTATCGCGCATGCGTACCATGCCCGATCTGTACCGCGCATGTGTAAACAACGTCACATTTTACGACAATGGGTGAATGGCCTGATCTGACTGTATGCTACACAGAACTATAGTTCTGCAGTGTGCTATAAGCTAGCTAAGTTAATATTTCTGGTTTTATTTGATGGAAGCATGAATGGTATATTTATGTAAATGTATTGACATCAACCTGCTCAAAATACTGCACTGGTGTGCACATTTTTAGTCGGCTCTGTATTGTTTTAATGCTTTACCGTGCTGGATTAAGCTAAGCATACTTAGCCTAGCTTAATTGCAGCCTACATCAATGGAAATATTTATTTTCTAAGGCTTAAATATTTATGATCATGCTTGCTAAGTAAGGCTACGCTACGCGCGGTTCTGTACGGATGCGTTAAATGTCGTTACGATTGATACTTTTGATTTATAATCTACGATATGAACTGAATGTATAGGCTATATGACCCGTGTATTGTATTCGTATTTTATATTTATTTTTTTATTCTAACATTTTATTTATTCAAAAACAATAAAAACTACATTTAAGTTGAAGATATAAACAGCCAAAAGCCGGAAAACACAGGAAATTAACAATTTTCTAAGCTTAAATGTGGTCTCTGCATTCACTGATAACGCCCTCAGTACAGGCATTGGCTTAATATGTCCTGAAAGTTGTTCTGATGGCAGCTCAGGTCTTCTCTGGGGGTACATTCACCACCACTGTTTTGCCTTTTATATTTAGGCGTATTTATAGGCTACTATAATGTTCTTGGTTCCACTCAATGTTTAGCTACAAACATTTGATTAATTTGGAATGCCATATGTTTGTATATTTTGTATGTATGGATCACTTGAAGGGTTGTTTCTCCTGACATATTTTCCTATTGAACTCTATGGAAAAATAAGCATATACTGAGAAACACTCTGTTTAATCTTTAAATTGTGTAGTGACAATTCTTACTTTTAATTTAAGCTTGATCCCACCCCAGTGCCACTTTGACTTCTTGCACTCTGTCAGTAATCCCGTCTACCATCCTGTGTTGTCCATTTTATTTCTTAAGCAAGATATGTATGTATTTAATTGTAATTACTATGTTTTTAAATGATAGCAAGTGTTAATTCTACTGAGCCATTTAGTGCTAACTAAATTACCTCTCTGTGTTTGATATACTAGGCATGTGGTAATGGAAATATGTTTAGAGATGGAAAAAAACAGCCAAGTTGTATTGAATTATTTTGGCTGTATGTAGCCATCTGGAACTGTAAAGTTAGGTAAGTATTACGACTCAATGAGATACAGGTATTTAAACATGTAAGGAACATTTGGCACAAAGGCATCCCCAATTCCATATTGCCAAATCTGACTGCTTACAATCAAATCTAGCATGAATGAAGCAGCTTAATTTAAATAAACATTAGACAGTACAAAATTATGATATTATTTTTTATTTGATTTAATCTAATGTTGCTGATTACATAGCCTATTACATATATAAAGCATATACATTTGCAACCTTCTGATGAAAACATTGATAGCACACTGTTATACACACCTAAATATGTAGTCTAATCATTCACTCTTGTACCTCATTAAAACATCACTTTTTCCTGTACTCTACAGTATGTGTACTTTTGCTCTGGAATCACATTTTTTCTGTAGTTTAAAAAAAAATAAAAAATGTTCCCATTCATAATGAAGGAAAATATTACATTCATCTAGTACATATCAGCAAACCCCCGTCAGTGAATGCGTTTTCTGTAGTTCTTTACGTCATACTACATTCATAAGATTAGAAATGTTGTTAGGCTGGGCTGTAATTTATTGTTCATAGCATCCAGTTGCAGGTGAGACTGGGTGGGGGGTTGCTTGTTAAATGGATTTGCTACGGGAAAATAGTAATACTTAGAAACTCCATATTCGGCAGAGTTGCCACAAGTCGTGTACAATTGGCTGCAAGAGCAATGCATGTCTCAGTTGCATGCTCTCCCTTCTCTCTTCATCTGGTGTCCAATCTTCCTTTCAAATTCCTCCACCTCACTTAAACAGATAAAATGGACAATCTATCACTGATGGATAAACATAATCATTTTCTTGCACTTTGTAGAACTTAGTCTATTCTTACCTTTGAGTATGAACAACACCAGTGAACAACACCACCCCTTCACCACCAACACCGTTCCTTCTAACAAATTTTCAGCCCAGTCCGTTATTAGAATTTACAGCCATATTACAGTTTTTTACGATTGCTTTGACTCATTTTGCACAGCAGAATTTCAATGTACAAAACTCAAAATGCAAAGTGCCAAACTGACTTTCAAAATTCATACTCTAAGACACCACATCCTATGCTGACACACAAAGTGTGAAACGGTTAACGCAAAGTGCTAAACTGACTTGCAGAATTCTTACTCTAAGACACCACATCCTATGCTGACATACAAAGTGCAAAACTGTTAATACAAAGTGCCAAACTCTATATCATATGGTCCATTCTCAGAATACAGCCACCTAATATTACAACAATGTTCAAATGCTTATTACTACAAATGCACATATCAATCAATTCAACAGGTCTTTGTAGTCATGTCTCAGTACTTCCAACAACCTTGCCGAGGTGAATAGCATTGCAACATAAGATGCTATTGTCATCAGAAAATTCACAAAATTCTGTGGCCAAATGCAGCGGAGAGGCAAAATGCTGCTTAAGCACCGAAAAGCAGTTTTTTTTTTTTTACTTTACAGTAAAGTTTGTTGTTACTGTAACTGTTTTTGCTTTTACTGTCGTTTTTGTTTTTACTGTACAATACAGTTGAGTTTACAGTACTGCATTACTGTATGATTTTTCTTTAATGATTAAACTTCAAATAATCTAATATTTTGTTTGTCTTTCATAAAAACACAAGCGCAAAACTGCAGTCTATCACAGGGGATGATTGCTGTACATAATTTCAAGTACTTATGAGGAAATGACTATTGCATAGTCTTTCTTGGTAACAAGTATTTTGTGTTTGACCACATTATTTGATAATGGCCGTTGTATTTGAAAATGCACCAATAATTAAACTTCAACGATGAACATATCCACTGTTCTGACACTATGATAAACTTTAGCATGAAATACAATCTAATTTGGTTCAGTTGTTTCTATTGTGCATGCTATATATGATTTTGAGCCCAAGATTAGGAGTATAGCATTTTGCGTTATGACCAAAGAACACTTTCAAACTCTTTTTTTATCAGAAGGATTTTGTGTTTGGCAGCATTTTTTCATGATGACTGTTTTATATTGAAAATGCAGCAATGATTTAACTTCATTGTTTGAAATATAATGTTTTGGTGCTGTGATAAACTTTTGCATATAATATTCTCGGATTTGACACTGGTATTTTTATGTTGCATGCTATATTACATTTTGAAGCCAAACTGAGCAGTATAGCATTCTGTGTTAAGAGTTTTGCACATTGAAACTCTGTTGTGCAAAATAAGTCAAAGCAATTGTAAAAAACTGTAATAGCGTTTGCAATGACCTCCCCATGCAGCAATGTCAGACAATGAGTCCGTACTCAGAGCAATCTTCTAGCCACATTACATGATTCACTCTAAATCAACAAGTGAGTTTACTTCATCCCACGTGTGAACTAGCGTGCGTGTAGCACTGCGCTAGCTGACCACAAGAAACTTCAGCAAAACGAACTTTACAAACAGCGAGAGGGACACCCCCCAGACGAGGAGACCAGCTGTCATCGCCACCCACGCCGCGAAAAGGACACCGGCTCGGACTGCTGGAAAACCACGACCGTGTGTTCCCAGGAGCGCAACAGCGACCACCGGAGACGACAACACGGGTGGAAGGATCTCCGTAAGACTGACTAAGCATCACAGGCAGTAGTTACGGTTTAGTTTAGTCTTATTGGGTTCATGTGAATCTGTGGTTATATCTGTGTTTACTGTTTATTTTAATGAGTTCTGTTCACCGTGTTTACCCTGTTCGAATTGGCTACCTACATAGAGTAACACCACCCACGTGGTTCCTCTCTTCTTGCATGCTAATTCTTCATTCAACTCTCCACATTACTAACAATATTAATAATATAGTCGGTATTTCAGTGAGTAACGAGTCATTTGGTGAATGTAACGTTATCAGTTAGGAGCTGCAGTTTCGCGTCCGTCTTCTTCACTGCTAGGACCGATACTTCATTGTAGCTAAGCTAGGTTATTCAACCACGCCGATACTACCGTGCTGTACAGACCTACACACGAAGTTTTCTCTCCTTTGTTCAGAGACAAAGGACACATGCGCAGACGCGCGCGCGCACACACACGCACACACACAGTTAGCCTAGCCTTCCCATATTAGATTAGTTTGATTTCACTGTATTTTTACATGTTTGTTTAATAAATGATATTATTAAACCCGTGTCTGTTTTGATGTTGCGTAAACGTGAGAATCTGAGCCAAAATAGTCTATTCAAGAACTCCATCCTTCAGATTATCTATTAAATCTTTGATTTAATTACATTTGTCCACTAATATTTGTAATTTTGATTATTAATTGAAGTTCCAAATTTATGGTTAAATATTTTAGATAATGGTAATTTTATGAGACTGATTACTAATTGCGGTTATACTGCTACACCTACAGAGGTGGTGCCTTGTATAAGGATATAGAGGTATGTCCCCTACAACACCATAGGGTGGGCGGGGATTATTGTGCCCCATGTTGAGTCTCACCCTTGTATTTCCTTAAATGTGACAAAGGACCCACATTGTGATTCCCAAGACTCGGGCCACTAATGGTTTTGTCAACAGAACTGTGTGTGGTCCAGTCCGCTTTGGTTCAAGTGACTTTTTTCTGGAAAGCTCTTGAGGGGAATGTGATTAGTTCAGATGCTGAAGCTGAAAAGGTCCTGGATCCTCATACATATACAAGCAAATCTAATACAGAATGGGGGTGTACTTACTTTTTCACATGACTGTAGGGGCTCTATTTTCAAACCAGCGCAAGGGGACGGTATAGTCAAACGCAAGCTTGTTGACAGCATCAACGTCTTAAAACTGGCGCTATGGCGTTTCTCAGCAATACCGCTAGGATCAACAAATTCTCAACATAACATCCTTTCCTTGCGCTGCAGTGGGATGGGTGGCGCTGTCTGGGGCGTGTTCTAAAATACTTTCGGCTCAGTGACAATTTGAACCAACGAAAACCCATTGCGTTATGATCAGCTGGAACCACCTCTTAGCGGGAACGCAATAGACTCTGGCAATTTGGCAACTTATTCGTCATGTAGTTCTATGTAGTGTCTATAGGTGATGCCAACATTACACTTCCATTTAATGAACAAATAGCCTATAATTATTATTAATTAATTAATTTTAATTTAAACTACTAGAATAAAACAGGACAGCTTACAAGAAACTTGCGATCATGGAGGCCAATAGCCTATAATATATAAATTACACATTGACACAGTTGAATCATAAGCCTACCATTTGAATCACCTAATGTAGGCTAATTAATGCATTCGCCACCTCCTCCCGTGCCTTCCGAACTTCTGGGAGACGAGGTGGTGTGGATTGTGATCCATAAATTACTACAGTCCTAGCCTGTACTTCTGTTGCAAGTATGTCTGATTCCTGTGCGGAAAATCGCTCTTGTCGTTGACGGTCCAGTGCGTTTGGGTTGCTCATTATGAAATTGCATGGAGCGATTGCGTTCCAACTGGCTTTTTTTTAAAGCATGAGAACAACAATTTGATTGGCTACCATGGAGACACACCTTGCACATTTAGGGCTCTATTTTAATAAACCAAACGCAATGGTGAACGCAAGAGTAATCGCTTGGCGGTATCGCTCTGAGGGCGTGTCGGCGAGAAATTTGGTCATTTCATGACGGCAATCTTGGCGCACCTTATGGCGGTATTGCTAAAAGGCTGGGTTTAAGGGCTCTATTTTAATAAACCAAACGCAATGGTGAACACAAGTGTAAGCGCTTGGCGGTATCGCTCTGAGGGCGTGTCGGCGAGAAATTTGGTAATTTCATGACAGCAATCTTGGCGCATCTGATGGCGGTATTGCTAAAAGGCTGGGTTTAAATGTCCAAGGTGTGTCTCTATGGTAGCCAATCAAATTGTTGTTCTCATGCTTTAAAAAAAGCCAGTTGGAACGCAATCGCTCCATGCAATTTCATAATGAGCAACCCAAACGCACTGGACCGTCAACGACAAGAGCGATTTTCTGCACAGGAATCAGACATACTTGCAACAGAAGTACAGGCTAGGACTGTAGTAATTTATGGATCACAATCCACACCACCTCGTCTCCCAGAAGTTCGGAAGGCACGGGAGGAGGTGGCGAATGCATTAATTAGCCTACATTAGGTGATGTAGGCATAATTATGATTCAAATGGTAGGCTTATGATTCAACTGTGTCAATGTGTAATTTATATATTATAGGCTATTGGCCTACATGATCGCAAGTTTCTTGTAAGCTGTCCTGTTTTATTCTAGTAGTTTAAATTAAAATTAATTAATTAATTAATAATAATTATAGGCTATTTGTTCATTAAATGGAAGTGTAATGTTGGCATCACCTATAGACACTACATAGAACTACATGACTAAGTTGCCAAATTGCCAGAGTCTATTGCGTTGCCGCTAAGAGGTGGTTCCAGCTGATCATAACGCAATGGGTTTTCGTTGGTTCAAATTGTCACTGAGCCGAAAGTATTTTAGAACACGCCCCAGACAGCGCCACCCATCCCACTGCAGCGCAAGCGAAAGGATGTTATGTTGAGAATTTGTTGATCCTAGCGGTATTGCTGAGAAACGCCATAGCGCCAGTTTTAAGACGTTGATGCTGTCAACAAGCTTGCGTTTGACTATACCGTCCCCTTGCGCTGGTTTGAAAATAGAGCCCTTAGGTGCTGAACGGCCTGGGAAATGAGCTATGTTCATTTCCTCCCCCTCCCGCATTGTTAAGTACTCATTGTCACCTGCATGAATGTCCCCCCGAGTTTCCTGGGAATCCTAGCCTGGTAGAATAACGTGTGAAATAAAGTTATTGATCTAAGCCCTGAGACAGGAAACTAGGAAGAAGAACCAGAGATAGGAGTGAAGTAACATAGCCACAAGACTTCCCTGTCTAGCCTACCTTTTGTTATCACCTACATGACATTTCCTGTTTTCTGTGTATAAACGCTGGGCCGGTTTGGAGTGTAAGTAATGTTAGACTAGAAGCTGACATAAACATCATGCTAATAAAGAAGTTATAGCTACTGTCTTTCATCACAGAACCGATTCAAGACCCTCTTATTTCTCGAACGTAATTGCAAGTACCGGCAACGAACAGAAGTGTCATTGAGAAATACAAAGCAATTCTTCACCATTTAAACAATTAGATGGTGTAAGATATTCGTACTGTTAACAAGATGCATTATGGTTCATTTGTAAGTTAGTGGACACTTTCATGCAAGACAGTCCAAAAGAGTTTTCCAGCTGCCCCGTGTCCTGGGAATGGAGGAGAGCGAGGTGGCCAAGGCCCTCATTGCATACACCCGGCTCGCTGACGTGGTTGGGGAAGCAGAGCACAACGAGATTGTGGGACCATTTGTTTTAATTTTCAGTAACCAGCAGGATATGGAGCGATTTTTAATTGAAATTGTGGACCACAGGCGTTACATAATTTTCTGTCTTCTTCCCTTACAGCCTGTAAGGACTACTCGTGTTATATAGTGTACATAAATATATATATAGTTTTAGATTGCAAGGGTGTTCAGTGTGTCATGTAAGTTCTTATTGGTTGTCCTTTTTTCCCCTTGTTATTTTCTTATTAGACTATTTGATATTCCAAAAAAAAAAAAAAAATTTTACAAATTATTAATTTGTGTGGTTGCTAAAGTCTATGGCTGCCTAATCTGTTCTTCTGTCATTCCATCATTTTGGGTTATTTGTGCTTTTAAAGTTCCCTGGTAGACTATCATATAAAGTGATGAAGAAAATGTTAGCCATATTCCCTATTCCTATATCACACATACACCTCAGCACAAATAAACCTTGCATAAGGTCATGGAATCTGTCCATGGTTCTGCAATGTTTAAGACATGCCTTCTGCCAGAAATTGTACAGTGCTGCACAATCATTTGTATTTAGTGTTGCACAGTGTTTAATGGTATGGACAAAGAGTTCAACATTGGGAACAGTCTGCTGGCTTGTATTGAGATGCCTATTATACCTCAAAATAACATTTTCTAAAATCTAGCAAGGTTCATAATATGCATATAAACCCTTAGATCACTACTGAGTTTGTAAATTAAGTTTGGAACTGTGACGACTCCATAGTTGGATACATCAATAATGTCGAAGCTGTAGTGTAGACTTGCAGTGACTGCTAGTAGGTGTGGTTGAATCGTGTTGAAAGCACTGAGGATGTAGTAGTACTTTATTACATTACATTACATTATAGGCATTTAGCAGACGCTCTTATCCAGAGCGACTTACACAACTTTTTTAGCATTTTTTACATATTATCCATTTATACAGCTGGATATATACTGAAGCGATTCAGGTTAAGTACCTTGCTCAAGGGTACAACGGCAGTGTCCTACCTGGCAATCGAACCTGCAACCTTTCGGTTACAAGGCCAGTTCCTTAACCATTATACTACACTGCCGCCCTATGGGAAATTTCTTCTTCAATCGTTACACTCCAGTAATACACAGTAAATATAACACGTGTACATTATTACAGGGAAGCCAGACCAGAGAAGGGATCAGCTATTCTTTTGTTAAAGTGGACAGTGATACAATTTGCAGCAGGTTGTGCATCTGTCAAGTTGTAAATTTGAATTTCCCTGTAGAATGGAATGATGCATCTGTAAAAAAAACATAACAGAATAAGTACAATAACTTAACACGTTCGTACAAATAATGATTGCCAATAATAACATTACATGTTGGCTATCTGTTACATACATAACGTTAACGTTACATTAGCAACACACATAAAACTGACGTTAATTTTAGTGCTAATGTTTGTAAAACAAACAATATATAAAGTATGTCGTTACTTAACTGCCATTGGACAAACACTAATGGTTAGAAAGCTAGTTACTACTTAACGTTAGCTTACGTTAGCTAGTTACGTTACACAAACATTATGATTCATGACTTGTCACGATTGCAAACGTTTGCTGCGCTACAAATAAACAGCAATGGAAAATACATATAATTTGGTCACATTACAGTGTTAACTTGCTAACGTGAGCTAGCTAGCCAACTCCTAGTATTAAATTGTTGTCTGCTGCTTAACGTTAACGTTATTGGTTTCAACATAACATTGGCATCATTTACCTTGGTGGGAGTTGTCGGCTCGTTGAAATCCATTTATTACTAACAGAACAAATTTGCATCGACAAAAGGTGATGTGTCCGGCTCATTTGTTGTGTTCGCAAACAGAATGGGGAAGTAACTAAAAGGTCCATGCATGTGGTCGGAAGTGACGCCAGGGCACATTACGCAACTTCCAGGTCCATGCTCAGGCCCCAAGGGGCCTGGCGGTGGACGTGGGGCTTAACGGTGGATGTCTGCAGGAAGACTCTATTGAGTCTGGCAGACTCGTTCCCTTAAGAAAAGTTGAGGGTGGAGGGGCTATGTCACAAACTTCACTTGGCTTTCTAACGGATGGGACTCACGCTTAAAATGGAGACCGAGGGTACATCCTGGTCTCAAAAGGGATTTCCCCAAGTGAAGTTTTCAAGTGAAGTTTACGAGGGTGGAGCAAAAACTGGATTGGGATGCAGCCTTGGTCGCATATCCTTTGCATGCCATGACTTCCTGATGTCTGTGATCCAACAACATCAAAAGACTCTTAATATCTTATTTTCTGGTACTCTTACAAGCGACACTATAACGTCTCTGCATTTGAATTGATCTCTATGGGAATTGGGGATTAATACGTAATTAAGATGTAATCAGCGACATTAGATTAAAACACAAAGATCCGTTTCCGGGGCACGGGAGTAGAGGAGTGGTAGTGGAGGAGGAAAGGTGGCATTTTTCGACTATTGGGACGCACCCCTTATATACGATTGTAGAATAAAACCCGACCAGGGGTGCGTCCCAATAGTCGAAAAATGCCACCTTTCCTCCTCCACTACCACTCCTCTACTCCGTGCCCTGGAAACGGATCTTTGTGTTTTAATCTAATGTCGCTGATTACATCTTAATTACGTATTAATGCTTACATATTAATTAATGTCTCGACGCAAACCGCAATGTCAGGTACATTGGATACTGTACATGCAAATACTTGTACTCAAAACGTTCATGCAGTTTTGCATATTTCCGGGTAGGAGAGGAGTGGAGGTGGGAGGTGGGAGGTGGGGAGTGAAGAATATTGGGACGCACCCCAGATAAGAATATTTTAGGGCGTTCACTGGGTGGAGCTGACAAGCTCGTTCACGTGCGCCTGATTTTTAAGATGATTTCTGATTTATAAATAGGTCATGCGGAGAAACATTTATTCGTGTGTATGGACATTTTATAAATCGGTCGTAGGAACATTTTAGGAAACAATCATACGCTCACATTTCGGATGATTTCCCAGACGAATTCATAAATGAGGCCCCAGACCCCTCTCGCAGCGACTCCAGCGAGGGATAAGGCGGAACCACAAATAGCCTTCACGTTTCTGAGGGAAGATATACGTAACTCACGTGGTGATTAGGGAAGTGGATTCGGGCATTTCTATGCTGTATACGTCTGTTCGTCTAACTTTTATCCGAGTAGTGATTGTATAGAGACACACTTTCAGTGAACGAGAAACAAGCCCAGTGTGTGTACACAGTTGTAAATAGGTTAGGAAGTTATAGTTAGTTTCCCCTTCCACACCGTAACGCATACGACCATTGGCTACCTGAGAACAATTGAATCCTTGGTAAGTAACAGCCGAACTTTACGTTGTTATAAAATTTATTCTTCCATGAAACATCCCGACTTGTTTAAATTCTCGGGCAGTTGTTAGGAAAATCGGTCACCACGGCGGCACTTTCGCCACAAGTCAGCATTTATATCGGGAAATGCCCTCTTTGAAAACAAAAAAATAGGCTAAAAGCAAAAGGCTATGCTGTTACTGCATACCAGTTTTTGTCAAAGCTGCATCATAGCCATCATATAGCGCGGAGCTTTCGAAAACATAACAGCGCGGAAACCCTTAAAAAAACTGAATGAAACCCGTAGGCTACACGTAGCATAACCTATGGCTATGATTACTGTCTTTGGGACTAAACAGGCCACTTTTTAGTTCATAAAACTCAAAAGTAAGCTAAAGATATCCAGTGAGCACAAGTGGCTTACACTCGGCCTTGTAATACGCTCTTTTTTCTGTTTTTTTTTTGGGCCTGGGTAAAAGCCGGAATGGAACAGCGGAAGGAAGCTCGGAATGGCCAAGAGTGATCTGTGCCAAAAAATACCTCTGTTCAAATGCTTCCACCACTCCCCGTGGAATGCGCATCAATACAATCTTAACAGTTTTGAATGGGCATCATATGTACTTTAATTTCATGGAATTTCCATGAAATATAAGTTTGAAATGTATGAGAAATTGATCAAAACTAATAGCATTAGCAGACATGTTTCAGAGCCCCTCGTCACCCTTTCGGAATAAGACATCAAGATAAGGTTTCCACCTTTTGAAAGCATAGATTTTCTTCTTTAAAATTAGTATATGCAATCCTTGGTGACTCAATTATAAGTTGATCAAAACTATATTTTAATGGAAAAAGTATGTTGGAGAGGATATAAATATTTGAATATCAAGCCCTAAAAATCACATTCTGCATTCACAGATCAAGGCATGAAGTATACCAAATGAAAGCTCTGGATCTGCCCTTCAAGGAACTATACATGATGTTATGAGTTCATGTGGAAATTGTGCATTATTTAGACTGCAATCAAGTCTGGCCATTACATCTACCATAAGTCAATTATCATTCAGAGCCTCTTATAACCACAGAATACGACATCAAGATGAGGTTTTCACCTTTAGCTTCACCAGAGCTCTCCGTTTAATAGTATCCTTAGTTCTTGATGACTCAATGATAAGCAAATCAAAATCATATTTTAATGACATCAGTCTGTTGAAATTAAATGGTGTCCATTTCCTCTCCAAGCCCAATAAATCACATTCCGCATTCAGACATCAGTGCATGATGTATACCAAATGAAAGCTCTGGATCTGACCTTCGAGGAAATGTACATGATGTTACGGGTTCATGCAGAAATTGTGCAATATTTGGACTGCAATCAAGTTTATCATTACATTTACCATAAGTCAGTTAGAACCCAGAATTTGATTAGATTCTTTTTAAAGAGAAATTTGTGTTGTTTAATTTGATGTGTAACACTTTGTGGGGAGTAAATAGGAACAGAGTCTTTTGGTGTTTGGAGTGGAATTAGGACACACACATCACCAAGTGGACCTATAAGTTTTCAGTCATTAAATAATAGATATTTTCTGTACAAATCCATGACATCATATACATGTACACAAAGGGCAGATCAAGAGCTTTCATTTGGTATACACCATGCCTTGATTTGTGAATGCAGAATATGATTTTTGGGGAAATGGACACCATTTCATGACTGATGTCATTGAAACGTGATTTTGATCAGCTTATCATTGAGTCATCAAGAACTGGAGATACCCATCTTAAACGGAGAGCTCTACACTTTCTAAAGGTGAAAACCTCATCTTGATGTCACATCGACCCACTTGCCACCATTTTATGGCTGCAATAGGGCGGTAGTGAAATCATGACTATGCCCAGATCTCTTGCCAGGTTAACAGCCTCTAGAGTTTTATGTGAATGGTACCCATCAAGTATGAGGATGTATGGAATCTGTGGATCATTCTTGCTGGCATTCACCTTCTGAGCAAAGTGGGTGAGCCACTTCACAAACGGGCTGCCATTGATCCAACCAGAATCAGAAACTCGTCCCACTGATCCAGGAAGTGCCCCTCTCAGCAGCTCCAGAGTGCGACCATTTTGGTCACAAATGCAACCAAAAATCTGTCAAGTGCGACTAAACATTTTCGCACCGGTGCGCCTGACATTTAGCAGGTCTGTAGCATTATTATAAATTTTTTTTCCACCCGCATTCTGTGAAGACCCGCTCCTACTCTGCCTCTGATTGGCTCTGACCCTGATATTCTTCTACTCTTCTAATGCGGGTGGGGGGAAAAAATAAGGCACGTGTGTATGTGTGAAACCCACAGAACTCTAAGAACTAGAAAGACAACTGCCTTCTCAAAACAGCGCATTTTCCACGGCCCAAAGTTTTTTCTCTGATTGGCCAACGTGACATGTCACGTGAAGGTGGTCATTTTGTCCCTTTTGCAGAGAGTAATGGCTGCCGCTGCAAATCTAGAGCCACCGTGGAGTGGGTTTTGTGAGAACAATCGATGTTATGTGAAAATCAAAACAATAAATACATCGATAAATTATTGAATACGTCTATGCTATGATTACATTCACATACTTAACTGATTGTTGCACCTGTTTGTTTATTTACTGTCTGTGGTATTGCAGTCAGTGATCCCAACTGCTTTTTCAAGCTTCCCGTGAACCAGCGGTCCTTGCCCGGCTAATAATAGCGTGAAGTGTTGCCTGAATGATGAGAAATCGTGATGGAAATGACCTCAGTGATAAGTTACCGTAGCCTATTTTATAGGTTATAGCCTCCCCGGAATGTCAATGTTACACTGATAGAATGAACTATGGTGATTTTTGCAATGTAACGTTGTGTTAGATAGGGTTGGGTATCGCCATGTACCTCACGATACGTATCACGATACAAGGGTCACGATACGATACGATTCATGTGTATAACGATACAATGTGAATTACAATGCGATGTGGATCACAATATTAAATATATGGGAATAAACATCACAATCTACGCTAGTTTAATCAAAGTACAAAAATAAGGATAATATGAGGGTTTCAATTAAGTTTAAAATTAATTTCATTTTGAACATTTCATACATGTTATTCAAATATCAGAAACACTGACAAATTATGGTATTCTTTTGCAAACCCCTTTCCTGAACAAGAGAACATATGGCGAGTCAATCTAAAAATAGATTGACTCTGTTTAACAATGGAGGTAAAATTGTATTATTTTTTTATTTTTTTTAATGATTATATTGTATTTCTAACAATGTCAGTATGTTAAACAGAGTCAATCTATTTTTAGATTACTTACCAGTCTGAAACTAGTCTTGAATTCGAGTAAAACAAAATAAATGATTTTTTTCTTCATAGAACATTGAACTCACAGATGTTCACGTATTTACTTAAAAAAACATTGTGGTTGAATCAGTCAAACAGTCAAATATCTAGGTATTTGGTTAAATTGTGATTTTTTTCAGATCACACAAACAAATTTAACGAAAAAAAGCTTAAAGCTAAACGTGCCTCCCTTTATAGAAATAAGTCTTGCCCGTCTATGGATAGTAGGAAAGGTTTGTGCAGGCTACAGAATGGACCAAGACGTTCTATATATGCATGCCCCCATCTCCGTTTTTAAAACCACGAGATAGCGCTATGATAAATGGTAGGCTAAGCGCGCTATGGTTTATCATGGGCAATGGGTGCTGTGCTATTGTTATACAGTCTATGGTGCTGTGTTACCTCCACAGCACGGAGGTAACAGCTTATTGTTAACGTTACACTGACAAGAACAGATAGGACGCAGTTGACTTTAGAACAGGTGCAGAACCTATATCTTTTACATGCCGCGATATTCGGCCATACAGCGTCGTAGATAATGAGGGATTCCGAATGAGGAATAATCCCTCATTATCTATGACGCTGTATGGCCGAATATCGCGGCATATTTATAGAAGAAGTAATTTTATAAAAGATATAATTGAGTCAACTGCATCCTATCTGTTCTTGTCGCTGTAACGTTAACATTAAGCTGTGTTACCTCCGTGCTGTGGCGCCTTTTCAAATGCGATCGTAGACTAGTTGCGTTTCCGCAGTAGGCTACTTGACGCGCGAATGGCACATCTTGCAGATGGTATGAGTTTGGTTCTGTTCTTGAGAGTGTTTTTTGCCAAACCCCAAATGGATTTAAATGCGCTGGGTGATTGAATGTCAGCAACGACGGCTAGCTACATCCTCCAGTGTTTGCCAGCCACTCAGCCAGGGGTGCAGCGCTGTTGGTATACGTTTTTGCGCGCTTAAAAACCCAAACACAGAATATCGATACGGGAGTCACTGAATCGATACGAAAATCACGCGAGAGAATATTGCGAGACTCAACTGTATCGATGTATCGAACACAGCCCTAGTGTTAGACAGATTAATGTTGAAGGCTAACGTAGAGGCTATCTTGTTAAAATCGCCTCACAGCCTAACGTTACTGCAAATTCATAGAAATGAGCCGCGAATAGTTAACGTTACTAAAAATGTTTAATATCTATGTCATTAGCTAATTACATTATTAACTTGTCGTTATGTTGTTCGAAGCTGTGTTGAACAAAGCAGGCTCATTAGCCAACATATTAGCCCACCCTCCCAGAAAGCAGGAACCTCCATGTATAACATTAGCTAGTGACAGCTGCTAAGTTATGCTCTCAGAACTGTACAGTTCTTTTTCCCCTCTTGGGAGGTCAACTTTGTTTTTTATTTAGAATCATAATTTCCAAAAACGAGGGAAGGGTATTAAAAAAAAGGGTACTTTTACAGACTGATAGACAGATGGACAGACAGACAAACGCATAACTAGACAAATATACCAGCAGACAATCCTATACAAGGACTAGACTTATTATTATTTTTCTTCCTCTATTGCAAGACAAAAGACAAAACAGTAACAGAACAACACAAGGAAGACAAGAACGGTGAATGCAGGCAAAAAACAGGTATAAGAAAACCGGTGTGTGTATGTATGTATGTGCGTGCGTGCGTGCGTGCGTGTGTGTGTGTAGTCTAAACCAGGGGTTCCCAAACCGGTCCTGGGGACCCCCTGTGTATGCTGGTTTTCGTTGCAACCACAGTTGCAATCCCAGAATTTTAACAAGCTGTTCATTTTTCTTAATTAGGTGCTTGTCATGTTTGGAGGAATTATTCACCCACTTAAGCCACATTATATCAGAAATAGCTATGGATGCCATGTAGAATAAAGAATGGGGTCTATAGCACGTTTCCGAACTTTTTTTGAGGAGTTTATGGGCTCTATTTTAATAAACCAAACGCAATTGTGAACGCAAGAGTAATCGCTTGGCGGTATCGCTCTGAGGGCGTGTCGGCGAGAAATTTGGTAATTTCATTACGGCAATCTTGGCGCACCTTATGGCGGTATTGCTAAAAGGCTGGGTTTAAATGTCCAAGGTGTGTCTCTATGGTAGCCAATCAAATTGTTGTTCTCATGCTTTAAAAAAAAGCCAGTTGGAACGCAATCGCTCCATGCAATTTCATAATGAGCTACCCAAACGCACTGGACCGTCAACGACAAGAGCGATTTTCCGCACAGGAATCAGACATACTTGCAACAGAAGTACAGGCTAGGACTGTAGTAATTTATGGATCACAATCCACACCACCTCGTCTCCCAGAAGTTCGGAAGGCACGGGAGGAGGTGGCGAATGCATTAATTAGCCTACATTAGGTGATGTAGGCATAATTATGATTCAAATGGTAGGCTTATGATTCAACTGTGTCAATGTGTAATTTATATATTATAGGCTATTGGCCTCCATGATCGCAAGTTTCTTGTAAGCTGTCCTGTTTTATTCTAGTAGTTTAAATTAAAATTAATTAATTAATAATAATTATAGGCTATTTGTTCATTAAATGGAAGTGTAATGTTGGCATCACCTATAGACACTACATGACGAATAAGTTGCCAAATTGCCAGAGTCTATTGCGTTCCCGCTAAGAGGTGGTTCCAGCTGATCATAACGCAATGGGTTTTCGTTGGTTCAAATTGTCACTGAGCCAAAAGTATTTTAGAACACGCCCCAGACAGCGCCACCCATCCCACTGCAGCGCAAGCGAAAGGATGTTATGTTGAGAATTTGTTGATCCTAGCGGTATTGCTGAGAAACGCCATAGCGCCAGTTTTAAGACGTTGATGCTGTCAACAAGCTTGCGTTTGACTATACCGTCCCCTTGCGCTGGTTTGAAAATAGAGCCCTATATGTGTAAGGATATGGTATTGGAAAACAGAGTGGTGTCCTGGTGTCCAAAAATTGTAATTGACAGTACAACCTTTATTTTCTGTCATTAAGTAAGATTCAACATCATAACATCATAAATTTCCTAACACTTTTACTGTCATGCAGTGTTGATTTGAATTTGTCAAGCGACATCACATTTGTTACATAGTGTCCAATATACCCCATTTATTATGTCACTGATCAAGAAAGGAAATACTGTTTTGTCAATTTCTTCCAATTGGTGTACATTACTTACATTTAGTTTAATGCCATTTGTAAAATTATTATTACTTTTACGGGATTTGCAAAGTTGGACACCGTAACAAATGTTATGTTACCAGTTGAAACATTTCTTATAAGATGTTTGGTAACAGTTGGGGAAGGATAGACTGGAAATATAGATCAGAAATGTTATTCATAACACCTTATGTCCAGGCACACCCAAGAAATTAATAGAAATATTATTATGGTTATTAAATTAAATAACCCATAATGCATGTTACAGGGACACCAAAAACTGTTGAGCTTAGTTGCATTTCACCAAACATGGTGTGAATTCTTTTCTCGAGAACAGCTTACTTTACAAATATACCATTTTGCTTTTAAAAAACCCCACAAATCATCAAGGTTTATTTTGAGCTGCTCAATGGATTAATGATTCTAATGATTATTAATGATTATCTTGCACTTATTACATTCGTTTCAAAAGACGCGATAAACCGCTACGTGAATGAAAACTATCCCAGCAAATCTCGTCTGATTTAACACATCTTTCCCCCAAAATAATTCATATCGATAGAATAAACATGAAAGTATTCGTACATACCTCTATTCACGCAATTTGCTCCACATCAGCCACTTCCTAAGTGGTTAAACTTGGTGCTACGTTCCACTGCAACATTCGTAACCAAGACGCCATTGTAACGAATGTAGTGCCCCGGAGTTGAATTTCTGATTTACGGGAGTATGATGGGATAGCGTATGACCTCAAAGCGATCTAGGTCACTGATATTCGAGCCGAAAATTGGGATGGCAGGTATGCCATTCGCCAAGTTACGGCTTGGCGGGGCATTACATTACAGGCATTTAGCAGATGCTCTTATCCAGAGCGACTTACACAACTTTTTAGAATTTTTTTACATATTATCCATTTATACAGCTGGATATATACTGAAGCGATGCAGGTTAAGTACCTTGCTCAAGGGTACAACGGCAGTGTCCTCCCTGGGAATCGAACCTGCAACCTTTCGGTTACAAGGCCAGTTCCTTAACCATTATACTACACTGCTGCCCATGCGGCATGCCCCATACCTATACAGCACCGAGAGTTTGGCACTTTTCAGGGTTTCCTACAGAAGCAACCACAATTACCATAGACTCTCAGCCCTTAAAAACATTAACTTCTGTATGTTCTGACCACACAGCATTCAGATACAACTTCACACATCCACACAATAAAGCCACAAACTTGGGTTATTTTGCTGTTTTTCTCCTCCTCCTTCTTCCTATTTTTCCTGCCAAACTGCCTGCCTCCGTCGCGATGTTATCCAATGGGGAGAATTATTCTTTGAGGGTATGGTCCGTATACCTGCTCATCAAGCTTATCGGCAAATAATAACGCTTCATACTAAAGTTTTTTAATGTCAGTATAGCTAATGGCTTCACACTTTCCAAGAAGCTACTGCAGGCTAACGGTCAGAGTTGCTGTCTCTGACACAGAGGATTGTGGGTTTGAGCCCAGCTGGGCACATGCTTATTTTCCACAAAAACAATGTGCAACTGTTAAGTACTTTTCATTTATTACACTGTTATTATTTTCACATTAACACATTAACGTATTTTTATTGCAAAAGCAAAAGAGGTTTCCGTATTAACTGTTCAATGTTTCACTTGTATTTCACTTGTACTATATCACACAGTCATGACCACAAGAGCAGAGCGTAACACCCTCCCCAAACCAGACAAGAGCGAACGTCTGGTTTGGGGAGGGTGTTACGCTCTGCTCTTGTGGTCATGACTGACTGAAGTCCGAACCTCAACGTACCCTTGCCTCGGCCAACATTTCTTTATTCAGTAATTTCTTCACTTCAGCTCTGTTCACTTTATCCTTTTCACACATAACACAATGTCACCATAAAATGAACTACTAGGAAAATTAAGAATTTATAATACATTAAGAATTGACGATAGTCTACTATAAACTGCAATCCCTGAAGACATCGGATTTATAAACCTCCAATTCCCCAAACATATCTGATTCATGGTTAGTTACTTAAAAACAATTACTATAGCCTCCGATCTGCAGACAATGTAGCTTACTGCAAACACTTTTAATTAGAAGAAGAAGAAGAAGAATCTCTGGTAAGCTACTTTCTTAGTAGTATCTATTGTTTTCTTTCTGGCTAAGATGGTTAGCTTCAAGCCTTAGTATTGTGAGAGACGTGGGTTCGTACCTCGCCTGGTTGATATTACAGTGTAATTTCATTTTGGACTCAAACAGTGTGCACATGTTCTGGTTTTCTCATGCAAGAATGTTTTTTTTATTGCAAAGGCAAAGACACGTTTACAATATTAACTGTTCACTTGTAGCCTGTTAGTTAAACAATTAAGTCACTGGACACCACGACAGTAATGCAATGGGCTAGCTAACGTTATGGGAACAGGCATCCCATGGCCATTTGTCAAGCAAAGAAAGTTTCAACGCAGAATATAATCTGGTTAACATCATGTTCTTGCATTAATGTAAAAAATAAATTCTATAAATATCTGTGCCATTGGCTACATGTTTTAATGTCACACAAATGCAGACAAAAAAATTTGTCTGTGTCGAGCCCGCTGTCCTCTTCCGCTGCGGTCATGTCTGACTCTGTGGAAACCGAAGCTTCAACGCTCGCCTCGCCCAACATTTCTTTATTATGTCTTCATTAATTTCTTCAATTCAGCTCTGTTCAGTTTATCCTTTTCACACAGAACACAATGTCACCATAAAATTAACTACTAGGAAAATTAAGAATTGACAATAGCCTACTATAAGCTGCAATCCCTTAAGACATCGGATTTATAAACCTCCAATTCCCTAAACATATATGATTCATAGTTAGTCACTTTAAAAAAATTACTATAGCCTCCGAACATTGCTCTAGTCTACGGTACTCTGCAGACAATGTATCTTACTGCAAACACTTTTAATTATAATTATAATCAGAAGAATAATCTCTGGTAGGCTACATTCTTAGTAGTATCTATTGTTTTCTTGCTGGCTAAGATTCCTGGGAAATATGCGCTGTCCAATTAAGCTTGTTAGCCAACGTTAGTTTTGCCAGAGAAACATCAGTCAGCTGCTAGTCAGGAAGCAGGTACAAGCTAGGCTACTACGAAGTGAATCAACATGCCTTACATCCATTGCACTACAGAAAACTAAACTAAACCTAGCTACATGGTCCGGTACCAAAAGATTTCCCGCAGACTACACTACCTAAAAAAAACGAAGGTATTATGCTTTGCTTATGAAGTTCGGCAGGTCGTAGCCCACACATGGAAGCTTGGAGTTACGCATCCGACAAGCCAGTGTTGAATAGCCTAACGTTATTTCTATAGAATACTAATACGCCTATTTTACAAACTGTATTTCCATATTTTAGGCAGTATGTATTTCTTTCAGATGCAATGTGTTTGCGTCTAGCATATTGTGCATGCATGTCTCCATATAGACTTGGTTAATTAATTTACATGCTGCTTCATGATCCATAATTCAGGTGGTGCTGTTCATTGTATTTCATTAGACATTAAATACAGCTCATCTGCAAACTCTTTTAATGTAATTGTGGGCTATCGCTAATAGGAGAAATGTTATCATTCTCGTCAGTAGAGGGCGTTATTGTTACGCAAATGTCTGCATGCATTTATTTGGAATGCATGTACTATTCTGTATGCATGTCTCTCAATGTCATTATCTTCATGCATTGTTCATCATTAGTTAGCTACCAAAAATAAGTGATATCTGGAAAAAAAACGTTAAAACATTAAAAAACGTTTAAAAAAAAGCCAAGTTAATCACGCATAGCCTACAGAGCGCTGTCTATAAGTCCTTAATTCCAACTTGCAAAAACTAGGCCTGCCTTTAAAAGTATTGATGTCAAAATGTGGCCAAGTTACAACTAACAATATTGCCTATCGTAGCTCACACTAAATAAACTAGCTCTATTCCAAAGCAGTGCTATCCAAACTTTCCTAAATTATTTAATGCAACTTGGCCCTGTGTTTCTTCATCTTACCATCTCAAGAGAATGTGGTCAATGAAACTGTATGTTCCACATTAAATTGCAAAATGAGAATAATTTATAGTGGAAATACTCTGATACAGATGTGTTGCACTTAGAAATTAAACAGAAAAATTACGACACTATAGGGCATGTTTGAATAATTGTCTGCATCCACTCCTTTGGGTCTATGAAAAGCACAGAATGAATAAAATGTATTATTATGTATTAATTTATTTATTTGGATTTCTATCAAAACCTGTGTGGTCCTACAGAGCATAGATATCCTTGTGTTCACAAAATTCTGTTTGCAAATATAACTATTATTATTTTACAAAAATTAGTACTATTACTTATTTTCCATCTGACCCACAAATATGTCTGGATACGTTTGTAAAAATGCTATATGTACGCTATTTTAAAAATATTACTTATTTTTATCTGCATTTATTTATTCATCCCCCCTTTCTCGATTGTACATGATGTTTCTTGATATAAATGTCTGCTTGTGAATTGTAAAGAAATCTGTAGCAGCAGTTAACATTTTAAAACCTGTACATTTTCTAAAATAAACTTGCCAACAAAGTACAACCATATCCTTTCTGGAGTGTAATTATTCATCAACTGTTAAAAACATTAATTGAAATCACATGTTGTTCCATGAGGCACAATCTCTTCATATGCTAAGATGAAGAAACACAGGGCCAAAGTTGCATTAAATAATTTAGGAAAGTTTGGATAGCATTGCTTTGGAATAGAGCTAGTTTATTTAGTGTGAGCTACGATAGGCAATATTGTTAGTAACTTGGCCACATTTTGACATCAATAATTTTAAAGGCAGGCCTAGTTTTAGCAAGTTGTAATTAAGGACTTATAGGCAGCGCTGTAGGCTATGCGTGAGTAACTTGGCTTTTTTGTTAACGTCAGACGTTTTTTTTCAGATTGTATACTTCAGTGCAGTAGGTGATGTTACCTTCGTAACGTAAATTTTCTATCACGTAACATTCGTTAGTTTTGACACCACGTTTTCGTAAAATAGTCCATTTCTATTATTATTGATTCTTGCATTATTGAGGAGTATTTATTTTTCGAGGATAGACATTTCAAGGTATTAAGATTGTAGGACCTTTGTAAAACAAGGGAAATGTTCTGATTTTATTTTAGGCATGCTTGAAATTTGTACGCCTACTTGGACACAACGTGTAACGAATGTTAGGCACTTCTTTCAGGGTATTTTTTGTGGAATTACGCGATCGTTTTGAAATGCACCACCACGCATATTTAAATTTACATATTGGTCAGCACAACTACAAAATCGTATAATCATGCACGCTTCAGACGGCTGTGTTGTTGTTTCGTCTTCAATTTGACTAAAATCATGACACCTTTTTTGACGCCATTTTTAACAAAATTTTATACAAAAACGGCCGTGAATAAATAATGCGGTGGTTACGCAATTTTTTTTTTTTGATAGGTTAAGTCTTCATACATAATATCTATCTGTAACCACAAAAAATGCAGAAACCGTATATTTATGTAACAATACTGAAAACCAAAATTCGTACCCTAGTGTTTTCCAATACCATGTCCTTACACACACACACACACACACACACACACACACACACACACACACACACACACACACACACACACACACACACACACACACACACACACACACACACACACACACACACACACATATATATATATATATATATATATATATATATATATATATAAATTTTAAAAAGTAACTGTACTGTTCTGTGGTTATGCTAAATGAAAGGTAGCGTAGCTGCGCCTAATCTCGCCACCTGATCCAAAACTCGCCATTCCACTGGAGGCGCTATTTCCGTGTCCATCATGTCGTTATACACTGAACACCATTGAAAAACGTAAGCTCTTTCTGAAGCTGAAACGTTTAACTAAGTCAATGATGATTGACTTTTGATATTATGAGAGATGTAAATCTCTAGATCACATTGATCTTAATGTTAATCATTAGAATTCCATTGGCGATAGAAATTTAATATGAGGCGGCACGAATGATGTTCGCGTTTTCCTGTCTCCTCAGAAAACAAACGTCTTCCATTCATTACCGAGGCTGTCAAAAACTGAGCAACATGAAGAAAGCCGAAATAGTCTAAACTAAATCAACAGGAGTTGAACCTATTGGTTTTAGTTCATTGGGCAAGTAGGCTACATTTTCGCATTTTGGAAATGTCTCCTGAAATAGAGTACTCAAGTGACTACGTCACGCTGGTTTCGGAAGTAAATTCCCCATTCATTTAGAGTGTAGACTAACTAAAGCTTACTTTTAAACCATTTCTACTGATTACGGTACCATCAATTTCCCGGATTGTTCAATATAACGCCCGTTCACAAACTATGTTGTTTTTCTGGACCAGCTTCGAGTATATTTAATGTTTTAGTTTTTTTTTTTTGTGAAAATACCAGTGCTGGCACTGTTTAAAAACTCCACGTCCCATAAGTCCCTCCGAACAAGCAGCCATGTCTCCAGACGTTGTCATATAACGTTAGCCAGCAGTAGCACACAGCTCCGTTTTTAAACACTTTTCTAACGTTAGCTATCTAGCTTGAAGGACTAAAAGCTAGAACTGCTTTATGTGGTTAACCAGAGCATAGTTTCTGACCTTGTCTGGCGGGCTTCTCTACTTAGCAAGCTGTTAGCTCGTTTTGAGCGGCAGTAGCCTACTCCCATTTGCCACAGAGCAGACAGACGAGATGATGATATCTTATTGGTCGAGAACCACCCGTGCGTTGCAGTACTGGATATGCAGTCCGTTAAAGTGGACTACAAGTCGAACTACAATCATAATGCATTACTTTAACCCCTTTGCGTAGAAGGTGACGCCGACGGAACCTTTTTGCTCAGCTGAGACATTCGTTGCTACTGCAGCCAAACTATTATTGGAAATCACAAACTCTGTGTTTTAAATTTATTGGTAGATGGTTCGTGACGATTTCTGCCGAATACCGAGTTTCTAAGTGTCACTATTTCCCCGTAGCAAGTCCATTTAACAAGCAACCCCCCACCTAGTCTATACCTACCCATGCGTGACATAGTGGACAATAGCGTCTATGTTTGAGTTCATAACTATATTTATTCATCATATAAAATTAGAATAACGTCTTAGCAACGAGATAAACCCAACAATAGCCTGATCATGTGCCAGAAAAGCCCTGCTCACTCAAATGCAAAATAAACTGAAAGTACTGTCTCATTCTACCATGTATTCTATTAGCAATATATGCTACTAAATATGAAATCAATATACAATCCTACCATTGGTTTTACACATCATGATGTTCCTTTCAAAATTCAGTGGTCATTTATTGTCTGGTACAATCAGTTTGAGAAATATACAACACTTTATACCGCTATTACACTATCTGAAACGCGTAATACCCCCATGCCCTGTAAGCCTGTCTCATTCATTACAGTTTATTCTGATTGTCGGCTTTTTTATCCAATAGAGTACATTATAACCTTAGCAATGGCATATGCCATGTCTTTTTGGGTGTTTTGAGCAATTTACTACAGCCCAGCGTAACGGCAGTTTTCGTTTTAATGGTCTAGTATTACGCAAGCTCTATAGAATACGCATTAGGGAGGGGAGTTTCCCATTTCCGATATGTAAGTATTTTTGCGTCTAAAATGCCGATGTCTCGCTGGCTGTTTCCACTCGAGCACTGTTTTTCCAATATGTTTGATGGCCCTATTGTTATTTTCACATTTTGAGTGCAGTTCACATACTGTAGTGCAATCGTTAAATGTATTTTTGATGTAGGCTACCGATGTTCAATGAAGATAGAACATCTGGCAGCATTTTGCAGATGGTAGAATACTATTTTATGTTTGTTATCGTACATAATATAGGCTATGGTGTATATACTTGTCTCTAAGGGCATGACAAATGCTCATTCCAATTTACTGTGCGCTGATATGTGGTAGATTAAGGTAAACATTTCCTTGGAGTCATTATGAATAGGAAAATTAAAAAAAAACTACAGAAAAATGCAATCCCAGGACAAAAGTATACATACTGTAGAGTACAGAGACAAGTGATGTTTTATTGAGGTACAAGAGTGAATGATTAGGCAACATATTTAGGTGTATGTAACACTGAGATATCAATGTTTTTTATCTTAAGCCATCAGAAGGAGCAAATGTATATGTGTTATAATGGACAAAATTATGGACTAATTTTATTGATTTTATGACATGCTTTGCATAGGGGTTTTGAACCCATAGATACAGTCAAGCCGGAAAGTCTGCACACCCCTTTCACCTTCTCCATGTTTTATTACATTACAGACTTATACCTCAATAGATTGAGTTCATTTTTTGCCTCAAACATCTACACACAATAGCCAATAATGACGAAGTGAAAACAGGATTTTAGAAAATATGCAATTTTATTTTACTGACAAAAATAGGTTATTTAGGGGTTACATATCTGTACACACCCTTAGCCTAATACTTGGTTGCTGCACCTTTGGCAGCGATTACAGCTTCAAGGGTCTTGGGAAAGAAGCTACGAGCTTGGCACACTTGTTTCTGGACATTTTTGCCCATTCCTCTTGGCATATCCTTGCAAGCTCCGTCAGGTTGGATGGGGAGCGTCGGTACACAGCCATTTTCAGCTCTTTCCACAGATGTTCAATTGGATTCAGGTCTGGGCTCTGGCTGGGCCACTCAAGGACATGCACAGACTTTCTCCGAAGCCACTCCTTTGTTATCTTGGCTGTGTGCTTCAGGTCGTTGTCATGTTGGAAGGTAAACCTTCGCCCCAGTCTGAGGTCCAGAGCGCTCTGGAGCAGGTTTTCTTCAAGGATCTCGGTGTACTTAGCTGCATTCATCTTTCCCTCTACCAGTACTAGTCGCCCCGTTCCCGCTGCTGAAAAACATCCCCACATCATGATGCTGCCACCGCCATGCTTCACTGTAGGGATGGTATTAGCCAGGTGATGAGCGGTGCCTGGTTTCCTCCAGACGTGACGCTTGGTATTCAGGCCAAAAAGTTAAATTTTGGTTTCATCAGACCAGAGAATCTTGATTCTCATGGTTTGAGAGTCCTCTAGGTGCCTTTTGGCAAACTCCAAGCGGGCTGTGATGTGCGTTTTACTAAGGAGGGACTTCCGTCTGGCCACTCTACCATAAAGGCCTGATTGGATCTTCTGAAAGGTTCTCCCATCTCCACAAGGATACGCTGGAGCTCTGTCAGAGTGACCCTCGGGTTCCTGCTCACTTCCCTGGCCAAGGCCCGTCTTCCCCGATTGCTCAGTTTGGCCGGGCGGCCAGGTCTAGGAAGATTCTTGGTGGTTCCAAACTATTTCCATTTACGAATGATGGTGGCCACTGGGCTCTTTGGGACCTGTAAAGCTGCAGAGATTTTTCCGTACCCTTCTCCAGATCTATGCCTTGACACAATCCTGTTTCTGAGGTCTGCAGATAATTCCTTTGACCCCATGGCTTGGAGTTTGCTCTGACATGCACTGTCAACTGTGGGACCTTATATAGGCAGGTGTTGGCAATCCCCAATCATGTCCAATCAATTGAATTTATCACAGGTGGACTAAGTTGTAGAAACATCTCAAGCAGTATCAGTGGAAACAAAATGCACCTCAGCTCACTTTTAAAAAACAGCTCACTTTTTTCACTTTGTCATTATGGGCTATTTTGTGTAGAATTTTGAGACAAAAAATGAACTCAATCTATTGTAGTATAAGTCTGTAACGTAATAAAACGTGGAGAAGGTGAAAGGGGTATGCAGACTTTCCGGCTTGACTGTATCTATCCCCCTATACTGATGGAAATATGTAATTCCCACTTGGAAATTATGCAAAAGTGAGTTTTATGAGCCAAAACTGTTGATTTGTAGTTAAATATATCATTATTTTTTAAATTTTATTTAGAGCAGTGCACAATTTAGCCATTTGGATAGATTTGGAGACACTAATGGACAACAGGGTACACGGCTATATTTTGCATCATAGACCTTAGTAGTTCTGCATATCATCCTTAGATTTTGCAAAACTTGTGGACATAGAGTTTATGATCCAGGAAATGTATATATATTACCGATTTCACTTACAGTGCATCCGGAAAGTATTCACAGCGCTTCACTTTTTCCACATTTTGTTCTGTTACAGCCTTATTCCAAAATTGATTAAATTCATTTTTTCCCTCAAAATTCTACACACAACACCCCATAATGACAATGTGAAAAAAGTTTTTTTGAGATTTTTGCAAATTTATTAAAAATAAAAAACTAAAATTTCTCATTTACATAAGTATTCATACCCTTTGCTCTAACGTATTTTTAAAGTATCATATTTCATATTTGGTCGCATATCCTTTACATGCTGTTACTTCCTGAAGTCTGTGACCATCAACATCAAAAAACTGTCGATATCTTATTTTCAGGTACTGTTACAAGCAATACTATAACCTCTCTGCATTTGAATGGATCTCTATGGAAATTGGGGGGTGAGACTAGATTCAGCTGTAAATTACACTGGTACAGTATGGAACACATGGCTGGCTAAATGGCTATAAGTTATCAAGGGTCTGAGCTATCAAACGAGCCCCAAACCATCACTCTGTTGCCAGATATGGAGTAGATGTGGATGGATCACTGCAAGGGTTATTTCTCCGGACTCATTTTCCTATAGAACTCTATGGGGAAAAAAGTCATGAGAAACGACCCTTAAAGTGATCCATCCACATCTACTCCATATCTGGCAACAGAGTGATGGTTTGGGGCTCGTTTGATAGCTCAGACCCTTGATAACTTACAGCCATTTAGCCAGCCATGTGTTCCATACTGTACCAGTGTAATTTACAGCTGAATCTAGTCTCACCCCCCAATTTCCATAGAGATCCATTCAAATGCAGAGAGGTTATAGTATCGCTTGTAACAGTACCTGAAAATAAGATATCGACAGTTTTTTGATGTTGATGGTCACAGACTTCAGGAAGTAACAGCATGTAAAGGATATGCGACCAAATATGAAATATGATACTTTAAAAATACGTTAAAGCAAAGGGTATGAATACTTATGTAAATGAGAAATTTTATTTTTTTATTTTGAATAAATTTGCAAAAATCTCAAAAAAACTTTTTTCACATTGTCATTATGGGGTGTTGTGTGTAGAATTTTGAGGGAAAAAATGAATTTAATCAATTTTGGAATAAGGCTGTAACAGAACAAAATGTGGAAAAAGTGAAGCGCTGTGAATACTTTCCGGATGCACTGTATGTAGCTCTCAGCAAACTAAAGAAAAACATTTTTTAAAAATTTTTTTCAAAAGTTTCTTTGCATTTGTGGCACTTTATTTTGATTTAAATTATGAAAATAAACAAATCTAAGTTTATATTGTAAATGGTACATCTGTCTTGTTTCATTTAAGCCATTTACCAAGTTCCAGGAACGTTTCAGCTCATTCTATAAATCAGATTTCAAGAAGTAGTCGATAGACTTCAAAGCCCATTCTATCTTCCATAGGGAATTTACTTCCGAAACCAGACTTCGCCTACGACTGACATACTCACTTGAGTACTCTGTCTTCTGTCTCATCATAGCGCTATATTGTTGGATCATGATGAATTTGTTTGTTGAAATGAAATTTTTATGAGCAAATTACAAACTAATAAATGGAATACAATAATAATTTATGAAGTGATTGATTAAAATCACATATTATGTATTGGTTATTTGGTTAATTAATCAATTCTGCATGATTCCGATGTCAAGAATATTTTGTTACCATTCAAGAAATAATAAATAATTTATTTACATTGAACTTATAAAAACAATTACAAAGTGCTTCACAGCAAATTACAAACCCAAACTGGAGGGACATAAGACATAAATATAAATGATAAGGACATAAAGTTTAACCAGTGTTGTATTCATATTATGTATGCACCCCATGTCCACAGGGTGAGAAATGACCCACCCTTGTGATACAGCTTCTTCATTGAATTTGTGGCATTATGACTGGCCCAAAATGAATAAACCCTCTAAAAGCTGCCCCAATTTCGCTATGGATCGTATCGAAGAAAAATATACGACCAGTCCGGGCCAGATGGACTGGGTAGTTTCTCCCACACAGTTGTGTTTCTTCAAGAAAAACAACCATGATCTTCAGAGTCTGATGGATTGCATATGATTCAATAATGATTTATTGCATATGATTCAATAATGACATACAAAAAAAACCCCGGGCTGGTCTGCGCAGACCAACACATAATCAATCTCAGCAATCGTAAAAGCCCCCCCCCCCCCCATTTTGAATTACCAGGCCTTTTATCCTGTCCTTATCTCTACCTACTTGGGGCGTTACTTTGCCTCTTCCCAGGGGCAGGTCCCATCCTCTGAAATCCTACACCAGGGGTCCCCATGCCCTTTTTCTTTTTCATGGTACAACATTTTAATTAAGCATTACATATGGCATTTATTTATACTGTAGTTTGATGAAATGCTATGATTTAATTATACAGGAAATGGCGTGACCATTCTAGTTCAATAAGTGATCATTACACTGATCTACTAAGTTAAAACAATAAAAGTACAATAAAGTAACAGAAATAAATACATTCAGAAACCAAAAATGAACTAAATGCATATGACACATGCAATACAGAGACTACTGATTGTAGTTCATTTCTCCTTACATTTAACATGCAGAATATGGAACACAATATTAGTAAGCATTAACAATAGTTTGTGTGATACAAATAACAGTTTCAGGTTATGGAACCAACAAATCTCTCTAGAATGTGTAATGTAATTGTACAATAGATAATTCTTACAGAATTCCTTTACTAGCAACACAGTTTTACAGTACAGCTCACCACATTTCCCCTTTAATCAATGTCATTTCAATAAATACTGTTACAGCAAATCTAGAAAGCACTGGTCACTTGACACAATTATCTCCTCTAAGTCGTACAAAACACTAGTTTTCTCCTTCACTGCCAGAAAGCACTTAATGAGTTCCTTAGGATTAGTTTAGGGAAGTGTTTCTACAGCATATGTGAACAGTAAAGTGAAATTGAAGAGACCAACTGTGGACCTGATCAAATTGCAGTTAATGTTCATCTACCAATTTTGAGAACCTTTGATATAATTTACTTGTTATGCAAACTTTTACCTGTTTTTATTGATCTAACCGTGTTCACAAGATATGATATATAGTACTTGTGTTATGTTGTAGTTACTGTATTTACATACAGCCTATGGTGGCAATCAGTGATCAGTTTGTGAAAAGAACATCAGGCAGTCGACTACTGTGAGGACACACTGAATAGCTCTGTTGCCCTCACAGATATAAATGAATACTTATTGCTCCCCTCAATCTGACAAACTCGAGACAAACTAAGTTTTATTTCTACAGACCACTGTGTACATGTGAATGTGTTAAGAAATATAAGCCAACATTTTCTCTAATATAATCCTTGAATGTTCACATACGCTAATTTTAAAACTTTTCCTCTTCGTCCTTGAACATATCAGACAAAAACCACAAGCTGGGCCTCCTTGCCTTGAGAGGTCTGCAGCCAGAAACTTTTAGACTTAAAGATGTGTGTGTGTTCATTTTTCCTATGTGCCTGTTCATGTCCTTCTATTTTGAAGCAGAAAAATACCTATAAATGCATCTGAATGGTCCTTTGTACAAGGATGAGCACATACTTGTGACTATATCTCATTTTGACATCATCTAGATTAGGATGGGCCCAGGCTAGGTAACTGAAGGCCTTTTTGTAAGTTAATGAGCACAACTGCGTGAATATATATCTTTTTTTGACACTTCAGCTTGATAAGCTAGGCGGATCTTTCTGGAAGGTTGAGAGAGTCTTTTCTCACTCAGATCCTTCCAATAACAATTAAAAATGTGGTTGGGCCCCTGACTCCGGTGTACGTATGTCTGCCCGTGTGTCCTTGATGGTGAGAGGCCTATGTGTGAGTATATTGGTGTGTATGTGCTGGTTCTGGTTTAAACTTGTTTTGCAACTGGCCCAAACCCCCCTATACAGAATACCATCTTTATGCAAGCGTGTCATAAGCCGGTCAAGGCAGAATATCACGCTTACATAAAATCAGAACAGGGCCTTTACTCTGGCCGTACAGTGGTCTGTAGTGATATATATATATATATATATCACACATATACATACACGCACAATACATTGTGTATAATTAAATACAGTGGTCATATATTGTTTTAGGCCTCATCATTCCCTCTCATGCATTTACCTGTAGGAATACCTGGGTGGAAGATCAGGGGCACTCCCTCAATCTCCCTGCCCTTACACCCTGCACAATGCCTACCAGGATTATGTAATTACTGTTTATACCAATAATATTTAGACACATTCTGGATGATTAGTTTTCAGACCTGAATTTTATTCCACAATCGCATAAGCGTTCACCATAATATTTGCCGGTCCAGAGCTGCGAATAACCAACTTCAGCCTTATTTTTCAAATGTTTCTGAGCATGAACATGTATTGTGCCAGGCAGAAATCACTTTTTATACAAAGTATGTTTGCGTTCATATAGGCTAGTATGTGTAGGCTAATGTGTGGCCCAAGACGATTTAAACTTTTAAAAACTCTGAACAAGCAGCCGCAAATAAGAAACTAGTTTCAAAAATCTGGGAATTAGAATAAGAAGCTCCGAATAAGAAACCAACTTCAGCCTATTAAAAATAGTGAAATGGTAGGTCTAGCCTAGTGTAAGCCACTTGTGCTCACTGGATATCTTTAGCTTACTTTTGAGTTTTATGAACTAAAAAGTGGCCTGTTTAGTCCCAAGGACACCACGTGTAGCCGACGGTTTTTATTTTTTAAACGGTTTCCCCGCTGTTATGGTTTTGAAATCCTACGTTTTCGTGCAGTGTTAAAGGTATACTATGTCGTTTCAGAACACTAGATGGCGATATAGAGCACGTAGGAGAAAAGGGCTCCCCGAAAATTGCTTATCACGTGTTCTTCTCAGACACACACGACTACGCACGAGCATTGTGGTGACGTTTCACACATATTTTCCCTGACCGTGGACTCAATTCAGTTCAATTTGCTTTATTGGCATGACAATACATTGAATCTGTATTGCCAAAGCATACTGCATTAAAACAGTCGAAGACATACATCTAACACTGAACAATACAAAACAGCAAAGACTAGAAACAAATGAACAGTAACCATACATGAAAACAAGACCTTTTCTTTGATTATGGATTTAGAAATAACAATAATGTAAAATAAAGTACAATTAAAAATAATAATCAATAGAAATGATAATAATGATGATGAGAATTACACACATGATCTTATAAATTGAATATAATAAATATAAAAAATTTAAATTGGTTTATAAGGTATGTTTTGGCCCTAAATGTCTAAATTGTACTGACAACGTGTACGTAACGGTAAGTGGCCTAAGTTTACCTGGAAGCCTGCCCACATGGCCTGGCAATCAAATGGGCAGGAACTGACGTTTCATTCATGACGTTTACACAATTTTAGCTGTGTCTGGCTTCAAAAATAGCAGCGGGATGTCAGCAGTGTAGCATTCAAAACATTAACAAAAAAACACTTTGCGAATGACTTATGAGGTATGAAATGGGTTGTTCCATTTATTTAGGGGCCATCTTGTAACATTGATACTAAAATTTCAAAATCATTAAATCTTTTGAAACCAGTCATATAATACTGATATAACATGTAATATTTTTAAAACTGTTGATAATAATTATTAAATTTAAATTACGTTTTTCCAAGCAGGAACAGTTCAAATAGGCACACGTCTGGAAAGTTTCACGTGTAAAGGGGACACCAAAATCAAAAAGTGTACACCAATTTGATACTTCATTTTGACCACTTTTAATATTGAACAACTTTTGGTTACAGTTGATTTAGACCAAAACCTTAATTAGGCATCTACATTTGTATTATTGTGGTTAAAACTTTTTATATTGTGACCATATTGGATCCACAATTTGTTTTCAGCCCCAAAATGGCATCTTACCTAAATATGTTTAATTCTAAATGGCATAAAAAAAGCCCACTTTGAAAGAATTATAGCCTACTGATCATATGAAAATGCCCACAAATTAAACATGACAGTTGGGTTCCACGTGTAAATGGGACAGAATGTTAGTGTCCCCTTTACATGCAGAACAAAGACCAAATTTCACTGTTTTGTAGTTCATGTCACATAAATGAAGTCAATTTGTGTATGAACGTACTTATGACTGAAAGTAGCACAATTACTGAACTTGAAAAGGCTGAATTGGCCTTAATTATGTAGGAAAGATTCCACGTGTAAAGGGGGACACCAAAATCTTTGTCACTTTACAAGTGGAACAAAGACGAAATTTCACCATTGTTTTTGTATTCCATGTGTCATGAACAAACTCAAAACCATAAAGATCAAAACAAACACAGGGGGAAAAAAAAATAAAATAATTTTTAAATCTAGTTGCTAGTTTTTTTTATAACGCATGCAGATGTTTAATCACTGGATTGATTCAGCGCTGTGTACAACAAGGAACTGACAAATTAAAAATAATGTTTTATTTCGGCCAACTTTGGCTGCATACGAGAGATACAGAAAGCTCACGAAAGTTTTGCTGTCCCAGCTCAGATAATTTACGCTGTGGATATACCTTACAGAAAACAACAGACACAACTAGCTTCTTAATGTCAGTTCTTCTTTACAAATCGCTTACTGCTATTATAAAAATAATTTCATGTTCCGAGGTGTCAACTATAGTTCATAATGCAAGGAAAAGCGCATGTTTGGCAACTATCAATCACAACGTCAAACGGGACATGAAAATGTTAGTTTCCCGAGCTCTACGAAGTAGGCCTCGCCTACAACATTATACCTAACAGGTAGGCCTACGTAGCCTACGGCCTAACGTGCTTCGATACCTTTGCAACTAATCATCAACATTATCTATATAATACGATACATAACTTAATGAAAGTACTAACTTACCTTCAATTCTTTGCTCAAAGTGTAATCACAGCGTAAATTCCACAACAATGTAAAGAACAGGACAGTATACACTATTTTTCTGATATTTTCGTAGTGCGGTAAATGGCGCTGGGGAATTCCCTGGATGTTACCAAGGTAACATCGTAGTCCTACTCCGCTCAATTGTTTTGTTCATAAAATTGGCTAAGCGGGGTCCGAGACATCGGCGAATATTCCCAACGTAAAACATCTGCGGGACATGATTTCCTCACTTTTCATATTGAAGTTGTAATTTTTGCGGCGTATGCTGCTAGATTTTAATGCAATTTATTCCCACTTGTTGGTTGGTGTATATTAATGTACAGAACTGGATTTACAGATTGGCAGCTTTTAAGTAGCAAGTAGCCTACACACCACGAAAAATTTAATTCCATACGTAAATGTAGGGGACATGAACATTTACGTTGTGAGACGTCTATTGATTCACCCACTACACAAATATGATGGATAGCAGGATATTTCTAACGCTCAATAATTGATGTTCATTCTTACTGATTTCTTTCAAATAGATAAGCAATCAAATTCAAACATAACATGAACTTTTACAGGACAAAAAACAAAGGAACTTTTTAATGTCTCAAAAAAAAATGTTACAAAATCAGGGGACAATACTAATAATTTTGGTGATAATGACCAAATCCTCTGATTTTTTGTTCCGGTGAGTGTATGGTGAAATACTGATACATGCCTAATAATAATATAAATATGAAAATGGTGAATGTAAATCAACAGAACATAAAATAATGACTACAAGATGAATACCTATTAAAATCCCAGCTGGCCGGATCTAGGGGGGGGGCCAGAGGGGGCCGTGCCCCCCCAAATTTTTGCTGTGCCCCCCCAAATCTTTGACCATTGACTTAAAATAATCAATTGCTTTGATCGATCCCTAGAAAAAATCCAAGTTATTATTTATTTATTTTTACCGATATTTTGCATTCTTTCTCAGTTCAGGAGACTTAGCCAATCATAATGTTCTATTCAAAATATCAAAAAACAACAACTTGGCAATGTATTTCTGATTGGTTGGTTTGGCAGTTTAAAACTGGGAGACGGACCGATCTGCTATCACTCTCTACATTTGTTGGTGTTTGTCTGTCACTTGAAGAGGTTAACGTTTGCCCACAGCAAAAATAAATAAAAATAATATAGGTCTAAAAGTTATTCTGTTTAAAAGTTTATAATTAAGCCTGTGTATTTTGAGTCTTGTCTTGTTGTTTCATTTTAGTGGTTTAGTGTTATTACTGTCTGAGGGGCTTAGTGGTGGTGGTTTTACGCAGTACTAGTTTACGTTAGACTAGCTAATCTAGCTAGGTAACGTTAACTGTTAGCTAGCTAATTGTCACCGTTATAGCTAAAGCTAACTAACGGTTAGGTCGCTAATGTGTTTTTCTTTCTTTTCTTATTCTCTGTGCTCCACGGTTCTTCTTTCCTTTTGGTGACAGTTACCCTACTTGCTTATACGGTATTAGCCTAAATCATTATGCATCGATTTTTGATTACTAAACCAAAGCACAGTAATGTTAACACAAATCCAGCTCTAGTTGTACACCCCGGTAGTTCAGAATCTTCATGCTCAGTATCGGATCCTGTGCCCGGTCCCAGTTCGGAAGAAAAGGCAGTCGGGGGTGCTTCCGTGGATCTCGGCCACGATTTAAATGATAACACACCATCTCAGCCAGTTCTAAAAGTATTTCCCAAACGGGAGTTTGGCAAAAAGGCTCGTTCTTTCAACCCAAGCTGGTATCAGTCACGATCATGGCTAGAATATTCAGTGAAACTAGATGCATGTTTCTGCTTCCCCTGTCGCAAGTTTTCAAGCACAAATGACAGAGATCTAGTTTTTACCAAGACGGGGTTTATTAACTGGAAAACGGCATTAGAAAAGGACAGGGGATTATACAGGCATGCATCTAGCCATAGCCAATTGAATGCTGCACGATCATGGACAGAACTGAACACGAGAGTGGAAACTGGTGACACTATATCATGTCTCTTGGGAAAAACACAGGTTGAGAAAAACCGATACTACATCAGAAGCATAGGGGAAGTGGTGCAGTTTCTGGCTGTGAACGAACTTGCTTTTCATGGAAGCACTGGAAGTCAGTCCGAAATAAACAGTGACAGTGATATCTCTGCTGGGCTGTTCCTGAAATAGTTTGAGTACACTCTGGCTAAGGATTCCAAACTTGCTGAAATAGCAAAAAACATCCCTCAGAATGCAAAGTACACATCAAAAGGCATTCAAAATGAGATAATTAACACTCTAGCCAGTATGGTGTTGCATGAGGTGAAAAGAAAATATGATAATGCAGATACAGTAGGGTTCTGCATCAAATGTGATGGAACCAGAGACCGGTGCAATGTTGAGAATCTTTCACTTGTGATTCGGTTTGTCTGTAATTCGGTTCCTGAGGAGCATTACTGGACTTGAGTGGGTTGGATGCAGAATATATAACAACAGAAATGCTCAAACACCTGTCCAGTGAAGGTTACAGTGCTGATAATATAATCAGCCAATGTTATGATGGCGCATCAGTCATGAGTGGGATCAGGGGTGGGGTTCAAGCATTGTTGCAACAGAAGCTTGGCAGGCTCATTCCTTATGTACATTGCTACAACCATCAGCTGCACCTAGCAGTGGTGCATGCCATTCAGGAAGAGCCATGCGCCAAAACATTCTTTAAACTCTCCGGCTCACTACATTCCTTCGTTCGCCATCATTATGTAGCCCAGAACTATAATGCACCCTCTCTTAAAAGGTTACTCGAGATACGGTGGACCAGTCATTATGATGTAACAAAATGTCTGGTAGACAAGGAGAATGCCATCTTGAACATTTTGTCAGCGATTTCTGAAGATAGTGTGGCAGCAATGGCTTTATGCACAGAGGCATCAGGGCTCCTAGTACAACTCAGGAAGCATCATTTTTTTGAAATTGGTAAATTCCTCATCAAAATTTTGGTGTCTTGAAGCCAGCAAATTCTATTCTGCAGGCTAAGGCTGTGGATCTTTGCAGTGCTGGGGAGGTTATCAGTGCCTCACTGCAAGCTTTAAAAGATATCCGAGAAGATGATTAATGGGATAATTTCGAGATATTACACAGCCCCACTGCTACAAAAAGAAGGAGAACAATGAGCAAACAGCTCATAGACAGTTTTGTTCTCTCCACCGTTGGTCACACTGAGTCCGATTCCTCCAACACTCCCAGCCAGTCTTTGAGAAGAGCCCTCCTAAACATCTTGGACAGAGCTATTTCAGAGATTGAGGACAGGTTTTCGAGGAGAAATATTGACCTGATGAGGGCAGTAAGCTGTCTTGTTCCCCAGTCTACGTCTTTTCTAGAGTTGGCCCTATTGAAACTGCAGCTACTTGCCGGTACTGATGCAACAACCAATAGTCTGAAAAATGAAATTGATGTGGCAAAATCCATGTTGCTCAAGAAGTTCTCCACTGACGCGGACCTGTCAACAGTGTGTCGACATATACAGGGCTATAAGGAAGCCTTTCCAGAGCTACATGCAGTGTATGCAACTGCACTGGTGATTGGAGTATCCTCAGCATCATGTGAGAGTTCTTTCTCCACTCTGACACGTGTCCTAACACCCTTCCGCCGCACAATGCTGCATGAGAGAAAAAGGAATTTGGTGATTCTGGCACAAGAAAAATTAATAACCAAGAGTATTGATTTGGATGAGTTTGTTAGGGCTTTTATGAAAACAAACAGAAGACTCATGCTTTGAGGCAATTACTTTGTGTTTTGCAGTGGGAATAGCTAGGCCTTCTTTTTTCTTTTAACCATATTGTTAGAAATCTCCAAAAGTTAAGAGAAACCATAGCCTACAAATCTTTTTTTTTTTTTTTGACATTACCTTTGTTTGTAAAGTGCTTGCTGCTTTATTTCTTGAAAACAGTCCTGAGATTCGGTGTAGTGGTAGTTCAGCGTAATCACTGAATGGGTGATGTAGGCAACCGTAAGCTCCATGTTTGGGACAGAGACTTTTTTTTTCTTGATTTAGCTAAAGAGCGCACACAGCTTTTATTTAAAGGGATAACCTTATTTCACTTTGGTACAACATAATTAATTTTGTGGAGCTTACCCCATTTTATTTGCATAAAGCAGCTGTCATTTGCCAGGGTGGTATACAATAGTTAGCTCTGCTGTTAGCGTTCTACTTTTGCATAACATGTAAGACTGTTGTTATACTTCAAATATTATGTTAGGCTATTATAGAAAAGTGAGTTAAATGATTTTAATATTCCAACAATAGGAATGTCAGTGCCAAAAAACAGTATTGTCTGCCAAGTTTCCTTCTTTTTTTGTTGCAGAGCTGCAAACTGTGCTAACTTCATTTTTATCTGAATACAAACACGCATAATTAGGCCTCAAGAAATACAAATAGTGGCCTCTCTAAACACCCCTACACACATAACATAACAAGGAAAGACGAGAACAGGCCATTCAGCCCAACAATGATTGTCTATTCTTACCTCTAAACTGTACTAATAGTGTCTAACAATGAATCAAGCCGGGCCTTGAACACCCCCAGTGTTTCTGCCTCCACCACATGTTCAGGCAAGCTATTCCACGTATTGACCACTCTGTGTGAAAAAATATTTCCTAGTGTCTGTGAGAAATGTATTCTTTGCCAGTTTCCATTTATGCCCCCTCGTTCTGCTAACCGAGCTCAACGTGAATAATTTCCTGTAGTTCACTTTGTTGATCCCTTTAATAAATTTAAACGCCTCAATCAAATCCCCCCTAAGTCTCCTTTTACTAAGCTTGAAAAGTCCTAGCATTTCAAGCCTTTCCTACCCGGGATCAATCTGGTTGCCCTTCTTTGGACCTTTTCCAGCGCCTCTATATCTTTCTTGTAGTAAGGTCCCCAGAACTGCAGACAGTACTCTTAAGTGTGGTCTGACAAGGGCATTGTATAGTGTGAGTATGATCTCCTTAGATTTATACTCAATACTCCTGGCTATGTATCCCAGCATCCTGTTAGCTTTTTTTTACCGCTACAGCACATTGACCAGACCCTGATAGGCTTTGATCGACTATTACTCCCAAGTCTTTTTCTGCATGTGCACATTCTAGTTTTGTACCCCGCATAAAGTAATCCTGCCCTATGTTTTTATTCCCCACATGTAGAACTTTACATATAGTTATATTGAATTTCATTTGCCAGGTTTCTTCCCACTTCTGGAATTTGTTTAAATCTTCTTGGATTACCTTAGTAGCTTCCAGACAGTTGGCTAAACCTCCCAGTTTTGTATCATCCGCAAATGTAACTAATGTACTTTCAATATCCGCATCTAGGTCATTTATGTAAATTAGGAAGAGCCGTGGACCCAGAACCGAACCCTGTGAAACTCCACTTCCCACTTTACCCTGCTCAGATAAGATCCCTCCTACTACTACCCTTTGTGTTCTATCCCGTAACCAGTTCCGAACCCACTCTGAAATGCTTTTGGAAGTTTAAGTATATAATATCCAGTGTTTCCCCTAGATTTTTTTTCAGGCCGGGCGGTGAAAGTGCGCCATTTTGCGTAGAGGCGGAAACTATAATTACACCCTCATAATATCAGCGCTGCCATTGAAAATTTTAATTAGGCCTAACGGGAAACCGAAGCTGTTTTGGCAAGGGTTTTTCCAGATGCTATTTTGATCATTCCCGCATTCTGCGGTAAGGGAAATATTGCAGCTACATAAAAAAAAATAAAAAAAGATTATATAAAAAATAAAAAAAGAATAATATAAATTTTTTTTTTTTTTTTCATTAAAATTATTTATTTTCCCTCTTGTCCAAGCCGGGCGGCACGTGAGTTTGGCCGGGCGGGCCGCCCGGCCAAGATAATGGTAGGGGAAACACTGATATCATAGGCCTTGCTCCCATCTAGACACACGTGTGTGGTTGCAAGGATACACACACACACACACACATACACACACACACACACACACACACACACAAATATATGCAAACGAGGGGAAAAAGCCTGGGAACTGTATGGCACACACAGTGCCCTAAATAAAAAGGTGCCCCCCCTAAATTTCTGTCTGCCCCCCCAATCACAGCAGTCTAGAACCGGGGCTGGCTGGCCCCCAAATAAATGGAACAACCCATATACATTCAACATGTTTATTAGACCACAAGGATACATACAATGTTTTTTGGGGAGAAAATTTGAATGTAACCAAAGAACGAGTTGTTTACAATGAAACTACATAGTATACCTTTAAGCGTTTGCAGGGGGGACCAGCAGTCAAACGAACAAAGAGGCACTCTTGCTCCATAATAAACTTGCTGCCGTTTACAAAGAAGAGATAGGCAATACAACTTGTATTATACTTTCTGTTTCCCTTCATCCCAGGTTCGGCGGGTCTTCTAATGAGACCGTGTTTGAAGCACAGCTGCAATGATCCTTCCCAAATCTACTCGGCTCTCTCTCCTCATCTTGAGAAGATTTCATCCAAGAACTTGCTTCTCGTGTTTTTCAAACAACCACAGACCCACAACAAGACAGGCGCAAAATGGGGGGTCTCGAACACAGGGGGAAAGTCTGTTTAATGGCATTTTTCACAGCCAAAACTCATGGTCGCATCTCTCGTCCAAACTGGACACTAGTCTGAGTGGGAGACAATCTTTCAGCCTGTCTGCTGCTGTGATTGTTAACTCTGCACCAGTGGTCGTTCAGCCCTACCTCAGACTCATGAGGCTGGACAAACCAATTGGTGAGTGACTTAATTATGGGCATTGCTAAAAAAGCTACTTATTTTTGTTTGTTGAAAAAGATTGCTGTAATTGTTTTATTTCTATGTGAATTGCATCATCCGCAAATGAACATCTATCGTAAATTTCCATTAAAGTATTTAATGAAGTTCACTATATCTAATATTGTTGTTAACTACATATGCTTCCACATCAAAACATTGGAAGCATATGTAAACAACATTATTAGATCCAGGATGCATGTCAAATTGTGGAAATTATTTTGTATAATAATCTAAAAGCCCAAGAAGACAAAACCTATTTACGTACATTTGTGTCTGCAGGCTTTTGACTTAATTTTTATTATGCAACCAATAGTAAGCTCATTGAACTAAGTTAAGTTCCATGGCAACTCATCCCAGTCCTTTGCCCATCCTCAATTCTACTTGAGAATTTCAGTGGGTGTGTTCAGGTGTGTGGAGTTCATGAATGCCATTATTCAATATTTATTTATTTTATTTTTCCCATGTCATATTCCCATAAATCATCCTAAGCTTAGGTTAGATGCTAAAATTGTCTGTAGCACATAGTTTGACTTGCAGGATTTTCCAGAAACAGTACTGGGAACCCTTTATTTTGTGAGACAACTCATCGGTGGTGCAGCGGTAAAAGCATCGACTTTGAGTCGATGCAGTTGCACACTGAAGGCCCAGGTCCAAGTATGCCCAGTGCCTTGGAGCAGCAAATTGGGCAGACACTCCTGGGGTGGGGGGGACTCGGCGGGGAATTATCATGCACATAGCGGCTCTGTGCTGTGCTGGAATTAGTCGGGCTTGAGGAGTCCTTGAAGAAGACGTGGCGTCCTCCTTCCTACCGCCAGCCAACGGGGTTGTGTAGCGGCAAATTCTTAACGGCTGCTACACGGGGAATCGAGCCGAGCGCAACATTATATTTTGAGACGAGATTATTCTATTTTGACAATGACAAGCGACGGTGAGTCCTACACTGTAAATTGATCAGCTAATGTATACTTTTGCAATTTATTTATTGTTTGCAATTTATATTTATAAACCAGCTCATGTGGATTTTTTGTAACTTTCACAATGTTAGCTAGATGCATGGCTGGTTTACGGTCACACAGATATAAGCTAACGTTAGTGGTATGTTTAGCTAGTAACTATATACATACACTACTCACAAAAAGTTAGGGATATTCGGCTTTCGGGTGAAATTTCAGGATGAACCTAAAATGCACTATAACCTTTACAGGTGAAATTAATTTGACCTTCTCTAAACTTTTGAATGCACATGTCCAACTATTCAATGTTTCAGTACTTTTTGCACAACTTGCTGTTCTCTAACAAGGAGCTGAACGGCAAAATTCACAACAGGTGTTTGATCCATGAATCGACCAATAAATTTCCTGGTTCAATTAGAATTGGTATTTAAACAGTCCTCTTCATCATGCTGTTCACATTTTGACATCATGAGACCAAGACGACACCTAACAATTGATCAACAGTACCTCGCCATTGCGAGGCTTCAAACAGGATGTTCTCAGAGGGAAGTGGCCACTGAGCTTAGAGTGTCACAGAGTGTCATCAGCAGGTTGCAACAGAGATACAGAGAGACTGGAAGAGTCACAGAAAGGCATAGAAGTGGACGTCCTTTGGCCACATCCCACACTGATGACCGCTTCATTGTGAACAGTGCCCTGCGGAACCGGATGATGAATGCCACTCAACTCCAGGCACATTTAAGGGAGGTGAGAGGCACCCAAGTGTCACGTCAGACCATTCGAAACCGTTTACATCAGCGCGGTCTGCGTGCTAGACGACCTGCAAGGGTACCTGACCACACCACCAGGCACAGGCGTCATCGTCTTGCATGGGCCAGGGAGCATTTACGCTGGACGAGGGACCAGTGGGCCTCAGTGCTGTTCTCTGATGAAAGTCGATTCACGTTGAGCAGAAATGATGGCCGCCAACGATGTTGGAGACGTCAAGGAGAGCGCTATGCATCAGCCACTGTTGTCACCAGACGACCCTTTGGTGGTGGCGGTGTTACAGTGTGGGCAGGTGTGTCTAGTCAATACAGAACTGCCCTACACTTTGTGAATGGTACAGTGACAAGCCCATACTACCTGAATAACATCATTAATCCAGTCATTGTGCCCCTGCATGAACAACACAGGCCTAATTTCATCTTCATGGACGACAATGCTCCAGCTCATCGAGGTCGCATCATTAGGGAAAGGCTGCTGGAGACTGGGGTACCTCAAATGGAGTGGCCTGCACTTTCTCCAGACCTGAATCCCATAGAAAACCTATGGGATCAGCTGACTCACCGTGTAGAGGCTCGTAACTCTGTACCCCAGAACCTCAATGACCTGAGGGCCGCCCTTCAAGAAGAGTGGGATGCCATGCCTCAGCAGACAATAAGTCGACTTGTGAACAGCATGAGACGTCGTTGTCAAGCTGTAATTGATGCTCAAGGGCACATGACAAGTTATTGAGACATTGACATTTTTGTTGTGGTATACCCACCACTGTTGTTGGCTTTTGTTTCAATAAATTGTTTGAGATGAGGAAATCACCATTGCATGCTTCTACTTAAATGCCCTACTTTCATGATACGTATAATATCACTGTAGCGTGAACTTACATTTTCCATAAATTTCACCCGAAAGCCAAATATCCCTAACTTTTTGTGAGTAGTGTATATATATTTAAATCTTCAGCTAGCTAGCTAAATTAACTTAGCTTAGGCATTCGTAAATCGGCTGTCGGTGTGCCGGAGTACATCTGGTTGTTTGTAATGGGCAGTGGGCAGAGTCAACTTGGAGAATAGTGAATCACACAGGCCAAAACAAATACTGACGTTCCGACCCGGAATGGAAATTTCAAAGGAGAACATAGCATTGTTGTCGGAGAAGCCAGTATTTCGACTTAGTATGTTTCCTTAATCTCTGATGACATATGGTCATTTTATTATTTAGTACAGTAAATGTGTTACATATAGCTCCTTTAGGGTTATATTTTATCTAGTATATAAAACAAGAATAAGTTTTCATAATAATGCATGTCTAACAGCTTAAAATATCACTGTGTGTTTTTAAGTATTTCATATGAGTTGATATGATTCAATGTGCTACAATTTACTCTCCATCCACCACACCGTACGCTGACATTCGATTCTGAAACGGATATGTCCTCCACTTTGTCAAAGGTCTGTGGCTCAGAGGCCTGGAACAGGGGTTATCGATGGAATGCAAACATAGTGGCCGTATCCAAGCTGTTGCTAAGGAGGAAAGGTGTGTCTGGATGCGTCCGTGATGGAATGTGATTCTGATGTGAGACAGAGAGAAATGTGCTATGTGGGGGGTTTTGTGCCCCATCTGTATGTAATTTACTATAGTTTAGTTATTGTTAGCACAACTAATAATTTTTCTATCACACTAGCTACCCAAAAATCATTTTGCTTCAAAACATGCAGCATGTGATCGTAGCGTATGTGAGATGGGACTGACAACCCAGTTAGCCAAATGGGTCTGACCCAGATCTGGCATTGTGACTCGGCTCAGTATCGGCCACAGAACTGTGGTGTTGGCCTTGAATTAAGGCACGATTCTGGGCATTTGTCCTGTTTGTACATCCAAAAGCAACACAACAAGAAATCATATTGACGCCATGGTTAAACTACCTGAGATGAGCAGGTGAGCGAGCTCTTTCCTCGGCTAGAACACGCAGCAGCCTTCGTGGACCAAAACATTCAGAGTTTCTCAAAGCCGCGTCATGTTGATACCAAATGTCAAAAGGATTTAACGCACAGTTAAATGCACAGACATGACACACAAGCATATTTGTCATCTGTGGAAATGCGACAATCATATACTTTGATTAGTTGTTTAAAAATATGCTCGCAAATATGAATGATAGGGCATGAAAGATGCGTGTTTTTGCTGTTTGTAGCATTAGCCCACAAATGTTAACTAGCCACTGTAATGTTAATGTTACTGTCTTGGTTGCATCTCACATGAACATTAGTTGTAAACAAGAAATGGGTATATGCTGCCCCAGGGTTGCTTGTGCACCTCAGCTGTGACACGCTGAAGCGGTTTATAGTAGCCTACTTCAGTTCAGGGTGGTGCTACTAGTGGTTCAAAACAGTTCAAACATGCTACTGGAAAACCAGCACTCACAAAAATTATTATTTTAGATGGACAGCCTGTCGGTTTGAAGTTTCGGCTTAATCAGACACTGATGAAGGCTTTGTAGCCGAAACGTTCAAACGGACACACTACCTATCTAAAACAAATAGCCGAAGATTTTTGTAAGTGCTGGTTTTCCTTCATGAATAGCAGGGCTATTAACAGCACCAGCTAGCATGTAACTACACGGCAAATGTTTATCACCGCTGGATTGCATCTGCACTTTTTAACGCGTTGTTATAGCTTACTAATATTTCTGTCCTGCTCATTAAAATGCATCTGTGTCCATTATTGCTGCAATCTCCAACAACCTGTCAGTTACTGCCTCCACACAAAAAATATGACGTCTGGATCCTCACTTTATGGAAAGATTCAATACCTGTGCAAACGTAGCCTAGTCTGTATGCAGCCATTTGTGAATCAAAGCTGCTTCGTGCTTAGCAAACCCGACCAGCTAAAAAAAACTATATGCCAAGTTAATTGTTTTTACAGACTGGTTTGAGTTTTTATTGTTTTATTTGCTTATATTTTTACTATGGCCTCACTGGCGTCGTGTTTAGCCTTCGGGCTGGGCTGGAATAGAGGACGGGAGATGGTGTTGTGGCGTTAGCCAAACAACTAGCTAGCTAGCTAGCCAACTTGGACTTGTTTTTAAACAACAAAGCTTCTCTGACCGGCAAAAGACAACGTAAAAGTTATGTCTCCAAACCCGGCAAAATCGGTGAGCTGTACGAAGTGTGAGCGACTGATTGAGAGGGTATCGCAGCTTGAAAAGAAGATTGAAACGCTGCATCAAATACGTGAGGGTGAGCAATTCATTGACTCTGTAGCAGCTGCTGTATAACTGTAGTTCTTAATGGGCTAGGACCAAGCTACATTGCTAACTCCCTTGTCAACTACTTGCCTTCAAGAACACTGCGATCATCTGCTGCTGGTTTATTGGAGGTTTCCAGCAACAGCCAGAAGAAGATCGGCGACGCAGCCTTTGTCAATTACGCCCCAAAGCTATGGAATACACTACCTATAGATATCAGGGAAGCCAGCTCACTAAATATTTTTAAAAGAAAGCTAAAAACTTATCTCTTCACTTTAGCCTTTAACTAGCTTTGACTTTCCTGATACAGGCCTGAAACTCTTTTTTGCACTTGCTTCGCACTTATGCACTGCTGCACTTTTTAAAATGTTGTATTTTACTTGATTTCATGCATTCTATGTATTCTATTTAACCATTTTTAATTAGGGGACCAAGCAGCATAGCTGCTGGTACCCTATTGTATCTGTTCAGATGTTTTTTTTTGTTTTTTTTCTTCTTCTTCTCCCCTTTCACCTAAAATTCCCATGAGCTGGTTTGTCCTAGAATCACCAAACTTGGCACGCTTGTTGGGATTCCCAAACGCTTGGATCCTCTGTATTATGACGCAGATTGAACGCCTGGTGGCGCTGTAGTGCACGTGTAAATATTGTGACATTGACACGCCCACTGCCGACGCCCTGTTTGACCTAGAGTCACAAAATGTGGTATACAGGTCCCTCTGCTCATGTTGACCAAATTTACCTCAAGGATCCATGAAGTCAGCCACATTGGATTTTCCGCTAATTAGCATTTTTTGTAAAACACTTAAAATGCTGCTACTCCTACAAAATTTGGCCAATTTACATGAAACCAGGTAAACAAACCTCTTAGACCATGCTTCATAAAAGTTATTTACAGAATTTTGATATTTTAAAAGATGGCTGAATGACGAGCCAATTAATTTTCAATGGGTGTGACTTATCACAAAAATGCTGATAATTCCAAAATCATTTCACAGAAAGTTATGAAACCTGGTAGGTCTATTAAGAGTAACATGAGGAATTGACCTCTACAGTTTTAACCCAATCGAGCCATGTGCTGGCGCTATATAGATCCAAATATAAGAAAATATTAAAAAATTCATAAAAAATCATTGACTGCATACGCCCCGTTTTATCTACAGTCACAAAATTTGGTGTATACGTCCCGCTACTCCTGCCCAACAAATTTGCCTCAAGAAACCATGAAGTCTGCCATCTTCGATTTTCCGCTAATTAGCATTTTTTGTAAAACACTTAAAATGCTACTACTCCTACAGAATTAGACCAATTTGCACCAAACCTGTTCAAGTTACCCAACCTGCATCCCTACATACATGCGTTACTTTACTAAAGCGTATGTCAAAAATTGGCCGAATGAGAAGCCAATGAATTTTGCATTGGCCGTGGCTTATCGCATAAATGCGAGTACTTCTAAAACTGTTTGATATAAAGTTCTGAAACTTGGTGGGTTGATTGAGAGTAAGATCAAGACTTGAGCCCTACAGTTTTAACCCAATCAATCTGCGTGGTGGCACTAAAGAAATACAAATGTTGGGATGGCAGGTATGCCATCCGCCAAGTACACTATCTCTGCTTAACAGGTCGTCTACCTACTATACCAACTGAACGTTCCTGTAGCTTAGTGGTTAAGGCATTTGACTGCCGTGTAGTAGGTTGGTGGTTAGATCCCCACCTGTTCCAAAGTTTTTTTTTTGAGGCACCCAATGTGCACGTCATTGTAAGAATGTTATTTTTATTGCAAAGGCTAAGCAATTTCACAATATTACCTGTTATCTGTTTGAATTATGAAGTCAGTAAGCCAAAACAATCCGATACTGCAACACACAAGTCTTATTTGGCCTCCTCATTTCTGTTAACCTGCTTTGGCCTAGTGGATACAATCTTGGCTTTCCATGTATGTGGTCAGCGGTTCAATTCCAGCTTGGTACCAATGGCTAAGTTAATGTTTGGCAAAACTATTGTGCAAATGCTATGCTTCATTTAATGTTGTTTTCACATTAAGAAACACCTTTTTATTGCAAAAGTTAAGAAATTTAACAGTATTAACTGTTCACTGTTTCACTCGTACTTAAAAGACTTAATACGCAAGCCCTTACTGGATCGGGTTAAGATACCATCAACAATGGCAAAAGCCCTGATTAGAAACAAATATTTGTATTTTGGGTCAACCCTGTCTCGAGTTGTCTACCATTTTGCGGTTTCTGTGTTTGACAAATGCTGCTAATGCCGCTCAGTCCCCGGGAATCGCTGCTTGCAGCTATGTTTTATTTTATTATTATTATCAAGTGGGTTTTATCTTCCATATTATTTTGCATTAACTATGGCACTCTATCCCTGTTTTTATGTTCATTTTATGTCTATTTTTATGTGAAGCACTCGGTGCATGTACATTTCTTTATTGTAAAGCACTTTGAGCTGCATTTTTTTATATGAAAGTTGCTATACAAATATAGTTTATTATTTATTATTATCGAAGCCAGCAACGGCAAGGCAAGTACAATCGATCTGACACTGGTCTATCAACCAATGAGAGTTGATGGGCAGCCCCCTCATATGGGCAAAGAAATACAGAAATAAAATGATGGTATCTTAACCCGATCTAGTAAGGGCTTGCGTATTACGTCTTAAGTACAAGTGAAACAGTTAACAGTTGACATTGTTACATTATTTAACCTTTGAAATAAAAAGTTGTTTCTTAATTTGGAAACAACATTAAAAGAAGCATAGCATTTGCACAATAGTTTTGCCAAACATTAACTTAGCATTTGGTACCAAGCTGGAATCGAACCACTGACCACACACATGGAAAGCCAAGATTGTATCCACTGGGCCAAAGCAGGTTAACAGAAATGTGGAGGCCAAATAATACTTTTGTGTTGCGGTATCAGTTTGTTTTGGCTTACTGACTTCATAATTCAAACAATTAACAGGTAATATTGTGAAATTTATTTTCTTTACTTTGCAATAAAAATTTTGTTTAATGGTAAAAGAACATTCTTAGCATGCCGTGCACATTGTGTGCCTCAAAAAAAATGTTGAACAGATGGGGATCGAACCACCAACCTACTACACAGCAGTCCAATGCCTTAACCACTAAGATACAGGAACTTTCACAGTTGGTATGGTAGATAGACGGCCTGTTAAGCATAGATAGTGTACTTGGCCGATGGCATACCTGCCATCCCAACATTTGTATTCTATAGCGCCACCACGTGGATTGATTGGATTAAAACTGCAGGGTTCAAGTCTGGATCTAACTCAATCAACCCACCAAGATTCAGAACTTTATATCAAACGGTTTTAGAAGTACTAGCATTTATGTGATAAGCCACGCCCAATGCAAAATTCATTGGCTTCTCATTCCAATTTTTTGACATGGGCCTTAAAGTAATGCATGTATGAAGGGATGCGGGTTGAGTCCCTCGAACAGGTTTGGTGCAAATTGGTGTAATTTTGTAGGAGGAGTAGCAATTTAAGTGTTTTACAAAAAATGCTAATCAGTGGAATCGAAGATGGCAGACTTCATGGTTTCTTGAGGCAAATTTGTTGGGCATGAGTAGCGGGACGTGTACACCAAATTTTGTGACTAGATCAAACGGGGCATCGGCAGTGGGCGTGTCAATGATTTTTTGTGAATTTTTAAATATTTTCTTATATTTGGATCGCTATAGCGCCACCACGTGGTTTGATTGGGTTGAAACTGCAGAGGTCAAGTCCTTATATTAGTCTTAGTAGACCTACCAGGTTTCATAATTCCAAAATCTTTTGACAAAGTTATTCGAATTTTTGTGATAAGTCACGCCCATTGAAAATTCATTGGCTTGTCATTCGGCCATCTTTTAAAATATCAGAATTCTGTATATAACTTTTATGAAGCATGGTCTAAGGGGTTTGTGTACCTGGTTTCATGTAAATTGGCCACATTTTGTAGGAGGAGTAGCATTTTAAGTGTTTTACAAAAAATGCTAATTAGCGGAAAATCCAATATGGCTGACTTAATGTATCCTTGAGGCAAATTTGTTCATCATGAGCAGAGGGACCTGTACACCACATTTTGTGACTCTAGGTCAGACGAGGTGTCATCAGTGGGCGTGTCAATGTCAAAATTTTGTCACATGCACTACAGCGCCACCAGGTGTTAAATCTGCATCATAATATAGAGAATCCAAGAGTTTGGCATTCCCAACAAGCTTGCCAAGTTTGGTGATTCTAGGCCAAACCAGCTCACGGGAAATATAGGTGGGAGGGGAGAAAAAAAATAAAATAAAAATTTGAACAAATACAATAGGGTAACAGCAGCTACGCTGCTCGGTCCCCTAATAAATACAGAAAAGTGAAATGCATAAATAAATACAGGAAAGAAGAAATACGGAAATAAATGCAGAAAAGAAATACTGAAATAAACGAAAATTTACTGTGATTTTTATCTGTTCATTTCATTTTTGTGTCTGTCTATTCATTTATTTATTTCCTCATACTTTTATCCATTTATGTATTTATTGCATTATTTATTTATAAATTCCTCATTTTGGCATTTGTGGTCCTCCATAGCTCTTGAACAGGCTAGCCCCAATGCATATGTTGCCTTAGCGACATAACTGGCATCTAGTCAAGCTTGCGTTGTGAAACGGAGTTATCCGAGAACCTATCCAGATTTACTGAAATAAGCCAGGTTTACAGCTTAATCACGCTTTGTGAAATACTCCCCTGCTGACTAATGGCACCCAGAAGCTGATGATGGTCTGTCTATGACCAAAATGCTTGGTTAGAGTTTTTTTTAACAAGTTGTAGGGGTCTTTCTCAGTCCTGCAGTTTACATTTTTGAGCAATTCACCTGTTTTTATATCTTAAGATAAAGGTAAAAACTTGTCAAAGTTTAAATATGAACGGAAAGAAAATTAGGCATATTTGCTCATGGAAAACTAAAATTTAAATACTGTTCCATTCCATAAATTTCAACAGTAATTAGCATTTTAAGTGACCTACCCCCTCCATACATTTTGGCTTAAACTTGGTTTAAAATTGTTTAAAAATGCATTTTAAAAAATACAAACCTCAATTTCAAAAAAGTTGGGACATTGTATAAAATGTAAACAAAAACAGAAAGCAATTATTTGCAGCTCCTTTTTGACCTGTATTCAATTGAAAACATATTTAAAAGATATTTAATGTTTTAACTGAAAACTTATTTTTACAAAAAACAAAGTTTTATTTTAAATTTGATGCCTGCTACACATCCCAAAAAAATTGTGACAGGGGCATGTTTACCACTGTGTTACAACACCTTTCCTTTTAACAACACTCCGTAATCTTATATGAATTGACGACTCTAATTGTTGTAGTTTTGAAAGCGGAATTTCTTCCTATTCTTTCTTGATATACAGTTGTGTTAAAAAAAAATAGCAGTACAACATCAGTAACCTGATGAACCACTGTTATTAGCAGTAGTGATATTTCTGCCTAGCAAGTAATTTACTTGTAGATGTAGTAGTGTAATAGAAAAACAACAGACCCAACTGTCATGACATGCATGCTGCTTGTTCTGAGTAATTGATTCATTCATTGAAAGGGGTGTGTTCAAAATAATAGCAGCGTGGAATTTAATTAGAGAATTCATTCATTCTGTGAAAAAACTGGTGTCATTAATTGTCCTTTATTAAGGAAGAAGGGAAGCAGATGTTTCACACATTGTTATAAAATATATTTCCTTCTGAATTGCTAAGTAAAATGGGCCGTTCCAAACATTGTTCGGAGGAACAACGTAATTTGATTAAAAAGTTGATGGGAGAGGGGAAAACGTATACAGAAGTGCAGCAAATTATAGGATGCTCAGCTAAAATGATCTCAAAATGGCAACAAAAACCCGAAACACGCGGAAGAAAACGAGCAACTACTGTTAAAACGGATCGGAGAATAGTCAGGATAGCAAAGATTCAGCCAATCATCACCTCCAGAAAGATCAAAGGTGATCTAAAATGACCTGTAAGTGCTGTTACATTCAGAAGACGTTTGATCGAAGCTAAGCTATCAGCAAGAAGCCCCCATAAAGCACCATTGTTGAAAAAACGGCATGTGCAGAATCGATTCAAATTTGCCAAGGAACACATCGATTGGCCCAAAGAGAAATGGCGTAACATTCTGTGGACTGATGAGAGTAAAATTGTTCTTTTCGGGTCTAGTGGTCGTCGATTGTATGTCAGACGACCCCCGGGTACTGAATTCAAGCCACAGTACACTGTGAAGACAGTGAAGCATGGTGGCGCAAAGATCATGGTATGGGGATGTTTTTCATACTACAATGTTGGGCCTATTTATCGTATACCAGGGATCATGGATCAGTTTGAATACATCAAAATACTTGAAGAGATTATGTTGCCATATGCCGAAGAGGAAATGCCCCTGAAATGGGTGTTTCAACAAGACAACGACCCCAAACACACGAGTAAGCGAGCAACTTGGTTCTAGACAAAAAGGATTGAGGTAATGGAGTGGCCAGCTCAATCCCCCGACCTCAACCCCATTGAAAACTTGTGGGGTGACATTAAAAATGCAGTTTCTGAAGCAAAACCCAAAAATTCACAGGAACTGTGGAATGTAGTTTGTTCATCCTGGGTTGAAATACCTGTTTCTAGGTGCCAGAAGTTGGTTGACTCGATGCAACGCAGATGCGCAGCAGTTGTCAAAAACAATGGTTATGCAACTAAATATTAGTTCAGTAATTTAAAGTGAAGTTAAATCTTGAAAAATTTCTTCAGTTTATACAGTAAGTGTTTGAGTTTGAAGAGAAAAATGTCGACACTGCTATTTTTTTGAACAGATTAATATTCCTTTTCTTTGCTTCCTGTAAAAGAATACCGCAGAAAATTGGTTAATGCTTTGATTTGGAATTGAATGTGTAATGTTTCCACTACATTTGAAATATGGAACTAAAAGCTATTAAAAAATATTTACACTTTATTCATTTTTTTTAATGCACTGCTATTTATTTGAACACCACTGTAAGACTTCAGCTGCTAAACAGTCCAGGGTTTCCGTTGTCGTATTTTGCACTTCGTAATGCGCCACATGTTTTCAATGGGAGACAGGTCTGGACTGCAGGCAGGCCAGTCTAGCACCCGCACTCTGACTACGAAGCCACGCTGTTGTAACACGTGCAGAATGTGGCTTGGCATTCTCTTGCTGAAATAAGCAGGGATGTCCTTGAAAAATTACAACACATTTTAATGTAACACTTTAACCATCAAAGGCTGCTGCGTCTGAGGAGACTGGACAACCAAATGTCCCATTTCAGGTTGTTGTGGTGTGGAATGCCCCAGTATTTAAATTGTGAAGCGTACACGCAATGGCAATTGTTTGAGTATCATCGTAAGAAGTGAGATTTTATTGGTTTATTGAATAGTATGGTGTGTTTCTTAAAGGTACGTGGCTGTTGTACCTGCCGTGCACTTGGAGCATTGGTCTGGCAGCTGACCCTGGCTGCCTCCCTGACCTGACCATGCTCACACTGTTTGGTACGGGAGCCCTGTTGATGAGGGGCGCTGGCTGCACCATTAATGACATGTGGGACAAGGACTTTGACAAGCAGGTACCTCTACCAGTGTGATGAAATCATTTATACACTGACACAAATGCTACATTGATATTCAGACAAATCTGAGAAATGCAATTGTTCTATTGTCTCCCTTTACTCATGTGGCAAAACCGTATTCCTGGCTGTTTAATTATGTGTACTATACCATGACAGGTTCTAAGAATGTTTGTTCTCAAATGCAGAGAGTTTTCTCCAATGCAATATTAATGATAGTAAATGTGAAATGGCGCTCTTATTGTTTGGCCCATGAATACCATTATAATCATAAATAAAAAAAATTTTAAAAACTGAATTAGCCTGTTTGTGATATGGGATGCAACCTTGCCCTCAGAGAGGCATCCGTACTAATTGTTTCAATCTGGCTGTTATCATGCACAGTTTAACCCCTTGGCACAGATGGCAAATTTGGTCAATTCTCACCTATTTAGGGGGTGCTCTGTTTAAGGCTTTATAACTCCAGGTGTGAGCATCACATAAACTTGGTAAATGGCTTAACCTCTTAATACCAAGGGAAAAATATACCAATTTTCACCTGTTTTCACTAGTAACCAACAAAGCTGCACTATTATGACTAAGCAGTCAGAATTCATATACATACACTTTTTGCTACTTAATTACAACAATTTATGTACAGAAATTGTGAAAAAACTTAAAAACAAGTACCTACATTCAACTTTCTGTTTTTTTACCTGATGAGCTACAAGAGCTATGGAGGAAAAAACTCCTCTTTGTGATTCCTCAATATGCTGCCTATCTCTGCTAAAAATATGGTGTCAATATATCAAACCATTCAAATTCTTAGGTGAACCATTTCGATTACCAAAGTTGGCACAAATTGTGCCAAATTGTGCAAAATGGCAAGGTTACAGAAAAGTGTCTGATTTATTTTTTAAGTTTTACAATAAAATTTGATAATTTGTCAATATTGGCAATACAAGTTCATTTTTAGATGTGTTTTTGGTGCGTTTCATATTACACAACTAACTAGCCTACCCGTGGTCCCCAAAAAGCTCTACAAACCCATGTAGCAGCACAGTGAATCTTGTATTCCACCATTAGCCAGAAATGAGTCCAGGTATATGCAAACGGGATATAAAATCAAATGTCCATCAGTTTCCTCGATAAAATCAACCCCTGCATAATAATCAACAACAGCAAACTCATCCTCATGTTATCATATTATCGCTCTCTCGTTACGTCATGCATAAATTGCTCGTTCGTTTACCTGCACAGCCTGCTGTACTGCATGCAGAACAATTTACTCGTGGAACAAAACAAACCCTTCAGACGCCATTTCCTTCAAAAGAAACTTGGAACAGCTGGTCTCAGACACAAATAGATAGCTAGCTGCTATGTGTAATTTTGCTGGCTAGTTTGCCATTGTTACAATATAGTAATGTTAGCTATATTCATTTAATTCAGAGGGATTTGTTTTATACATAAGTGTATTCGCACTGGTATACCGGCAAAAAAAAAAAAAGTTACCTTACACCACTAGGCTAGGACCTGCTGCACGGAGAAACTCCTGAATAACCTAGACATAACTAACCAAAAACTGTATGAAAGAGACTGTAAAGTAAAAAGAAGAACTGCAGCAGTTACCTAATGAATTGTGCTTTGCTAAACGGAATGTAGCTAGCTACGCTACAAGGTAAAAACACTGCGCCATCTTGGTTTGATAATTACGCTTGGTTGCCTCTTACGCGTAGCCCGATCTATCTGACTTCTGAATGCTTTGTGTTGAATGAGGGCTTGTCTGAAAGATAAGAGTCTTGGCTATTGGCTGGAATATTTGATAGACAGTCTTAGAACCCAATGGAAAGCAAATAATACTTGCAGTGGAGGCGGGTCGATGCCAGTTTTTCCCACTTCAGATAGGCCTATTGTGCTATCAGTCAAAGAAATACACCCAATTGACGACGGTTTTGCATAAATCTCTGCAATGAAGTACAAAACCCTTTTGGCTAAAATATACTAAGCCACGGGATTGGTACTCCAGAAACTGGCTGAGTTTCACAACGCCAAACTGAACACAGCCGAACGAGTCGTAATCAAGTGCAAAAAAGCACAAGTCGGTTTAAAATTGGAAAAAAATCATGTACAGCCGTATGAAAGTTTTAAAGTATTTTTTCTTGAAGCCTAAAGGTATAATGATTTTTGAAACCAAGGTTTTGTGAAATACAATTAAAGGGTAAGTTCGCTATTTTGGACCTTGGACCCTATTTGCGGTCTGTCTTCCATGAACCTGACCCATGAAGTCCATTTTTTCGCTGATCGGTCCAGTATTGAGTTCGCTACAGATTTCCTGTAGGCTCTCACTGGGCTACAATAGAAGTCAACGGGGCAATTAGAAATGTTCGATAAATGTGCTTTCATGTACAATAAATGAGACGGGAAGCTCAGGGTGTATTGTTACCGGTCTCAGTATGCTCTCCTGTGAAATGTATCTCAATCCGAACATTTTTACGTGCTTGGCATGGCTTGGAAGTAAGCATTTTTCTGTTGCTTGTTTTCGCTGCTCCCGCGGAGTACTATGTGTCGGGGGTAGGGGAGCGGGAAGGTGTGTCGGCCGTTTACGAAACTATCTAGCTGAGCAGTCTGCGTTTGTTTACCTGCAGCAACGTAGGCTACAATTTCCACAAAAAAACTTGGATGATGGATGACTATAATGATTACGAAGACGAAGAATTCGATTTTGACTTTGACGTTACTGGCTACAGATTTGAGCCAGAATACACGGACACGGAACTACAAGAGATGGATGATAAGAGAGCAAGAGAAGAGAGAGAGGCTGAAGTTGCGCAGGTAATGTTATCCGAAGTCAGTGCGAGGTAGTGCGGTCGGAGAAATAGTTCTGTTTCAAATGGAACTGTTGTTTCAACGTTCGGTTTGCGTTTGCGATAGCCTACATTTCACAGGAGAGCATACTGAGACCGTAAGAATACACACTGAGCTATAAAAGCACATTTATCGTTGTTTTTCCATAACATTTCTAATTGCCCCGTTGACTTCTATTGTAGCCCAGTGAGAGCCTACAGGAAATCTGTAGCGAACTCAATACTGGACCGATCAGCGAAAAAATGGACTTCATGGGTCAGGTTCATGGAAGACGGACCGCAAAAATAGGGTCCAAGGTCCAAAATAGCGAACTTACCCTTTAAGCAGAACAGTTTACCAGCACAATGTTTATGGTGTGACATCAAGCAGCGATACATGTTTGGGAATTAGGTCGGAGTTTCCAACGTTATTTACGAAGTTATTTTACTCTACATTTTGGGCTTAAAAACCACTTTCCCAGAAGGAATGGATATATCTTAAGGATATTTAATCAAAATATTGAGGTGGGCATTTTATTATATGTTATTAAATTAATGAAATGTATAATTTACTAACTTCCGTAACGCCCGCGTTACCGCTAGGGGGCCTTTGGCAGCAAGAGGTTAAATGAAACAAGACAGGTGTACCATTTAGAATACAAACTTAGATTTGTTTATTTTCATAATTTAAGTCAAAATAAAGTGCCACAAATGCAAAGAAACTTTGGGGGGGGGAAAGAAGTTTTTCTTTAGTTTGCAACAAAATACTGAGAGCTACATAAGTGAAATCGGTAATATATACATTTCCTGGATCATAAACTCCATGTCCACAAGTTTTGCAAAATCTGAGGATGATATGCAGAACTACTAAAAGTCTATGATGCTAAATATAGGCAGTGTACCCTGTTGTCCATTCGTGTCTCCAAATATATCCAAATGGCTAAATTGTGCACTGCTCTAAATAAAAAATTTTATGCTATATTTAACTACAAATCAACAGTTTTGGCTCATAAAACTCACTTTTGCATAATTTTCCAGTGGGAATTACTATATTTTCATCAGTATAGGGGGTAGATATCTATGGGTCCAAAACCCCTATGCAAAACATGTCATAAAATGAGTTTTGTCCATTATAAAGCATATACATTTGTTCCTTCTGATGGCTTAAGATAAAAAAACATTGATATCACAGTGTTACATACACCTAAATATGTTGCCTAATCATTCACTCTTGTCTTGTACCTCAATAAACCATCACTTGTCCCTGTACTCTACAGTATGTATACTTTTGTCCTAGGAGTGCATTTTTCTGTATGTTTTTTAATTTTTGTAATGTTCCTATTCATAATGACTCCAAGGAAAATTTTACCTTTATCTACCACATATCAGCGTACAGTAAATTGGAATGAGCATTTGTCATGCCCTAAGAGACAAGTATATACGCCATAGCCTATATTATGTACGATAACATGAACATAAAATAGTATTCCACCATCTGCAAAATGCTGCCAAATTTTCTATCTTCAATGAACATCGGTAGCCTACATCAAAAATAAATTTAACGATTGCACTACAGTCTGTGAAATGTACGGAGCCCTGGAGCTGCACAGAAGAAGAAAAAGAAAACGGGGGGTTAATTAGTTCGCTCGTTTTAATTAAATCGTTCCCTCAAAATAATTAATTCCCTCGATTATAATTAATTTGTTCGCTTGTTTTAATTAAATCGTTCCCTCAAAATAATTAATTTGTTCCCTCGATATAATAGATTCGTTCCCTCAAATTAGCAAACCTTCATTCCGCAAGTACCTTCACTCCGAATCAGGCATATAGTGCTATAAGTGCGCTCCGGCACTTCTTTTTAATAGTAAAGTGCTCTTTTTAAAATGATCAACACATTGTCAATGCATCAACTAAAACAAATAGCTAAATGATATTAGGCTTATATCGCTCGACTAATAAATTGTCTTATGGATGATTTTATAGGGTATTTTATTCATGTTAACCCCACAGACATACACCTACGCTGTGCATGATTTGATAGCTATTGCATCTAAATACAGTTTTTGGAGTACAAAGAGCCCATGTAGGCTTTGGTTGTAAAGTACCAGTAGGGTAGTGTTTAGGAATTAGGTTTTAGAAATCAAAGGTCCTTGAAGCTTTTTGAATATTTGAATATGGAATATGGAAGAGGATTGCTCAGTGCAGTTATTCAGCTAACTTTAACTCAGTAATAATCCTGGGGCCACATGTATAAACAGTGCTGAGCAGATAAATGCCCTCAGAAAGCTGCATAAGCCAGTTTCCACGCAGAAATTCAGATGTATAAAATAAGAGAACCTGCATACCTCTGCACATGCTGGAAACCATACGTACGCAATGTTTGGAGTCAGTGTGATTTGGTGACACCATGACCAAAAGGCAGAGGGAGAAAATGCTAAACTTTGCAAAAGCAGATTTCCGACTTTCTCCCTGAGCATTCTTTTACGCATTCCTTTACTCAGACATTTATACATGTGGCCCCTGCTTTGTGGAATACCCCGCAGGATGAAAATGTGAATGAACAAGCCACAAGGTATTATCGTTATTTTCTAGCTGACTTTAGCTCGCATTAGTTATAACACAGAATTCCAAGAAACATTTCAGTCGGCTAGCGCTGATAACATATAGGATGTGTAAACCAGAACTGGCCAACGTTAGAACTGATAGAAACAAGGCTAGGCAAGCCTAGCTCAGCCCGGACGCCTGTATGCAGCCAGTGGCAATAAGAGCTAGCTGCAGGGTCAGAGAAGCCTCACGCGTGAGCAAGGAAACGTGCGCATTCGCGCGAATGTAGCCAAATCCCGGAGGCAAGCCACACAAGAGCGAAGCCTGTTGCATGAGCGAAGCCTGTGGCTTGAAAAGGAAGTGCGCATGTGCACAAATGCCTGTGATGTGAGCTATGCAAAGCCAAACGGGTCAAAAACACATGAAAATTACGTCTGGAATCACGCCTTGTCTACGCATGTCTACGTGTTGTCTGTGCCTACAACTAGGCTACTGAACAAGTGAAGGATTCTCTTTTTGTTCTTATTTAGGTCTATTTGTCTGTCCTTTTTTTCTTTTGGCTAATTCAAAATGATAACAAATAATGATACAGTAAAGTCATATGTATCAGGTGAAGCATTACATTAGGCCTACGGATAATATCACGTTATGTTATGTGATAATTTCCTTGTTAGAGCAGTGATCCAGTGGTTTAGCTACCACTAGTTAATTAATTCTTACAACTAATGATCTTATCATGCTCTTCAAAATCATAGGCTATTAACTCCTTCCCTACGGAGATGGCTATCTAACGTTACCATATGAATGAATATCCTGCTCTGCATTCAAGTGAGAAGCACGGCTTTTGACACACAAGATGGGAGGAAGCAGGGGCGCATCCATTTGTTTTATTTATTTTTATAATTTTTTGCTGGGAAGGGTGGAATATAAACAATTATGATGGGAATTTACAAAGTCAGAAAAATATCATAAAACATGCTTCTATGTTAGTTAGCCTAGTCTAGACAACTGTGGTGGCCAGATTTATTTCTGATCCAATACGATGATGCGCCATAATGTTATTGGCATAAATTCTATAATGATGCAGTAACTGAATATTTAAAGCTAGAGTATGCAGTTTTCCCCCGGATTTGTTGTCACAACATCCTTGGCCTTGCCCATAGAGAAAGAGACACATCCCACCCCGCAGACCTCGTTGTGAACGCGAAAGTCTGCTAGATACAATTTCAGGATTACAGATTAGTATTTTGCAGTAAAAATGTCATATAAAATTCCAGGTAAAACAACAAAATCTTTTATGTTGTGGCATAACACTGCGTTTGTGCGTTTGTAGCATTAGCCAGGCATTATCTGACTACAGCTGGTAGCTACACTTTGGTAACTTATAGCCGCATAGCCAGTTTGAGCTAACGTGATCTATACGACATATAACGTTAGCAAGCATGCCCTCCTTCCAAGAACTAGCCGCCAAATTAAGTAACGTTATCAATAATACCAATTACCAACCTAGCTACTATTCATAATCACAGTTGCCTGGCATGCAGAAAGTCCATTCATGTTGAAACTTTTGACCTACCTGTCCAGTCTGTCTTTAAACCAATTTGTTCCTGAAAATCTCACCACCTTCTGAAATTAGCACCTATGTTTTCTCCAGTTTTCGTTCGAGCTTTATCCAATAACTTTTTTTCTTTCCGTGAAATAGCGCCGGTGTAACGGGTCGCTGTGAAATGTCTTGCTGGTGAACTTGCTAGTTACTGGCAAGGTCAATCTCACAGTTGATTGGTCCGTGATGTGGTCATGGTTAAGCCACTGTTTTGAAAACAAAATTCGGAGCAAATTGCTGGTTTTTTAATGCAGAATTTGAGGGTAGCTATAAACATAGTCTATGGTGCTGGATTTCTCTCAGAACAGTTCTTTCTATGATTGCTACCAACTAAGCATGACGGTTCCCCGACATTTTTCAAAATAAAAGTTACATACTTCAGCTTTAAGCAATAACTCATGACAGGCCACGGTAGGCCTATAGGCTATTGTGATTAGATCACAGCTAAGGGATGTCGTGTGCATTGGGCCTGTGTTTTTTTACATTTAGGCGTAAAATGGTAGTCTGTTGAGATACGTTAATTGTTCCTATACAGTGTGTATGGGTGTCTTGTCATACTTTTTCAATAAATAGGCTACTGTGTTGATGGTGTGCAATTTGGCTTTAATACCAGCATCCAAAGAGCGCAAGGTATGGATGAGGTGAGTAGGCTAATGCAGCCATAGGCCTACTTACTGCTGTCTCAATTTGCAGAAAATAACAACGGACAACTGAAGCTAGCGAAAACTCTCCATTCACCCAATGCATTCTCAACACATCTCAAAATCATAGCCTACTTCTAACACATCCTAAATGAATGTGGACAAAGTTTATTTTTTAAAGAGTCCTGTTACTTCGCATATATTTGCGATTACTGCAGGGTAATAACTTCACTGTGTAAGTTCAGAGTCTAAACAATCTATCACTGCTAACAGACATCTTCATATGGCTATAGCCTAACTTCAATCTGAGGCTACTAGACAAAATGTACAGATATCTTAAATTACCGTTTTGACGAGTCGTAAATAAATTGGCTAATGTAAAACCGCTCACGGTAATATACTATTAAAAGGGCTTGCCATATTCGGTAGCCTACATGCAACGAGTCGAAAGGCTATAATGACGTCAAAGATATCACCAATCTAAGAAGGTATTTTTTTTTTTTTACTATAGTCAGATATCTTGAATTATATCACTATTAGTCAGATTATAATTGCAGATATCTTGAATTATTATTGAATTATCATTCTGACTGGTCACATTATAATTGTAATTATGATCTGTCAAAATGCATTTGTAGATAGGCTATCTAAAATGTAGCCTAATTATAAGCCATGGAATGTCAAGCGAAACTGAGTGCGTCCCAATACTGGAAAAATGCACCCTCCTGGCTCCTTTCCTCCACTATCAGCTCCTCTCCTCCATGCCCCAGTGTTTTAACCTATTGTTACATATTAATTGATGTCTCGACGCAAACCGCAATGTCAGGTAGGCTACATTGTATACTGTACATGCAAATACTTGTACTTGTAGGAGACGAGTGGAGGAGAGGAGTGAAGAATATTGGGACACACCCTATTATAGCCTAAAAAGGCCTTGCCATGCGCACTCTTCTCTGGCTGCGTCCCAATATTCTTCACTCTCCACCTCCTTTCCTCCACTCCTCTCCGCCTGAAATATACAAAAGTGTCTGTAGCCTATGTGTACAAGTAGGCCTAGTTGCATGTAGCCTACAGTATTCACCTAACATTGCTTTTTGCTAAATTATAGGCCATAGCCTATGTAGCCTAGCTACCAACTTTTTAAATACTTTGCATTTAAAATAGCCAGAAATTATAGGCTACACAATTAGGCTACACATGAATCATAGTTTTATTTTCTATATAAATAATGAAACAATGTTAATTAGACTAACTATAGTAGGCTACAGAGTAACAACCAAAACAAGTTTTTTATTTATTTGCACAAAACCAATTATATATTGATTGTTAATACATTACCTACTAAGCAGTCTGTGGTAATCGGCAAGGTATGTCAACTAATTGTGTCATTCATTCAGTGAATAGGAGATTTAAAAGTATCACCCCTCCCGCTGGTGAAACAATAGGCATATTCACTGGTCGCTAACGCCTACGAGAAAGATTATACATTTCAGCCAATTGACCTGTGTCTTTAAACATATCCACAGGTGTCCACAAACATTGCTTTTATATAATTTTCACTTTAAAGCACTTCAACTTTCGTTTTTCATCATGAAATGCTTTTGTATCGGCCAACATACTGATACTGAATGATAAACATGTACAATTAAAAGTTGTTTTAGCTATGTTTGCTAGCAAAGACTAAACTTTCCTGTGAAGGGTGTCCATGGCGCCAAGTCCCCAGTTGTGCAGCTCGAATGCCACCTTCGAAATGCAACCTCCCACCATAAACTCACGCAGGGTTAGACAGCGAACGTTTTACCGTAATTACTTGAAAGTTGAATTTTGCGCATAAACTTTTCACCACTCGCAATTTGCGCATGCGCTTTTCAACAACGGGGGTCAGGCAGCCATGGAGCCACAGAGCCGTCAGTTACCTACTTTCAGGCATTTAGGCCCGCCCACTCTGCGTCCGGGCAATAAATACTCACTGTTATTTATATATCCTCTATAAAGACATTAGCCTGGCTGCCAAAGTAGCTAGCCATCTGGCAAGCGGTGTTTGTAACTTTGAGCTGTCCTGATTGCAGCTGGTATGAACCATAGACTGTAGAAAAATGGTATTAACAAAAAACTTTTTATTTTGCTTGGTCAAAAGCCACAAAATATAGGAAATTCAAATGAGCACCACCAAGCCAAACTTCAGCGCTCTACACTGTCAGGGATTTCCAGTACTCCAGTACATTTTTTTATATCTGACTGCTATACAGTTCTAGCTATGTTGGTCTACTGTATTTCAAACAACATTTACTCATCACTGGGAAGATTGGTTCAAACGTTCTCTCAAAGAGCCTAATTCATACTCTTAGAGTATGTGCAGCCACCCATGATAGTGACCTGTACAAAAAGCATTAGCATTTAGCAGTTAGCAGTTTTGTGTAGGCTGTTTCTCTATTCCTCTTATGCCTCATACCAATATTGATAGCTAACGTGATAATATTGGTAGGTAGCTTTTGAAAGGTGGATCTAAATCTTTCAGTCTGTTTACATTTCAAATCCTTTTTAGAAGTATTCTAAAGCTATATGAGTAGATATAATTGTATGCTGTGATTGCATTAGGCTATTCAATGTAAACTTTCACCTACTGTTTTTATTTCTACACTTTGAACTCCGCTATGTATGACATATCAGGCCAATTTGGCCTACATGTTATGCTATGACTGAACTGTTATCGACTACTACTCTGTATGTCCACAGTGTATGTTTTCATATATTTCATACTACTTAGGTGTACATAAGTGATTTTCATGGGTGGTGGTATTGGCCACATATCCAGTATCGGCTACTCCTTGTATGGATGATTCTATTTCTACTTATGAGTAGAATCTATGGTATAATATGGAGCTCAATAACTGACAAAAGTATTTGAATTTGAATTTAGTACATTTGAATTATATACATGTGATTTTTCATAAACTTGAATTTTTTTGTGCTGTATTTCATAAATTTGCATTTAAACAAAGATTGAAATTCAGATTTTCAAAATTCAGATCCATAAATACAAATCTCTCTTATTCAAATTTCTGAAATTCAGATTTTCAAAATTCAGATCCATAAATACAAATCTCTCATTCAAATTTCTGAAATTCAGATTTTCAAAATTCAGATCCATAAATACAAATCTCTGATTCACATTTCTGAAATTCAGGTTTTAAAAATTCAGATCCATAAATACAAAGCTCTCTAATTCAAAGTTCTAAAATTCAGATTGAATGTTAACTAGGTCGAAGGTGAAGCATCCGGGCTTTCCAGGAAAAGTAGAAGCGTTCGGAACTGTCGAACTCTCATTTAGCCAATCACAGAGCTGCTAGATTTCAGCTAGTGGCGGCAAGTGCAGCAACGCTGTTATTCACGCCGTGTTGCAGATGACGAGCCGTAACGTTAACGAGGTAATTATATATTTATATAGCCTACGTTAGTTATATACAGGGTTGATAAACACTCAAAGCGCTGTATTGCTACTAGTGTGATATATTTTGCGTTAGCTAAAGATTGGATGTAGCTACCTGCCTGCGGAAAACATTTTACAATCCGACCACTGTAGCTAACCATTGACAGCAAGCAAACATAGCCTAAGGCTGGCGTAGGTAGAGAACATTAGCTAACGCAAAATAGTCACACTAGTAGAATGCAGCGTTTTGAGTGTTTATCAACCCTGTATATAGCTAACTAACGTATATAACTATATACTTACCTGGTCCGTGTAACGTTTTTCAATTTGATTACCTGATGCATATAGGCTATCTCAAATTGATTCGCCAAGGTAACTCATGTGCCTGGCTTAGCAACCCACTGGATTTGCAACTGACTTGGCTGGTCACTGGCATTCCTAGGCTGGTCACTCACGTACAAACACAATAAAAAACAAACACCAACCAACTTACAAAATATTTGTCTAAAAATGGCAAATGTAATCATAGTAAATAAACCATAGGCTATGCGAGTAATTGTGCAGATGTCAGTCAACAGCAACACTAACAGCATCAGTGTTTAGCCCAAATGTATCGAGGCTAGCCTACAGCAGTAGATGAATTGGATAAATCTGAAAGCTCATCCAATGACACAATGTCTAAAAGGCTACTGCCTACATTCTCAGCACTGAATAGTAGGATTGTTCCTGTCCAAAAGTTAAATAGTTCTGCCCCATGTTGGATTCCGACCGAGATCACAGTGTATAGCCTAAGCAGGAATTCCACTGGGCTACCTAGATATCATAGTTTAATGCTCGATCGGTTTTGCTTCATCATTCAAATATTTAAACAGATTTTTAACGTGGCAATAAAACCAGTGGACTGTAATTAATCAATTAGGAGCTGTGGTTTTTATTTTTAATGTGGTAAAATGACATGTAGGTAGGCTAAATATTTTACTTTGACAAGCCAGTTGTGGATCTCTTATCCACGGTGGCCCCCTAGTGGTAGTCGTCGACATCCCAATTACAGTAGGCCTATTCATATTTCTCTGAAATTATAAATTACAGGTTAAACCCCAAAAGTTCTGTAACCTTCATCTTGGCACAGCCACAGACAATAAAATGCATAAAACCCACCGTTTCTAGTCTACATCAAAAATCATTTTCCCATATAGGAACAATAGGCTAGGCCTACCTGATATTATTGAAAAGTTGTAGGCTATAAACAAACTTTTGGTTATAGTTCGCCAATGTCCAATGAAGTGGACATAACCACCTATCGCACATGTGGCTGTAATAGCCTACATTGCTGTGGATGTAAAAACATAGCCTACCTTTTAACGTAGGCCTATTCAAATGCTATAGAGCCTATAGCCTACACACAATAGGCTACGTATTTTTATGCCTAGGCTACATATAGGCTTATTGTGACATTTATTCTTCTGCAAATGTCTGATGGTAGGCTATAGGCCTCTTCTTCAATTCGAAGTTTAAAACATGGATGTGCTGCAGTAAATCGTTTTTGAGATATGACACTTGGGCTAAATAAGACAAGTAGCCTAGGAAATAGGTGAAAATTGCTTCTGGTGGGCCAAAGTTAATGAGGTTAATGATTTCCTAAGTCCTATGCTTGAATTGAACGACTGTTGCCTCGTGGATAGCTGCAGACTCAAACTGCAAATGCAAGAGAGATGATAAATTAGCCTAATTCAGAAATTGTAAAACATAAATAAATCGTCAATCCAGTGGGTTGCCATGCTAGGTACGCGAGTGACCAGCCTAGGAATGCCAGTGACCAGCCAGGTCAGTTGCAAAATGCAAATCCAGTGGGTTGCTAAGCCAGGCACATGAGCTACCAGCCTCGGCGAATCAATAGAGGGCTTCTCATTTACCACCACCGGCTTATCAGCTGCTAGATCATTTGCCAGCTTCGAGTAAGATATGCTCCTCTCAGTAGTCTTATTTTTGGCACTTCTCCTGCACCCTGAACGTCAAGGTAAAAGGCTAAGCCAGCGACTAATAAGAAAGAAGTCTTTGTTATCGCTACCCTACGGTCCTGGTTGAGTCCGTCCATTGATCGTTGATATTAGAAACTACCCCGGTTTACCCACCCACGCCAATAATGCAATTTTCAACTTTCAAAAGACAAACGGTAAATCAAAAAATTAGAAAAACGAGTTTGAATGGTTCATTTTCCTTTTATTTCAGGGATAAAAAAATGGAAATTGAAATATTGAATCCAATTGTCAATTTTTCAATTTGAGATGCATCAGGAAATCAAATTGATAAACCTTACACGGACCAGGTAAGTATATAGTTATATAGGTACGTTAGTTATATACAGGGTTGATAAACACTCAAAGCGCTGTATTGCTACTAGTGTGACTATTTTGCATTAGCTAATGTTCTCTACCTACACCAGGCTTACGTTAGCTTGCTGTCAATGGTTAGGTACAGTGGTCGAACTGTAAAATGTTTTCCGCAGGCAGGTAGCTACATCCGATCTTCCATTCCTTTTCATTTATTATAAAGCACTTTAATCCATAACAACACCCATTCTTTAGGACGAACAAAAGCCACGTTTATTCATGGAAAAAATAGGCTAAAACAGTATAGTTTTGCAGGTAAGCATAATATTACTGACATTTTTGTTTAGGCTAAACGTGACATATTGCATAGGCTACATAGGCTACGGTGAAATTAATATATTTTTTGAAATAAATGAAAAGGAACGGCAAGATTGGATCTACCTGCCTACGGAAAACATTTTACAATTCGACCACTATTAGCTAACGCAAAATATATCACACTAGTAGCAATACAGCGCTTTGAGTGTTTATCAACCCTGTATATAACTAACGTAGGCTATATAACTATATAATTACCTCGTTAACGTTACGGCTCGTCATATGCACCACGGCGTGAATAACAGCGTTGCCGCACTTGCCGCCGGAGCTGAAGTCTAGCAGCTCTGTGATTGGCTAATTGCGAGTTTGACAGTTCCGAACACTTCTACTTTTCCTGGGAAGCCCGGATGCTTCACCTTTGGCCTAGTTAACATTCAATCTGAATTGAATGTTTGAATTAGAGAGCTTTGTATTTATGGATCTGAATTTTTAAAACCTGAATTTCAGAAATGTGAATCAGAGATTTGTATTTATGGATCTGAATTTTTAAAATCTGAATTTCAGAAATGTGAATCCGAGAGATTTGTATTTATGGATCTGAATTTTTAAAATCTGAATTTCAGAAATTTTAATCCGAGAGATTTGTATTTATGGATCTGCATTTTTAAAACCTGAATTTCAGAAATTTTAAACCGAAATTTGTATTTATGGATCTGAATTTTTTTAATCTGAATTTCAGAAATTTGAATCCGAGAGATTTGTATTTATGGATCTGAATTTTTAAAATATGAATTTCAGAAATTTGAATAAGAGAGATTTGTATTTATGGATCTGAATTTTTAAAATATGAATTTCAATCTGTTTAAGTGCAAATTTATGAAATACAGCACAAAAAAATTCAAGTTTATGAAAAGTCACACGTATATAATTCAAATATACTAAATTCAAATTCAAATACTTTTGTCAGTTATTGAGCTCCATAGTATAAGTCAAAGTGAAATACCGCTGTATTTATGCACTCCAGCAGCAAGTGATATTTAGTTTTCAAGTGTGTACACAGTCTTCTGTGTAAAATAATCAGCATCTCTGAATTTTGGTGTTCCTCGCCCCAAAATAAATCTCACATGGCCTGCTCTGCTTACTTACTATCAAAATGGAAGTTACCGCTGGAAATGCTGCTACTGTTCTGAATAGGCTAATTTAGCTGCCGGGAGAAGCATAGACAACAGACAATTCATGGAATCCTTTATCATACAATTCATGAACGATGGTAATAATTCTGATTCTGAATCTGATGGGGAAGACAACAAGGAAAACGAGGAAAATACTAAGATCAATTGATATGGTGACAGTGGACCACGATTTGGAAAAGGAAACTCTGCGAATCTTGTAGTCAAGAATGAATCTATAAAACGAGAACGAACACGGCGTCATAATCAGCAGACAAGAGACATGCTTATTTTAGGAACTTTATTGACATGTAGGCCTATTAGATCCCAAGCAAACGCCTTTATTTTGATAAGTTGAAAAATGTTTGCTACCTCTTTGTAATTGTCTGTAATATAGCACAATATGAACATGATACTTATGGCTGTATCTGCCTTATGGTGTATTCAAATGATCTAGGACTGAACTGATGACACTGATCTCGGAAATCCGACATTCAACTTGGGCACCTCCTGAGTTCCCTGTGATGACCGAGGTGACGAAAAATGCGTCAAAAGAGGTCAAAGGTAAACAACTGAGCATCTGTAAACATGGAGAGATCTGGATCTAGAGAGACCCATTATTTATTTATTAACCTTTATTTAACCAGGTTTGTCTCATTGAGATTAAAATCTCTCTTCCAAGAGAGACCTGGCCAAGAAGGGCAGCAGTATATTAGACACCACAATACAGCAAATATTTTAGACACCACAATACAACAATAATACTCGCATCCAGACAACAGTCAAGCTAAAAATGCTATGTAAAAAGAGAAATACAATCAAATTAACTATTTAAAACAGTTCACTGGTCAATAGACTCTGATAGCATGGATTTTACAATTGTTTTAAATTCATTAAGCGTAACAAGGTCCTGAACTTTAAGTTTGCAAGGCATTCCATGTAAAGGATGCCAAAAACTTAAAAGCCTTCTTTCCCAGCTCAGTCCGAGCTTTAGGAACAATCATAAGCATTGTATCCTGGGACCCTAACCCATAAGCGCCACATTTTTGGGACAAAAACAAAGATAAATAACATGGAAGTCTACCTAAAATGGCCTTATAAATAAAAACATATCAATGACTAAGCCAACGTATGGAAAGAGCAGGCCAATTTACTTTGGAGTACAAGACGCAGCGACGAGTGAGAGCTCTACAGTTGGTAATGAACCTCAAAGTTCCATGATACACAGTGTCCAACATATGAAGACAATGTGCTGATGCATTCATGTACAACAGATCACCGTAATCAAGAACAGGTAAAAATGTAGCTTCAACCTAACGATCTTCGTCTAACATCAAAAGAAAAACAAGACTTGTTCCTAAAATAAAAACATAACTTTACTTTCAACTTTTTTTTACCAGATATTGTATATGAGGCTTAAATTAGAGGTGGTCATCAATCAAAAATCCCAAGTACTTGTAGGTGGAGACAGCTTCAATTTGTTTACCTTGAAAAGTAACAATATTCTCATTAAACTTGATTTTCTTAGAGTTTGAAAATGTCATAAATTTGTTTTTTTTCCTGCATTCAGGACAAGCTTTAATTGACAAAGCTGAGCCTGCACTCTATTAAAAGCATTCTGCAGATACTCAAGTGCCTTATTGAGAGTAGATGCACAAACATAAATAACAGTTTCATCTGCATAATGTGGTGTATGTAGTCTTTCACCTTCTGCGTTTGTTGTCATCTTCAATCGTTTTCGCATACGCCATGTAAAACCTTTGGAACTGCAAATGCTGCTCTGAGGCCAGCCAAACAAGCATCAGCTTTATGCGGGTGTCCATGTTTTTTGCCGCTGAGCATTTGAACACCTTTATCGCAATGAACGGGGGGCCATCGTCACAGCAAACGTCACATACAATCCTCCCGAGTTGGCCACTTGAATCCACCATTAGCTACAGCTGACAGCCAGTGACAGATACTCTAGTGGGGGAGTGGTTGGGGGTGGGGTTAGCCAGCTACTGTGAACGCCCATTAAGTTCGCCAGCCTGAGGTGTCAATCATTGCAAATCTTTGAGCTGTTTTCTCAGGAAAGTGTTTTAAGGTGTACCAACATTCAAAGAAGCATATTTTCTTCAAATATTTGCAGATTGCAGTATGAGACATCATTTGAAAGCTCAGGATTTGTACTTTCATAAATAGGGTGCATCGGCAGACAGTTGGAGGCAACAAAGCGACAAGGCAGTCACAGATGAACCAGTGGCTATATTTGTGACAAGTGCAGGGAACCCCAGGTAGCAGTGTAGAAATATTTACAAGACGAAACAAAAATATCAAAATAAAAACTACAAAACACCAAAAGAAAAGAAATAGTATATGCATGATTGGCTATGCCCACCTAGTTGGTCCAAAAAACATGTCTGTCGAGTGTCAGCTGAAATTAGACTGCCTTAGGAGCTCCTGACTAGCCATTATAAAGCTGTAGCTCCTCACTCCAAGACTAAACTAACCCAGTTAAATCAATGAAAAAATATAAAACAAATCATAGGTAAGGCCATGTAAAAAAAATAAGTTGTTGATCGTCCTTTTAAAAAAAAAAAAAGTCGTAGGGAGGGCATTTTTTTATTTATTTTTTTTATTTTTATTTAAGCACCAGGTACAGCGGACCGTAGAGAGAACGAAAGAGGACAGAATATATAGAACATTGCATCTCTCGACCAAATTGCTTCTGTTTAATTGTAGCCTGTCAACATCAGTTTTGCTCATATTGATTGTAATGTTTCATGTATTTTTGGTCAATAAATGTTCCTTGATTGAATTCATCAAACACCTGCGATAAAGTCATGTCGACCTCCACCGAACACCCAAACCAATCTTTAATCGGTGTACTGCACCCAGAACGGACTATTGTTAGCACAATAAAAGGCATTGTTGTAGAACATTTTGTTAATTAACCCCTTGGCGCAGATGCCAAATTTCACCTATTTAGGGGTGCTCTGTTTAAGGCTTTATAACTCCAGGTGTGAGCATCACATAAACTTGGTAAATGGCTTAAATGAAAGAAGACAGGTGTACCATTTACAATACAAACTTAGATTTGTTTATTTTCATAATTTAAGTCAAAATAAAGTGCCACAAATGCAAAGAAACTTAGGGGAAAATAATTTTTAAATAGTTTTTTTTTATTTTGCTGAGAGCTACATAAGTGAAATCGGTAATATATATACATTTCCTGGATCATAAACTCCATGTCCACAAGTTTAGCAAAATCTGAGGATGATATGCAGAACTACTAAAGGTCTATGATGCAAAATATAGCCGTGTATCCTGTTGTCCATTAGTGTCTCCAAATCTATCCAAATGCCTAAATTGTGCACTGCTGCAAATAAAAAAAATTTATGAAATATTTAACTACAAATCAACAGTTTGGGCTCATAAAACTCACTTGTGCATAATTTCCAAGTGAGAATTATATATTTTCAGCAGTATAGGGGGGTAGATATCTATGGGTCCAAAACCCCTATGCAAAACATGTCATAAAATATTATATTATATTATACATTATAACGCATACACATTTGCTCCCTCTGGTGGCTTAAGATAAAAAAACATTGATATCACAGTGTTACATACACCTAAATATGTTGCCTAATCATTCACTCTTGTACCTCAATAAAACATCACTTGTCCCTGTACTCTACAGTATGTATACTTTTGTCCTGGGATTGCATTTTTCTGTATTCTTTTAATCTTAAGTTTTCCTATTCATAATAACTCCAAGGAAATTTTTACCTTAATCTACCACATATCAGCGCAACAGTAAATTGGAATGAGCACTTGTCATGCCATAAGAGACTCGTATACATCATAGCCTATACTATGTATGATAACATGAACATGAAATAGTTTTCCACCATCTGTAAAATGCTGCCAAATATTCTATCTTCAATGAACATCGGTAGCCTAGTTCAAAAATACATTTAGCTAACGATTGCACTACAGTATGTGAAATGCACTCAAAATGCGAAAATAACAACAGGGCTATCAAACTTGGAAAGACAGTGCTCGAGTGGAAACACGAACGTACGTATGTAGCCAGCGAGACCAACGGTATTTTAGACGCAAAAATACTTACATATCGCAAAAGGGGAATTTCCCCGCATAATGCGTATTGTATATCGCTTGCGTAATACTAGACAGTTAAAACGAAAACTGCCGTTACGCTGGGCTGTAGTAAATTGCTCAAAGCACCCAAAAAGACTTGGCATATACCGTTGCGACGGTTATAATGTACTCTATTGGATAAAAAAGCCGACAATTAAACCAGAGTGAACTGTAATGCATGAGACAGGCGTACAGGGCATGGGGCTTATTACGCGGCGACGTTTCAGATAGTGTAATAGCGGTATAAAGTGTTGTATATTTCTCAAACCGATTGTACCAGACAATAAATGACAACTGAATTTTGAAAGGAACATCTCGATGTGTAAAACCAATGGTAGGATTGTATATTTATTTCATATTTAGTAGCATATATTGCTAGTAGAATACATGGTAGAATGAGATAGTACTTTCACAGTTTATTTTGCATTTGAGTGAGCAGGGCTTTTCACGGCTTTTCTGGCATACGATCAGGCTATTGTTGGATTTATCTCGTTGCTATGACGTTATTCTAATTTTATATGATGAATAAATATATGTATGAACTCAAACATAGACGCTATTGTCCACTATGTCACGCATAGGTAGGTATAGACTAGGTGGGGTTTGCTTGATAAATGGACTTGCTACAGGGAAATAGTGTAGTGTTGTGTCGTTCGCGAACGATTCGTTCAAAAGAACGAATCTTTTGGGTGAACGAACTGAACTGAATCACTTACTGAAAAGATCCGTTCATTTCTCAGTTCAGTTCAGTTCACGAACGGATCTGATCAGCAGCGAGCGTGCACCGTGCAGGGAGGGGGAGGGACTGCCGCGAGCGAACGTGATTCGTTCCTTGCGAACCAGTTCTGCTGTGCTGAACGAATCATTCGCATTTGCTTCTTCCTATTCCATTTCGGACGTATTGTTCTAAGTATTGTATAGCCGAAATGAGTACCGTGTTTGCGTGTTGTATACTAGAAAGTTTTTTTTTCTTTTTTTCTCTAATTTGTTTCCTAAATTGTTCGAAATAAAGTTTATATTAAAAAAAAAAAATTATAAAAAAAATTTGCGGGCGCCGAGCGAGGCAGCGAGCGTGCAGAGTGGACTGATTCGTTCACTGCGTGACGTGACGTGATCCTGAGTGATAATCAGCGGCTCAAACTGCCAGAATCAGGCCCAGCAAGTTAAGACTTAAGTCATTGAAAACCAGCGTTCACCTCCAATATTGATATTCAACGAGGAAACTTAAAATATCAAGATTTGTAAACGGAGTTTGGCGCATTTGTCTAAGCGACAGCACTTCCGCATGAACTGTTCGGCCGTCAGTTCACTGAGTGAACGAACTGTGACAACGGTGCAAGTTCAGTGATCCGTTCACTGAAGCTACTAGACACAGTGAGTTAACGTGACGTGATCCTGAGTGATAATCAGCGGCTCAAACTGCCAGAATCAGGCCCAGCAAGTTAAGACTTAAGTCATTGAAAACCAGCGTTCACCTCCAATATTGATATTCAACGAGGAAACTTTTAAAATATCAAGATTTGTAAACGGAGTTTGGCGCATTTGTCAAAGCGACAGCACTTCCGCATGAACTGTTCGGCCGTCAGTTCACTGAGTGAGTCGGACTACGCAGTACGCAGTCGGAGCTCCGCCCAAGCACTGAACGATTCGGTGAACGAATCTTTTGAACGAATCTTTTTAATGAACTGATTCTAGTGATTCGTGTCACTGAAGTGAACTGTTTTGCCCATCACTAAAATAGTGGCACTTAGAAACTACGTATTCGGCAGAAATCGTCACGAACCGTCTACCAATAAATTTAAAACACAGAGTTTGTGATTTCCAATCATAGTTCGGCTGCAGTATCAACGAATGTCTGAGTTGAGCAAAAAGCTTCCGCCGGCGCCACCTTCTGCGCAAAGGTGTTAAGCAATAAGGTACGAGACGCAGTACTATATCATCAATATAGTCACAGTTAAAGGGTGTTAGGCCCGACGCGTAGCAGAGGGCCGGCAACCCTTTAACTGTGACTATATTGATGATATTGTACAGCGTCGAGTTAACTTATTGCTTTTATAAAACGGTTGCCAGCTATACTGTAAATATGTTTATTTTCACATTTTGTGTGCATTTTACATACTGTAGTGCAATCGTTAAATTTATTTTTGATGTAGGCTACCGATGTTCATTGAAGATAGAACATTTGGCAGCATTTTGCAGATGGTGGAATACTATCTTATGTTCATGTTATCGTACATAATATAGGCTATGGCGTATATACTTGTCTCTTAGGGCATGACAAAAGCTCATTCCAATTTACTGTGCGCTGATATGTGGTAGATTAAGGTAAGAATTTCCTTGGAGTCATTATGAATAGGAAAGTTTAAAAACTACAGAACAATGCAATCCCAGGACAAAAGTATACATACTGTAGAGTACAGGGACAAGTGATGTTTTATTGAGGTACAAGAGTGAATGATTAGGCAACATATTTAGGTGTATGTAACACTGTGGTATCAATGTTTTTTTTATCTTAAGCCATCAGAAGGAGCAAATGTACAGAGCCTTTCCAAAAAATTTGAATGTCATGGAAAAGTTGTTTTTTTTCCCATAATTCCATTCAAACAGTGAAACTTTTATAGATTCATTACACACAAAGTGAAATATTTCTAGCCTTTATTTGTTTCATTTTTCATAATTTTGGCTTACAGCTCCAGAAAACCCCCAATACAGTATTTCAAGAAATTAGAATAGTGTGTTGAAAATCAGCCTTTACTTCAGTTATTTCAGAGAATTAATGTTTTAGACTGAGTGTCACACTATCATCTAATTTACTCAAAACACCTGCAAAGTTTATCTCAGTTTGGTTCAGTATGGGGAAGACTGCAGACTTGACAATTGGCCAGAAGACCATCATTGACACCCTCCAGAAGATGGGTAAACCACAAAAGGTCATCGCTAAGGAGGCTGGCTGTTCACAGAGTGCAGTGTCCAAGCATATCAATAGAAACTTTAGTGGAAGGGGAAAATGTGGCAGGAGAAGGTGCACAAGCAAAAGAGATGACCGTAGGCTTCAGCGGATTGTCAAGCAAAGACGATTCCAAAATTTGGCGGAGATGCAGAGGGAGTGGACTGAGGCTGGAGTCAGTGCTTCAAAAACCACCACGTACAGACGTATCCGGGACATGGGCTACAACTGTCGGATTCCTTGAGTCAAGCCACTCCACTCATTCTCTGAAATAACTGAAGTAAATGCTGATTTTCGACACACTATTCTAATTTCTTGAAATATTGTTTTGGGGGGTTTTCTGGAACTGTAAGCCAAAATTATGAAAAATGAAATAAAGGCTTGAAATATTTCACTTTGTGTGTAATGAATCTATAATCTATGAAAGTTTCACTTTTTGAATGGAATTATGGAAAAAAAACTACTTTTCCATGATATTCTAATTTTTTGGAAAGGATCTGTATATGCTTAATAATGGACAAAACTAATTATATTCATTTTATGACATGTTTTGCATAGGGATTTTGGACCCATAGATATCTACCCCCCTATACTGATGAAACTATAGTAATCCCCACTTGGAAATTATGCAAAAGTGAGTTTTATGAGCCAAAACTGTTGATTTGTAGTTAAATATAGCGTAATTTCTTTTATTTAGAGCAGTGCACAATTTAGCCATTTGGATAGATTTGGAGACACTAATGGACAACAGGGTACACTGCTATATTTTGCATCATAGACCTTTAGTAGTTCTGCATATCATCCTCAGATTTTGCAAAACTTGTGGACATGGAGTTTATGATCCAGGAAATGTATATATATTACCGATTTCACTTATGTAACTCTCAGCAAACAAAAACAAAAAAAAAAAAGTTTAGAAAAATAGTTTCTTTGCATTTGTGGCACTTTATTTTCATAATTTAAGTCAATTTAAACAAATCTCAGTTTGTATTGTAAATGGTACACCTGTCTTGTTTCATTTAAGCCATTTACCAAGTTTATGTGATGCTCACACCTGGGGCCCTATCTTACACCCAGCGCAAAGCGGCGCTAACCCAAATGCAAGTGTCTTTGCTATCTTACACCCGGCGCTAGGTTCATTATAACGCCTAACGCTTACGTCCTTTAACTACCATGTATTCTTGCGCCCATTACAAGTGAACTGGGCGTGTTGGTCTTAAGATGAGGAGTGGCCAGGATTCTTTTTGGCGTATTGCTATCTTGAGCCAGCAGAAAGCGCTTGCGCTAGAACCACCACAAACCTGGTCTAAAGTCATGTCGCAGTTGTTTACATGTTATTTTTAACGGCGCATATAAGTGCGTCTACATAGGCGTGTGCACAACGCGCGTACCCTCCTGTCTGTTACACACAGGGGCACGCACAAGCATGACTAAAATATCTAGATCACAATGTGAAATATTATTATTGTGTAGGCTATATCAAAAATGCATAATAATAAAAGGGTCCATAGGTCCACATACCTTTCCCTCGGCGAAGGGAAACGATGCCACATTACATTGCTCTCAGCCCACTCCATCAACATCCAGGCGATGTGCGATGGTACGGGACAATGGCTATCCATTAAAAAGGAGCTGATAACACCTATATCAAGCCTAATGCGCGAATTGTCATTTACACCTAATGCGTGAATTATCATTCAATGGAAAACTCGCACACTGCAATAGACGGACTTTTGAGTTCTGAAAATGCGTTTCAGACGTCATTACAATACAGCTCTGTTTATCTAGGAATACAGCCTGTAAGTAGGCTAAATAGAATGGTTTGTGACTGAAAAAAGTTCAAAACCTTGTCCAGTGAATATTGCTTTTATTGTGTTTCAAATAGCCTAGGCTACAGCGGATTCGCTGTGCATACATATGTTTTTTTCGATAGCCTATGGTTAAAAAACGGAGATAAATGTCATCATGTTAACTGAATTGTAACCTTAGCTATTCTTCGTCCTTCATATTTTTTAAATTACAGTGACAAGGTTTCCATACCCTCAGCTTATTAAAACCCCGCTGATTTCACCTGTTATTCCATAACTGAACAAAAGATTTTAAAGAGAACAAAGCGGTTAATTAGAGACGAAATTTGCAGCACGTTACAAAATTAATTTACAATTAATTTTAATGCCATTATCTGCATGTGGGCTTTACAGGAGCAGGTCTGTTTCCTCTGCTGTAAATCACACTTTTTACGGTCTTCCTGGGAAAGTGGATCGTTTTAAAGCATTACGCTACCATTAAAATAGGTTGGTCGCATTTCCATGAGCAGGACATTATAAAATAAGGGAAAATATGCTGAACCTATGGGTTGCCAACCTGACAGATTTATTATATTTAGTGTCATCATTAAGGCAAAATAACGTTATTTATGTTAGTAATCAAAATTAGAATGCCGGTAGCCTAATGAACTTCGGATGAAGCTTGAATATGAGTTAATTGCATAATCAAACGAAATTCGTTAAACAAGCAGGCTAATTTGGCGTTTTCTAAGGTGAGACGGAAGCAATTGGTCGCTTATTCTCAGCTGTTGCACGTGCTTTTAACGAAATTTAACCGCATATATTTTGTAAACAGCACTGTGAGGAATTACCGGGAATATTGGTTAGCCCGAATAATATTGATCATAGGCTACTATTGATCCATATAGCCTATTCCTTGATCGCACTAAACACGCACGAGCATGTCTGTTTCGCCATCATAAGCAATCCGCCAAGGTGGAAAAGCAGGCTTTTAAAGGGAATGGGATATAACATTTTGATTGGTTTATTGCATGTCACGCCCAAGACACACCTATAATTAATGAAGAGACTAGGTTCAGCCCAGTTGCACCTTGCGCTGTGCTTAGCGCCCAAAAAACACGCCGTTAAAATAGCAAAAGTGGACTTGGACATGCCCTAATTGGACTTAGCGCCATGCGCTTAGACCAAGCACCAAGATCGCCAAGATAGGGCCCCTGGAGTTATAAAGCCTTAAACAGAGCACACCCTAAATAGGTGAAATTTGCCATCTGCGCCAAGGGGTTAAGCATTGAAGGTTGCGTTTCCTAGTAACAAACAAACAATGGTATGGGAAACAAACACGTCAGTAATATTATGCTTATGCACATAACTATAATGTGTTTTAGCCTCTTTTTTTCATGAATTTTGTTTGTCCTAAAGAATGAGTGTTGTTACGGATTGAAGCGCTTTATATTTAATGAAAAGGAATGGTGAGATTGGATTGTGTGTGCCTGCCTGCGGCAAATGTGTAGTCTACAGCAGTCGCTTACACATTTTAGTTTAAGGCTGGCAAGATTCATCCATGACAGCCATGTAATTGTTGAAAAAAAGTACTTAAAAAAAAGAAGTAATTTCTACTCTCCAGAAGTCATCAGAATGAACCATTTCATGAGTGCTATTGGACAAATTCTCTCACGGGGGAGCATGCCCCCCCCCCGTCAACAAACAGCATCTCACTTGTTGACATTTTACAATTCGAACCCTGCATATAGTACATAACGATGTTCTCAAAGGACCTAATGACCAGAGAAGCTCACCAATATTCCCCTGTCCGCCCTTAGGATTGCAGTGTTGAGTCAGAACTGGAATCCTTTGTTGCTTTGTCAGGTGTCAAGGACAGCCAGTCGGCCGATCGCCTCTGGGGAGATCTCTCAGCTACAGGCTCTCACTTTCCTTGGCGCCCAGCTAACTTCAGCTCTGGCAGTACTGCTCTGCCTCAACGATTACAGGTATGTACAGTGTAAAATGCAATTATCTATCATGCAGATGGGATTCCCCAGTTGACGTGTGTTGATCTTTTTTTTCTTTAGTTTAACAAAGGTGTAACTTTTTGCTTGCAAATTTCTGCTTTACAGCATAGCCCTTGGTGTTGCTTCGTTGTCCCTGGTGGTGGGCTATCCTCTGATGAAGAGGATCACATACTGGCCACAGCTTGTTTTGGGTATGTCCTTCAGTGAAGTTAAAGGAGGCACATATAGAGCCAAAAATGACCCAAAATGGGCACTTAGATCGCAATTTTTACAAAAATTACTTGACACAAATCTCAAATATGTCAAACATTCTTCCTCCATCGGATGTTTGTAGAAAATCAGGAAAGTCTGAGATATCAAGGGAATTTATTTTATCCAAATTCACACGACATGTCCCAATTGTGTCTCGTATTTTAATTTTCAACTTGATTCTTAACTATGCAGCTTCCTGGGATGCCTATGTGTGAAGGTAGTTGTTAATCGGCTTTGTAAGAGCCAGTGATTTGGTATGGGTTTTATTCCTGATGTAGGGTTGTATAAGAGAAAATTTCTCTTAGTGGGGAATTTTGAGGTAATTTTGTAAATTTTGGGAATTTATACTGTTAACAATATTTTTCATGAATCGTAAGTATGCCTTTGGTTTTTTATGTATTGGGCCTATTTGAGGGATCAAATACCTTTCAGACATTGTTAGGGAAAAAACCATGGGCAAATGGGCAAAATTCAACGGTAAAAAGTTTTCCGTCTAACCCTGCGTGAGTTTATGGTGGGAGGTTGCATTTCGGAGGTGGTAAATGCGGCGTTCGAGCTGCACAACTGGGGACTTGGCGCCATGGACACCCTTCGCAGGAAAGTTTTGGCTTTGCTAGCAAACATAACTAAAACATCTAACTACAAGCATAACGTTTTAACTTTTAATTGTATATGTTTATCATTCAGTATCAGTATGTTGGCCAATACAAAAGCATTTCATGATGAAAAACAAAAGTTGAAATGCTTTAAAAGTGAAAATTATATAAAAGCAATATTTGTGGACACCTGTAGATATGTTTAAAGACACAAATCAATTGGCCGAAATGTATAATTGACGGCGTTGGCACCCAGTGAATAGGCCTATTGTTTCACCAGCAGGAGGGGTGATCTCCTATTCAGTGAATGAATGCCATAATTAGTTTTCATACCTTGCCGATTGGTTTTTCAGCAAATAAAAAACTTTTTTTGGTTGTTACTCTGTAGCTGACTATAGTTAGGCTATTTAACATTGTTTCGTTATTTATATAGAAAATTTGGATTCATGTGTAGCCTAATTGTGTAGCCTATAATTTTTGGCTATTTTAAATGTAAAGTATTTATAAAGTTGGTAGCTAGGCTACATCGGCTATGGACTATAATTTAGCGAACCGCTATGTTAGGTGTATACTGTAGGCTACATGCAACTAGGCCTACTTGTGCGCATAGGCTACAGACAGTTTTGTATATTTCTGGCGGAGAGGAGTGGAGGAAAGGAGGTGGTGAGTGAAGAATATTGGGACGCAGCCTGAGAAGAGTGCGGATGGCAAGGCCTTTTTACATAGGCTATAATAGGGTGTGTCCCAATATTCTCCACTTCTCTCCTCCACTCGTCTCCTACAAGGAAGTATGCAAAATAGCCTGTACATTTCAAGTGCAAGTATTTGCATGTACAGTATACAATGTAGCCTACCTGACATTGCAGTTTGCAATTAATATGTAACAGATTAAAACACAAAGATCCGTTTATGGGGCATGGAGGAGAGGAGGTGATAGTGGAGGAAAGGAGCCAGGAGGGTGCATTTTTCCAGTATTGGGACGCACCCTGAGTTTCGCTTGACATTCCATGGCTTATAATTGGGCTACATTTTAGATAGCCTATCTACAAATGCATTTTTACAAGTCATAATTACAATTATAATGTGACCAGTCAGAATGATAATTCAATAATAATTCAAGATATCTGCAATTATAATCTGATTAATAGCGATATAATTCAAGACTATAGTAGAAAAAAAAACCTCCTTAGATAGGCTATCTATAATGAAGTCAAAGATATCGCCATTCGACACGTCACACGTATGCTACTGAATATGACAAGCCCTTTAAATCATTTATTAGCATGACCGGTTTTACATTAGCCTACAGATATATGTATGCTATGTATTTTTTCTAGTATGAAGATGTCTGTTAACAGTGATAGATTGTTTAGACTGAACTTACACAGTGAAGTTATTATCCTGCAGTAATCGCAAATATATGCGAAATAAATTAACAGGACTCTTTTTTAAAAATGGACAGAATGTACTTTGTCCACATTAATTTAGGATGTGTTAGAAGTAGGCTGTGATTTTGAGATGTACTTGGGAATGCATTGGGTGAATGGAGAGTTATCACTAGCTTCAATTTCCGTTGTTATTTTCTGCAAATTAGCTTCAGTCCGTTGTTAGTTTCTGCAAATTGAAACGGCAGTAAGTAGGCCTATGGTTTCTCAATTAGCCTACTCACCTCATCCATAACTTGCGCTCTTTGGATGCTGGTATTCAAGCCAAATTGCACACCATCAACACAGTAGCCTATTTATTGCAAAATTATGACAAGACACCCATACACACTGTACAGGAACAATTAACATATCTCAATAGACTACAATTGTATGCCTAAATGCAAAAAAACGGCACAACACCGGCCCGACGCGCACAACATCCCTTAGCTGTGATATAATCACAATGGCCTATAGGCCTACCGCGGTCTGTCATGAGTTATTGCTTAAATATTCAGTTACTGCATCATTATAGAATTTATGGCAGTAACATTGTGGCGCATCATAATCGAATTGGATCAGAAATAAATCTGGCCACCACAGTTGTCTAGACTAGGCTAACTAACATAGAAGCATGTTTTATGATATTTTTCCGACTTTGTAAATTCCCATCATAACTGTTTATATTCCACCTTTCCCAGCAAAAAATAATAAAAATAAATAAAACAAATGAATAAAATGAATAATTATAATAATAATAATAATATTACACTAATATACAGTAATGACAATGAAATGAATAGGTCTGCCAACCTACTTAGTGTACTGCGTGTGTACTGATTAAAGCATCTAATGTGGCCGTTGGTACACTTTGGTACAATAAATTTCCCAGTAAACTGCGCTGCTTGCTAAGAGTTAGGGGATGACTATAATCCTGTAATTTCTGTCAATTCTCTCAAACTTCCTTAGAATGCACTGTTCAAAAATAACCTCTAAACTGTCTAGGCCAAAGCCAACCGTTGTCCCTGCTTTCTTAATTAGTTTGTTCATACAGTTTGCATAGAAATATTCCCTCCCCAACAAACAGCATATAACAAAACACTAGCCACAATGCTAATATAAAAATTTTCAACACACTTTTACATTTTTTATTTTATTTGTACTTGTATAGCACTTTTCTTAAAACAAGTTTACAAAGTTCACAGTCAAATAAAAACACATTAAATAAAAGGAGAATAGGCAAACTATCTAAAAATAAACAAGTGAAATAAAACGAATGAAGGTAAAATACAATAATGGTAAAATACACTACAATAAAATGCAAGAAATTGCCTAAATACCATGGTTAATTAAAATTCAGTTAAAAGCTTGTCTAAAAAAATGAGTTTTAAGAAGGGATTTAAAAGAAATTACCGATGTAGCAAGCCTGAGCTCCATTCCAAAGTTGAGGGGCCCTAATAGCAAAGGCCCGGTCACCCTTTGATTTTAGCTTAGATTTCGGAGTGACCAGAAGTGTCTTTCCCGAGGATCTCAGGCTGCGCGCTGGTGTGTACGGGGATAAAAGGTCCGCAATATACACTTGAAAGGATCTCAGTTTTCTTAAGTCAAATTGCCTCTCTTGAGCTTTCTTAAGAACAATAGTAGTATTCTCCTTCCATTGTAATTTGTTGTCTATAACAACACCCAAATACTTATTCCACAGAATCAGTGATGGATGTGTTGATTACTACAGGTGTCACCAATTCCCTTTTTCTAAAACCAATAACTAGCTCTTTAGTTTTGGAAGTATTGAGTTCTAAAAAGTTAGCACTACACCATGAAACAAAGTGATGAATTTCCCTCAGGTACAGTGAATCATTCCCTTCAGTAATACCGGGGGTGGACAAAGTATCGGGAACAGCTACTATGTCATATTTCTCGTAACTATATTTTGTACACTTTTATGACTGGTATGCCATGTATACATTTTAGTTTCTGTCTGTTTTTATTAGCTTGATAATGAATCATAATAAACCATTTATCATGTTATTATGAAATAATACTAATTCGTCAATTAAATGCTGCTTTTGTCAGGATCCTGTACTTTGTCTGTCTGTTTATTCTGTGTATTTATGTTTCCTGATTTCTTTTGCTTATTTCCCTGATCTTTGTTTTATTGTGCTTATTATTTCCCCGCATTACCCTTGCGATTGTCTGTTTATTTTCTCCCGTTTATTCTCTGTGTTTATTATTTTCCTGACTTTGTGTATTGTGTTTAGTATTTTACCATCACTCTTGTTCCCTTGTCAGTCCGCGTTCCATGTTTCCCGAGATTCCACTCCCTGTCTTTGTCATTGCACTATTTGGGTGATTTTGGGTACATTCGGGTTTCCTCTGTATTTCGTATCTCGTTTTCTTCCTTCTGGCTTTCTTAATATTTGTATATAATACTAATGTACTAATCCTACTAAGTGTTAGATTAGATTTAATACTAACCTGCTAACAAACTAACATGTATATAATACTAACCAGCTAACCTACTAACATGGGTTTTAGACTTCACTACTAACATTACTAATTACTAATTCATCTTGAGTTTCTACCTGCAGCTGTCATTTCCCTCCTCGTTATCCTATCCCTGTATTTATCTGTGATTTCGCATTCTCTGCACGTGTGTCCACTTCCACGTTCCTCCCCGCCGAGCTGTGCACGTGTCTACCTGCTAACCCCAGGCCGTTTGTTATCATTGTGTCTGTGTATTCCTGTCCGTGTCTTACGCCCCCCCCCCCCCCCCCCCCCCCGTTATTGTATTATTGGTCCTTGTTAACCCTCATTGTTCTCACCTGTGTACTCTCCCATTTCCCCTTCTCTGCACACCTGATTTCTTTTGTGTAATCTTCCCCCAGTATATTTTAGTCTATAGTTTGCACACATTCTCTGTCAGACTGTCTTACATTTTTCCCTGTGCCTGTGTGTTTCTCCTAGCCTGTGTTTATTTTAAGTCCTGAGACCCCCTTCCGAGTTCCGAGCCTGCTTGTCGTTGTTGTTTTCTGACACTTTGGTTTTGACTCTTGTTTGTTTTCTTGGACCTCGCCTCGGCCTTTCCCTTGTGTACCTTCGCCAGTGACTTCCAGGATTTTGTTTTTGGACTGTTGCCTGCCTACTGATTTTGTACTTTGTCTTTCTGATCACCCGGCTTCTGACCTTGGACTGAATAAACCATTCTTTTGCCTCATCCTGGTTTGTGATTGGGTCCCTGTCCTGAACACCCTTACAGTACAGTCTGACCACGACGGACCCAGCAGACTGATTTTTTGAGGCCCCCTTTGACCGCCTGGACTACGAGGGCCATTTATTTAATATCTGGGGAAGGAACCCCGAGTTCTCCCGACGGCATGCCGACCACCACCCATCACCCCGGACTGCCAACCTCCATTCATCACCCCAATCTGCTCCTGATCGGCCCACCTCCCACTCAGTTAGGCTCGGAGGCCTAACCCTTCAGCCGGCCAGCCCTGAGCCTACTACCCCGTCATTCACCCAACCCCAGCCATCACCCTTCGAAGGGACCCGCCTGGTCCTGTGTCCGGGAAACTATGGGCCCAGCAGAAGGCGTGGGGGTCCTGGTTCCCGGCTCCATCGGCGGACTCAGCTACCCGTTGACGGAGGACACATTTTCCACCTGTCCGTGTTCACCAACACCCCGCCTGTTCCCCAGTCAGTCACCCTCGCCGACGCCCTGCCTGTTCCACGGGTGGTCGTGCCTCCTGTCCCGCCACGTTCCAGCCCTCCTGTCCCACTACGTTCCAGCCCTCCTGCCCCACCACATTCCAGCCCTCCTGTCCCGCCACGTTCCAGCCCTCCTGTCCCGCCACGTTCCAGCCCTCCTGTCCCGCCACGTTCCAGCCCTCCTGTCCCGTCACGTTCCAGCCCTCCTGTCCCGCCACGTTCCAGCCCTCCTGTCCCGCCACGTTCCAGCCCTCCTGTCCCGCTTCCACCCTCCTGTCCCGCCACGTTTCCAAGCCCTCTGTCCCCTGAGCTGCAGAGCCAGCAACACCGCCTGTCCTGAGCTGCAGAGCCAGCTACCCGCCTGTCCTGAGCTGCAGAGCCAGCTACCCACCTGTCCTGAGCTGCAGAGCCAGCTACCCCACCCTGTCCAGAGCGGTCCAGCCTGCGCCGCCGCCGGCCTCCAGAGCGGTCCAGCCTCGCTGGCCTCCCAGAGCGGTCCAGCCTACGCCGCCGCCGGCCTCCCGAGCGGTTCAGTCTATGCTGCCGCAGCTAAATCTAGTCCCACCCCCTAATTCCATAAGAGATCCATTGAAATGCAGAGAAGTTATAGTATCGCTTGTAGGAGGTACCAGATATCAAGAGTCTTTTGATATTATTGGATCAAAGACATCAGGAAGTCATGGCATGCCAAGGATATGTGACCAAATATAAAAAATCAATTACTTTATTCTACATTATGTTAAACTGTCCTGAAAAACCTTTGATGCCTGAAAATGGGGGGGGGGGGACTATTGTACATAAAGGTTCTATAATTTCTAAACGGTTCATCTGATATGGATGAAAATACCCTCAAATTAAAGCTGACAGTCTGCACTTCAACCATTATTGTCATAGTATCCTTTCAAACTCAGTGCTAGAGTACAGAACCAAAATAACAAAAAAATGTGTCACTGTCCAATGAATTATGATGCTCACTGTATATGCAATAGTCACACAATAGTTTAATTGAAGCCATTTTCCAAGTTTCTGTGATGCCCACAACTGGACTTATTAAATAGAACACCCCCTAAATAGGTGAGAATTGACCAAATTTGGCATCTACATAAAGGGTTCAAACTAATGCCAGAGACAACCCTCTTTAAATACATGCACGTTGTCAAGAATCCATTAGCATAAAGTACATTAAAAACTGTTCTCTACCACCTCTTTTATGAAAGATTGCATCAGTATGATAAAGTAACAATTCCACCAACGTAGCTGGTCATCTAAGTTACACCAACAAACAACATTATGTTAGCTACACCAACCAGCTAAGCTATACGCTAATAATGTGGCTATTTATTGGCAGGTCTGATCGATGGCTTAGGTAGCCAGCTAGCAGGCTAAATATAATTCAGTCAGTACATTGCATTGCATCATGCCACAACAAATATAATATCCAGCTAAACCAACACAATTCGCATGCTATTTTCATACTGGCACCGCAGGCCACAGTAGCTAGCTGCTAGTAGCCTGTTTACCACCATCATCGTCATGAACCACACACACAGCCCCATTGCCATGGATTCATTTGTTTAACAACTAGCATACTCGATTTAAATTAATCCAGCATTGTGTATTTGTATGTAGTCAGCATTATATGCATGAAACTGTCTAACACTATTTTCACATCACATGATGGCAGCACCAGCTGGTTTGACGGCCACTTTTGCCGCACTGATGCAACTAACCTTAAATTGATCATGAAAAATATAGATTTTTTTACAGTTAAATCAGAGGTTGAAAAAGAATTTCAGGCACTTTTATCCCGTTTTTGAGTTGTTGCACAATGAATTGAAAGCTCTCTGGACAGGTTTGGTGTTATTCATTGACATAGGCCTAAGAATAATGGGGAGATAACAGTAAAAGTTGTGAGAACATTCCCAAATCACCTTCCAACCGGACTGAAATCTCTTGGTGACTGAATTATGAAATTATGAGGCTTTGAAAATTAATGCACAGTGACATAACTGTAATTGAAGTGTAATAGAACTGAATATGTAAGTTAGGGGAAACACTGCATTAATCTAACATTAGCCAGAGGTCAAGATATTGTAAACCAATTGGCTAGCTAGCTATGGTGGGACTTTATAATTCAAGATTTTTTAGGATTTCTGACTTATTTTCATGTAATGTCATGGGAGTATTGATTTGGTGAATGAAATATATTTGGTATAAATATATTTTCAAGACATTTGGAAAGTCCAGGGGTCAGAAGGTAAAAGTCCTGCCATGTATTTCTGAACTCAGCTGATTTACTAATTAGTTCTACCTCCTGGCTGAAGAATTGGGCTAATGAGCATATCCAGGTGATTGGAACAAAATTTGTACTTCCTGAACCTGGATTTTTCACCTTTGGTGCTTAGTGATGGTAACCTTAAAACCGCTTTATATCATAAAGGGAGGAGTACATTACTTTTGGCCAGTAGCTCGCATCCCATTACTCTTAAAAATGGCTTGCCTAAGAGCCATTTTTAAGACTTGGACATTCACTCCAAAAGAGTAGATGAAGCTCTGCATTTCAGAGACACGCCAACAGTAGTCAATATTAAAACCAATTGAAAACATATTTTTACATTAGCTTTTAGTTGATTAAGGTTGCTTTCATTCTTATAGTCTTGTTTTTGTTCATTTGATCCTGCTTTTATTTATCAGTATTACCTTTTTTCCCTTTTTATTTTACTGTTTTTGTTTTTTCAAGGATCTGTTTTTACTATCTTTGTATCTTTTATGTTTTCTGTGAAGCACTCTGGACTACAAATAACTTGCATTAAAGATGCAAAATTTAATTTAATTGATAAGGCTTCTGCTATAAAGCAGCACTTCCTTGATCGAAGATATTTCAGAGAAAATATTGATAAAGCTGACTGTCACACTACACCTCAGCATGAGCTAGTACATTGGCACTTACCTCAGACCTTGACTTTATATTAAAGGATTTACCTCTTGTTGCCTATATAAGCATGCTCACAATTTACACAATAAATTTGTTTGTTCCAGCTTCAGAACCAGTACATCAGTCTCTTCTGACGCCTTTTAGGGATGGTAATTTTCCATGTGGAAATGGCACCCAGTGTAATAAAACTTTCAAGATTTTTGTCCTCCGTGGTCTAGGAAACCATTTCCAATAAAAAACTAATTGCATTCAATACCAAAATGTTGTTTATATTTTACAATGCCCTTGTGATCTGATTTACATAAGAAAGACATCTAGATGTTTAAAACAAAGAGCAAACATAAAAGCGCAATAAGACAGAATGGGCCGGCGCTAAGCGGCGCTAACCCAAACGCAAGTGTCTTTGCTATCTCACACCCGGCGCATGGTTCATTATAACGCCTTGCGTTCGCGTCGTTTAAATACCATGTATTCTTGCGCCCATTACAAGTGAACTGGGCGTGTTGGTCTTAAGATGAGGAGTGGCCAGGATTCTTTTTGGCGTATTGCTATCTTGAGCCAGCAGAAAGCGCTTGCGCTAAAACCACCACAAACCTGGTCTAAAGTCATGTCGCAGTTGTTTACATGTTATTTTAACGGCGCATATAAGAGCGTCTACATAGGCGTGTGCACAACGCGCGTACACCCTCCTGTCTGTTGCACACAGGGGCGTGCACAAGCATGATGAAAAATATCAAGATTGCAATGTGAAATATTATTATTGTGTAGGCTAGGCTATATAAAAAAAATGCATAATAATAAAAGGTCAAAGACCACATAGCTACCTGTCCCTCAGCGAAGGGGAATGGCGAATTAAATTGCTTTCAGCCCATTCCATCAACATCCAGGCGATGTGCGATGGTACGTGTGAGGTTACATGTAGGCTATAGACTATTCGCAATTATCCTGGATCAATTTATGACTTAGCCTATATTTGCCATTAATTCCTGTAATCTTCTGTTATGGGACCATGGCTATCCATTAAATATGGCTTTCAATTTGCTGATAACACCTATATCAAGCCTAATGCGCAAATTATCATTTACACCTAATGCGTGAATTATCATTCAATGGAAAACTCGCGCACTGCAATAGATGGACATTTGAGTTCTGAAAATGCGCTTTAATCAGATGTCATTACAATACAGCTCTCTAGGCCTACAGCCTGTATTATTATTTATTTTTTTATTTTTTTATTTTTTTATTTACCTTTATTTAGCCAGGGAAGCCCATTGAGACCAAGGTCTCATTTACAATGGTGCCCTGGTTACAAAGCATACATCAGAATACATCAGAAACAATATAAAACAGTGTAAACAATATAAAATCATAAACAATATAAATCACAACATACATTTTATTTTACACATTTAAATATAAAAAAGTTATTTAAAACATTTTTTTAAACACTATTTAAAGCATTATTTAAAACATGCACAGACCTCAACCTCATATTCCTGAATCATATTTTTAAAAGTGCCTAAAGTGACTAAGGAATCCATTTTAAAATTCTCCTGAAACTTATTCCATGCTCTAGGAGCACCGTAACTAAAGGCAATCTTTCCTAACTCGGGTTTGACTTGAGGGATCTCAAGAGCCAGCCAATCCTGTGACCTTGTCTGATAATTGATTGAACGCCAAGTAATAAGGGATGTTAGGTAGATCGGTAGCTTTTGTAAGATTATTTTATACACATACAGTAGCCAATGCTGAGCTCTCCTAGCAGCCAGAGACGGCCAGCCCACTGTCTGATACAAATTACAGTAGTGTGTTTTGAAATGATCACCCGTAATAAATCGAAGTGCTGAATGATAGACAGTGTTAAGCTGTTTCAAGGTAGTAGGGGCAGCGTGCATATATGTTGGCATAATGAAGTACTGAGAGGAATGTAGACTGTACTAAAAGTTTCCTATTCTCCCGTGAAAAGCAAGATCTATTTCTATAGAAAAACCCAAGTTTTACTCAACTTTTTTGTTAGTTCATCGACATGCTTTTTAAAAGACAACCTTTCATCTATGAAAATCCCAAGGTATTTATATCAGAACCATCCAGAGAGCAGATTTTTAAATTGGTAACCTGTGATGAACGGGATTTTAGAGAATATCATATATTTGGTTTTTGTTGAATTTAAGACGAGCTTAATCTCTAGTAGTGAACGTGGATAGAGTTAAATGCCGTATGTAAAGCAGACAGTGCCCCTCCTAATGAAGATGCAGATGTATAGATAACCGTATCGTCCGCATGAAAGTGCACCTTACATCCAGTTTCAAAGGAGACAATGTTGTTAATATATAGTGTAAAAAGTAAACGTCCTAAAATTGAGCCCTGCGGTACACCTTTAGTGACGTCTAGTGGAATAGCAAAAGTGGACTTGGACACGCCCTAAATGGACCATGCGCTTAGACCAAGCGCCAAGATAGAGCCCAGTGTCCCAGATTATCCTGCTCAGTCATTTGTGTAATGTCAATGCCATTGCAAGAGTTAATGTACCTGCTAGGAAGTGATGTTGGAATTAATTTGTTTTGCATTCATCCTTATTTCATATTCACTTACACCCTTGTATTTTGTGCAATGTGTGTGTAATATGTGCCTTCTTTTTTTTTTTCATAAGATTCTTTCGTCATTACATTCTATATTCTGCCATTGTTAAAGTGTATGATGCCTTTAGTAGGAATCCCACTGTTGTATCAGGACATAAATATGTTCTCTACTGGATAATGATGTATTAACATGTTTTTTGAATCCACAACATATTGTGATTGAAATTGAAATAATGAAATCATGTTTGACATGCAAAGTATTTCTCCAGTGGTGGTAAAGTTTATCCATGAGTGTAAAAGTCATATTTGCTTTTCAGGACTTGCCTTTAACTGGGGAGCCTTACTTGGCTGGTCAGCTGTGATGGGGTCCTGCGATTGGTCAGTTTGCCTGCCACTCTATTTTTCAGGAGTGATGTGGACATTGATATATGACACCATCTACGCCCATCAGGTCAGACGGACATCTCACAACATATACACTACTCACAAAAAGTTAGGGATATTTGGCTTTCGGGTGAAATTTATGGAAAATGTAAGTTCACGCTACAGTGATATTATACGTATCATGAAAGTAGGGCATTTAAGTAGAAGCATGCAATGGTGATTTCCTCATCTCAAACAATTTATTGAAACAAAAGCCAACAACAGTGGTGGGTATACCACAACAAAAATGTCAATGTCTCAATAACTTGTCATGTGCCCTTGAGCATCAATTACAGCTTGACAACGACGTCTCATGCTGTTCACAAGTTGACTTATTGTCTGCTGAGGCATGGCATCCCACTCTTCTTGAAGGGCGGCCCTCAGGTCATTGAGGTTCTGGGGTACAGAGTTATGAGCCTCTACACGGTGAGTCAGCTGATCCCATAGGTTTTCTATGGGATTCAGGTCTGGAGAAAGTGCAGGCCACTCCATTTGAGGTACCCCAGTCTCCAGCAGCCTTTCCCTAATGATGCGACCTCGATGAGCTGGAGCATTGCCGTCCATGAAGATGAAATTAGGCCTGTGTTGTTCATGCAGGGGCACAATGACTGGATTAATGATGTTATTCAGGTAGTATGGGCTTGTCACTGTACCATTCACAAAGTGTAGGGCAGTTCTGTATTGACTAGACACACCTGCCCACACTGTAACACCGCCACCACCAAAGGGTCGTCTGGTGACAACAGTGGCTGATGCATAGCGCTCTCCTTGACGTCTCCAACATCGTTGGCGGCCATCATTTCTGCTCAACGTGAATCGACTTTCATCAGAGAACAGCACTGAGGCCCACTGGTCCCTCGTCCAGCGTAAATGCTCCCTGGCCCATGCAAGACGATGACGCCTGTGCCTGGTGGTGTGGTCAGGTACCCTTGCAGGTCGTCTAGCACACAGACCACGCTGATGTAAACGGTTTCGAATGGTCTGACGTGACACTTGGGTGCCTCTCACCTCCCTTAAATGTGCCTGGAGTTGAGTGGCCTTCATCATCCGGTTCCGCAGGGCACTGTTCACAATGAAGCGGTCATCAGTGTGGGATGTGGCCAAAGGACGTCCACTTCTATGCCTTTCTGTGACTCTTCCAGTCTCTCTGTATCTCTGTTGCAACCTGCTGATGACACTCTGTGACACTCTAAGCTCAGTGGCCACTTCCCTCTGAGAACATCCTGTTTGAAGCCTCGCAATGGCGAGGTACTGTTGATCAATTGTTAGGTGTCGTCTTGGTCTCATGATGTCAAAATGTGAACAGCATGATGAAGAGGACTGTTTAAATACCAATTCTAATTGAACCAGGAAATTTATTGGTCGATTCATGGATCAAACACCTGTTGTGAATTTTGCCGTTCAGCTCCTTGTTAGAGAACAGCAAGTTGTGCAAAAAGTACTGAAACATTGAATAGTTGGACATGTGCATTCAAAAGTTTAGAGAAGGTCAAATTAATTTCACCTGTAAAGGTTATAGTGCATTTTAGGTTCATCCTGAAATTTCACCCGAAAGCCGAATATCCCTAACTTTTTGTGAGTAGTGTATATGATCACAACTTTTATATTTGAGAGGGATGGGAACTAGGGCTCTGGCAAAAACTTTGGTTCTTGTAGTGTACTGCTGAGTACTCATATACGTATATTTAAGTTCCCTTACGGGAAAATAAAAGTTATTCTATAACTGGTGACACAAGGTTATGTTGAATATAGGTTGTATTTTTAATAATTACAAATTAAATATACAGAATTGGCACGCATTTTACATTGATATTTTCATAATGTCTCGCAGCCCTATCCATGTGAATATGCCATGGGAAGGCATAACCTTGTAGTAAATGAGAAACCTATGAACTATTATGTCCAGCTATGTGACCAAATATTAAAAATGATTGATTACTTCTACATTGTTAAACTGTCCCCAATATTTTTTGATGCCTGAAAATGGGGGGGGGGGGAACTATGTACAAATGGTTAGTTCATTTCTAAACGGTTCATCCAATATGGATGAAAATGCCCTCAAATTAAAGCTGACAGTCTGCACTTCAACATCATTGTCATTGTATCCTTTCAAACTCGAAGTGCAAGAGTACAGAACCAAAATTACAAAAACTGTGTGTATATCAGAGGTCGCGCTAGGATTTTAAACTGCCGGCCAGAATGTCCAGAATGATTACAGTTTGTCAGACGTGATAAAAAAAACGGCCATATCTATTTTCAGGCAGGTGCATTTAATGATGTAGCCTAACAACATATGTTACAGCATAGTATTATATTTTGGACTGAAAACTATTTGAAAATAAAGGAATAATATAAAAATTTAATATAACTGCTTCGCCTTGCACAAGCAGATGAATTACATTAAAATCACGCATTTTGTGTGCGTGACTGCGTGCGTAATGTTTTCTCAACAACAGAAGCTGTCTTCATTTTGCATCATTAGTTTATTAGAACACATTTTTCTTCAGAATAGCAAGCAATAACCTAATTTTGAATAACGATTTTAACATTTCTTTACTCCAAGGCAAATTGCAGAGTTGCGGAAGATGCTATAAGGAAAAGAGCCAGCAACAACACGTGACAATTGGGATCCGACCTAACGTTAACGAACAACGCTTTCGGGAAAGTCAGACCAGAACAGTGTAGGCTATTGATTTAACAAGGGAAAAAAAATGCTGATTATATCAAGCTTATAGCCTATTAAGTTCAAGTAGCCTATGCCTAGGCTACTGACAGTTAAAAACGGCCTTTTCTTAACTGGCAAAAAAAAAAACAAGCAATCCATATAGGCTCCTTTCATTTGCGACGATGCTTCATTTCATGGAAGCAGCTGCTGATTTGAAATCGAATGTCTCGTAAGTTTTAGTGCAGCTTGAGATACGCACGAGTCGCGTAGCTAACCTTCTCCTCCTGCAGGCGGCTTCTGAGTGCGGTTTTGATCCAGTTTTGGAGCGAGAATCCCCACACTGGCACACTTGACACGGGAATGACACAGGCCATCTTTGCCACCTTCGCCCAGTCAGGATAAATGTCGGGAAATTCTCGGATCAAAACTTCACAGGCTGTTTGAAATCTTAATCGTCCGTAGCCCCGGAGAGCTGTCATCATTGGAATAGCGTCGCGTTTTGCGTCTCTGAGAGTAGCGGTGTCTGATTTGCGGTGATAATTGGCCTAATGATAAATTGCCGTGGTTTTGAGAAATGACTATATTGCACAGTAAAACATTTTTTTTGTTTTTTTTACCGGCCCGAATGTCCGGAGGGAATTACATTTTCCGGCCTTTGTCATAAAAAAACGGTCAAAACCGGCAAATGCCGGCCTAACGCGACCCCTGATGTGTATATATATATAATATATATATATATATACAGTGAGCACCATAATCATTGGACAGTGACAAATTTTTTATTATTTTGGTCCTGTACTCTAGCACTTTCAGTTTGAAAGGATACAATGAGGTTGAAGTGCAGACTGTTTTAATTTGAGGGCATTTTCATCCATATCAGATGAACCGTTTAGGAATTATAGAACCTTTGTTACATACCCCCATTTTCAGGCATCAAAAAAATATTGGACTGTTTAACATAATGTAGAATAAAGTAAATATTAGAATATTTGGTTGCATATCCTTTGCAAGCCATGGCTTCCTGATGTCTGTGACCCAACAATATCAAAAGACTCTTGGTATTTTATTTTCTGGTAGTCTAACAAGCGATACTATAACATCTCTGCATTTGAATGGATCTCTATGGGATTTGGGGGTGGGGGTGGGACTAGATTAAGCTGTAAATTACACGGGAATAGTATGGAACACATGGTTGTCTAAATGGCTAGAAGTCATCAAGGGTCTGACTGAGGTTGGGGGCCCGTTTGATACCTCAGACTCTTGATGACTCATAGGCATTTAGCCAACCATGTGTTCCATACTATTCCTGTGTAATTTACAGCTTAATCTAGTCCCACTCCCCAATTCCCATAAAGATCCATTCAAATGCAGAGATGTTATAGTATCGCTTGTAAGACTACCTGAAAATAAGATATCAAGAGTCTTTTGATGTTATTAGGTCACAGACATCAGGAAGTCATGACATGCAAAGGATATGCAACCAAATATTAAATATGACTATTTACATTTATGTTTGGTGCCCTAAAATGGGGGGGACTGTGTAAAAATGGCTACATTTGCTAAAGTAGAAATAGAATGAAATAGAAATAGTAGTTTGTAACTATCAATGTCTGGACTGTATTTTTTGATCAATTTAATGTTACCTCTGTGAATAAAAGTATCAATTTCTTTCAAAAACATAAAAATGTCTCAGTGATTCTAAACTTTTGAACAGTAGTGTATATACAGTGCCCTCCACAATTATTGGCACCCCTGGTAAAGATGAGTAAAAAGGGTTCAAATTCACCGTTTGGTGAATTAGCTTAATCTCACACTGAAAAAATTAGAAAAATCCTACCTTTAATGAAAATTTATTCTGAGAAAAAAAAGTCACAATAACAAATTGTTATTGGCACCCCCCTGAATTGAATACTTTGTACAGCCTCCCTTTGCCAATAAAACAGCACTGAGTCTTCTCCCATAACATCTTATCAGTTTGGAGAATACAGAGCAAGGAATGTGAGACCATTCCTCTTTACATAATCTCTCCAGATCATCCAGAGTCCTAGGTCCTCTCTTGTGCACTCTCCTCTTCAGCTCAGCCCACAGGTTTTCAATGGGGTTTAGGTCAGGGGACTGAGATGGCCATGGCAGAAGCTTGATTTTGTGTTCAGTTAACTATTTTTGTGGTGATTTGGACATATGTTTTGGATCATTGTCCTGCTGGAAGATCCAACGACGACTCAGTTTTAGTTTCCTGGCAGAGGCAGCCAGATTCAGATTTAAAATATCCTGGTATTTCATGGAGTTCATGATTCCATGTACCCTAAACAAGGTTCCCAGGGCCTTTGGAGGAAAAACAGCCCCACAACATCACGGAACCTCCACCATACTTAACAGTGGGGATCAGGTTATTTTCGGTATAGCCATCCTCCTTTTTACGCCAAACCCACCTTGAGTGTTGGTTGCCGAAAAGCTCAATTTTCGTTTTCATCTGACCATAGAACATGGTTCCAGTCAAGGTTCCAGTAGCAAACTCCAGGCGCTTACATTTGTGGTGAAATGACAGGAAAGGCTTTTTTTCTGGCATGCCTTCAAAATAATTTGTTGGCATGGAGGGTGACGTCTAATGGTAGTTTTGGAGACTTAATGACCCCAAGATGCTACTTTCCTCTGTAATTCTCCAACAGTGATCCTTGGGGATTTTTTTGCCTCTCTTACCATCCTCCTCACTGTGTGTGGGGGCAAAATAAACTTGGGTCCTCTTCCAGGCAAGTTTGTAACCATTCCAGTTGCTTTGAACTTTTTAAGTATTGCCCTAACGGTAGATATGGGTATTTTCAGGTGAGTAGCTATTTTTTTATAGTCATTCCCTGACTTATGAAGCTCAACACACTTTTCCCTCATTTGATTTGTGTGTTCTCTTATCTTTTCCATGTTGATGTATGAATAAGGGAATCTGGCCTCTCTGTCACCTCAATTTGTACCCCAGTGAAACAGGAAGTCATGGATTACTGCTTGAAAGTTCCTAAACACTTTGATCAACTTTAAAAAGTAAAATATAAATGGAAAAAATGCTTCAGTTACATTTTGTTCATAAGAATTTCTAGGGGTGCCAATAATTGTGGCACACGTGGTTTTGTTAGATCCCTCATCGAGAAATAAAAAAAAATTCTCAGAATAAATTTACTTCAATTAAAGGTTGGATTTTTTCTAATTTTTTCAGTGTGAGATTAAGCTAATTCACCAAAAGGTGATTTTTAACCCTTTTTACTCATCTTTACCAGGGGGTGACAATAATTGTGGAGGGTACTGTATATACTGTATATATATTTTTGCCTTCTCCTAATCTCTGCCTTTTAATAACCTTATTCCTGACTATCTGTGAACTCCTTGGTGTTAAACTTTGTGTTTTTTACTTGAAATTCACAATGATCCTCCTGAAAACACTTGTTTTTACTGTGAAAACATATTACCTTTCATGGTACACAGACACTTGCCAATCAACTAATTGTATGGCTCCTGCTAATTTATAGCTGCCAGAGCACAGGGACTGAATAATATGTCGCCAGCATGTCTCAAATATATATACAGATCCTTTCCATAAAATTAGAATATCATGGAAAAGTTGTTTTTTTTTCATAATTCCATTCAAAAAGTGAAACTTTCATAGATTATAGATTCATTACACACAAAGTGAAATATTTCTAGCCTTTATTTGTTTCATTTTTCATAATTTTGGCTTACAGCTCCAGAAAACCCCCAAAAAACAGTATTTCAAGAAATTAGAATAGTGTGTCGAAAATCAGCATTTACTTCAGTTATTTCAGAGAATGTGTGGAGTGGCTTGACTCGAGGAATCCGACAGTTGTAGCCCATGTCCCGGATACGTCTGTATGTGGTGGTTTATTGAAGCACTGACTCCAGCCTCAGTCCACTCCCTCTGCATCTCCGCCAAATTTTGGAATCGTCTTTGCTTGACAATCCGCTGAAGCCTACGGTCATCTCTTTTGCTTGTGCACCTTCTCCTGCCACATTTTCCCCTTCCACTAAAGTTTCTATTGATATGCTTGGACACTGCACTCTGTGAACAGCCAGCCTCCTTAGCGATGAACTTTTGTGGCTTACTCATCTTCTGGAGGGTGTCAATGATGGTCTTCTGGCCAATTGTCAAGTCTGCAGTCTTCCCCATACTGAACCAATCTGAGATAAACTTTGCAGGTGTTTTGAGTAAATTAGATGATAGTGTGACACTCAGTCTAAAACATTCATTCTCTGAAATAACTGAAGTAAATGCTGATTTTCGACACACTATTATAATTTCTTGAAATACTGTTTTGGGGGTTTTCTGGAGCTGTAAGCCAAAATTATGAAAAATGAAACAAATAAAGGCTAGAAATATTTCACTTTGTGTGTAATGAATCTATAATCTATGAAAGTTTCACTTTTTGAATGGAATTATGGAAAAAAAAAAAAAAAAACTTCCATGATATTCTAATTTTTTGGAAAGGATCTGTATATATATATACTTTGTTTGATAATATGTGGAGTAGGTTGTATTTATGACACATATTATGAAAGTCTCATAAATGAAAGCTTGAAATGTTGAGGGGTGGGGATTACAAATGCTTTGTAACAAGGACCTCAGAGTCCCTACACTGGTGAACAGATTCAAAAAGTGATAGAATTATAGAATTAAAAATAATAATATAATTGAGAAAGATAAGAACGAAAAGATGTCTGTTTAACCAACCATTTTATTTTTCTTCAGAATATCACTGTTCAGTGTCACATTATTAGAGATGGCTTTTTCAATGTGCATTGACAGAAGGGGGTTGCCAAAACTAACTATTTTCCTCACTGGATTGTAGTCTTCAGTAGTTTTCATGTTTGTTCTTGTGTTACCCAGGACAAGGCAGACGATGTCCTGGTTGGGGTGAAGTCCACCGCCTTGAGGTTTCGGGAGCAGACCAAGCTGTGGCTCAGTGGCTTCACAGTGCCCTTGCTGTCGGGGCTGGTCCTGACTGGGGTGAATGCCCAGCAGACCCTTCCGTATTATGGAGTGGTGTCCATGGTAGCCCTTCACCTCACACACCAGGTGGGAATTTATTGGAAAGCATAGCACTATAATATAAGCAAACAGTATTTCTTAGTTAGTGCATACTCGCCAAGTTCCTATCATAGAAATGAATAGGAACAAAATGGTAAAAATGGCTGTACCTGCTCAGCAAAGCAAGTATATTGGTTCAACTCTTTATTTTCTTCAGGAAATCCTGCACATGACCTCACTTCTAAACCAAGCAAGGGCATGTGGGGCTGCATTGACAGCTGATGGGGAATATAATCACTTTCCAGTGTAACACCACACATTATCGCTACATCAGTCATTGTGGGATATTGCTGGTTAAAATACATAGACTACACCCGTTTTCTTCATATGCTTTAAAAAAGAGTAGTTCCAGGATTGATATCCATGCTCCTTTGTGTCCCATAGATCTTCACCTTGGACATCAATAAGCCGGAGGACTGCTGGAATAAATTTGTCTCTAACCGTAATCTTGGACTTGTCCTGTTTTTAGGAATAGTCATTGGAAATTTGTGGAAAACAAGAGATGATATTTTATTAGAAAAACAGAAAAAAGAGGAATGAGCATTTTTTTGGATGGGTTGGGTATTGTGGACATTATTTAAAACTAAATTCTATGAGTATACCAACAATACTATTGAATCAGCAGTATTCCTGTTTTATTCTTAATTTGTGGAAAACTGACCTCAATGTGTAAGCAGAAGATCGTAATAGACTTCAGTGGTTGTAGGCATAGTCAAAGTGTGAGATTGAATTCCGTACATACTGTCATTTTATCTGCACAATCATTGAGTTATAATATATTATATTTGTGTATTTATTGCCTTGAATAAAACATTTATTTCCAAAAATATAAGTTACTTACTATTAATTACTTCACGTGTAATTAACATACACGTGAGGGAAGAAATGTACTAAAGTTTGTGGATTAAATAAAGTCATGTATTCAAAGACAAACCCAGCATTATTTTTTTAAATATTTTTTATTTTAAATGTTCTGTTCACATGTACATTACCCTATTACAAATGTCCATGGTCAAGCTGCTCTGCCCACCCACCCCTCCAATGACATTACATTACAATCACTAAGCAGACGCTTGTATCCAGAGCGACACAGAACATCAGTGTTAGTGTCAGGAATACAAAGTGAAATATAATCAAGAAGGCACAGAAGAACTCATAATTCGTATTGTAAACAAATGCAATTACCACTCTATAGGGTAACCTATAGAAACAACTAAACAAAATGAAAAAAATTTACTACAGTTCTATATCCACCACATATCCCAGGTCTCAGGCCTGGGATCTCAAGCTGCTATGTGACAATTTGTGTTGTAAAAAAATAAAAATTCCAGGCCGTGGCAGCCATCCATTGAATATTTTTCAATTAACACATGTAAAAGACAGATGCAGGCAGGCAGACAGGCAATAAAAAGACAGACAGATCTCAAGATGGTTGGGAATGTTTTGTATGCTTTGTATTCAGTCATGTTATATCTTTACTGAAAGAGATAGCAAGAAAGCAGAAAATGTAATATAACAAAATGTATTGGCAAATGATTGAAATAAGAAAGTGGACATGTAAACAAATAGTAAATAACAATATAGCATAGTTGTTGTGAAAAGTTAAAAAATAAAAATAAATGAGAGGATGTTTTTGTTGTATTTCAGTGTTTGTCGGAAGTCCTTTGATTAATGTGTCAGTGTGTCATGTACTCTTTGAAGGTATGAAATGTGAGTTTATATGTGAGAGGGTGTGACATTAATTCACAATCAGATTTAAGAATGTGATCATTTCAGCCCAAACCTAATTTATTTGTTTTTTTGTTTTTTGAGTTTTTCCAGTGAGATGTAATGTTTAACCCATTGCAAAACCCTTGCAAATGGGAATGTTTGTCTGCTTTTCCTATTTAGGAGTAGGTTTTTATTTTCTGGTGATATTAATAGCACAGAGTATGGAATTTGTTTTTTGGATGGAGGGATCAAATACTGAGAGGTTACTGAAAGCCTGATCTGCTGATAAGTACCTGGACTCTTCAGTTAGCAAGCAGAAGAGGTAGCAGGGACATGGTCTGGGTTCTTCACCCAGACCATGTTTTCTTAACATGTCAAATAATAGCAAATGTTATTTGTGAACACAAGAATGTCTAGGCTCTGTAAGACCACGCAGGTTTCTATTGAAATCCAAATATTTAAAATAAATATATACATAATAATGCATTTTATTCATGCATGCTTTTCATAGACCCAAAGCACTGGATGCAGACAATTGTTCAAAAATACCCTATAGTGTAGTCATTTTTCTTTTTAATTCCTATGTGCAACACATCTGAATCAGATTATATCCACTATAAATTATTCTCCTTTCACAGTTTGATGTAGCACATACGGTTTAATTGACCACATTCTCTTGCGATGATAAGATGAAAAAACACAGGGCCAAGTTAGATTAAATAATTTAGGAAATTAGCATTGCTTTGGAATAGAGGTAGTTTAATTAGTGTGAGCTATGATAGGCAATATTGTTAGTTGTAATGTGGCCACATTTTGATATCAATACTTTTAAAGGCAGGCCTAGTTTTTGCAAGTTGGAGTTAAGGACTTAGTGCTTTGTAGGCTATGCGTGAGGAACTTTATTTACGTTGAAAACAGTTTTTGTTGAGGTATCATTTATTTTTGTAGTGTGTTTATTAAGTAATGATAATGCATGAAGATAATGACAGAGAGAGAGACATGCCTACAGAATACTTGCAGACATGCATGTATTGTAGCTCAACGAAAGACAGGTGTTAATTCTGTGCTTTACCATGCAGGGGTGCCAATAATTGTGGCACGTGGTTTTGTTAAAAAAATAATTATTTCTTGAGGGATTTTTTTTTCTAATACATACACTCAGGGACGTGCACAGATAGACCTCAGGTAGTGCTCAAGCACCTGCCCTTTTGCCCTCTGACCAGATAAGTGCCCTTTTTGAAAGACATTTTTTGTTAATTTCTTTTTCTAATTTTATATTTCTGTTTTTTTATGTGGCCCATGGCATCAATTCTCAATTAAAAGCGTGTAATAATGCCCGAAAATTGCATTTGAGTTGTAATTCTGCGAGACCGCACCTCACAAGCCTCCCCCCACCCCTCCCTTTTCGACTTTCTTGTTGACGCAGCTGCCACACAAACTGCAGCATCCACTTGACATGACAGCCAGCCAGGGTAACGTAACGATGTTTGCCCTAAGCCAGTCGCCAAACTAACTTGGCATTGTTTGTCACTGTTGTGAAATTAGACCACTATTAAAACATTTCAATACAGCAGCAGTCAGCCTCGAAATAGGCCACCTGCCCTCTTAAACTCCGCACGCGGACATTACTCCCCGCGCCCGACATTACTCTCAGAGGCTGTAGAGGGCTCATTTTTAAAGCTAGACTGACTCATATTCATATGAAACCTGAAGACCTAAGGCATCCATTGGTACCAACCCTGTCATGGTAGCTTGTCGGGAAGGGGATAAATAACGCTATTTTGGTAAATAACGCTATTTTTGCTCAATTTTGGCGAGGGAAACTGAGGGCCACTGACTGGCTACAGTCTGGTGAGGCTTACTGTTGAAATGCATTGACTCTCTCACCAAGCAGTCTTATTCGTCTCTCTGTGAATTGATACAGTAATTTTGTAGAAACATGTTGAGTATTAAACATCTGCATGAGTGTATGGGTATTGAAATAAATAAATATGTAAGTAAGTACAAGATGTGCCACTGTAACGTTATTTTTTTCAATAAATAAGAGAGGGGTGCCCTTTTTTTTTACTTGAGCACCTGCCCCCCAAAATGTCTGTGTACGCCACTGCATACACTTAGGTGGAAGTCATTAAAACTAATTTTTAACCACTCCACAGATTTCATGTGAGCAAACTATAGTGTTGGCAAGTCAGTTAGGACATCTACTTTGTGCATGACACAAGTAATTTTTCCAACAATTGTTTAGACAGTTGTTTTAGATTATTTCACTATATCACAATTCCAGTGGGTCAGAAGTTTACATAAACTAAGTTGACTGTGCCTTTAAATTTTTAATATTTGGTTGCATATCCTTTGCATGCCATGACCTCCTGATGTCTGTGACCCAACAACATCAAAAGACTCTTGATATCTTATTTTATGGTACTCTTACAAACGATACTATAACGTCCTCTGAATGGATCTCTATGGGAATTTGGGGGTGGGACTAGATTTAGCTGTAAATTATGCTGGAACAGTATGGAATATATGATTGGTAAAATAGCTGTAAGCAGGCTTGGTTCTAGACTGTTCCGATTGATTGGGGGGGCACAAGGGAGAACGAGGTAGCGGGGGGTCCGGGGGTCCTCCCCTAGAAAATTTTGAGCCTTTTTAAACTTATTTCCTGCATTTCTACACAACCTCACACAGGGTATTTTCTAAAATAAAATGTTTAATTTATGAACATTTTGGAGAAGATTTTTTTTTTTCCCCAAAGCTCTAGGTGAGATTTGAGATGCTTTCATATAAAGTAAAGCCATGATCGGCTAATCAGTAGTTACATTACTGGGTAAGATAGCCTAGTGGATTATTATATTTTAAATATATATTTTTTCAACATAACTTTTTTTTGTTTGTTTTGTGACTCACATTCTGTTCATTTTATACACATTCCTGCGTGCTGCATGAGATCAGACTTCTGTTTCTTTCTGGAAAAAAACAAAACACAGGCCTACAAATTCATCCATATCAAGAGCCGATGTAATGACCTTCTCATGAGGAAGAATAACCAGTTTTTTTTTCACCCTTGCAACATGGTTCGGCGGAAGGGGGTTAAGACGCAATATCAGTTTCACACTCTTTCCTAATGAAGGTAATGTACGATTACCTATTACTTTTAATTATTTAATGGATCTCTGGGAATTGGGGGGTGGGACTAGATTTATCTGTAAATTACACGAAAAGTATGGAAACACATGGTTGGCTAAATGGCTCTAACCTCAAGGGACGTGTCAAACAAGCATTAAATCATCACTGTTGCCAGAAATACAGTAGATATGGATGGATAACTGTAAGGGTTTCTTCTGAATTATTTTTCCATAGAGTTTGGAAAATTTGTCAGGAGAAACAACCCGTAAAGTGATCCATCAATATCTACTGCATGTCTGGCAGTTATAGTATCGCTTGTAAGAGTACCAGAAAATAAGATATCAAGAGTCTTTTGATGTTTTTGGGTCACAGACATCAGGAAGTCATGGCATGCAATGGATATGCGACCGCACGGTCAACTTAGTGTATGTAAACTTCTGACCCACTGAAATTGTGATATAGTGAATTAAAAGTGAAATAATCTGTAAACAATTGTTGGAAAAATGACTTGTGTCATGCACAAAGTAAATGTCCTAACTGACTTGCCAACACTATAGTTTGCTAACATGAAATCTGTGAGTGGTTAAAAATTAGTTTTAATTCCTTCAGCCTAAGTGTATGTAAACCTCCGACTTCAACTATAGCTAGCCTACTGTAAAAATCAACGGACCTCTTTCGTCGTGTCTACTTATTTATTCCCTTCAGCTTAATGTATCATGATAATCTTTGGATATAAAACTCAACATTTTTCAAAATTTTCGGGAATTGTCAGAGTCAATGTTCATTGAATTTGTAGGACTAAAAGTTATGTGGTGAATTAGCGCCGCCCACCTTCCCAGAGTTCTGCGCAGCAAGAGTAAGATTGAAATTCCGAAATAAATGTTCGAATTACACCTGGGGCTACTAACAGTTTGTGTTACGTTTTTTTCTGTTTAAGTTTACACCCGTGTAGCTCGGGGTTATTCTTTTATTTTCTCTACCTCTCTACTACGCTCTTTGTCTTAGAGCGTGAGGTACTTTTTGTTTGTTATACTCGCTTCTTCGAGCTTGCCTCCTTTTGAGGTAGATTTGTTTTGTCTTAGGTCGGGAAGTTTTTTCTCCCATTCCTTAGTTCTCCTTTTCCTGTTGCGGTTTAGCCGCTTTGTGGCGTGTCTCTCGAGGTACGCTTATAGATTCCCTATCTGTCGCGTTTGGTTCTCAGAACCTTACCTCGCCCTTTCACATTTCATTCTTCAAAGTAGCCACCCTTTGCCTTGATAACGGCTTTGCACATTCTTGCCATTCTCTCAAACAACTTCTGTGGTAAACAGGTATTCCACAGGTAAACAGGTGATGCCATCATGATTCTGTATAAAAGGATATCAAAAGACTCCTGATATCTTATTTCCAGGTACTCTTAGAAGCAATACTATAACCTTTCTGCATTTGAATGGATCTCTATGGGAATTGGGGGGTGGGACTAGATTAAGCTGTAAATTACATGGGAATAGTATGGAACCCATGGTTGGCTAAATGGCTGTAAGTCAACAAGGGTCTGAGGTGTCAAACGAGCCTCAAACCATCAGTCTGCTGCCAGATATGCAGTAGATATGGATGGATCACTTGAAGGGTTGTTTCTCCTGACAAATTTTCCTATTGAACTCTATGGAAAAATAAGTCAGGAGAAGAAACCCTTCAAGTTGCGTGATGGGAAGGCAGTGAACATATTAATCAGTTCCATTGATAAAATGATCATAGCTCCTATTGATGACCTGGATATACCCACAGGTGCTCGCTTCGGCAGCGCATCTACTAAAATTGGAACGATACAGAGAAGATTAGCATGGCCCCTGCTCTGAGGCAGACATATCCCCCTGGTAGCCCGGCACCGGCACGGAACGCGGAGAGGACGGTTCTGCCTCAGGAAGCACCACACCACCAGAGAAACAGGACAAGCAATGGGATCGCAGGACACCACAGGGACTGGGAACCGGTCCCCACAGCCACAACGACCCCTAAGGACCACACGGGCTGTCATCCAAATAACACTGATTTAATGGGGGCTTACAGACACCCCCTGACAGCTACTTAACAAAGACACTATTACTAAACCAAACTTAAATAAACACTGTATAATATGTTTATTTGCTTGCAATATAGCCAAAAAATGGTATTAGTTAGCTAGTTTTGGACCACTTGCCTTATCAACGCGATTGTACTGCACGACACCTAATTTACAACTCCCGGTTGCACGACAGCAGAGGTGCGTTCAAATTCAGCTAACAAGGCTAGCGTTTATGAACATTTGCAAACTATTTCAAACTTTTTTCCGTTAGCTTTGTGTTCGCCGCAAACGTTCGCAAACATAAGCGAACGGTCTGAAAAGGTAGTTTGCGGCGAACAAAAATGGACGCTGGACCTGTAAAGTCGTCGTAGGACTTCAGTCACATAACCCTCGACTCTACCGGAGGCCCTTTCACTTGCAACTATAGGTTGCAGCACGCTTTGTACTATCGGGACTACATCCAATATTTGATCATCAAGAAAATCATCAATGATCACTGAAGTGGCTGTGAGTAAATATGGATGGATCATTTTAAGGCAGGGATCTCAAACTCCAGTCCTGGAGGGCCGCTGTGTCTGCTGGTTTTTGTGATTTCCTTTCAATCAGCAGCCAATTTAGGCCTTGGAAACAAGGTGTGCAGACTCTTTAGCCAATCAATGACTTAAATTAAACACTTAAGTGCAGGAACACATCGAAAACCAGCAGACACAGCGGCCCTCCAGCATTTGAGTTTGAGATCCCTGTTTTAAGGGTTTCTTATCCTGACTCATTTTCCTATAGAACTCTATGGGGGAAAAAAGTCAGGAGAAGAAACCCTTAAAGTGATCCATCCATATCTACTCCATATCTGGCTGTAAAGTGATGGTTTGGGGCTCATTTGATACCTTAGACCAGGGGTGTCAAGATCCGGTCCTGGAGGGCCGCAGTGTCTGCTGGTTTTTGGTGCGTTTAAGCACAAGTGATTAATTTAAGTCACTAATTGGCTAAGAAGTCCACACACCTTGTTCTCAATGCTTTAACTGGGTGCTGATTGAAAGGAAACCACAAATACCTGTAGACACTGCGGCCCTCCAGGACTGGAGTTTGACACCCCTGCCTTAGACCATGGATATTCAAATCTGGACCTCGAATCCAAGTCTGGCCCTGGTTTTCCTTCTCCCAGGTAATTAACTGAACAATTAGTGCTAGTGATTGGCCAGACTGTCGTCACACCCTGACTGCCAGGTAAAGGGAGGGTGGAAAACCAGCAGGTCTCGGACCTCGAGGACCGTGATTTGAATACCAGGGACTTAGACCCTTGATGACTTACAGCCATTTCGCCAGGCATGTGTTCCATACTGTACCAGCATAATTTACAGCTGAATCTAGTCTCACCCCCCCAATTCCCATAGAGATCCATTCAAATGCAGAGAGGTTATAGTATCGCTTGTAACAGTACCTGAAAATAAGATATTGAGTCTTTTGATGTTGATGGGTCACAGACTTCAGGAAGTAACAGCATGCAAAGGATATGCGACCAAATATGAAATATGATACTTTAAAAATACATTAAAGCAAAGGCTTTGAATACTTATGCACATGACAGATTTCAGTTTTTGATTTTTAATACATTGATTTTAATACATTTAATACATGTTTTCACTTTGTCATTATGGGTTATTGAGTGTAGATTGATGGGCAAAAATGGCAATTTTATCCATTTAAAATGAAATCTACAACAATAAAGTGCAGTCGGAGTACAATCCTTCTGTGCAAAGTGTGAGCTTGCAGACCTCACAGTTCCCAGCATGCACCGCACCTCACAGTTCACTGGCAGCTCACAGCTAGCAGTGGCAGGTCGCTGTGGCAGCTCACACAGTTCACTCAGCTCACAGCTCGCAGTGGCAGGTCGCTGTGGCAGCTCCCACCTCGCAGTGTTGTATCTTTTTAGGTAGGCTACTTTTAGTACCTTTCGTTCTGAGAGTGTTGAAAGATGCAAAGGTTAAAGCTGGAGCAGGCACGTTTTATTGTAACGTTTTTTTAACGTTACAATTTATTTTATCTTTATATTTTTTCTCAAGAGACCAGTCTAAAACGTGCATTTGGCATATTTACTCGTCCTCTGGATGTTTAAAATATCGAGTAGCCTATTTATGTAATTAAAGTGTTAACGTTGTATAAGTATTTTTTTAATTGCAAAGACGATTAATTGAATACTAAAACGGCATTTACATTAGCTCAATATGCAAGGGTATGACAACAACGGATAGTCTACAGTAATATAAATTAATAATATAAACTAAAATACAGCAATAAGGTTAATTCAAACAACAGTATTTATGTAGCCGGGTGGTAAATAAAATATATTCCCCACAAGAAAAGCTACAATGGAACCATCTTTTTTGTTCAGAAAAAGGGTTAACTTATAACTAATCTACCTGACTAAAATTTATGTTCATGTATCCACGTGTTTATTTTGAAAGCTGTGTACAAAGTAATGCAGGAAATGTTATGGAGGAAGCCAAACAATCAGTTACAACGTTTGTCCAGCAGATGACGCTTTTTGAAAATATATATATATATATATACCGGAGTTTAGAAACGCCCCTGATGCTTACAGAGAGCCTACAGCCTTGGTTTTAGTCGGTCATTGTGGGCATGTCATTTCTCATGGAGCTCCTCCCCTGTTGCCGGAGATCTCTGCTCACTTTTCCCCCAAACCTTATCTGCTTTGCAGAGCTCTTGTTGACAGAGGGCTTCTCGTGGTGGAATCGTGTCCAACAGATAATGCACGCACACACACAACTAGAATTTAAGTGAAAAAATGGTCAATTTGTTTAGGTAAGGATATTTTCTGCGGGCACGCAGGTCTGTGGAAGACTGGCTACAGGTGAGTAAAATGGAGAGGTATAACATTAATCGATTCAAGATGTCACAGGGCAGCCTATTCTGGACGAGTAGTACAGTTCACTATAACATCAATGTGACAAAGCAGCGAATTCTTGCTGAGCGTACATCCTTTACAAAACTACGTAGGAAATCTGCAGGCCTATTCATCACGGAATAATCCAATGGCTCATCATGCGATTACTACTTGGTAACTGAACGATTTTGTTATTGTGATTGTGTAGCCTTTGCGTTTATGAATTATGTAAAAATTCCCAATCATTAATTTTCTATTTTGTCAGCAATCATAATTTCCATTGGGCCTGGAAAATATATATATATTTTTAGCTTGAATATGTTGTGGTTGTCCGCGGACATAGCTATATATGCCTATTAATGCGGAACCCATTAATCGTGGATTGAAACACGTGTTTGATGCGCAGTCCGAATTTTGTCCCTATATGAAAACGGTAAAATTGTCAAGAAGACATTGCTAATGCATTTATCGGCCATGCTAATAGATTAGCCTAATATAGTTGAATATGCTTATATAACCAAACAATGGTTTAGAATTAGTTGACAGTTATTTCATCTGCATTCCTTCTCCCAAACGATGACAGACTGGGGGAACCGCATTTGTGGTAGAAATGAAGAGCGTTCCCAATCCAAACAAAGGGGATACATTTCACGGGGACTATATATATATATATATATATTTATATATAATCCCCTGTGATCCTGTCTTGGCGATTTTCCTCATGTTCTACCCAAACGTCATTGTCAGAATTGCCCAGTGAGCAATGCGCTGCCAGTTTGAGTTGAGGAGGAGGTTAATTGTCAGTCGTTGTTACTCTCTCCATTCATTATAGTCGACATTCATTATTTTATTTAAATCAAAGTTTCCAAATCTAGGGAGCAATCTGGTTCAGTGCCAGCAACACACACTCAACCACTTGATGGATACTGATAGGAGAAGTTAACCAATGTACATATATGCAAGTCTAATTAACAAGTTAACGAACTACATGCACAGTCTAACCTGGAATGTGGATTGTTTGTGAGGGTTTGTAGAAATTGTTGACCTTGGGGCTTAGTTTTGTTATTTTCAGACGTAGGCTAGTTGTGCTTTCTTCCTTTCGGGATTTTATTTATTTATTTATTTATTTATTTTACCAAAATGCATACTTTAAGCAAATCATTTCTAAGTCATGGTTGTATACTTATAATATGTAATTTGCTACCCTTGGAGTTGCTTGTTGTTCAAATGAAAAGTAATGCATGCAGCAGCATGTGACACAGAGAGATAAACAGAACATTTACAACCATCTACACGCAGCACTCATTTATCACAAAACAAAAAAACAACTCGAGTGAGAAATTTACCTTTTTTTTGTCATATTTACATTCAGAAATGGATTATGCTTTATAATGAACACCAACTGTGCAGCACAATGTTAATGTACACCAATGTTATTCATACAATTGAATGTAAAAGTATGGTAAATATGGGCATTAAAGACAGACATTTTAGAGGTTGGCTGAAACAAAACTTTCAACTCTTCTGGAGCATAGTGATTTACTAAGATACCAAATACGGTGTATGGCTTAGCTATGGTAGGAATGGTAATACCTCCCCTAGTTGTTATGCTACTTCCAGATTCTCACCCTGTTTGGTTGACCAATCAGTCTGTATCTCTGAGGATCATATCCCTGAGGTTCTACTGTAGTTGCCTGATGCACATCATAGTGTCTGACCACCCATGATACTGATATAACTGGCATTGCACATCTGTGATCTGTTCTCTTTTTCATTTTTGGCAGTGGTTTCTTTATGGATTGTGGAACCAGAACAAAAGATTACTCTGGCTGTTTATACTCACGGTCACTGTTCATAACCAGTGAAGAATACAAGTGTGCCACTTTTTTGTTTTATATTTTGTTGTGCCACTGAAAGGCTAAATGACTGTAGCTAGTGCTTACATCTCACTGAATGTAGGTTACATTGAATTTGGGAATGTCAATAAGGCGTCACATGTATAGATGTACATTTCAGCCAAAATATTAGGCTTGGCTATGAATCATGTGTTTCCCATAAAGGTGCACTATACAGGATATTTAGCCTTGCAGGGGACCTGTGTTTACAGTCAAATAAGTCTCCTCCTCCATCCTAAACCCCGCCCAATCACCTCTGTTGAGGGTAAGAAACACACTTGTGGCAGCGCAGCAAGAAAAATGTCAAGCGAAGATAAAATGAAAATAACACTTTTAGCAACATTTATTGTTCTATATTGATGGTAACAGTAATTAGGCAGTGCTATAACGATGAAATAAACACTTTTGAAATCGTTTTGAAGTTCTCAACTCCCCTACCACCCCTGCTTCATCTGCTGTGTTCCTTACTGCCATCTCCACCGAATGCAGTTGTAATTGGGGCTTCTTTTGCAACCTAAATGTTGCCAGTGGTTTTAAGAATTTTGACGTGTACTGTTTTTCTGGTGTGAGAGTAGATGACGTACAATGATTACATACAACATCAAGCTCCTGCGATCATGAAAAAACACTCAGCTAAAGCTGTAATAATTCAAGCAAATTACACTAGGTTGGGAAAAAAAAGTTTTAAAGAACAACTTTATTTAATTAACTAACTGTATCAAACATATTTGCAAGCTTGTGATCTCATACCTGCTTCCTGTTTTAAACTGTGGCAGTGAGAAATTCAGCCAGCTCAGTGCCCTAAATGTCTGTCTGAAGAAATGGCGTGCTTGTTCAGTATTTAGCTAATGTTATTCTGAACATTCATTTAGAACTGGGATGTAAAGATGGTATTGTGTGAGGAATAAGTGATATTAGTAGAACATATATGTGACGCGGTATGTCAAAAGCAGGCGGAATTGGGCAGAGCTACGAACAGAGGAAAAGCTGCAAAATGCCTTGGGGGTGAATTTTAGCGTTTTTGAGAATTTTGAACATTTATGATGCTACAAATATTAAAAATGTTCTGTAAAAGTTTCAAACTGAAATTTCATCGACAAAGTATTTTTTTAAGCACTTTTAGAGAGGCATGTCATTTCACAAAATGATGCCTTGTTCGAGATTTTGCTTGGAAATGACGCCAAATTTAGCGTAACTTCTAGCTCACTTGCTAACGTAAAATCGCATGATGATATTTTGCCAACATATTGGTTATTCAAACGGTATCTTTCTTGATGAAATAAACTATTAATTGATTATTAAAACAACAATAATCGTGAGCTTGTTTATGGATTACAACAGCCGCCCGATAATGGGCGCCCTTTCTTTGGCAGTCTCGTCTCATCTTAAAGACGTTAAAACGAAAAAAAAAACACGTTATTGGCTTAAAAGTTAACATCGTTTTTGTAAAGAAATAAATCCAATGCGATTGAGCCTATCTCTTTTAAGCCAATAAACGATAGTTGTCTCCCCTTTTTTGACATTACTGTCTCATCTAAAAGACGTTAAAACAAAAAACTACCGGTCACGTCTACATGTTTAATATTGTCTTAAAACTTAGTTTATCGTTTTGTGAAGAAATAAACCAATATCGACATCTTTCGGACTGTCAGGTAAACTATCCAGTTAGCCAGCTATTTTGCCAACATATTGGTTATTCAAACGGTATCTTTCTTGATGAAATAAAAGTATTAATTGATTATTAAAACAACAATAATCGTGAGCTTGTTTATGCACTACAAGAGCCGCCCGATAAAGGGCGCCCCTTTTTTGACAGTACTTTCTAATCTAAAAGACGTTAAAACAAAAAAACTACCGGTCACATCTACATGGTTATTGGCTTAAAAGTTAGCTTATCGTTTTGTGAACTTAATAAATATAATATGTTCAATGGTATGTGCCAGAATAATATCAGTATCGTATGTTGATCACAAAAATGTCTGGTTTCCGCCGGATAACAGGGTTCGGTACGCTAACATTGTTAACCAACTTGTTTTGTTTAAACTCAAACTTTAAAGGGCTATTTCTCAGTTTCGATGTTTCAGACGGTCCAATTTAAAATCTTAATAACTTCGCTTTGGAATATCCGATTTGAAAAAAGAAAGCGGAGTTGTAAAGTGCAAGGTCTATGTTTTACTAATATACCAATAACTCAAAATTGACCTCTTGCCCAATTCCGCCTGGTTTTGACATACCGCATCACATATTGTCTATCATAGCTAAGCTAGCTAATACCCTTGTAAAGTAAATTACTTTTTCATGAAGATACTACAAATATTATTTATTTTCTCAAATACAACATACACTGCCCGTCCAAAAAAAAAGTCGCACACTATATTTCGTTGGACCGCCTTTAGCTTTGATTACGGCATGCATTCATCATGGCATTGTTTCAACAACCTTATGCAACGTCACAACATTTATTTCCGTCCAGTGTTGCATTCATTTTTGGCCGAGATCTTGTATTTACGACGGGAGAGTCAAACCACTCTGTAAAGTCTTTTCCAGCACATCACAAATACTTTCAATGGGGTTAGGGTCAGGACTCTGGTGGCCAATTCATGTTTGAAAATGATTCCTCATGCTCCCTGAACCACTCTTTCACAATTTGAGCCCGATGAATCTTGGCATTGTCGTCCTGGACAATGATGGGATAACCTGGTCATTCAGTACATTCAGGTACTCAGCTGATTTAATTTTATTGCTGCATAATGTTGCTGAGCCTAGACCTGACCAATTGAAGCAACCACAGATCATAACACTGCCTCCAGAGGCTTGTACAGTGGGCACTATGCATGACGGGTGCAACGGCGACTTTTCTTTTGGACGGGCAGTGTAATATTACATTGTTTTTAATTTGATACAAAAGGTAGCCTACCCGACTTTGGCCATCTAGCTGACTAGCTGGATAGCTAGAGGTAACATTACAGGTCCAACAGAAAACAAGTGCAACTCCTTGTTAACTCCCCATTTCTAAAACCCTTGCAAAACTTTAGCTGTTCCTTTAGCTTGTTGTCTAATTTTGTTAACCGCTTCGCGCAAATGGCAAATCCTCACCTATTTAGGGGGTGCTCTGTTTAAGGCTTTATAACTGCAGGTGTGAGCATCACATAAACTTGGTAAATGGCTTAAATGAAACAAGACAGGTGTACCATTTACATTACAAACTTAGATTTGTTTATTTTCATAATTTAAGTCAAAATGAAGTGCCACAAATGCAAAGAAACGTTGGAAAAATGCAAAATAAAATTATTTTTCTGTAGTTTGCAACAAAATACTAAGAGCTACGTAAGTGAAACAGGTAAATATCTACATTTCCTGGATCATAAACTCCACATAAATGTCCACAAGTGTGCAAAATCAGAGGATGATATGCAGAACTACTAAATATCTATGATGCAAAATATAGGTAGTGTACCCTGTTGTCCATTAGTGTTACCAAATCTATCCAAATGGCTAAATTGTGCACTGCTCTAAACAAAATTATTATTATATATTTAACTACAAATCAACAGTTTTGCCTCATAAAACTCACTTTTGCATAATTTTCAAGTGGGAATTACTATATTCTCATCAGTATAGGGGGTAGATATCTATGGGTCCAAAACCCCTATGCAAAACATGTCATAAAATTAATTAAATTAGTTTTATCCATTATAAAGCATATACATTTGCTCCTTCTGATGGTTTAATATAAAAAACAATAGCATGCAAAGCCAAAGAATATGCGACCAAATATAAAAAATTTAAAGGCACAGTCAACTTAGTGTACGTAAACTTCTGACCCACTGGAATTGTGATATAGTGAATTAAAAGTGAAATAATCTGTCTGTAAACAATTGTTGGAAAAATTACTTGTGTCATGCACAAAGTAGATGTCCTAACTGACTTGCCAACACTATAGTTTGCTAACATGAAATCTGTGGAGTGGTTAAAAGCTAGTTTTAATGACTTCAACCTAAGTGTATGTAAACATCTGACTTCAACTGTATATACTGGAAATACTCATTCCAATTTACTGTTCGCAGATATGGGCTAGATGAATGCAAAATTTTTCTTGGAGTCATTATTCTCTTTAAAAAAAACTACAGATAAATGTGATCCCAGCTCGGGCATGAAGCAAAAGAATACATACTTTAGAGTACTGGACAAGTGATGTTTTATTGAGGTACAAGAGTGAATGATTAGGCTACGTATTTAGGTGTGTGTAACAGTGTGATGTCAACGTTTTCATCTTAAACCATCAGAAGGGGCAAATGTATATGCTTTATAATGGACAAAAAATATTTTATAAATTTTATGACATGTTTTGGAAAGGGTATTTGACCCATAGATATCTATCCCCCTATACTGATGAAAAGATAGTAATTCCCACTTGAAAATGATGCAAAAGTGAGTTTTATATAAATATATAATTATTTTATGATTTACAGCAGTGCACAATTTAGCCGTTTGGATAGATTTGGAGACACTAATGGACAACGGGGTACACCGCCTATATTTAGCATCATAGATCTTTAGTAGTTCTAACTTCTGCATATCCCACTTATGATCCAGGAAATTAATCGTTTTACCTGTTTCACATATGTAGCTCTCAGTATTTCATAGGGGTGGGCAATAAAGGTTGAAAAATGATTGAAAAATGTTCTGAAAAATCTATAAATGTAAGCTACCACATAAAGGGGCGAAACACATGCTGTCATTAAATGCGCCAGGCCATGTAACGTGCATCTCCAATCAAAAACCTCCATGGATTAATTGAAGCTTTCAATGCAATACATTCCCCTGTATATATTGTTTTCGTATTACTGTTTAAAACTGCATACAAGTGGAAAGTCAGTGATAAAACAGCCTTGGTATTACTATTTCTATTTTCTGTCCGTTGCTTCCCCAAACACAGGCAAGCAATGAACATGGTGAAATGTGCATTAAAAATGTTATGAGCCTGTGTAAACAACATTAAAGCCATTCGGCAAATAATTTCAACCGACACCGATCGCCCCACGCAGCCTTTGGAAGTTCACCCTCCCACCTCCGGTCATCTTGGTCCCCCCAATATTTGTATATCCCAGATTCAATTGTTCGCTATCTGGAGCTGAAGATGCCCGTGTCTGATATAATGTAGCCCGCATTTTTTAAAGTCTTGTTACGAACTATTCGAAGACGAATGGAAGTGAATGATATAAGGTGAGCAAATATACCGTTAACACATTATGAAATTATATTGTAAAAATGCTATGTAACATTAACTTGCTAGCTGACCATACAGCAGGTGGAAGAGGTTCCTTTCTAAGCTAGCTAATGTATCGTTACTCATGATGCTGCAAGTAGTCAGCTAGCAAGTTAATGTTACAGGGCATTTTCATAATATAATTTCATAATGTGTTAACAGTATATTTGCTCACCTTATATCACTTGCTTGGGTTCAATGTTGTTTATAACACGTTCTGTGATAACACCAGACTCAAAAAATTCTTCGGTGTAAGCCATCATCTCTCCCATTCTCTCCTCCAGCAACCACTCAACTCTGTACAAAACAAAATCGTCAATGGCTGTTCCAGACTGTATTTGGTGTAACGTTAATAAAACAATAATTTCGTCCAGAATTATATCACAGTAACTCATCGCCAAGTTGTCAATAACTTAACTAGCTAATAACATAGACCATAAAAAATAAAAGTTTCGGTTGGACGTGCAGATTCACCAGAAAAGTCGCGAAGATCGAGCATTGATTTCACTGATGGGGCGGGTGCGGGGTGGAGCCTTTGATTGGCAGGTGCAAGTCAGTGTGGAAGAAAATTCAGGTATGAAAACTAATCATCCAGAATGTGTCTAAATATTATTGGTATAAACAGTAATTACATAATCCTGGTAGGCATTGTGCAGGGTGTAAGGGCAGGGCAGTGCCCCTCATCTTCCACCCAGGTATTCTTACAGATAAATACATGAGAAGGAATGATGAGGCCTAAAAACTATATATGACCACTATATTTGATTATACACAATGTATTGTATATTTGTATATATATGATACATATGTATATGGATATATATACTGTATATATATGTGTGTGTGTGTCACAACAGACTGCTGTATGGCCAGAGTAAATGCCCTGTTTTGACTTTATGTAAGCATGATATTCTGTGCCGGGCATCACCTTATGACACGCTTACATAAAGATGATATTCTGTATAGGGGGGTTTGGGCCAGTTCGTTAAACAAGTCTAATGTTCCTCTCAAAACCAGAACCAGCGCACACACCTACTGTATATACTCACACATAGGCCTCTCACTAATAAAGACACACAGGCAGACATACACACATTGGAATCAGGGGCCCAGTCACATTTTTAATTGCTGTTGGAAGGATCTGAGCGAGAGAAGACTCTCTCAACCTTCCAGAAAGTTCCGCCTAGCTTATCAAGCTGAAGTGTCAAAAACAAGATATATATTCACGCAGATGTGCTCATTCATTTACAAAAGGCCTTCAGTTACCTAGCCTGGGCGTTTTCTAATCTAGATGGTGTCAAAATGAGATATAGTCACAAGTATGCGTTCATTTTCTTACAAAAGACTATTCAGATGCATTTATAGGTATTTTTCTGCTTTAAAATAGAGGGATATGGACACGCACATAGGCAAAATGAACACACACACTTCTTTAAGTCTAATGCTTCTGGCTGCAGACCTCTCGAAGGCCAGGAGGCCCAGCTTGGGGGTTTTTTGTCTGATATGTTCAAGGATGGAGAGGAAAAAGTTTTAAAATGAGTGTATGTGAACATTCAATGATTATATTAGAGAAAATGTTGGCTTATATTTCTTAACGCATTCACGCGTACACAGTGGTCTGTGGAAATAAAACTTACAGTTTGTCTTGAGTTTGTCAGATTGAAGGGAGCAATAAGTATTAATTTATATCTGTGAGGGCAACAGAGCTATTCAGTGTGTCCTCACAGTAGTCGACTGCCTGATGTTCTTTTCACAAACTGATCACTGATTGCCACCATAGGCTGTATGGAAATACAGTAACTACAACATAACACAAGTACTATATATCATATCTTGGGAACACTGTTAGATCGATATAAACAGGTAAAAGTTTGCATAACAAGTAAATTATATCAAAGGTTCTCAAAATTGGTAGATGAAAATTAACCGCAATTTGATCTGGTCCACAGTTGGTCTCTTCAATTTCACTTTACTGTTCACATATGCTGTAGAAACACTTCCCTAAACTAATCCTAAGGAACTCATTAAGTGCTTTCTGGCAGTGAAGGAGAAAACTAGTGTTTTGTACGACTTAGAGGAGATAATTGTGTCAAGTGACCAGTGCTTTCTAGATTTGTCGTAAAAGTATTGAAATGACACTGATTAAAGGGGAAATGTGGTGAGCTGTACTGTAAAACTGTGTTGCTAGTAATGGAATTCTGTAAGAATTATCTATTGTACAGTTACACTACATATTCCAGAGAGATTTGTTTGTTCCATAACCTGAAACTCAGCTGTTGTTTGTATCACACAAACTATTGTTAATGCTTACTAATATGGTGTTTCATATTTTGCATTTTAAATGTAAGGGGAAATTAACTACAGCCAATAGTCCCTGCATTACGTGTGTCATATGCATTTAGTTCATTTTTGGTTTCTGAGTGTATTCATTTCTGTTACTTTATTGTACTTTTATTGTTTTAACCTAGTAGATCATTGTGATGATCACTTATTGAACTAGAATGGTCAAACCATGGCCAGGCCATTTCCATAAATGCAGTATAAATAAATGCCAGATGTAATGCTTAATCCAGCAGAGGTCAATGTTGTACCATGAAAAAGAAAAGGGCATGGGGACCCCAGGTGTAGGATTTCAGAGTGTTGGACTTGCACAGTGGGAGGAGGCGTGGTTACGCCCCAAATAGGAAGAGATAAGGACAGGATAAAAGGCCTGGTAATTCTGACAAAGGGGGCCTTTTTACGATTGCTGAGATTGAATATGTGTTGGTCTGCGCAGACCAGCTTGGGGGTTTTTTGTATGTCATTATTGAATCATATACAATAAACCAAATTGCATCAGACTCTGAAGATCATGGTTGTTTTTCTTGAAGAAACACTCAACTGTGTGGGAGAAACTCCCCAGTCCATCTGGCCCGGACTGGGGTCATATTTTTCTTCAACATCAGGCTTTAAAGTAAATGCACACATCTCAAAGTGAAAAGGCAACTGTCTAATTAAATGAAAGCATGGCATCAAACAGGAAACTGGGAAGCATCGAATGGCAGATTTGATGTGGTGGTTTGTTAATTCATGTGTTGAGTTTTCACTATATGTGGTCTTTTGTTAATTCACTTGTTGAGGTTTCACTATACGGTGTGGTCTTTAATTAATTCACGGGTTGAGTTTTAACTATACAATGTGGTCTTTTGTTAATTCACTTGTTGAGTTTTCACTATACAATGTGGTATTTTGTTATTTCTTGTGTTGAGTATTCACTATACGATGTGGCATTTTGTTATTTCATGTGTTGAGATTTAAATATATGATGTGGTATTTTGTCAGTTGATATGGTCTTTAGTTAATTAATGTGTTGAGTTTTCACTATAAGATGTGGTCGTTTGATATTTGAATGTGGCACGAAATAGCTTCCATATTGATGACTTAGAGCTATTAACCAACCATGTGTTCCATACTGTTCCAGTGTAATTTACAGCTAAATCTAGTCCCACCCCCCAATTTCCATAGAGATCCATTCAAATGCAGAGATGCATTTTACATACTGTCCCAACTTTTCTGGAATTGGGGTTTGTACATTAATAATCACATTGCAGCCTTTGCACTGATCTGAACGGCCCTAGCTAACACTAGCTAAAAATTCAAGTAATACAGGACAATTGGGACACAGCACATGGGATATAGCCTAGATAGCCACAAACACAGATAAAGAAGAGATGAAAAAAGCTAGAGAATTATACATCATATTGTATTAAAATTAAATTACAAAATAATAAGTACATTTTCTCTGAATGTACTGTATGTTCAAATACAATACCATTGGCTTACCTTTATTGGCTTTATTTCACTTTTGAAAGAAAAATTTTCTTTCTGGTTCGTATTGATTTGGAGAAACTCGTCAAGCCATGTGATGTGGAGTCATAGGATAAGTACAAATTTTAGGGTACCAGAAATTTGTTGAATAGATACGAATGGGTTGTGAGACCAGGTTATTGTACATCTACTTCCTTCCTACTACTATAAGTATTATCCATACCAACATTATTTCTTTGTTTTGCACAGATGAACACTTCATTTTAAACTGCTGAATTTCAGGTTGACATATCAGATGGTCACATGCTCAATTATTTATCTTGGTCCTACTTAAGCCTAAAATCATTTTATATTGAGGAAACATTTTGAGACTCTAGGTGAAATATTCTGAGCTTCTTTATATTTTTTCATTTGTTTCATGTCAATCACAGTCATGTCCTATCTCCGTAGGATATTTCCAAAAGAAATCTACTGAGCCCACGTGATCAGGTAGCTGTGATTACACCTTGTCAGAGGTCATCCTGCCCAGTGGAATGTGGCAGTGATAAGGCCTAATGAAGAAAATGTCTGCGTGTGGTGAATTTGCTGACCACTTGTGGAAACCAGGCTCCTGCAAGAACTGCTTCCGCCCCAGTAGCGCCCACCGCTCCAACAGTAGTTTGGTCCATGCCAAGGCCAGTGCAGATACAGATGAAGATAACTGTCTGAACCACTCCACCTCCTGCTCAAAACCCACAATTGCAGTCAGGCCTACTGTGATGAACCCTGACACTTTGGACATGTTGACAGATGTCAACATGAACACTGAACAGGTTAGACCTCAGTATTTTGTTATTGCTTTCTGCATGCTTGTTCCAAGGTCTAAAATGTGAAAGGTTTCTAACATAAGAAAAGCAGCAGGTGGTCTCATTAACTACACTGTCCTATAAAATTATATCTGGTATTTCTCATGGGTGGCTATAAAATCCATAGTATAAGATGGGCTTTATTTCTTTTGAGAGGCAGGTTTGCAAAGCTATAAAGCTTACTGATTGACACTAGAACTATAAACGATAAATGTCACTCACAGGTTTTTATGCTCATCAACAAGTTATAGGTTTTTAAATAGGTATTTGATTTCTGTTTCAGGACAACCAGAAGTATGTAATTGACAAACTCAGCCTAATGGAGATGTTAGAACTCGCTCCCTTCTATAGAGGCAAAAACGGCTGCAGCAAAACTATGAAAGAGGTTGTTATGCAAAACACAGCCTCAAGGAAAATGGACTACCTTTGCAGATTCTCCTGTAATACACTGTCCTTGTCAGCCCATAAGGATGAGTCACTATTCATCAGCAGCATCCAGGAGGAAGGACACAGGCCCCTCGGTTTGAAGGAGAATGGGGCCAGCAGTGGATTCAGGCTTCAGGTGACTGATCCTGTGAAAAGCAACAGCCACACAAGGGGTTCTATACAGGAACCTGAGAGAACAACATCCTCCTCAGGAAGCTCTGATGGATACAGAGGCATTGCTTCTGCTGGGCTGACTGGACAGAAGCAGGAAGCAGCCCTAGCGATTGCCATCGGCAGTGTCACCACTGCCCCCACCAGCCCTGTCAGATCCAGGTACAAAGAGCCCCCAAATGCTTCTGACAATTTGACTCTGGAACACAACTGTAGCTGTGCCAGCTCCTTTGCTGAGCCGACTGGTGCATCAGACTTCTGCTCTTACCCCAGCCGTATGGACTCGTGCAGTTGCTTGAAAGGGCAGTCCTGGTCAGAGAAGCCCCAAACATTGCTATTTTTACCCAGCTTGCCCTCAGAGACCAAAAGCAGTACAATGAATTCTGAGCCCATTTATGCTGAGAGCACCAAGCGCAAGAAGAAAGCATTTGTGGGGCGCCCTTCCCAGCACTGTTCAGCCCTGGATGGGGAGCTGGCTGTGGATAGCCAGAGGGCCAAAAATAATACCGTGACTGGTAATACAGGACAGCCAAACAGTCAGATTCTTTACCTGAAAAGTTCAGGTTCACCTGTAAGCATACTGTTTCCACACAGTTCCACCTCCTGTAAAGACTCCAGGTGTTGCAACTTTCAATGTTGTTGTAGCAACACAGAGGCAAACACAGGTTCTTTCCGGTCTAGACCTCAAATCAGCCCTCCCATTCCCCCCAAGAGGAGCTCTCCCAAATTTGAGACTGCATGCCTCTCTCCTTCACCTCACCCAGAGGTGCACTTATATCCCAGTGTCCCCACACAGTTTCTCTATCTGTCTCAAACTCGAAACAAGGCCCAGGGGCAGGTTCACACTCCTATCCCTCCTATCCCTGCTGTGATGGCACTGGAGCCGAGAAACACTCTGCATACTGCCCAAATTGAAGAGGAGGAAGGGGGCAAGGAAACGGTGCCTCAGTGTGGAACGCCCAGATACACCAATGCAGCCACTGTGTTAGAGCCACAGGATTGGTCTCCCACAGTACATAGCAAGGAGAGCACCCCACCCGGCACTGCTCACAGTGGTGTCAGTCAGCTGTGCCTGGACAAACATAAAGGGAGCATGTTAGCCAACGGCACATCCTCTACTGCAACCCTGAGAGAGGGGAAGACCAAGACTCATGACACCATGCCACCTCCACCACCTCCTAAGAAGCACCACAGGTCAGTTCCATCTTTTAATGTCAAGTTATTACTGGTTGAAATTTAATTAAATTCAATTTATTTTGTGTAGCGCTTTTTACAGAGAACTGTCACAAAGACGCTGTACAGAGAAACAGAAGGAGAATTGGCAAAAACCAGGCCTAAAACCCCAAACTGCAAACGAGGTAAAAACACTCAACGGTGGCGAGAAAAAACTCCCGCTGGGAAGAAATCTCGGAAGGAACCTGGCTAGAGGGGGAGCCCATCCTTCGCTGGCCAGCCCGGTTTAAACTAATAATTTACATACGAGTAGTAACAACAGCAGGTGACAGATCCATAACATTAGACCTCTGTATTATTAACACGATCATGTTACTATGGTTAACATCTTAACTCCTTTGCATAGAAGGTGACGCCGGCGGGACCTTTTTGCTCTACTGAGACATTCGTTGGTACTGCACCAAACTATTAGTGGAAATCACAAACTCTGTGTTTTAACTTTATTGGTAGACGATTCGTGACGATTTCTGCCGAATACAGAGTTTCTAAGTGTCACTATTTCCCTGTAGCAAGTCCATTTAACAAGCAACCCCCACCTAGTCTATACCTACCCATGCGTGACATAGTGGACAATAGCGTTTATGTTTGAGTTCATAAATATATTTATTCATCATATAAAATTTGAATTCTGTCATAGCAACAAGATAAACCCAACAATAGCCTGATCGTATGCCAGAAAAGCCGTGAAAAGCCCTGCTCACTCAAATGCAAAATAAACTCTGAAAGTTCTACCATGTATTCTACTAGCAATATATACTACCAAATATGAAATAAATACTCGCTACCAACAAAACGTTCACCACAGGTTCGCAGTTACGCAGTAGGTTACAGGAAAACATATCCCATTTCTCAGGCACAGACAAATACAGTTCTAACGCAAAATATCACCTGGTTAACATCGCGTTGTTACATTAATGTAAAAAAAAATTATAAATTCTATAAATAACTGTGCCATTGGGTACATGTTTTAATCTCACACAAATGCCGACAAAAACATTAGTCTGTGTGGAGCCTTATGCTGTGCTCTTGCGGTCATTTATGACTCACTGCGGAAACCGAAGCTTCAACGCTCGCCTCGGCCAAGATTTCTTTATTATGTCTTCATTCATTTCTTCACTTCAGCTCTGTTCACTTTATCCTTTTCACACATCACACATAACACAATATTACCATAAAATTACTTACTACGAAAATTAAGAATTTACGATAATATAACCTACAAAACCCTAATGGGTTCAGGTTTACATACCATCAATTCAGCAAAGACATCTGTTTCATGGTTAGTCACTTAAAAAAGAAATTACAATAGCCTCCGAACATGTCATAGTCTACTTCTGCAGACAATGTCTATTGCAAACACTATATAATAATAATATAACATAAATAATGATTATTTGTGGTAGGCTACCTTCTTTGACAGTCGTATTGTCTTTTTTTCTCATGCAAAGATCTCTGGGAAATAGCTTTGCCTGAGAAATTTGAATGTCAGTCAGCTGGTCAGGAAATTGAGGAAAACTAACCAAGAGTTTAAAGGAAACTACTACCAGAGACCGTACACTCTTTGCTACTACTACGAAGCGAGTCAAAACGCCTTAACATACGTCCATTGCAGTACAGAAAACTAAACTACACCTGCATGGTAGCCTACGGTTGGTAAGTTACCACGAAGGCCAAACGATTTACCCCAGGTAACACAACCGGAAAAAATATCGCCTACACTGAAGCTGTACTGGACATAGGCATAGCCTATGTGCAGATACGTTTTGGCCTTCTGTTTACTGTGCCTGGCTTTGATACAGGAGTTCCCTGGTTACAGCCTCGGTAAAGATTTATTTATTTATTTTTCTTCACGTTACTTTTACTAGGCTGTTGCAGCTATGCAAAATAGTGCTTTGTAGGCTATGCGTGCATTACTAGGCTACGTCTACCGTGTAGGCAATACAACCCTTTAACCTTATTTACTTTGGCCCTCCAGAGGTAATTTCCACGTAGTTTGTAGGCTAGGCTACTAGTTTTATTTAAATGTCAATATCTCAAAAAATATTCCATGCACATCCATGATTTACAGTTCGAATTGAAGAAGAAGCTGTATTCAGAAATTTGCAAAAAAAAACACATTTATTTCAGAATAGTCACTAGTAGCTATATTCATAATAACCATAACATAATTAGCCTAATGTATTTAAATATGTTTAAAAAAAAAAAAAAAACATACAAAACCGCGTGTGTTTCTACACAATGACAGCAACGTATAGTGCGATAGATGGTCGCTGTGGAAATGTGGATTGTAGCTACGGGACTTTGGCGAAATGTAACAAGATAAACTCTTATGGGTTAATCAGAAAACTGCTGTAGCTGAATATACTGGTAAGTACTTGCTTTCCTAAACATATTTATACGAGAGATTTTGTAGAAAAATTTGGTGTTTTCTAAACCGAAAGTGCATCAGGTACTGTATATAGTACAGTAAGCAAGGGAAAATGGCGAATGCTCATTTGTACAACGTTTAAAAAAAATATTATTGTTTCTATACGTGAACATGATTTTCTTAGCATGTATAAACGGTGCATTTTACAGTCTGTGGCTGTGGCGACAGGATCGGTCGTAAGTCAGAATTACATTTTAGACGAACATGAATACTGTAATCGAGATGGATACGTCTCAACCACTAGGGGTGTATAAACACAAAGTTTATACAGTTCAAATAGGCTACATACCGTCATGCAGTTAGAATTACTGCAACTTTAATTTAGTTGTAGTTCCTGGTAGGCTAAAGCACAGAATTCACGCCTTTGTCTTTCTTTGAGCTACAATGCATGCGTGTGTCTGCATGTATTCTGCATGTCTCTCTTGATGTTATTATGTTCATGCATTATCATCATTAGTTAGCTACCAAACACATTACATTAGTACACAAAAAAAGTGATATCTCACAAAAAAATACTTTTTCAATGTAAAAAATGCCAAGTTACTCACGCATAGCCTACAAAGCACTGGCTGTAAGTCCTTCATTCCAACTTGCAAAAACTAGGCCTGCCTTTAAAAGTATTGATATCAAAATGTGGCCAAGTTACAACTAACAATATTGCCTATCGTAGCTCACACTAATTAAACTAGCTCTATTCCAAAGCAATGCTATCCAAACTTTCATAAATTATTTAATGCAACTTGGCCCTGAGAGCAAGTGGAAACCGCGGCATTAAAATTGTATGATTGAGGAAGAATAATGTCATTTAGCTTACATCTATTTATGTGAATTGGCTGTCTTTTACCGATGCAATTCATGTCATACAAACACATTCACACACGCGCGCATGGCACGGTGGCCAAAAAACACACACACGGCCAACTTTACATGCCTTTACATGACCAATCAATATGTGACCAAGCCACAAATGAATAGAATAGAATATGAAAATAATAAATGTCCTACCTCTCTCCATCTCTCTCTTGCAACAAGGCAGTGTAGCGTAAATTCTTCCCAGCGTATTATTTTTCCCACTTCCAGGTCCGTTGCTTGACTGTACTGTCTCGCTAGCTACTAGCATCTAGCACTGAACTGATAATTAAGCCTCCCCCATAGGGGGTGGCTTATACCAGTTGTTGGGTTTCTTTCTACATTGATTTCCTGCAGGAATTATATGCATCATCAGACTCCCACCCACTAGTTCAAAACCACTCTCAAAAATGTTTTATTTATTTATTTTTTTCCTTCTGGCCGGTTAATTTTGTGGCGGCGGAATCCCTGGAACTAGTCCTTGTACATCAGACCTACTTTTCCAAGATGGCCGCCCTACCGGACAAAAACACGTTTTTGCTGATAACTCGAGAACTATATATCAGATCGGGACAAACAAAGTATCAACTTGAAGCTTGACTCAAATAACATCTATATAGGTCAGAGGTCAAGGTCAAGGACATATGGCCAATTGAAAAAGAGGTGCGACAAAAATTCGACAAAAATTGGCACTCAAATTTTGTGGAGGCAGAACCTCAGAAACCACAAGATCCTGGAACTAGTCCTTGTACATCAGAGATGTATATTTACTGAAGTTGTGCTACATCTATTTGTTTTGTGACCGTAACCTACTTTTTGTCCGATAGGGCGGCGATCTTAGAAAACATGTTTTTGCTGATAATTCGAGAACTATATCTGATTGGGACAAACAAAGTATCAGCTTGACGCTTGACACTGGGCACATATTTCTCAAATGACAACTATATAGGGCAGCGGTCAAGGTCATATGGATACATTCAAAAAGAGGTGCAACAAAAATTGGCAGGCTTTCTGTTGGCGCGTTTGCGGCCCAAGGATCGGGGGTTCGATCCCCGGTCCTGCCAGATCCGAGTATGGCCGGTGCCTTGAGGGAGCGGCAATTGGCGGCCGCTCCCGGGGTGGGGGGAGGGACTCAAGACAGCCCTGGGAGAAATGGACTCATGGTTAGGAGCTTGAGGAGTCGCGCCCTGAAGAAGCCGGACAAAGGGGTTGTAGCGACGATTCTCTAGCGGTTGCTACACAGGGGAATTGAATTGTATAGTGTCCAATTGCCTACCAAATTGGGAGAAAAAGGGGAAAATGAAGAAGAAAAAAAAAAAGTCTATATATACTCATGGTTTGCATTAAATCCATGCCATAGTGTAAATAGGTGAAATGCATATAGCCCGGTTATTCAATCTGGACATGAACATACTTTCAACATGGATTTCAACTTAACAGCCTAGCAGAATGTACCCATCTCAGTGTCCCAACATATCTACATATTTATAAGGCATAGTTCTCCTGTGGTGAGTCATGGTCTGCAATATAAAAGGGACTTATATTGAAATTAGAATTGCAGTGCATTGGGAAGAAAAACAAACCAAGGCAGTAGAAGGTCAGACGGGGAGGCTTTTTTCCTGATCACTCACAGAATTTCTAGTTTATCATTATTATTTTGTGAAATTGATTCAAAAAGAATCAATGGGTAATATATGTTGCATAGATCTGTATATTCCTGTCTTTATCAAAATGAATGGGGCTCTTTCATAAAACTGCATTATTTCAAGGAAACCTTGACCACAATGCATCCACTAAAGCCTGAAAAGTGCAGTTGTGAATATCATGCAATATCAAATGGTACATGTATCTTTCTAGATCCTACTTCCAAAAATTGTATGGAATGTCAAAGTAGGAGTTTTTCCAACATGAAAATCACTGCTTATGCTGCCAACTGCAATGATTTGTTGACTTCTGGTTGAAAAGAACTGCTGATGGAAAATGACTATAAAATTCCTCACATGCCACCGCCTCAGCTAAGCTTCCCCAATGAGATCTTTAGTATTCTTGCTGTGGGTCATCTGCTTTCTTCTGCCTCTGTCCAGCTCAGACAATGTCACACTACATCTCGTCTGCTGCCCAAATATTTTGTGAAGGAAATGTAATACTTTCCAGTGTTTGGCAATGGGAAAATCATTTCAAATCCTGATTTGAATGACAGGGTCTGAGAGAATCTATGCATTGTTGTGAGACTCCATAGAGTGCAATGTATCAGAAATAAAATTAATTTAACCAGTTGGTGGAGGCTAACAGAAACCTCTAAAAACACAGTGTGCTATGATCTTGAAGCACAGTAGATTTGTACATTTGAATTAATTTAATCTGACATTTGTCCTACTTTCTTGTTTTGATTAAATAAATGGACAAGTTCCATTTTGTTGTAAATTAAGTATTTAATGTGGTGGTGAAATATGCAACTATAGAATTCATCTAACTAGAGTACAGTTAATTATTAGGAAATTTTGCCAATTGCACAAAATTAGGGAAACAAGATATGGAGCCATTCCAATCATGAATGAAAATGATATTACATCCTCCTTTAAGATTACCCCGGAGGGTTATGATAAACTGAAAACAACTTTGCCTCTCTGGTTACAGAGTGTCCAGTAAGATGAACAAGCCTACCTCTGACCTAGAGAAGACCACCTGGAATGATTCTGTGGAGAGCTTTGCCCAGCCTCTTAGGATCCTGCCTGGAGGCTTGACCACCACAACCTTTGAGGGTCTGGGCTCCATTCCCAGGATCTTTTCTGATGGTGGTAAGTGTGGCCCTTATCTCAGAATTTCCTGTGGCCCATCACATGATCAACAGTGGCAGCAACAGACTCATTTCAATCCGTAGTATGCACTTTCAAACTATACAGAGAGCACTATTCATGTCTTTGTGTCATCACGCGTGGACTACTGCAATTCACTTTTTACCTGCCTCAGCAAGTCCTATCTGGACCGTCTACAATTGGTCCAGAGTGCTTCCGCCAGGCTGTTGACTAGGTCCAGGAAGACCTGTCATATTACTCCTATCTTGGCCTCCTTACACTGGCTTCCTGTCATTTTCAGGATTCAGTTCAAGGTCATGGTCATTACTTATAGAGCCCTCCATGGTCAGGCACCTACATATCTTTGTGATCTGCTCCACCCTTATGTTGCCAGCAGGTCACTGAGGTCGTCTGATCAGGGCCTACTGGTTGTCCCGCGCACAAGGCTCAAGACCAAAGGCGACCGAGCCTTTGAAACGTTGGCCCCTAAGCTGTGGAATGCCCTTCCACAGGACTTAAGAGCTGCAGCCTCTGTGGACATTTTTAAGGTGCAACTAAAGACACATCTGTTTAGACAGGCATTTGTCTAGCCATGCATGAATGTATCTCTGTGTTGTTATGTCCTGTCTTGTGATTTATTGTAACTTTTATCTGGATGTTTTTGTGTATTTTAATTCCTGTGAAGCACTTTGGGACTTTTGTCTATGAGAGGTGCTATATCAAATAAACATTACTTACTTACATTACTTACACTACTAGGCTACAATAGAATAGTATAGAATAACTTTTATTTTCCCGTTAGGGAACTTCAGTTGTAGCCCCAGCAACAACAAAAAAAGACAGACAGTGGGGCAGACCCACAACACACAAACAAACATATCAAATAAAGACATTAAATAGAATAATTGCATTAATCAAACTAATTAAGTGAATTAAAGTGGAATATGGCCATGATTAAAAATAGCCCCCGCTGTCCCGAGATGTCCAGTCTCATTAAGCAGTCGAACACACAAACTCCGCCTCCACGACTTTCCTCCATACACGCAGTGTCGCGGTCTCTGTACACTGTCAAAACAGAGCACCGAACTGTGTCAACCTTCCCAGTCGTTGCCTCACTCCTCCCCCGCATTATCTTCTCCTTCTCTTCCCTGGTTGCCTCCCGAAGACTGCCTGCACTCCCGGATAAGTCCCGACATCTTCAACTCCGGTGAAGAGTGATGGTAAACTTTGTTGATGCAGATCCAACGACATTCCCAAGCATAATGTGAATGAGTCTCCATGGTGACGACCACAAACTAGACAATTCGTCAATATTATCAAAACAAGCAGCAGGAGTGCCCAGAAAAATCTCCAGCCTGCTTCCTCGTCCCACAACAGACACACAGCGCATGGAAAAAACAAAAGACAAAAGACCAACACAACAAAATACTGTAGGGAATATTCATTTAAATCTATACACGGGGTACCAAAAATGTAGGGGACATACCTCTATATTTATACACGGGGCATCACTTATGTACTGCGATACGCCACTACCATCCTTATACAACTGGTGGCATGGTTTTTGTATAATAAATCAGTCTCATAAAATGTATTATTCTCTAAAGAGAATATACTAACTAAAAATGGGTAACTTGAATTAATAATTAAATTACCAATAAAATTACACATTAATAATTGTCTTAGCCAAATCACAATATCATGTACTCAGTTGATACCGAATTAATATAAATGATCCAGCTAGAAGGTGAAGGCATTTTGGGGAATCCCTGCGATTAGCTTTGGCTGATTCAGTTCACCACAAGAGCAACATTAATATATGCAATCTTGGATAAATGTAATAGTTTATTGAACACAAAGTACCAAACAGAGCAAAGCACCAATTCACTACTATAATGTACAACAAACTATGTGTGTGTGTGTGTGTGTGTGTGTTCTCCTGCTTGTGGGGGGTTGCCTCAGCTACATGTTCAGAGAGAACAAAGAAACTAAAATGGAGGGAGGTTTGAAACTAGCTAATGGTGGCGCATGAACATACCATACACAGAGGGGATAGCCGTAAGCTTATCAATGCGTGTGCGTTGAGATCAGCGTGCAGTGTTAATATTACGGCTGGTTAGTGTTTAAAGACAGATCACATGCAAGATACGTTCTGTGCGTGAACTCAGCGCGGTGGATGGCTTACAGCCATCCAAAGTAAAATGGTAACACAAAGCTTTTACAGAGCACACATTAAACATTCAATAGCAGTTACATACATCCAGTCGCAAACATGTTGCGGTTGCTAACTAATACGCTATTGCCCATGTTACAGCCTTACTTGAATTAAAGTCTGTTAAATGGTTTCTCCGTTGGATTGGACTCACAATGAAAAGGGGAAATCCGGTTGCCCAATCCTGTGGTTGCAGTTCGTAGTGTTGTGATAGATAGGGGAAACGTCCGCCTCATCTTGGGTCCCTGGAACAGGTTTCTTTCCTCGTCAGGTTTGCAGTTCGTACGGATGGATAATGGAACCGGTCGCATTATTTCTCCCGAACTATGCAGCGTCATCCTACTGCAGACCGCTTGCCTCTTTGGGGGACTCACCGGCGGTGCTGTGCTGCAGGATCAGGGGGGCAGCGTGGTCCGCTTGGTGGTTCTTCTTCACCACCGGGTGCTCGCGTTGCCTCCTTGCGTCTCGTCTCTGGTCCTCCGTGGCCGATAGCCGGTGGTAGATGAGCCCGCCTCGCTCGGTTGGGTCGGCGTTACGGACGGCCGATGCTTCCTGTGGAGCGAGGGCTCGTCCCCGGGCGTGCAGGCTGCACGGGGCCGTGAGACGAGACAACGTTGAGCGGACAACTGGACCGGAAGAAAACTGCGGGAAGAACCGGCTGTGTTGCCCCTATTATAAACTTTATTGTCAGTCGCGCATTCCGCTGTGCAGTATCACGTTTCAGTGTGGAAATCACAACTGGTACAACGTCCTACGTCACTTCCAACATGGAGGAGGAGCCTCCTGTGGACTGCATGGAATTGTAGTTCCTGTTGTCCCTACAATACATTCAAATTAACAAATACGAACACGAGAGACAGCTGGACTATATGTCGCCATTACAGCGCCACGTGACGTATACAGAATGTAATAAAAACTGCCTATTACCATTTGAGAAATGTTGCTGAAGTTAGACCTGTTCTCACTCAAGATGACACAGAAAAATGAATGCACACATTTATTATGAGCAGGCTCAACTATTGTAACGCATTATTCTCTGGGCTTCCTAAAAAGGCAATAGGTCACTTGCATTCTTCAGAATTCTGCTGCTAGGGTCTTAACTAAAACCAGGGAGAGAGCACACATTACTCCCATTTTAAAGTCCCTACACTGGTTACCTGTAAATTTTAGAATTGATTTTAAAATACTTTTACTCGTTTTCAAATCAGTCCATGGACTTGCACCGGGTTATATTGCAGACTTACTTCCTAAATACACTGCCCGTCCAAAAAAAAAGTCACCACCTGGATTTAACTAAGCAAATAGGTAAGAGCCTTCCATTGGATAATTACTGCAGTGATTAATATGTTTCAGCTGGCAACAAGTTATTTAACCCTAGCTGATGCGGTGAGTAGCTTCTCATTTCTTAAACAACCATGTCGGAAGACATATCCTGTGGTCGTGGAAAGGATGTTAATCTGTTTCAGAAGGGTCAAATTATTGGCCTGCATCAAGCAAAGAAAACAACTAAGGAGATTGCTGAAACTACTAAAATCGGGTTAAGAACTGTCCAACGCATTATTAAAACCTGGAAGGATAGTGGTGAACCAATATCTTCGAGGAAGAAATGTGGTTGAAAAAAACTCTTGAATGATTGTGATCGGAGATCACTTAAACGTTTGGTGAAATCATATCGTAATAAATCAACAGTAGAACTCACGGCTATGTTTAATAGTGAAAGTAAGAGCATTTCCACATGGACAATGCGAAGGGAACTCAAGGGATTGGGAATAAACAGCTGTGTAGCCCTAAGAAAACCACTGATCAGTGAGGCTAATCGGAAAAAAAGTTTTCAATTTGCTAGGGAGCATAAAGATTGGACTCTGGAGCAATGGAAGAAGGTCATGTGGTCTGATGAGTCCAGATTTACCCTGTTCCAGAGTGATGGGCGCATCAGGGTAAGAAGAGAGGCGGATGAAGTGATGCACCCATCATGCCTAGTGCCTACCGTACAAGCCTGTGGGGGCAGTGTTATGATCTGGGGTTGCTGCAGTTGGTCAGGTCTAGGTTCAGCAACGTTATGTGCCCAAAGAATGAGGTCAGCTCACTACCTGGATATACTGAATGACCAGGTCTTTCCATCAATGGAGTTTTTCTTCCCTGATGGTACGGGCATATTCCAAGGATGACAATGCCAGGATTCATCGGGCTCACATTGTGAATGAGTGGTTCAGGGAGCATGAGACATCATTTTCACACATGGATTGGCCACCACAGAGTCCAGACCTCAGCCCCATTGAGAATCTTTGGGATGTGCTGGAGAAGACTTTGTGCAGCGGTCCGACTCTCCCATCATCAATACAAGATCTTGGCGGAAAATGAATGCAACTCTGGACGGAAATAAATGTTGTGACATTGCAGAAGCTTATCGAAACGATGCCACGGTGAATGCGTGCCGTACTCAAAGCTAAAGGCGGTCCAACGAAATATTAGAGTGTGCGACTTTTTTTTTGGACGGGCAGTGTATGTTCCTAGAAGAGCCCTCAGATCCTCTGACTCACTTCTTTTAATATTTCCTAAATCACAGACTAAAACATATGTATTGCTTTCTTATTTATATATTTATGTTTTTATGCTTTTGAAAGGTGGATCTAAATCTTTCAATCTGTTTACATTTCAAATGGTCCCCGCCTCTGGAATAATCTCCCACCCGCTTTAAGGGCAACTGAAAATGTAGACATTTTTAAATGTCAACTCAAGACACACCTTCTTAGTCTCGCTTTTACCTAGGGACATTCATGGACAATTTTTCCCGTTTTTCCTTTTTTATTTTATTTTATGTATGTATTGCTTTCTTATTTATTTATGTATTTATTTATGTTTTTATTTGTTTTATTGTTTTTATAGTTTTTTATTTATTTTTATATAGACTTACAGAATATTGATTATTGATTTTATTATTGATTGACTTTTAATAATGTAAAGCGCATTGCACTGCAGTAAATTGTACGAAATGAGCTATACAAATAAAGATTGATTGATTGATGGATTGATGATCTGCTGTTTTGGGGGTTTCTGGTCATCTCCTGTTTGTGTGGAGCTGCCCGTGCTCCAGAGCAGTACCTACAGCAGATCCATTCATAATTATTATTACTAACAAAAAACGAAGTTTTAAGTGTGGCTTGGTCAAAGGACGCAAAAGACAGGAAATTCAAATGAGCACCACCAAGCCAAACTTCAGCACCCTACACTATCAGGGATTTCCAGCACTCCGTTTTTTATATCTGACTGCTATACAGTTCTGTAGCTATGTTGGTATACTGTGTTTCAAACAACGTGTACTCATCACTTGGCAGATTGGTTCAAATATTCTCTCAAAGAGCCTAATTCATACTCTTAGAGTATGTGCTGCCACCCATGATAGTGACCTGTACAAAAAGGCATTGTATTTCCCTACTGCAGTTTTGTGTAGGCTATTTCTCTATTCCTCTTATACCAATAATGATAGCCGTGATAATAGGTAGGTAGGTAGCTTTTGAAAGGTGGATCTAAATCTTTCAATCTGTTTACATTTCAAATCCTTTTTAGAAGTATTCTAAAGCCATCTAAAGCTATATGAGTAGATGTATAATTGTATGCTGTGATTGCATTAGGCTATTCAATGTATACTTTCACCTATTGTTTTTATTTCTACCCTTTGAACTCCACTATGTATGACATATCAGACCAATTCGGCCTACATGTTATGCTATGACTGAAATCTTATCGACTACTACTCTGTATGTCAACAGTATATGTTTTTTCATATATTTCATACTACTTAGGTGTAAGTGATTTTAATGGGTGGTGGTATAAGCCTAGGCCACATGTCCAGTATAGGGTACTCCTTGTATGGATGATTCCATTTCTAATGAACAAATATAGAGTAGAGTCTATGATGGTATAAGTCAAAATGAAATACCGCTGTATTTATGCACTCCAGAAGCAAGTGATATATAGTTTTCAAGTGTGTACAGTCTTCTGTGTAAAATAATCAGCAACAAGTTATTTAACCCTAGCTGATGCGGTGAGTAGCTTCTCATTTCTTAAACAACCATGTCGGAAGAAAACAGCATATCACATACAGAAATATATATACTATTGTGCTGCCCTTAATGTACAAATGTACATTATAGATCTATAGCCTATGTCAAAACCTACTCTAGTGGGACCTCTTTAGCCTAATGCAGCAGTTGTAGGCCACTTACTATTTTGAAGAACATGAATTAGGCTCTTTGAGAGAAGGTTTGAACCAATCTGCCCAGTGATGACTACATGTTGTTTGAAATACAGTAGACCAACATAGCTACAGAACTGTATAGCAGTCAGATAGAAAAAACGGAGTACTGGAAATCCCTGATAGTGTAGATTTGAATTTCCTGTCTTTTGCGGCCTTTGACCAAGCCAAACTTCACACTTAAAACATAGTTTTTTGTTATTAATTCCCAGGGTTCTTTCTCCGGAAGGTGTCCATTTCTTAAAAAAATTTAATCATAATAACTATTGTTACACATCCACTTGAAAGTTGAATAAACATAACTGAAGATTACACAATCATTAGAAAATGTATAGCTACATACCCCTAGAAATGTTACATCTGCCATTTCCCTCCAGTCCACCTTCCTTTCGTTCTCCCTGTTTTCCCCATTCCTCTTGTTCACTGTCATGTTCTTCCGTTTACCTTGTCTGTCTATTCCTTGTTGTGTAGGCTGTGCGATTTGTTCCTCATTATCACTCGCTCCCTCTGCTCACATTCTACATCGCCTCGTTACCTCATTTACTCCCGCATACATTCCTCACTCACTTTAATTATCCCTCATGCTTCACAACTGTTTTCCCTTTATTTAAGTTCCACTCTTTGTTTGTCTCTTCACCAGTTCGTTCCGTCTGTTTGCCTCGTGCTACGTGTTTGATCTCTGCTATTCTTGGTGCTGTTAACCTGTTTGTTTGTCCTGTTCCAGTTTCGCTCATCCAGCCTGCTTCCCTGGTCCCGCTCGCTCCTGCCCTGTTCCCGGTCCTGCCCTCTTATTTTCGTCAGCCCTGTATCCAGCCCCTCACCCGCTCACCTGCCTGCCTTAGTTCGCCAACCCCGCTTCCAGCCCGTCACCTAGCTCCCCTGTCTGTCTGTTCGCTTGCCTGTTCTAATAAATATTCACTCCTGTCAGAGTTTTGCTCGAGTCTGTATCTGAGTGCATTTGGGTCCATTCCGGAGTCTGTACCATAACAAGAAAGTTCAATCAATGTGCCTCTGGAGCACCCTAATGGACCAGAATAATACCAAATAACATTACAAATATCATACCATAGCCTATACCATAGCCTATAACATAATAATAACATAACATTAAATATTTCGTAACAAATTGGAAATAAAACAATCTGAATCATGACAAACAACAGATACATTGGAGTTACATTTTTATTTTATTTTGTGCATTTTTCTAATTTGATAACTAATCTGTCCAAAATTCTACTTAGTTTTAACCCCATTTTCATATAGTTTCTACTCGTCTCATTATAGTGTCAATATCTCAAAAACTATTCACATCCTACTAACATCCATGGTTTAAAGCTCAAATTGAAGAAGAGGCTGTACCTCTGCCATTTGAAGTAGTGTACAATTCTTCCCAGAGTATAATTTGTCCCGGCTGCTGCCGCGTTCGTCACTTGAACAGGACAAATAACCAATCACTGCTCAACTACAAGCGGGAAGGTGAGCAATGTCCAATCAGATAACACTTTCGTTGTGCACGTTTATGAAAAGACGAGGCCTGCGTCCCAATATTCTTCACTCCTCTCCTACAAGGAAGTATGCAAAATAGCCTGTTCGTTAATTAATATGTAACCATTAATATGTCATTAAGATGTAATCAAGCAACATTAGAGTAAAACACAAAGATCTGTTTCCGGGGCATGGAGGAGAGGAGGTGATAGTGGAGTAAAGGAGGCAGAATTTTTTAACTATTGGGACGCACCTTAAGAGTTTCTTTTTTACTTTTAGATTATTGGATAGCACAGAGAAGTGACGCTTGTCGTGTCATGAAGCAGCGCAAGCTGGAAACCCAAATATCACAAAGATGCTTGTTAGCTATGCATTGCACTTAATAAATAGCCTACGTTTTATTAAACAACTGATTTATGTCATTGTGGTATCATTCAAGGGGTGCGTCACAATATTCTTCACTCCCCACCTCCTTTCCTCCACTCGTCTCCTACCCGGAAATATGCAAAACTATCTGTACCTTTAAACGTTTCACGTACAAGTAGTTGCATGTACAGTATACAATATACCTGAAATTGTGGTTGGCGTTGAGACACTAATATTCAACAATTAATATGTAATTAGCAACATTAGATTAAGAGACAAAGATCGGTTTCTGGGGCATGGGGAGGAGCTGTACCTCTGCCATTTGAAGTAATGTACAATTCTTCCCAGAGTATAATTTGTCCCGGCTGCTGCCGCGTTCGTCACTTGAACAGGACAAATAACCAATCACTGCTCAACTACAAGCGGGAAGGTGAGCAATGTCCAATCAGATAACACTTTCGTTGTGCACGTTTATGAAAAGACGAGGCCTGCGTCCCAATATTCTTCACTCCTCTCCTACAAGGAAGTATGCAAAATAGCCTGTTCGTTAATTAATATGTAACCATTAATATGTCATTAAGATGTAATCAAGCAACATTAGAGTAAAACACAAAGATCTGTTTCCGGGGCATGGAGGAGAGGAGGTGATAGTGGAGTAAAGGAGGCAGAATTTTTTAACTATTGGGACGCACCTTAAGAGTTTCTTTTTTACTTTTAGATTATTGGATAGCACAGAGAAGTGACGCTTGTCGTGTCATGAAGCAGCGCAAGCTGGAAACCCAAATATCACAAAGATGCTTGTTAGCTATGCATTGCACTTAATAAATAGCCTACGTTTTATTAAACAACTGATTTATGTCATTGTGGTATCATTCAAGGGGTGCGTCACAATATTCTTCACTCCCCACCTCCTTTCCTCCACTCGTCTCCTACCCGGAAATATGCAAAACTATCTGTACCTTTAAACGTTTCACGTACAAGTAGTTGCATGTACAGTATACAATATACCTGAAATTGTGGTTGGCGTTGAGACACTAATATTCAACAATTAATATGTAATTAGCAACATTAGATTAAGAGACAAAGATCGGTTTCTGGGGCATGGGGAGGAGCTGTACCTCTGCCATTTGAAGTAATGTACAATTCTTCCCAGAGTATAATTTGTCCCGGCTGCTGCCGCGTTCGTCACTTGAACAGGACAAATAACCAATCACTGCTCAACTACAAGCGGGAAGGTGAGCAATGTCCAATCAGATAACACTTTCGTTGTGCACGTTTATGAAAAGACGAGGCCTGCGTCCCAATATTCTTCACTCCTCTCCTACAAGGAAGTATGCAAAATAGCCTGTTCGTTAATTAATATGTAACCATTAATATGTCATTAAGATGTAATCAAGCAACATTAGAGTAAAACACAAAGATCTGTTTCCGGGGCATGGAGGAGAGGAGGTGATAGTGGAGTAAAGGAGGCAGAATTTTTTAACTATTGGGACGCACCTTAAGAGTTTCTTTTTTACTTTTAGATTATTGGATAGCACAGAGAAGTGACGCTTGTCGTGTCATGAAGCAGCGCAAGCTGGAAACCCAAATATCACAAAGATGCTTGTTAGCTATGCATTGCACTTAATAAATAGCCTACGTTTTATTAAACAACTGATTTATGTCATTGTGGTATCATTCAAGGGGTGCGTCACAATATTCTTCACTCCCCACCTCCTTTCCTCCACTCGTCTCCTACCCGGAAATATGCAAAACTATCTGTACCTTTAAACGTTTCACATACAAGTAGTTGCATGTACAGTATACAATATACCTGAAATTGTGGTTGGCGTTGAGACATTAATATTCAACAATTAATATGTAATTAGCAACATTAGATTAAGACACAAAGATCGGTTTCTGGGGCATGGGGAGGAGCTGGTAGTGAAGGAAAGGAGTGTACATTTTTCAAGGACGCACCCGAACTTTTTGAACCTATCCTTGGTCCGTAGATAGCATTCGTGCTACCCTCCATACCATTAATGCAAGTGTATGAACTAGCTAATAATGTTTATTTACTGGCTAATTCATCAAATACATTGAAAATTATCAAACCACTTGTTGATTTCTGGCTAGCATAGAGCATGTAATCGACACAGTTCAGTGCTAGTAGCTAGCGAGGCGTACAAGTACAGTCAAGTAGTGGACCTGGAAGTGGGAAAAATTATACTCTGGAAAGAATTGTACGCTACAACGGGACTAAAATAACGGAGATCCTCCGGTAATAATTAGGCTACATTACCCCACCTCTCCCTGTAAAACGTATCCCGTCCGAAATCGAATAGGGCTGAAACATAACGTTACAATTCTTATACAATCTGTCAATGTCAAGCTCTTCCCGTTTTAAGTTTCCTTTTTACCGAACGGAAGTTAGCAAGCTGGCTAACATTAGCTAACGTTATTTAACTTGGCTAAAATAATTATTTTTGTTGAATTGTACCGAAAATAACTCTAACGTTATACATTAGGTAAGTTAGGCTATTGATTTTTAGCTGATAACTTAAACCATGCTTCCGTTGATAACGTAAGCCATTTGCGATCATATGTTAAGTTAGCTAACTGAGCTAACGTTAACTTTACTGTCATCTTAAAACTATCACTCTTCAACTGTGTTGTGTTGGTATGATTTAGTCTAACGTTACATTCTGCCAAAATTATATTCAGCTAAATATCTGGCTATTTAAAAGACGAACTAACGTAACGTCAACATTAATTAATTGTCGTAAAGTTACATTGCTTGGCACTGTTATAGTTCCATATGGGGCTTGTAATGTTACTAATTTAATGTTAGCTTGCACACACTTCTTGTGATTCAGAAAAATGTTAAACCATACGTAAAATTCAAAACAGAACAGAACAGTTAGTAGCCTACGGCTGGTTTCTGTGATGCAGTATGAGAGGCTCAGGCTAGCTTCAGAGACAGAGCGAGGAGTAAGAAATCTTGCATTGATGCACAAGACTTCTGTAACGGTAGTTTGAACTTTCAATTAGCCTTCGGTTGCTAGCAAATTTATGCCCCAATGTTAAGTCAATGGACAATTCATTTCCGGTATTGTAGAATTATAAAGGTTTATTTAAAAACTGTACGATACAGAACTGTACAGAAATATCACCTGTCAAAAGCATTAGTCCATGTCACGCCCAAAATATTGCTATGTCTACTTTAGCGATTAGAGTTGTAGAATTTGAGCTAGGTCGTTGGGAAAAAAAAGTCTTAATCTAAATGCAAATTTTTTTATGTACTTAATTGTATGAAAACGGCTTAACAAATCTTTCCCATATTTGTTTTATGTTGAGATATTGACGAGATGAGTTGATCTGCCAAATGGCTTGGTAATTTGTATTAAAATCGCTGAGAAATTGACGGGCAAAATTTGGGTTTTAACATGTAAGTTTCACCTATTTAGGGTGTGCTCTGTTTAAGGCTTCATAACTCCAGGTGTGAGCATCACATAAACTTGGTAAATGGCTTAAATGAAACAAGACAGGTGTACCATTTACAATACACAATAAACACAATAAACTTTACAATACACAATAAAGTGCCACAAAAGCAAAGAAACATTGGAAAAATGCAAAAAAATTTGTTTTTCTGTAGTTTGCAACAAAATACTGAGAGCTACATAAGTGAAATCGGTAATATATATACATTTCCTGGATCATAAAATGTCCACAAGTTTTGCTAAATCTGAGGATGATATGCAGAACTAATAAAGGTCTATGATGCAAAATGTAGCAGTGTACCCTGTTGTCCATTAGTGTCTCCAAATCTATCCAAATGGCTAAATTGTGCACTGCTCTAAATAAAAAGAATTATGATATATTTAACTACAAATCAACAGTTCTGGCTCATAAAACTCACATTTGCATAATTTTCAAGTGGTAATTGCTATATTTTCATCAGTTTAGGGGGGTAGATATCTATGGGTCCAAAACCCCTATGCAAAACATGTCATAAAATGAATAAAATTAGTTTTATCCATTATAAAGCATATACATTTTATCCCTCGACATACTGTCGATGACCACTAGACCCGAAAAGAACAATTTTACTCTCATCAGTCCACAGAATGTGACGCCATTTCTCTTTTAACCGATTCTGCACATGCCGTTTTTTCAACAATGGTGCTTTACGGGGGCTTCTTGCTGATAGCTTAGTTTCAATCAAACGTCTTCTGACTGTAACAGCACTTACAGGTAATTTTAGATCATCTTTGATCTTTCTGGAGGTGATGATTGGCTGAATCTTTGCCATTCTGACTATTCTTCGATCCGTTTTAACAGCAGTTGCCCATTTTACTTAGCAATTCAGAAGGAAATATATTTTATAACAATGTGTGAAACATTTGCTTCCCTTCTTCCTTAATAAAGGACAATTAATGACACCTGTTTTTTCACAGAATGAATGAATTCTCTAATTAAACTGCACACTGCTATTATTTTGAACATGCCCCTTTCAATGAATGAGTCAATTACTCAGAACAAGCAGCGTGCATGTCATGACAGTTGGGTCTGTTGTTTTTCTATTACACTACTACATCTACAAGTAAATTATTTGCCATGCAGAAATATCACTACTACTAATAACAGTGGTTCATCAGGTTACTGATGTTGTACTGCTATTTTGTTTTAACACAACTGTAGTTCGAAAACAAGGACAGCAATGAGCTGCTTAAACGACCACACTGAAAAAATACTACCATATGTGCGCACTTGCGCCAATCAGTAGATTATCATTTGGTCAATTCTCACCTATTTAGGGGGTGTTCTATTTAAGGCTAACTCCAGGTGTAAGCATCACAGACACTTGGAAAATGGCTTAAATTAAACAAGCTAGTTGTACAATGTGAGGGGGAGAGTCTGTTTCGGAGGACCAGACACAACAGAAAGGAATCAGAAAGTCTCCACAAAGTGAAGACCAATAAAACGGAAGGGTCTCCGTAAAAGGGAAAAGAAATAAAAGAAACACAAATAGCTCCGTCCTCAATCTGAGGAAACAATGAAACGGAGACAGAACGTGGAGAAAAGAAAACAACCCGAAATATACGGGCGACAAAACTCGAAATTCGAGAATAGCTAGCAGAAAGATAAGTACCTCTAGCCCCCAATAAGGGAAGGCGGACTGACAGAGGTACGGAAAAATAATAAATCAAACAACCCCACTAATAGGGCGAAATAACTAGTAGGCTTGAAAATACAAGCAGCGAGACAAAACTCCTCTAACTCCAGTCAGCAGTGAGTTAGAAAGGAAAGAAAATGAATAAAGCGGTGAACAAAGGAATCAGTACTCCGCTGATTCAGGTGCAACTTGTCGCACTTGTACAGGTCACCCCTGTTCCAAAAGGAGTCCCGGTGCCCCATGAACCTGTACCTGTATGAATCTTTGCTTCCCTCTGTTTGCATGTGGTACTGGTGGAATTCTGGAGAAGACCACAGTGGAGGTTCTGTTCCTAATCCTATCTGCTAATTCCACAAATTTGTCCTGCAGAACCTCAAACCTACCTTTACCTATGTCATTGCTTCCAACATTGAACATGACCACTGGATCCCTCCCTGCTCTGACCAGGAGCTTGTCCACACGCTCCAGGAGATCTCCAACTTGGGCATCAGGTAGGCAACAAACCATATGAGACTCCTTGTCATGCGAACAGACTATACTGTCTACACCTCTAAGAATTGATTCACCCACTATCAATAACTACCTTTTCCTGGAGGATGTAGCCACCTGGGTGCCCCGAGGCTCATCCGTCCTCCCACTCTCAAGGGCCAGGGTCAAGGGCCAGGTCCAATTCCTGCAAGGGCTGGAATCGATTGGACACCACAACCTCTGGAGAAACGGTCCCTGTGTGGTAGGCATGCCCTTTTCTGCACTTGCGCCCTACTTTCACCCAACTCTCTCTCCCTGCCTGCTCTGGAGTCTCCCTCCTTCCCACCTGCGGCGTGCATACCATCTCCTTAAAGGACGTACTACTCAGTTCCTGGAACTCTACCAATTGCGGACTGTGGAGTCCAGCAAGTTGGACTTCGAGATCAAGGATCTTGCTCTCAAGGTGCTCAACTAGACAAACTCTCCCTGGAAATCACTTTCCAGGAGTGCAATCATCTTGCAACTCTCGCACAGCTTTGGCCACATTTTAACCCACTAGCTATCACTATCTCTCCCTAAGTCTTAAAGTACTGCTGAGAAGGAGACACCAAGACCACAACTTAAGACACAGGAGGTGGCTCTGAACAGCTATCAGCAGAAACCGGAGAGGATAAACAAGACCCTTTTAACTATCTGAACGTTTAATTAATATGCGCGAAAAATGAGCGATCAAATGCGGAGCAATCAGGTCCACGATTTGAGGTCGCCACTCCGCCACCTTAGCTGGAGGTCCCCACCATCGTGTTGCCGTGTTCAGAGGCTTCTGCCCCGCCGCCCCTTCCACAGACCCAGCTGCAGGTCACTGCCCTGCCACCGCAATCAAAGGAGCTGCCGGGACCCACCGCCACCCTGTCGCCTGTTCCAGAGGGCCTGGTGTTTAATTCTGGAGGAGAGGGCTTCAGCATCAGTCATTACCTCCCTGGCACCGCATTATCGCTTCCTCCCAGGCTCAAAGCTAGGGGTGGGGGGGGGGGGTGCGGTTCCAGGGAGGGAGTTGGGGTGCCGCCCTCTGGTGGATGGTACCGCCGCTAGACGCAGGGGGAACCAGCTGATCTAAGTTTAAATCGGCCAGCTGCTCACCAATCCCCCTCGTTAGCCTGCCTTTAAGGACCTGGTTCCCAGGCCAGAGAGAAGAGGTTTGGTTTCAGTTTTGGCCCCCATTGTTTGACGATTTTGTGAGTGTTTTCTGTTTTGTGCCAACAAGCTTTAAAAATATTCAGTTATTTTACCCATTTTCTGTTGTTTTCCTGTCTGTTCACCACATGGTACAGCGACCTTCCCCAGTGCTGTGCCACAGTGTCTATAATATGTATCATTACCTAATGTCTGTATTTTCCATATATTATCTGTAGTGTTCATACATTTTCTGTATTCCTCACATATTGTTTAGACTTTGTGTGACCTTAAAAGAGTAGACTGACTGTCTCCTCTCAGTCAGCTAAAAGAAGTAACCATCTGTGACCCTGAGCCATCCTTGTGACCTTAGGAGTTCTTAGCCGAATACTTCTTCCACTTTTGTCTCCCATTTGTTCTCCTGGGTTGAGATTTATGTTTACATCTTTGCCCTGCAGGGACCCTGCCCTATTGTGGTACGACCAAGTTGTTGACATTACTGTTTAAAAGAGGCCCTGATTCTTAGGTCCACAGCACATGCTTTTGGCTGCCTTAACGTCAGGGTATCACAGAAATACAACCAACAACTAAATCCAACAACCGACTTCTGAAACTTAGAAACTTATTTGATTTGAACTTGTAACTTCTTTTTTGACAATTTATGTCTTAGGGTAGTTTGATCGTGTTATTAAACTTATTATTATCTTACCAAGAGTTATCTGAGTCTTTCTCTGGATCAGTTTGCACCAGTGGGGAGCAGAAAGAAAATTTCAGCCATTAGAGGGCAGCACCAAGACACTTTTATTCCAGTTTCTTCTGATATACGATATTATTTCAGAATTGTTGAAATAACGGAATGGATGAATAAGTTTCATTATAATATAGGCATACAAACAAGTTTACAGCAAAAAAATGTGGTATCTCTATCATCCTGAATGAGGCTGACCAAAAAAATATATATATTTTTACAGAAAGTATTTGCCCCACTAAACAAGATGTAATAACTATCTTAGAGCAGGGGTGTCCAATCTTATCCATTTTTTTTGTTTTAGCTAAGCACTAAGACAACTAATTCTACTTATCTAGGTCTTGAAGACCATGATTAGTTAATTAGTTGAATCTAAAACAAAAAACTGCACCCACACCGGTCCTTTTTGGATAAGATTGGACACCTGCCCTCGTGAATAGAGATGAACATTGTACCCTTCTGATTTAATTTCCCTGATATTTTCCTTTAGCTTTTTTTTTTTAATTTAAAATGGCTTTTAAAATTAATTCCACTATGAAAGAGATCTTATTTGTGTATCTTGAGGAAAGAACAAATGCATAAGGGTATTTTTCAAAAGTAAAAAAAAAGATGCTTGCACTTGCACCACTGTCTTACAAGATATATTTATGATTCTTGGTCAAATCCTTTCATATGGAAATATTTAATTGAATATGTTTCTGTTCTTTTCCAGGCAACCAGGGTGCCCCGTACTTGCCCAATCTGTCGTTATGTCTGACATCCTCTCTGGTTTTGCCTCTTCCTGATCCGCTTCCCAACACCAGTTCAGGGTTGCCCCTGCAGCCACCTCCTTTACCTGAGAAGAGGCTGGTGAACCGTATGGTATCTGGGCCTAACAGTGAAGGGGGGAGGTGGTTGAGCACAACAAACCCTCGTTGCCCCGCGAGCAGATCAGAGGGCGACATCTCCGGTCCAGACAAGGCCTCCTCTAAGACGATGACCCTGCTGAACTCGCGTTCTTCCGGCAAGTCCCAGGAGCCATCTCAGACAACCCTGTACCTCCCCCTGGACCCGCAAACTCTGGACCAGCCACTTGAAAAGGGAAATCACCTCTGCGCGGCTGTCGCCACCTCCTCCTCCTCCTCCCCCCAGCTCAGTGTGCCTCCCACAGGCTCTGGCCTCCACCTCCAGATGCTGCTCAGCAATATGGACAGCCGGGAAGGTGTCTACTCCAAGCTGGGGGGGCTGTATGCCGAATCACTGCGGCGACTGGCACTCAAGTGTGAGGAACACTTCACCCGCAGCCAGAGGAACCCACTGCGCTTCGACGAGAGCAACTGGTCCCTCTTCAAACTCACCTGTAACAAACCCTGCTGTGATGCCGCTGACGGCATCTACTACTCTGCCTCCTGTGCCTCTGACCCCTTCAGTTCCTATGCAGTAAAGGTAAAGGATGTTCCATGTATGTTTACATACAGTTACAAATATAAAAGCCACTTGCAGGGCCTACTTTGTGGCTCATCCTACCCAGATAATGTGCCAGAGTGTGGATGATAGGCCCCACAATCTGATATTGAGTCCAAACTGCACCAGTGCTGTGCCCTGGCTGGCACCTCCACGGGGTGACGCATAGTTGACTGTAGGACTACCATGCTCCTGAGTAGTACTGAAGATCTTGCTTTGAGTAAACACTCATAGTTTCACAGAAGCATGGAAACTTGTGTTCAGTATAGGAATTAACTTTGCTGCAAGCTTTGACACGTAACTAGAGATATGTATCTGAGATAACTAGATAATGAGCTAGCTCAGAAACAAAATCTGACATTAAAGGGATTGCCAACTGTGATTAAAACGTGGTTTTCGTTATTTGACACTACTCCTCATTATTAAAATAATCACCAAGATTTCAGCCTTTAAAAACGGCTACAGCTGAAAAAAAATGAAGATTGAATAGTGGCACTTTCTGCCTACTATGCAGTTCTCAGACCTGGGTGGGCGTGAAAGCTAGTTCATATTCAGGCCGCGCCCAAGAGCCTCTAGGCAAGTTACGCGCAGACTGGGAAATGCAAACACCGTTTAGCAAAACAAACAATAGCTAAAATAAAAAAAGGTGCGTGGTGCAACCATACCATATGTTTGAACCACTGAACTAAAGAAGATCCGTTCAGATAATAATACTAAAGTTAATCTCAGAGACCCACGTCTTTCAACCACGTTACCGGTACAGCGTAGCATGCACTACTGCCTATCAACTTGTGTCTCAGGGATTGCCCTGAGACAAAATAAAATCCCTGTATAATTAAAAAAAGACAAACAACGAAAGATATGTTTTGTGATGTATATAACTAAAATGTCAACCGATTCTATCACATCACTACCCAGCATCGAGCAGGCAACATACAATGTTAACTTTGACTTGATCTGGCGACATGCCTCTGGATTCAGTCTTCTAAGTTACAGCAAAATAAACATCAACAATTTTCCTTTTCTTTGACATTTCAGTGTGGTAACATTAATGTTACTGAGACCACAAAGTAGTTATTTCTTAAAGGGGAATTCCACCCAAAAATGATGTTTGGTTTATAGAAAAGTAGCCAACTTTCTACCTATAGTGAGAGCAGCGATTGAGCCCCAAACTACTCATGTACCAGGTACCTGCTTTACTGTGAACTACAATGGCCAAGAGTACTTACAGTTTATGGGCGGAGTCAGACAACGGCAGTCACACTGAATAAGGGGCTGGGCATTTTACTGCTCGTGTAGTGCCTGTCTGCACTGCAGCGTTTCTAAGTTAGAGACGAGAGAGGCCATGTAACAAGTTAGCCACTAATGTAACAGTTATACTGAGAAAATACTACCATCATTAGCTCAGTCTCCAGAAAAACGGGGGAAATACGGCCCTTCATTTATCTACGTTTGGTATCGTGAAAACATTAGCCAGCCAGCGAGCCAGAAGTCTGTAACACTTAGCTAGGCTATGCACCCCGGTTCCATGTCAGAAAATCAACTCCTACCTCCCGTTTTCAGTATGAAATGCTTTTGCATCGACCAACATGCAGATACAGAATATTAAACGTATACAATTAAAAGTTAAAACGTCATTGTTGTATGCTACTTGTTAGCCATTTTAGCTATGTTTGCTAGCAAAGCCAAAACTTTCCCAGTGCAACTCAAACGCACTGATGTCGGTAAAAACATGGAAACGATGCATTTATCACCCCGATATCCGACCTCATTCCATTAACGAATGCAATGTTAGCTACTTTTGCCTCCATGGGCATTGCAAACATATTTAAAAACCTATTTGGTTTAATGCCAAGAAACACATTGCTTCTGTAATTGAATGCTCAAAGCAAAACCGTTCAATTATGGTCAGCTAGCTAATGTTAATCTACTTCATGGTCATGGATCATAATGTAACGTTAGTTGACATGGTTCCTTACCGGGTGATTCAATAAGGCAGAGGAAGATGTAGGGAATCAGGGAATCGGGGAATACCGGAGGAGCTCCACTCTGTAACCGACAGCACTCGAGTCGTGTTTGGTTTAGTTTGCCAAAACATGTTTAGGAAATAACGTAGCCTATAAAGGTAATTTTCTGACATTATAATAAAATAGCAATGATCGCTAGCTAGATCTACGATGTGTCCCTACCACAGAACCGTCCCTATTCAGAACAGTGATATTCTTCCCTCGCTGGCTCCACCTACTGGCTATGTAATTTACACGCCCACTTGAAAACACTGTAGTCTTTCAAAAAGAGCAAGTGGTGGAGGTATATGCCATTTTGACATATACCTCTACCGAATTTTCAACTTTATATTAAAATAACAGTACAGATTTTTTTTTTGGCCAGCCACAAATAAAGACTTCATTAGCTGCGCCTTGATCTGTTCAATAAGGTTAATGTTGTTTTTGGGTGGAATTCCCCTTTAAGCTACATATGTATTTGCTACATATAGCAATTTTGAAAAGTGTAAAACAGGTCTCACTTACTTGCTAGTTTTCGTTAGCGTGTCTATGGGGTGTTCCATAATTGTTAGAATTAAGCTAATCGGTAGCTTACCTTGAACAGCAAAACTGTATTTCTGTGTTTGATTCCTGAGATGAATAGCTGGTATTGTGTTGCATGCCAGTTATCATCAGTAAACATGTAAAATTTACCATTGGCCTCTGGATGTTTCTTAGTTAGCTAACGTTAGCTATATCTCCAGCTACATTTAGCCTAATGAGGGCATATTAAGCGCACTGACCCAATCGGAACAGTGAGCTCAAGTTTCGGGCGACAGTTATTGTTGAAGCCTGTAGTTCTAACTATCCATATTAGACTCTGTTTCCTGTCAGAGTCTGCTGACAGTTTGCGCGGGACAGAGCTTGGAGTTTGAAAATAGTCGGCTCGATTTTGCCATTTTATCATTATTTTATTATTCTTATCGTCTTATTATTTTATTGTCTTATTATTTTATCATTTTATACTTTTATTATTTTTAGTACGATTCTAGTTTTTTATTATTTAATTTAATTTATATATATATATATACTGTATATATCGCTCCTAGAAACAATATGGATACTTCCCTCTCCCCTGTCAACGAAGACGATAACAGGGGATTTGAGGCTTTTAACCCCTTGGCGCAGATGGCAAATTTCACCTATTTAGGGGGTGCTCTGTTTAAGGCTTTATAACTCCAAGTGTGAGCATCACATAAACTTGGTAAATGGCTTAAATGAAAGAAGACAGGTGTACCATTTACAATACAAACTTAGATATGTTTATTTTCATAATTTAAGTCAAAATAAAGTGCCACAAATGCAAAGAAACTTTGGAAAAAAAGTTTTTTGCTGAGAGCTACATCAGTGAAATCGGTAATATATATACATTTCCTAGATCATAAACTCCATGTCCACAAGTTTTGCAAAATCTGAGGATGATATGCAGAACTACTAAAGGTCTATGATGCAAAATATACCAGTGTATCCTGTTGTCCATTAGTGTCTCCAAATCTATCCAAATGGCTAAATTGTGCACTGCTGCAAATAAAAAAAATAATGATATATTTAACTACAAATCAACAGTTTTGGCTCATAAAACTCACTTTTGCATAATTTCCAAGTGAGAATTATATATTTTCAGCAGTATTGGGGGGTAGATATCTATGGGTCCAAAACCCCTATGCAAAACATGTCATAAAATGAATAAAATTAGTTTTGTACATTATAACGCATACACATTTGCTCCCTCTGGTGGCTTAAGATAAAAAACATTGATATCACAGTGTTACATACACCTAAATATGTTGCCTAATCATTCACTCTTGTACCTCAATAAAACATCACTTGTCCCTGTACTCTACAGTATGTATACTTTTGTCCTGGGATTGCATGTTTCTGTATTCTTTTAATCTTTTAAGTTTTCCTATTCATAATGACTCCAAGGAAATGTTTACCTTAATCTACCACATATCAGCGCACAGTAAATTGGAATGAGCATTTGTCATGCCCTAAGAGACTAGTATACGCCATAGCCTATATTATGTATGATAACATGAACATAAAATAGTTTTCCACCATCTGTAAAATGCTGCCAAATGTTCTATCTTCAATGAACATCGGTAGCCTACTTCAAAAATACATTTAGCTAACGATTGCACTACAGTATGTGAAATGCACTCAAAATGCGAAAATAACAACAGGGCTATCAAACATATTGGAAAGACAGTGCTCGAGTGGAAACACTAACGTACGTATGTAGCCAGCGAGACCAACGGTATTTTAGACGCAAAAATACTTACATATCGCAAAAGGGAAATTCCCCTGCATAATGCGTATTGTATATCGCTTGCATAATACTAGACAGTTAAAACGAAAACTGCTGTTACGCTGGGCTGTAGTAAATTGCTCAAAGCACCCAAAAAGACTTGGCATATACCGTTGCGAAGGTTATAATGTACTCTATTGGATAAAAAAGCTGACAATTAAACCAGAGTGAACTGTAATGCATGAGACAGGCTTACAGGGCATGGGGCTATTACGCGGCGACGTTTCAGATAGTGTAATAGCGGTATAAAGTGTTGTATATTTCTCAAACCGATTGTACCAGACAATAAATGACAACTGAATTTTGAAAGGAACATCTCGATGTGTAAAAACAATGGTAGGATTGGATATTTATTTCATATTTAGTAGCATATATTGATAGTAGAATACATGGTAGAATGAGATAGTACTTTCACAGTTTATTTTGCATTTGAGTGAGCAGGGCTTTTCACGGCTTTTCTGGCATACGATCAGGCTATTGTTGGGTTTATCTCCTTGCTATGACGTTATTCTAATTTTATATGATGAATAAATATATTTATGAACTCAAACATAGACGCTATTGTCCACTATGTCACGCATAGGTAGGTATAGACTAGGTGGGGGGTTGCTTGATAAATGGACTTGCTACAGGGAAATAGTGGCACTTAGAAACTACGTATTCAGCAGAAATCGTTACGAACCGTCTACCAATAAATTTAAAACACAGAGTTTGTGATTTCCAATAATAGTTTGGCTGCAGTAGCAACGAATGTCTCAGTTGAGCAAAATGGCAACACCGGCGCCATTATCACTATGCATCTACGCAAAGGATGCGCCATGTGCAGCATGTATAGGGTTTTTCTCAGAACGAATGAGGATGACATGCTTAAAATTGAGGTTATATTAACCATGGGCGAGACCTTCATTTGCGATGGATGTCAAAGAAACATTAAATTACAGGACGAGGCTCTCCTGCTACAGCGGCAGCTAAAGGGGAGAGATAAGCTGATAGCGGACATGCTAGCGGATCATGCTACACCCCCGAGGCAGTCTGAAGAGCAGGGCTGCCTGGTATGCTCCAAGAAATGCCCCGCCTCATTGGAGAAGTGGTCCGAGGTGGTGTCGAAAGGGAGGCGTAGGCGTGCGGGAAGGATTTCGCTTCCTCTCTTCTCCCCCGTGGAAGAACCGCCAGTACTTCTTCGAAACTCCTTTGCCCCACTATCGGGCGATGTACCGGCCCCCGGTTCATCCTCTACCGCCGTTGACAACGTTACTACCTCTGCGTTGCATGGCTGCGATCCAGTTGTATCGGTGGCTGCCCCTACTCCCCCTCATTGTTTAGACTCTCTGCGTGAGCCGAATGAGGGGGTGATAGTCATAGGCAGTTCGATTGTCCGGGATATAAACCCGCTGGGAGCAAAGACCTTTTGTTTCCCAGGAGCTTATGTCTTAGATATTGACAGACAAGTTCCTGCGGTGCTACAACAGCACCCAGATGCACATTTACTTATCGTGCACGTAGGCTCGAACGATATTAAATTAGGGGAAACTGAAACTTTGAAAAAAGACTTTGAGCAGCTTTGGAACAGACTCGAAAGCGTTTTCTTCTTTCGGGACCCCTGCCTACACATGGCAGAGGATGTGAACGCTTTAGTAGAACTTTTCAGTTGGACCAATGGCTGAAATCATTCTGCAATGCAACAGGTACTGATTTTATTGACAATTTAGATTGTTTTTTTAAGTCCCCCTTTCTGTTTAAACGGGACGGAGTTCACCCGAATACAAAAGGTTTGAAGCAACTGTCTTGGAATTTTGCGAGTGCCTAATTGAAATGACGTGTACACAGTCCCATACCAGTTATTGAACCCACTTTGCACACACACATTCATTCTCACGTTAGGCCCAATGGTGTTATTTTTTATAATTTAATTCAGATAACTGTGACAACGAATATTGTTTCTCGATGCGAGAAGGAAGTAGACGATATAGTTTTAACTCCTTCTACCTTCAGAGCACGCAGACATGGATTGGGACTGTTGTGTTATAATGTGAGAAGTCTAATGTCTAAAATTGACTTTATTGGACACTACAGACGGATCCAGATATTTTTATAATCAATGCATCATGGCTAAATGATACAGTTATGGACACTGATATTACATTAAATGATTACAATGTTTTTAGGTGTGATAGAAAATTAAGAGGGGGCGGGGTGGTTATGTATGTGAAGTCCACCTGTGACGGTTTTAATCTCCACATCTGCCCCAAAGCAATTTGAATGCCTGGTTTTAAGCGTACGGACAGGTTGCACAAATATCAATATCGCTGGTGTCTACCGTCCACCAAATTCCTTATCCAGTGCTATTAATAATCTTACTAGTAGCTATATTATCTGATTATGCTCATTCTGAGCTTCTAGTCATGGGCGATCTTAACTTGGACTGGCAGTCTCGAGTCTCAGATGATTTCAAGGTCATTTGCAATGATCTAAATCTCACGCAATTGATCCTGGAACCCACGCGCCCAACCCATAAAACCCCCTCAAAGTCTACTTTGATAGATATCATTTTAACTAATAAACCGCATAAGTATCGTAGTGGAGTTTTCCCACTTGATATCAGTGACCACTGTCCTGTGGCTTGTATCAGAAATGAAAAACAATCTGTAACAGCGCCGTCACGTTTTATTACTAAAAGGGATTTAAAAAACTTTTGTGAACAAGGTTTTATGTTTGATTTACTTTTAAGTAATATTGACTGTGTTGCATCCATACCGGATCTGGACTTAGCGTTTAATTATTTTTCAGTCTGTCGTAAACAAGCATGCCCCTTTTAAAAGATTCAGAGTAAAAAACAGATCAAATCCCTGGTTTTCCAATGGCTTGTCTAACGAACTACATGATAGAGATAGGGCATGGAAACGGGCCAGAGAGACAGACTCACTCGCGGACTGGCAGCACTTTAGACAGCTACGAAATAAATGCTGTGCCTCAATAAGGAAAGCTAAATCAAATTACTATATAACCTCACTATCTGATTTGGATGGCGATCCGGCTAAGTTCTGGAAGGTTGTGAATACCTTGAAGCATGGTTTTGCTCCTTCCTTACCACATTTCATTAATTCCGATTCTGGTCCTATTTTTGAGAAAAATGAAATGGGGAATGCTTTTAATAGTCATTTTATAGAAGCAGGAAATCTTTTTGAAAATTCACATCATGCTGTTCTGCAAATAGATGGATTAGATTTTAGCTGCAGCTCCATTGATTGAAAGCCCATTAATAAACAGAGCTATGTTCTCATTTAGATTCTTTAGAGAGCAAGAAGTATTGGAGGCCTTACTTGCCATAAATACAAAGAAATTAAAGGGGGAAGATCAATTAGACCCTATTTTTCTACGAATGGGGGCCCCATTAATTGCTAATCCATTAACAAATATTTTTAATCTGTCACTTATTACTGGTGCTATTCCTGATGTTTGGAAATCAGCACATGTTCTACCTCTATTTAAAGGGGGTGCACCCCAGTGAGCTGAATAATTACAGACCTATCTCTAAACTCCCTTGTTTGGCAAATATTTTAGAATATTTAATAAATCTGCAACTACACTCTTTCCTATCCAGGAATAATATTTTAAATCAGTTTCAGTCTGGTTTCAGACCTGGCCACAGTACCATATCAGCAGCCTCCCTGGTCATAAACAACATCATAAATGCATTAGATAGCAAACAAAAATGTGCAGCCCTTTTTATAGACCTGTCCAAGGCATTTGATACGGTTGACCATTCAATACTTTTGACCAGGTTGTCCTCCATTGTCCTAGATGGAAATTCTTTAAATTGGTTTAGCAATTACCTCTCTAACAGGACCCAAGCTATTGTAATAGATGAGGTGAAGTCACCCTTTCTAAAGGTCAATAAAGGGGTCCCACAAGGATCCATCCTGGGCCTGTTATTATTTACCATTTATATAAACGAGATTGCCACTAAAGTAGAAAATTGTAATGTTAATTTCTACGCCGATGATACCGTAATTTACTCATCGGCATCCACAAGCAGACAAGCTCTCACTTATATACAAACTGCTTTTAACAGTATTCAATTAGAAATGGCCAGTTTGAAATTAGTTTTGAATGCAAATAAAACAAAGTATATGTTTTTCTCCACACATAATGTAGACCCTATGGATGCTCATTTATTTACCTTGAATAATATTGAAATCGAATGCGTCCAGAATTATAAGTATCTGGGTATCTGGTTAGATCATGATTTTTCATACAGGTCACATGTGGCTAATCTAACAAAAAAACTTAAACCTAAACTTGGCTTTCTTTTTAGAAACAAGTCTTGTCTCTCCTAGGTTAGCAGGACAAAGATTGTTCAGGCCACAATTTTACCAGTACTTGATTATGGAGATGTTTTATATATATGCATGCCCCCACTTGTGTTTTAAAACCCTTGGATGCCATATACCATAGTGTATTGCGCTTTATCACAGGTGACGGCTTTAGAACTCATCACTGTGACTTGTATAAATCAGTAGGCTGGTCCTCCTTAGAGCTACGGAGGAAGCAACATGGTATTGTATTTGTTTATAAAGTGTTGCTTGCGAAACTCCCTCACTTTTAACAAAACATTTTTTTTTTAAGGTTTCAAAATATAATACTAGAGCTCAGGACTGGATTACTTTAGATATACCTCGATTTAGAACTGAACTGGGTAAAACTGCCTTCAGTGTTTCTGCACCCAAATTGTGGAATGAAACCCAGGAATCACTTCACTTAACTTCACTGGTATCTGTAGAACATTTTAAGCAACTGGTTTTTAATTTATTAGAGAAGGAAGGTACACTGCCTGGCCAAAAAAAAAGTCGCCATTGCACCCGTCATGCATAGTGCCCACTGTACAAGCCTCTGGAGGCAGTGTTATGATCTGGGGTTGCTTCAGTTGGTCAGGTCTAGGCTCAGCAACATTATGCAGCAATAAAATGAAGTCAGCTAAGTACCTGAATGTACTGAATGACCAGGTTATCCCATCAATGGGCATTTTCCAGGACGACAATGCCAAGATTCATCGGGCTCAAATTGTGAAAGAGTGGTTCAGGGAGCATGAGGAATCATTTTCACACATGAATTAGCCACCAGATTCCTGACCATAACCCCATTGAAAGTCTTTGGGATGTGCTGGAGAACACTTTAAGGCATAAGGTTGTCGAAACAATGCCACAACAAATGCGCGCCATAATCAAAGCTAAAGGCGGTCCAACGAAATATTAGAGTGTGCAACTTTTTTTTTGGCCGGGCAGTGTAGTACCTGAAAATAAGATCGAGAGTCTTCCAAACTTCCAAATTATTATCTAATAATTGGACAATCATTTACACCTGTTTTGTGCACCAGACATCAATTTTAATTTAGAGTGTGCGACTTTTTTTTTGGCCGGGCAGTGTACATGTACCTGCATGGCCTAATCATTCATGTGTTCTTTGCTCAGGATGCATCCTATGATTGTGGGCCTGTATATGTTTGTGCTCATGTGTATACTTACATGAGTATGTATGCATTTGTGTATGTATGCATATGTGTATGTATATATGTATGTACTACCATATATTCTTATTCTCTTTTACTTGCAAATCATCGCTGTAAATCTTATATTTCTCTGTATAACTTACTAGAATGGTCAATTTTCTGTTTTATCATTGTATGGTCGCAGGGCCCCCCTGAAAAAGAGATTTCGGTCTCAGTGGGGTCCCCCTGCATAAATAAAGGAAATATATATATATATATATATATATATATATATATATATATATATATATATATATTATGTGACGTTTATTTAGCCTACCTGTTAAAAAGTGCTTTCCGCAGAGATATTTGGAGATGCAGGACACCATGTAGTTTCCTTCCACCTGCTCTCTCGTAATAGCATGTAGCCACAGGGCTCGTCTTTTGGGATTTTTGATTGGACATGGCAAACGTGCAAAATGCATGTTGGGTTTTTTAAATTGCATTGGCTGTGTGGTTCACAATGCAACATGGGAATTTTATAGGTTTTTTCCCCGATCTTTGTTGTCTTCTTCCTGCACCGTGTTTCTATGGGAGCAAGTCTGAATTATTCCCCCAAAGTGGGGTGTGGCATTCACATAAACGCTTCAGTGACATATGACCGCGGTTCTCTACTGGCTGAGGGGACCTTGTGACATTTACTGGTAGCGTTTTAATCCCTCCCGATCAAAATCTCTGATCAATTACAGGCAATGGTTATTCACTTATTACTGATATTTGGGTTCTGTTTATTCCACCCCAGGATGACAACAATTAACCATTGAAAAGCTGAATCGTCGATTTGAGTTGGCAATCCCTTTAACAGAAATTGTTTTGAAAAATGAAAACATCCTATATTTTTCATAGACTGTACACCAGATAATGTACAGAAGATAAATCAGTATTACACATGCTATTGCTGTCATTAATTAACCTGCTGTGTGACTACAAATATCTTCAACATCTATGGACAGATTCCATTAAAGGGCAAATCACATTTTTTGAGTTACAAAGGCGAGTATCCTGTCTCAATTTCAAAAGCCGTACACTTTAACACCAGGGGTGCAGGATGTTTTATAGAAAATATTGTCTCTACCTTTAAATTGTTCACTTCAGCATGATATTGCTTTCTAAAAATTACGGGAATCTACTCCCTTTGGAGCATGCTTCGAGGCATCCTATATATTTTGGCCAAATGGAGCCTGCATCTTCATTCCCTATCTGTGCTCTGTACCATACTTTGGACTCAAACTCCAACATGGCGACATATTCACTATGCTTATGGATGCTCGCTGAGTATGGATGAATGTGGTTTGAGACACAGCTTGTATCCATCAATCACCCCCAGTTCAAGTGATCAATCAGGTGTTCACAGTCTGCTCACTCAAGTAGCACATTAACTTTTTTCTTCTGAATCAAGTCCATACTCAGCACGTGCTCATCTGCATGTGCTCATTTGTCGCCTCTTGAACTGATGCCAAAGGTTGTAGCAATGACTGCAGCAGGTGAATACAAAAAAAAAACATTTAAAATCCCACTTGGTCACATTAATGTGGAATTTAATCCCAAACATGTTGTTCTGGTGGAATCATAATGGGCCCTATTTTCGTGAAAATGTAAACGCAAATGCACCAGGACGCTACTTTTGTCTCCAGCAAATGGAATATTTGTCAAGGTTTGGTAGTTTTGTCGTCGCTGTAAACTTGTTTGCGTTGTGAGAAATAAGGTAAAATATGTATTTTCTGAATCCAGCGGTTCCAACAGTCAATGCCCTTGTAAAAATGTTCGGCACTCTGAATACTGAACACAAGCGATATTGCGTGCTAAAACCCCTCACTTAACCTACATTCAAAATATGTTTTGCGTGATTTCATTTAATAATTATTATTAAAAAATTATTATTAACAATCATCAATTAAATTGCCAAATTCATTGATAGGTAAGTCAAACAGTAACCTGGGGGGTATTTCATGAAGCTGGCTAAGAATATCTAGGCTTACTAAAATAAGCCTGGCTTCAGTTAGCCAGGTTAGACAGCGTGAATAAATTAAATTTCCCAAAGCTAGATTGCAGCTCAAGAGTTGAGGCTAATTCAAGCCTGATGAAGGCCAGGTTTTGGGAATGAAGTTACGTGCGTGTTCATGGACTATTTAAACAGCCCGATTAAGTGAATGTCAATTTAAACATTCGATCAATAAGCAAAATAACGTACAGTGTCATTTACAGCTGGTGAACAGGAACTCATTATGCAGTTTTATGAAGATTACAAGTCTATAATTCCAAAAAAGGCAACGCCACAGTAATTAATAAAGCCGAGCGAATAAAGGCGTACGTTTGTCACGGTTTTGCAGCTTGCCAGTCCTGTTCTGTGGATGTTTTCTTTCGATGCCGCGAGACAGCGTTCATGCCGTGTTTTTCCGCTCACCCGCACGCATTCATTTCACCTGTGCTTGCGTCTGTTGTGTATTTAAGAGCAGCGATTTCCTGTCTCATTGGCCACTGAAAGCCAGGTATTCGGTATAGGTTCAAGCGACCACTTTGCCGTAACTCCTTTGCGTAGATGCATAGTGATAATGGTGCCGGCGTCGCCATTTTGCTCAACTGAGACATTCGTTGCTCCTGCAGCCAAACTATTAGTGGAAATCACAAACTCTGTGTTTTGACTTTATTGGTAGATGATTCTTGACGAACTCTACTGAATAGAGAGTTTATAAGTGTCACTATTTTCTGGTAGCAAGTCCATTTAACAAGCACCCCCCCCCCCCCCACCCAGTCTATACATACCCATGCGTGACATAGTGAACAATAGCGTCTTAATGTGAGTTCATAAATATATTTATTCATCATATAAAATTAGAATTCCGTGATAGCAACAAGATAAACCCAACAATAGCCTGATCGTATGCCAAAAATGCAGTGAAAAGCCCTGCTCACTCAAATGCAAAATAAACGTGAAATTATTGTCTCATTGTACCACGTATTCTACAATGAATATCTGGTACTAAATATGAAATAAATATACAATCCTACCATTGGTTTTACAGATAGAGATGTTCCTTTCAAAATTCAGTTGTCATTTATTGTCTGGTACAATCCGTTTGAGAAATATATAACCACTACCGCTATTACACTATCTGAAACGTGGACTCGTAATACCCCCCATGCCCTGCAAGCCCGTCTCATCATTACAGTTCATTCTGGTTTAATTGTCAGCTCTTTTATCCAGTAGAGTACATTATAACCTTAGCATCGTTATATGCAACGTCTTATTTTGTGCTTTGAAAAAATTATTGCAGACAAGCGTAACAGCAGTTTTCATTTTACCGGTCTGGTATTCCGCAAGCTCTATAGAAAACTCATTAGGGAGGGGAGTATTCCCTTTCCTGATATGTAAGTATTTTTGCGTCTAAAATGCTGTTGATCTCGCTGGCTACACATGTACGTTCGTGTTTCCACTCGAGCACTGTCTTTCCAATATATTTCATAGGCCTATTGTTATTTTTGCATTTTGAGTGCATTTCACATACTGTAGTGTAATCGTAAAATTTATTTTTGATGTAGGCTACCGATGTTCATTGAAGATAGAACATTTGGCAGCATTTTGCAGATGGTGGAATACTATTTTATTTTCATGCTATCGTACACAATATAGGCTATTGTGTATATATGTGTCACTTAGGGCATGGCAAATGCTGAATACAATTTACTGTGCGCTGATATGTGGTAGATTAATGTACATTTTCTCCTTGGAGTCATTATGAATAGGAACATTTAAAAAAAACTACAGAAAAATGCAATCCCAGGGCAAAAGTATACATACTGTAGAGTACAGGGAAAAGTGATGTTGATGTGGTACAAGAGTGAATGATTAGGCAACATATTTAGGTGTATGCAACACTGTGATTTAATGTTTTCATCTTAAGCCATCAGCAGGAGCAAATGTATATGCTTTTTAATGGACTAAACAAATTGTACTCATTTTATGACATGTTTTGCATAGGGGTTTTGGACCCATAGATATCTACCCCCCTATACTGATGAAAATATAGTAATTCCCACTTGAAAATGATGCAAAAGTGATTTTTATGAGCCAAAACTGTTGATTTGTAGTTAAATATATCATTTTTTTATTTTATTTAGAGCAGTGCACAATTTAGCCATTGTCATGGTTTCTGGCAGCCTTCGGTTATTTCTATCGGATTTCTTTGCTATCGCTTGGCAGTGATTCCTCGCACCTGTTTTGAGTTTCCTGTCGGCTATATAAGCTTAGGGTTTCCGCTTTCCTGTGCTTCGATATTGTCTTTGCTATATTGACAACGAAGTCGGAGAGGTATAGGATTTCGGTCACTGCATTTATGGTTCGTACGAATAAGAAACGCAGCAAGTCCGGTTTAGAGTTAGGAGAAAGATTTATTTGAGTCTTTTTCTTTCCTTTCTCTCTTTATCCTTTAAACTCCTCTCCCGGTTACCTTTTTCACACCTAGAGCTTAAGGTAACAGGTTCTATTTCTATTTTAGTTTCTCTAGCCCTTTTACACTGGCTTTCTTTTGTTTTTCTCTGACCTTCTGTTATACGCTCTTTGTGTGAGAGTGTGAGGTTCTTTTGTTGTTTGATTACTCGCTATTATTGAGTTCGCCCTCTTTTGGGGTTGTTTTTGATTTGGCTTTTGCCTTTTTTGTTTGTTCTCTTCCTGCCGCGGAGCTATCCACTTTTGTGGTATATATTTTACTATATACACTTTTAAAATTCCTTGGCTGTCCTGCCTGGTTCTTCCGAACCCTTACAGCCATTTGGATAGATTTGGAGACACTAATGGACAACAGGGTACACTGCTATATTTTGCATCATAGACCTTTAGCAGTTCTGCATATCATCCTCAGATTTTGCATACTTGTCGACATGGAATTTATGATCCAGGAAATGTATATACACTACTCACAAAAAGTTAGGGATATTTGGCTTTCGGGTGAAATTTATGGAAAATGTAAGTTCACGCTACAGTGATATTATACGTATCATGAAAGTAGGGCATTTAAGTAGAAGCATGCAATGGTGATTTCCTCATCTCAAACAATTTATTGAAACAAAAGCCAACAACAGTGGTGGGTATACCACAACAAAAATGTCAATGTCTCAATAACTTGTCATGTGCCCTTGAGCATCAATTACAGCTTGACAACGACGTCTCATGCTGTTCACAAGTCGACTTATTGTCTGCTGAGGCATGGCATCCCACTCTTCTTGAAGGGCGGCCCTCAGGTCATTGAGGTTCTGGGGTACAGAGTTACGAGCCTCTACACGGCGAGTCAGCTGATCCCATAGGTTTTCTATGGGATTCAGGTCTGGAGAAAGTGCAGGCCACTCCATTTGAGGTACCCCAGTCTCCAGCAGCCTTTCTCTAATGATGCGACCTCGATGAGCTGGAGCATTGTCGTCCATGAAGATGAAATTAGGCCTGTGTTGTTCATGCAGGGGCACAATGACTGGATTAATGATGTTATTCAGGTAGTATGGGCTTGTCACTGTACCATTCACAAAGTGTAGGGCAGTTCTGTATTGACTAGACACACCTGCCCACACTGTAACACCGCCACCACCAAAGGGTCGTCTGGTGACAACAGTGGCTGATGCATAGCGCTCTCCTTGACGTCTCCAACATCGTTGGCGGCCATCATTTCTGCTCAACGTGAATCGACTTTCATCAGAGAACAGCACTGAGGCCCACTGGTCCCTCGTCCAGCGTAAATGCTCCCTGGCCCATGCAAGACGATGACGCCTGTGCCTGGTGGTGTGGTCAGGTACCCTTGCAGGTCGTCTAGCACGCAGACCACGCTGATGTAAACGGTTTCGAATTGTCTGACGTGACACTTGGGTGCCTCTCACCTCCCTTAAATGTGCCTGGAGTTGAGTGGCATTCATCATCCGGTTCCGCAGGGCACTGTTCACAATGAAGCGGTCATCAGTGTGGGATGTGGCCAAAGGACGTCCACTTCTATGCCTTTCTGTGACTCTTCCAGTCTCTCTGTATCTCTGTTGCAACCTGCTGATGACACTCTGTGACACTCTAAGCTCAGTGGCCACTTCCCTCTGAGAACATCCTGTTTGAAGCCTCGCAATGGCGAGGTACTGTTGATCAATTGTTAGGTGTCGTCTTGGTCTCATGATGTCAAAATGTGAACAGCATGATGAAGAGGACTGTTTAAATACCAATTCTAATTGAACCAGGAAATTTATTGGTCGATTCATGGATCAAACACCTGTTGTGAATTTTGCCGTTCAGCTCCTTGTTAGAGAACAGCAAGTTGTGCAAAAAGTACTGAAACATAGAATAGTTGGAAGGTCAAATTAATTTCACCTGTAAAGGTTATAGTGCATTTTAGGTTCATCCTGAAATTTCACCCGAAAGCCGAATATCCCTAACTTTTTGTGAGTAGTATATATTACCGATTTCACCTATGTAGCTCTCAGTATTTTGTTACAAACTAAAGAAAAACAATTTTTTTTGCATTTTTCCAATGTTTCTTTGCTTTTGTGGCACTTTATTTTGATTTAAATTATGAAAATAAACAAATCTAAGTTTGTATTCTAAATGGTATACCTGTCTACCAAGTTTACAGCCATTTACCAAGTTGTATGTATGTGATGTATGTGATGCTCACACCTGGAGTTGTAAAGCCTTAAACAGAGCACCCCCTAAATATGTTAGAATTGACCAAATTTGCCATCTGCGCCAAGGGGTTAAAGCTTTTTGCTTCTAAGGTAACGCGGGACTTGCTTTAGTGTGTTAGAGCGTTTCCATGAGGATTTGTTTCTCTCTTGTCAGCACTTTCTGTTCCTAGCTTTGATTTTCTTTTCTGTCCTCTTTGAGGCAGTAACCTTCATTACAGTTTATCTTTTTACCTCTTTACTTAGCTCTTTCTGAGATTTAGAGCTAGAGGTAATTTCTTTTCTTCCTTTTGTTTTCTGCTTGAGTCTGTGAGCTTTTTGCCCACTTCTCTGGGTCGCTATTCTTTCTCTTAATTTCTGTTTGCCTCTTATTTTTAGCTGTTTTATAGTATATAGAGCAAGAGGTATATTTTTTTCTGTTTCTTACTACTACTCGAGTCTGCGAGTTTCACCCACGTTTCTGTGTCATTTTTATTTGGCTTACGCCGGGAGTTATTTTCCCTCTCTTTTATTTTCTCTGCTCCGTTCGCGGATCCCCTTTTGTGGTTATCTTTTAAATCCCCTCTCAGTCGCGCCAACATATCATGTGACATGGAATCTTCACTCAGAGAGCAGCGCTGCCACTGGAGGAAGACTCACTGAATGAAAGGAAGGAACAAGTTTCTCTTGCTAGCTAATTGAATATTGTCAATAATAGTAGTGTATTAACACAACAGCAGGGCTCGACATTACCATCTGCCCGGTGGCCCGGCAGCATATTTTGAACCCTATGGGCCAGCTGATTAAACTTTTCAATGGCCCGTGGGGCCAGTAGCCAGGCAGGCTATACAACAAAAATACAATACAGTTAAAAATACAATACAGTAAAAGACAATCTCACACTATTTTCCTTCAACACTAATGATGCGATGTGAATAAACTTCGGTGAAATCGCAGAGCGCCGAGTGAGCGCGCATCTCACAGCTGCGATATTTATAAATCTGCTGTTAATATAATAAAATCTCTTCGCCTTTGCAATAATGTGAAAAGAACATTATTAAGTGTGAAAAGCATAACAAACTGTGCATTGTTTTCATCGAAAAGAAAAGTAACTTATGGTGGGCCTGCCTGGTGGGGATTGAACCCGGGTCTCCCACATACCAAGCCATTGCTCTTACCACTAAGCCATAACAGATAACCTGTGGCTGCCCAGTGATTGATCATGACACATAATTTTCAGTGTTTAAAACACAACAGTGATTTTTCATGAAGGGAAATGGTAATAGCATTTCCAAAATGGTGGCCAATCTAAGATGGCAGCGACATATATAGGACATACGTATGTTCCAGATGAGGAAATTGATCACTACAGCAAGTTTTAAATGTCTAAAAAATAATGGTGATTTTTTATGAATTTATTAATTAAAAAATATATATTATGCTCTATAGCGCCACCATTTGATTCCATTGAGCCAATACTTTAAAGTTTGGCTCATAAGGTCAGTGCAAGTATAGAAACCAAATTCTATTAATATCCATTGAAGAATTGAAGAGTTATTAGCGTTTTTATGACTAGCCACGCCCACAGGTTTTTTTTTATTTTATTTTTTTTACAAATCTTTTTATTGTTTTCTTTGCACATTATGAACAGAGGTTCCTTAACACGTTTCAACATGTGTTTTCCAAAACAAACGTACAAAAATATGGCATATAAAAGGCAGGTATATGGTATAAACCAGACTGCACACATACACACATCTATGCATGAGTGGATGAACACAGACTGCCCACACCAATAAACATATACATAACAACCCCCCCACCCACCCAAACACATTAACAGACAAATCAAAACAAAACAACAAAAAGAACAAAAAAAAAAACACACATGGTCTTTATACAAAAATGCAGGATAATTACAATTAGTGCTACAGAATAGAGTCATGCATTCAAAAGGAAAAGAAAAAAGGGAGAACTAATACAGATATCCAACTGTTTGCTGGACCACTGCCACGCACACATGCCACGCCACACCACAGCCGGACAAACGGACACAGACCGGGACAAACCACGCCCCACCCAGAGGACCGCGCGCCACACATGCGAAACACACCCCTCCGGGCGACGCACAGCCCACCCCAGCCCACGCCCATCCGCCCAGCCGCTACACAGCAAGCCAAGCGCAGCACTCACAGCCAGCCCAGAACCAGCAAACCAACAACCAGCCTCACTGGGGCACACCCTGGAACTGCAGTGTCTCTATATGGTTAAACAGGGGTTGCCATATCTTGAAAAATTTGCCCGTAGACCCACGCAGTGTGTATTTGGTCTTTTCCAATTTACTAAAGTGGAGAACATCTCTAATCCAAGCCTCATGGGATGGAGGGGAGGAAGACTTCCAACGAAGTACTATCAGTCGTCTAGCCAATAGGGTCAAGAAGGCCACAAGGTCTGCTTTAACTTTTGGTAGAACCACTGTATGCAGTGTGACCCCAAAGATTGCCGTCAGCGCGAGTGGCTCAAAAGGCACCTGAAGTACCTCCGACAGTGTTTTAAAAATACTAGACCAGTAGTTATGAAGAGATGGGCATGACCAAAACATATGAATCAATGAGGCAGGAAATTGTCGACACCTGTCACAGAGAGGGTTAACATCAGGATAAATTCGAGAAAGTCTGAGTTTTGTCCAATGGGTGCGATGTACGATCTTACATTGGATTAGACCATGTTTGGCACATACAGAGGAGGAGTGGACCCGGAGAAGGATACCATCCCATAAATCATCGTCAATCTCCTCCCCCAAATCCTGCTCCCACGATGCCCTGACAGCTAGCAATGAGGAACTACGGAGAGAGAAAAGTTTCTCATATCCACATGAGATGACACCCTTTGATGTAAGGGGTGATAATAAAAAACCATCAATGGGGGGGCTTACAGGTTGAGAGGGAAATTGGGAGCTTATGTCCCGGACAAAACTACGAACCTGCAAATACCGAAAAAAGTGGTACACCAAATTTAACCGAGATCTGCTGGAAAGATGCAAAGCTGCCCTCGTTATACAAATCATTAAATGCCTTTAGGCCAAGATTAGACCACACAGAAAAAGCTCCCATCAGTTAGAGAGGGAAGAAATGCGTGATTTCTATAAATCGGAGCTTGTAAAGAAAAGGTTTGCAGTCTAAAATGGCATCTGAGTTGATTCCACATTTTGAGAGTCGTCTTGACTAAAGTGTTTCTGCAGTAATTCGAGCAGGCCGGACCATCAGGGGTGTATACCAAAGCAGCCAGTGAGCATGGCATACAGGATGCCGCCTCCATCCTCAACCAAGCTGGGGCATTATGCAGGCCATCTCGATCCGCACACAGCCAATGTTGAAGTATGCGGAAGTTGGCCGCCCAGTAATAGAAATTGAAATTTGGTAGGGCTATGCCATCCAGTTTTTGAAAAAATTACTTTGGGATAAAGATAGGAATACATTGAAATAGGAAGGAAAATTTAGGTAGGACATTCATCTTTACAGAGTTGATTCGACCAGCTAGAGATAGAGGGAACAATGACCATCTCTCAAAATCCTGCTGTACGTGAGTAAGGAGAGGGGAGAAATTAAATTTGAACAGATTCTCAAATTTGTGAGTAATTTGGATCCCCAGGTAAGTAAACTTGTCCCTGACTACTTTAAATGGTAACGTGTGAAGTGGGTATTTGCGGGCTGCAGCATTTAGAGGAAAGAGTTCACTCTTGCTAAGATTTAGCTTGTAGCCAGAGACGCGGCCAAACGTATTGAGAACAGAGAGCACGGTAGGCATAGATATATCAGGCCTGGAAACATAAAGAAGCAAGTCGTCCGCGTAAAGCGAAGCTCTTTGCTCAATGCCATCCCTGGTCAGACCCAAAATGTGAGGATAAGACCGTAGCGCGATATCGAGGGGCTCAATGGCGACGGCAAAGAGCAAAGGCGATAACGGGCAGCCCTGTCTCGTGCCCCTAAAGAGAGGGAAGTAGACTGAGTGACTATTGTTCGTTCTCACAGACGCAAGTGGGGAGGAGTACAATAGTCTAATCCAAGCAATAAACCTCTCGCCAAAGCCAAATCTCTCCAGGGTGCGGAAAAGATAGCCCCACTCCACTCTGTCAAAGGCCTTCTCGGCATCTAAAGAAATTACAATTTTGGGGTCTTTTGAGTTTGAGGGGTTGTACATAATATTAAACAAACGTCTAACATTCGAAAAGGCATGTCTATTTTTAATAAAGCCTGTCTGATCAGGAGAAATTACAGATGGTAGAATTGTTTCCAAGCGCACGGCCAATAGCTTTGCTAATATTTTATAGTCCACGTTAAGTAAAGAAATTGGGCGGTAGGATCCGCAGGAGAGGGGGTCTTTATTCTTTTTTAATAATAATGAAATGGAAGCCTGTGACAGGGATTGAGGGAGAGAGGCCTCATCCAATGAGTGGGTGAACATGTTGACCAGGAGTGGGGCTATCTTAACCATAAACTTCCTGTAAAACTCGACAGGTAACCCGTCTGGTCCAGGACATTTGGAACACTGCATTGCGCCCGCCGCTCGCAAGACCTCCTCAGTTGTTATAGGCTCCTCTAATTGAAGTTTGGAAGCTGCATCTACGGTGGGGACAGTAAGAGTGCTGAAAAAAGAGTCAAAGACTGATCTGACTGTTCGGAGGTATAAAGAGAGGTATAAAAGCTCATAAATTGATCATTGATTAGCTGAGGGTCTGTCGTCACCAGGCCCGGTTTCTAGACTGTTTTGATTGGGGGGGCATGAAGAGATGTTGGTGGGGCACAAAGGGGAATGAAGTAGCGGGGGGTCTGGGGGTCCTCCCCCAGAAAATGTTGAGCCTTTTAAAACTTATTTCCTGCATTTCTACACAACCTCACACAGGGTATTTTCTAAAATAAAATGTTTAATCTATCGGAGAGAATCGCTGCGCATATAGCTGCCCTGGGCGAGTTGGAATCACGGTCGGGCTTGGAGGAGTTGCGCCCTGAATAAGGACATGATGACCTCTGTCTACCACCGGCTGATGGGGTTGTGCAGCGGTGATTCTCTAGCGGTGGCTACACGGGGGAATTGAATTAGAATAGGGGTTCAATTGGGGGGGGGGGAAATCTGGAACAAATTTTTTTTTAAAACACGTAAGCTAGCCTACTTTAATCCATATCAAGAGCCGATGTAATGGCCTTCTCATGAGCAAGAGTAACCAGGTTTTGCTTTCGCCCATGCAACATGGTATGGTGGAAGGGGTTAAAGATGCAAGATAACTTGGAGAAATAACTTGTTGCAGATGAAAATGCAGATGTCATGGCAACACCCCCCCCCCCCCCCCCCCATGACACTGAGGCTGCGTCCCAATCCAGTTTTTGCTCCACCCTCGTAAACTTCACTTGCAAACTTCACTTGGGGGAATCCCTTTTGAGACCAGGATGTACCCTCGGTCTCCATTTTAAGTGTGAGTCCAATCCGTTAGAAAGCCAAGTGAAGTTTGTGACATAGCCCCTCCACCCTCAACTTTTCTCAAGGGAACGAGTCTGCAAAAGAGTAGACTCTGCAAGCTCATATTACCCACAATTCACATCGAAGGTCCTGTTCAGTGATAATCACGTTAATGTTTATCGCGGTATTATACATTAAAAGCGCATACAGAATGGAAAAGACGCTGTATAGGCTAATAAATACAGGTTAATCAAGTAGTAGTTTGCTATTTTGTATTTCATGGTTTAGCAAATTGCTTTATGCAGCAACAGTGTAGCGTACTGTGTGATGTAGGCTACCAGGTTCTCTATCTTAATCTTGCTTTTTAAACGGATTATTAGGCTACTCGTGTCTAAATATTTTTCCGTAGCCTATAATTTCCCAGATAGCCAAACAATTTAATTTCGCAATAACCAAGACGAATAGGTAAATAAACTTGTACAGCATTTTACTAGGCTTTATCCACATTTGTGCTGACGCAAAATGCGTTAATTGACTATGTCATGCGAAGTGATCAATGAACAGCACATATTTAGGTAAATTCGTTTTTCTAGCTTGAAAGCATGCATTGCGCTAAACGCTGGTTCCAGCAATTTAAGAGGTTTTTCTTTCTTAAGAGGTATGCTTTCTAATGTATAAATCGTTTTGACCAAATCGAAAGTCTTAAATTACATTCTTTAACGTGATGAGGAAAAAACGCAATGCTAACGTGCAACTCACAGAAAACGCTGGGGATTTTTTGCCAGTTAATTATTCAGAATTATTGCCACCCTTATTAAACAATCTCACGTTAGTAATCTCTTTGTCATTGTCATTTGATTAATCATTAGCCTATATATAATTGATTCAGGGACTTTGTTTGATTGACATAAGCAAGCAAAATGAACGGAAACAGGTTGAGAATATGTTCGGTTTAAATGCTTTATTCCAGCGCACGGACTGTCCTACATATGTAAATTGTCTTTTATTGGTTTTAAGAGTCAATTACAATTAAAACATTTTCTTTCCATTTTCAATTCATCTTATATCATTTCATTTCACATTTTTAAAAAACATTCTTTATCGGGGAGGGAGTTTTATTTCCCGTCCCTTTTTATTTTTATATTAAAATAGACATACAACGATCAAGACACCACAATAAGAAACATCACTTACAAAGGATTCACAAAACAAAAAAAGCACAAGACATTGAAATGAGGGAAGAACATGCGCCCCCGGGTTCTTGGGTGGGCAATAGTTCTGTCTCTCTCTCTCTCTTCCTTGGGATGGAGGGACATATGTATGACCTACATATGTAAATGCTACATGAATTTATGACATAAAGAAATATGCTTGCCCACAAAACTTGCTGTATTTATTGATATTTGTTATTCAGTAAATCAATTGCTTGACTGATAATTAATGTAAACAGGTTGAGAGTTTCATCCGTTTAAATGTAGTCTACGGTGACCGGCGTTTTACATGATCCGAGATCCCACGATACGCCAACTGTGCAGCAGCGCGGTTACTTCCGAGATGGGGGTGAAGTGCGTCTCAATTCAAATAACCCGCTCCGCCCTCGCTCCCTCCCACTCGCTAAACGCAAGTGTATACTCCTGTTTTATTGGTATGTGCGTCACATCCTCCCAAGTGAAGTTTGCAAGTGAAGTTTACGAGGGTGGAGCAAAAACTGGATTGGGACGCAGCCTGAGACTCCGAGAGACACTCTGTGCAGCGGACGGGTCTGCTTCGGAGCTCTGTGTGTTTGTGCCTGAACACGACGAGAAGAGGGGGGTGAGCAGTGGGAGACTTTGGAGGCGGGCTGTAGGCTGCCCACCCAATCAGAAGTTAGAAACGGTACTGGTATTTTCTGTGCTATTTTTCCATTGGCTGTACAAAATATATTTTTTTTTCTTAACTTTTGATTGGGTGGGCAAGACGCACGTTTGGGTGGGCTGAGCCCACCCCTGCCCATAGCTACCGCCGGCCTTGGTCGTCACACCTGTGGGGGGTTTGGATTTGAGGGATTTGATGGGTTGAGGATGTCTGGCGAAGTTGGTGGGAAAGTAATTTACTTGCTTTATCCCCGTATTCATAATGGGTGTGTCGTGATTTGAGTAGCATGTCTTCGACCTGAACAGATGACAAGTTATCAAACTCCGCCTGTAAAGCAATACGAGCCTTGTATACCACCGGGGGAGGGTGAAGATGCATGCATATTATCTAATTGCAATATCCTAGTCATCAGCTCAGACAGTCTCTTTTTCCTCTCCTTCCTATCAAAACATGTATATGATATAATCTGTCCCCTAACAAAGGCCTTAAAGGTCTCCCAAAGAAGAGATGGTGAAATACCCGGCGTCTCATTTGTGGCCCTGAAGAGATCAATCTGAGCATTCAGAAATTAGACAAATTTGTCAACTGATAACAGACGCGTATTGAAACACCAAGGGGCGCGTGAGTCCTGTCCACCACCTACTACTAAATCTAAGGTCAAAGGGGCGTGGTCTGATATGACAATGGAATTATAGGAACATGAGCGAACAGAGGGTATGAGTCTATTATCAAGGAGAAAGTAATCAATGCGGGTGTAAGTGTGATGGACAGGTGAGAAATATGAATACTCCCTGCCTGTGGGGTTAAAAAAAACGCCAGGAGTCTGTAACAGAAAATTCCTGAAGGAATGTACTGATAACCTTAGAGGATCTAGATGGGTTGGTGCGTTTATAGGAGGATCGATCTAAAGGGCCCAACCAACAATTAAAATCCCCCCCGAGGACAAGAAGGTGTGAGGACATGTCTGGGAGCTTAGAGAAAAAAGTGTGAAAAAAATTACTGTCGTCCCAATTTGGCGCGTATACATTGGCGAGGATCAGCTTGGTGTTATAGATGCTTCCAGTGACGATGACATATCTACCACTGGCGTCTGAAATGACATTGGAGGAAACAAAAGTCACAGACTTGTGTATTAGAATGGCCGCGCCTCTGGCTTTGCCTTGGAAGGCGGGGAGTGATACAGTTGGCCAACCCAGCCCCTCCGCAATCTAGAATGGTCCGAGACCTTCAAGTGAGTCTCTTGCAAGAATGTAATCTTAGCTCCCAAATGCTGGAGATGTTGGAGCACCCTACCACGTTTTACTGAATGGTTTAAACCTTTACAGTTCCAACTACAGAACTTAAGTGCACTCCCAGCTAACTGGCCGCCTAAACTAGGTTGTTGAGTCATCCTTAAAGAAAAGAAAAAGTGTGTGTAGCCCTTTAAGTAACATTAGAAGACCAAGTGTAACATACATGACAAAGAACAGGGAAAAAACTAACTAATAAACTTACTCCCACCCACTGCAGTGTCTTCCCAAATAAGACACGCGCACCCCCCCCCCCCCCCCCCCCTGTAAGTGCCCCTAAGTACTTTCTAAGAACCATAGAAGACCTAGTAGCCTATAAAAGCTCCTACCAAACTAGGGCAGCGACAATTATATAACAGTAAGCAACCACAATAGTAAATAAAATTAAAAAGCACAGTTGCCATTATAGGCCGCTTCAATAAGGTGCAATAAATCAATAACACAGGGAGCATGACAGCTTATGGCCTACAGTCTCTCATAAAGAGAGAGAGAAAAAAGGAAATTCTGTAATATTGAAAAAAAAAAATAGGGGGGTTAAAATAATGGTATTAGTGGTACAGAAACCTCCTCCCCAAGCCTACATGGAAGGCAATGGACAGGATATTGTCGAGAGTGAAAAATAAATAAATAAACAAAATTTAAAAAGAATACCTCCCCCCATCTGACAATTGTATTGAGAGGGTTAATTTAACATAGGCTTAACAACATGACTGTCAAAAGATATGCTAATTAAAGGTTAAACATCAGTACCTTCAATCCCGTCACTCTGGGTTTGGGGGGGCAGCCCTCCCCAAGTCTCTGTTAATAAAGTTAACTGCAGCAGCTGGGTCAGTGAACTTACGGAGAGCCCCTCCTGGCAGAGTGATCCTCAGCTCGGCTGGGTAGAAGAGGCCAAACTTGACCCCTGGGCAAGTGCGGAGGAGGCGCTTGGCGTTCCCAAACTCTGCCCGCATCTTGGCCACGGCTGGGGCAAAGTCAGCAAAGATGGACAGTCTCTTGCCTTGATGCAGGAGAGGGGCAGCTTCTCTCGCACGGCGCAGGATCTCCTCTCTCATGTGGAAGTAGTGAACTCTGACGATAAAAGGTGGTGGTGGGCCTCCATCCTTGGGTTTCTCACAAAGAGACCTGTGGGCCCGGTCCAAAAGGGGTGTTTCATCTAGGTGTAGCATGTCCTGTAGAAGTTGAGAGATTAACTCTCTGGGGCGAGAACCCTCCAGACCCTCCGGGACGCCCCCAAGAGCGAATGTTATTGCGTCTTGACCTTCCCTCCAGATCGTCACATTTAGCTTGGACCCCTTTAAGTTGATCTTTGACGACTTTGAGCTCATCTTGGAGAGTGTTCACCGTCCTGTTGAGAGTATCCAGGTCGTCACTGCAGGAGGTCGCCGAGCGTTCAAGGTCCTTTATAGTAGAGCCATGTGTGTCCACTGTTATCTGTAGAGTAGCCACTGATGATTTTAGCTCATCCTTTATCAAGGTCATTTCTGAGCGGAGTGACTTGGAAAATGAGTCAATTTTTGAGTCCAGTTTGTCATATATGTCCTGTTTCAGACCTTCAAGCGCTGTGGTGAACATCCCCAGGCTGAGTGGCGCACCCCTGTTGCAGTCCTCCTCACCCCCCGTCTCCGTAACGGTCTTCCTAGTAGACCTGAGGTCCCTCCCCTCAGTCATCTCAGCGATCGTATGTGACGATAGGTCCGATTGCCGTAGTAATAGCTAGCAGGCTATGTTAGCTCAAACAGCCGTAGGGCACAGCTATTAGCTAGCGAGCTATTAGCTCCAATAATAGCCGTGGATAGTAGCTAGCTAGCTATGCTAGCGCGGATGCTAGCTAGTTAATATGGAAGTAGTGCTATCGTCACAGTTCACTCACTTATTTCTCCGCCTCCGATGGGGATCTCTTCCATGGGCAGAACAGGTCCCAACATGAAAAAGTGTGGTCTCGAGGATCAATTATGTTCGCATCTCCCGCTGGTACCAGCCGAATGCAGCCAGCTCGTCTCCGGAGATTCAATGCTTCCACCTCAGCCCGCACCGATACTCACCCGACGCACAAGTATTTTGCAGTCATTAGTTCTTGTTCAAACGAGCAAGGAAGATCGATAGGTACTAATAGTATAGTTTAAGGTAACATTTGCCAAAGATAAAGAAAAACTGTGCCATAAATTAAATGGTTATTGCCACTGCCTGGCGGAGCTTCGGGAAACGTGACCTCACTCCATGAAGTCCCAGCCGCCCCCCCATGCCCACAACAGTTTTTATTGGCTTACTGCGATCAGAATATTTGGAAAATCAGGAAAATCGCTTCGTGATTCTTTAGAGAATCATCCCCTGAAAAAAAGTCTGTGAGTTGCATGTTGAGATGTCAAATGGTCTCGGAGGAGTTCGATTTTATAGGTTTTTCACAAAATACAAATTTGCAAAAGATCCAATATGGCAGACCTCATTAGTCCTAATGGCAAAGTTATTTGCCACGAACCAAGGAATTTGAGGCAAAAAGAATTTTGAAGATAGTCTAAACGGTTCAAAATTTATAGCCCAAAAAGTTTATAGAATTTCATTTTGTCTCTATAGCGCCACCATCAGGTCAATTGGGTTGCAATTCGCTGTACATGTGTCCGGTCGTAGTGTCTACATGTGTGCTAAGTTTCATCGTTGTCAGTTTTGTGGTTAGGCCAATACCGGGGACAGAGGGAAATGGTAATAGCATTTCCAAAATGGCGGCCAATCCAAGATGGCAGTGACATATATGGGACATACATATGTTCCAGATGAGGAAATTGATCACTACAGCAAGTTTTAAATGTCTAAAAAATAATGGTGATTTTTTATGAATTTAAAAAAATATATTTTGCTCTATAGCGCCACCATTTGATTTTATTGAGCCAATACTTTAGAATTTGGCTCAGAAGGTCAGTACAAGTATAGAAACCAAATTTTATTAATATCCATTGAAGAATTGAAGAGTTATTAGTGTTTTTGTGACTAGCCACGCCCACAAGTTTTTATTGGCTTACTGCAATCAGGATATTTAGAAAATCAGGAAAATCGTTTCGTGATTCTTTAGAGAATCGTCCCCTGAAAAAAATGGTGTGAATTGCATGTTGATATGTCAAATGGTCTCGGAGGAGTTCGATTTTATAGGTTTTTCACAAAATGCAAATTTGCAAAAGATCCAATATAGCAGACCTCATTGGTCCTAATGGCAAAGTTATTTGGCACGAACCAAGGAATTTTAGGCAAGAAGAATTTTGAAGATAGGCTAAACGGTTCAAAAGTTATAGCCCAAAAGATTATAGAATTTCACTTTGTCTCTATAGCGCCACCATCAGGTCAATTGGGTTGGAATTCGCTGTACTTAATCACGCTTAATTAATCGCTTAATCACGCTTTGTGAAATACCCCCCTGTTGGGTCAACACAAAGTCTAAATCATGTCTTCAGATTAAATAATTTTATTCAATGAAAAACAGTCAATTAGAATAATGACTTGAAATCATACATTCACTAATGAATGTAGGCTGACTACTAGTAAGTACCTTGCTCCACAGGGAGGGCATCCCTGCCCTGATTGGGTTAAGGTGTGGAGGAGGGGGGGAAGAGGGGACATTTATGACAAAGACTGGCTTATTTTTGATGTTTGTGGGGGTGAGTGAGTGAGAGAGAGACAGAAGGAGAGGAGGGAGAGCAAGAGATGGAGGAGCCGGGGTAGTTTACCTATATCTCAATATTAGATATCCTACATTCCCTCTCTTGTAGGTGCATGCACCTGCTAAAAACCTATTCTTACATCACCAAATAGGAATCATATTACCCATTTGAACTTTGAAGATGCAGTTACTTGCTAACAATAAAACCAACGGGGGGGGGGGGGGGGGGGGGGCTGCCAGTTTCACACCTCCTAGAACATTAGTGTGGTTACTGGCAGTCCTTTGGCAGAGGAGGGCCACAGTGTTCAACAAACCGGAATGACAGAAGGCATCCTGTCACTTGCTTCTTCCACACGTGGATGCCCCTTAACCATGCCCGTCTCATCTCTGTCCAGGGGTCTATACCAGTTTTGGCTTTGTTTCTCTCTCTGGGCAGCTGGGCCGATCGTCCCTTGTAGGCACCCAGTCCATCACTGCTCTCCGAACACTTCAGACATTGGGAAGGGACTCTTGCACTTTCCCTGGATGACGTGTGTGTGTGAAGTTTGTAGGTGTGGCTCGGGGGTGGACCGATCAGTTGTGTGGGAAGCTGCTGTTCAAACTTGCCTGTTTCCATTTTGCTTTGGAGTGCAAGAGTGGCAGACACTGTGAGGGGCCGGGGGTTGGCTTCCTGATTAGTTTCCCCCGGGGTCTCTTTGCTGCTGTGAAAGGGGAGCGAGGCTTTCGCAGAGGCCCCCCTATCTCCTCCGTCACCGGAACTGTGGAAGTGGGAAAGTCCACAGAGCACACCCCTTCTGCCTGCGCAGCAGACAGTGGTTCTCTGTATTCAGCAGTAAGGGAAAAGAAGTCCACAAGGGGTGGGGTGGGGTCCTCGGCCTGGGTGGACTGGTCTATGCGGGCTGACTCCACCTGCTGGGGTGCGTAGACCGCTCCACCTGGCAGAGCTAATGGGCCTATAGAAGCCGGTTCCACGTCCTGTGGTTCAACGGTCTCCTCACCAGGCTGGGCTGAGAGGACTGCAGCAGCGGGTTCCACGTTCTGTGGGGGTAACATCCTCTGTGGTGGCTGGTGTGACACAAGCCACAGGGCTTTTCCCGCCAAATTCCTCAAGGAAGGGGAAATCACCAGGGGTGGAGCTCCATTGTCTGTGGATGTGACAAAACCCACAGAATTGTCCAAGCCTGAAGGGGGGGGGGGGGGTGAGTCAATAGAGAGTGGTGTATTGTCCTCGGTGGGGGGTGGTCCCTGAGTTGTGGCTGGGACGGAGCCATCCACTGGGCCTACCAGCGCAGGCTGTACTGCCACAGAAGAAATTTCGTTTGGCAGTAGCTTCTGACTTACAGTGGTGCTTTTCCCAAGCCAGTTTCCACATCTGGTGTACCTCATCCCATGTCTGCTTTGAAAGACAGAGGTAGAGAAAATGCTGTCTTTTCTCTAGATACGACCTTCTCCCTTGGACAATCCTGCGCTCGGTTTCATCACTATCCGTAGAAATCAGATAGTCCAAATACTCAGTCGGATGGTTGTAAAGTGCCTCCTCCTTTAGCTGGTCTATTGCATTCAGCTGTTCTGCAAATTTTGGCAACTGGGCAATCAAGTATTGCCGTTCTGAGATCATGAGGTACCACTGCTGATCCAACCTTGACTGGCCAGGGAAAGCTGGTAGGTCAGCAATGGAGGGTAAATGAGGCATCTCTCTCTTTGTCTGGTATGCCATAATAAAAATTTTTTTCCAAAATAAAATCAATCAATCTAAGACCAGTCGATTAGAAAACGTTTTGAACTTTTTTTTGAACTCAGGGTTTACTGCAGTTTACTCAATAGTACAGTTTAGTATGCTATAGGACAACCTATCTCATGGGACCTCCAATTATGTTGGGTAAAATGTGTATTTTCTGAATCCAGCGGTTCCAACAGTCAATGCCCTTGTTAAAATGTCCGGCGCTCTGAATACTGAACACAAGCGATATTGCGTGCTAGAACCCCTCACTTAACCTACATTCAAAATATGTTTTACATGATTTAATTTAATAATTATTATTAAAAATGACAATCATCAATTAAATCGCCAAATTCGTTAATAGGTAAGTCGAACAGTAACCTGGTGGATCAACCAACAAGCCAAAACAAAATCTAAATGAGGTCTTAAGATTAAATTATTTTATTAAATGAAAAACAGTCAATTAGAATAATGATTTGAAATCATACATTCACTCATGAATGTAGGCTGACTACTTATAATTTACAAAAGGGAAGACATTATACCAGGCATTAATTAGAAGATACCAGTAAAGAGAGAGACCGATAAGCCAGAAATTCCAATATTATTTACCCTCCTCCAGCTGAACAGGAACAAAAGGAACGCACAAGGAACCACCAGCATAAAAAATAAAAGAGGACAACTTATTCACCAACCTCAACTGACCAAGGCTTCTTTGCTTCAGCACTCATAAATACCTCCACAAGAAGGGCATCCCTGTCCTGGTTGGGTTAATGTGTGAGAAAGGGTGGGGGGGGGGGGGGGGTCATTTATGACAAAGACTGGCTTGAGATGGAGGAGCCGGGTAGTTTACTTATATCTAATATTAGATATCCTACAGCGTCAACATGGGTTTGGGGCAGCAATAGGGGGTATGTCAATAGAAACATTCTGTACTGTGCAAGTCTGGTGGTCAAAAATGCGTTTGCATTTTAAAACCAACACAGCCCAGGCTTAACCTCTTCTCAAGCGTTCGCTTGTGATGACTGAGCCTCTCAAACCTGCATCACCTAAACAAATCCTGATATTGACCGACTTTTAATTTTGTGCGGTGGCCGTACTGATATCGAGTCAATGTAGGGGAAACACAAGGTTAGCTAGCTATCCAAAAATGGTTAGGTTAGTTAATGTTAGCTAGCAGAAGCCACTTCACCGAGTTGGCAGCAACTAACTATAGACGAGCCTACTCTACTAGCTAATGCATGGAAATAATGCTGCAGTCCATCATATAGCTACCTGCTAGGTTAGCTAATGTTACTTTCTTTACATTTGTAGATGCCACCACGGACGACAAAAGCCCTTGACTTGACCATTAGAAAACACCGGGCCACTAAAATGAATAATGTTAGCTAGGACATCCACGGTAAATGTTCTGAATTTACCGGATTAAGTAGCCTATCAAACGCATAGGCTACGTGTTAGTTTAAACTTTATTTTTTCAATTTTAGTTTATTTAGCTCAGTGTTGTCTCTTCAGATGTCTATCAGTGTCTATCAATGCAGAGAGTTTGCAGCTGCAGCAGCCGACAATGCAGGAAATGCACCTCAGTTGCTGGGGACACTGCCTGTGCTTTACAAAAGTTTGTTAGCTTTTCTGCCACCAGTTAGCGTCTGCACGGAAATTATGGCAAAGTTGTTTCCAAACACTTAAAGGGTCTATAACATGACATTTTCTGGATCACAGACTCCTTGTCCACAAGTCTGAGGGTGATATGCAGAACTACTAAAGATCTACGTTGCAAAATGCAGACAGTGTACCCTGTTGTCCCTTAGTGTCTCCAAATCTATCCAAATGGCTAAATTGTGCACTGCTATAAATCATAAAATAATCATATAGGTTATTTTGTTACGGCAGTGTACAGGACTGGACCCAAATGCAAGACTCTGAGACAGACTCGATTCAAGTACTCCACAAGAAATAATATTTATTAGAGGAAAGGCAAGCGGAATGCAGGCAAAAGGTGAATAAATGGAGGAAGGCAGGATACAGGGTTGGCGAACTAAAGCGGGGCAGGAGAGGACTCAGGGCTGGTAGGGGCAGGGCAGGAGGCAGGCTGGGATGGGCTGGATGAAGGAACAGAGCAAAACAGGTTACAAAACAAACAGGAATGATAATCAGAATGGCCGGGAGAGATCTCAAACAGAGCAGAGAAAACGAACTGGCCATAAAATGGCGTGAGAGGGAAAACTAAATAGTGAAGGGAACAGGTGAAGGAACTAATTGGATAACTGAATAGGCCGAATGTTTTTTAAGAGAAATTGTTCCATAGTTTTAATATAGTAGAAATGTTCACAGCATGCAGTACATATGTACTAGTTCAGTGTAGCGTAGATTTTCAAACAGGGGCGAGCACAGGCAATGATTAAGTAGAGTTTACAACAGAATACAAAAGACTTCCCAGACCTGGCTACTGCTAAGCTCAGATTTTGACTGTTACTGTTGCATTTTCATTTTTAGATATGTAAGAGCCCAACTCAAGATGCTAAACAGGGCCACTTGTATGGACTGTCAGTCCAGCAGACTGTTCCTCCACACTTCAACCTGCAACAGGACTGTGGCCACTTCATCGCCTGCATTCCCAAGAGCATGCTGATCCCAGATGAAGCAGACGAGCCTCCCCATCACAGTGAGCAGGGAGCGTGTGGTGGTCATCACTCGTGAGGTGCCCCACCAGAGCGCTGCCGGTTTCGTCCAGGAGTGGGCAGCCTTCCACCAGACCCACCCGGAGGCGTACGAGCGGCGGGTCTGCTTCCTGCTGCTGCAGTTGTGCAACGGATTGGAGCATCTGAAAGAACATGGCGTTACCCACTGCGACCTTTGCCTGGAGAACCTGCTCCTGGTGCCCCGCGGACACCTGCCAGATGGCGGTTGCAACCAGAACCACCTGCCCCGCCTGCTGGTCAGCGGATTTGCCAAGGCTAAACGGCACTCAGTGGGAGGACCCTGCCACCGACCCCCTGCTGAAGACGGACCACTCACGCCTGGCCCCCGAGATCTTGTCAGCCACCCAGTACCGCAAGTTTGATGAGTTCCAGACGGGGATCCTGATCTATGAGCTCTTGCACCAGCCCAATCCCTTCAAGATGAGCCCCAGGCTGAAGGAACGGGACTACCACTGCGAGGACTTCCCGCCCATTCCGTCCATGTCCCTGTACTCCGCGGGCCTCCAGAGGCTGGCCCAACTGCTCCTCCAACTGACCCCACCAAACGCATTCACATCCAGGAGGCCAAGCATGCCCTGCAGAGCCTGCTGTGGGGCCCACGGCGGGAACTCATGGAGCAGCAAAGGGAAAGGCCTAGGGAGGGCCCATACCACGAGGGCCTGCTCAATTGGCTGGACGTGAAGCGTGCCTTGCTGATGATGAAGTTTGCAGAACGCTCCTGGAGCCAGAGCAGACAGCCGAGCTGGAGGACTGGCTTTGCTGCCAGTACTTCTCCTCTGCCATCCCGCCGTACCTTTGTCACACTGCAGATCTGCTCTACTTCAAGTAATGCACTAATGGTGGGACATACTCCACAGGTTTCCTTTCAGTTTTGGCATGGTGGAAAGACTTATTGCAGTGAAAAATGTAAAATAAATTAATCTAAGGTATCTGTTTAACCTATTTAAGATGTGAGTTTAGCTTTGCGTAACATTTTCAGTTCTTGCTCAATATTTGTCCTTCATTTTAGTGAACACAAAATTCATAATGTTATATACGCAAAGTATACAAAAAATAGCACTTAACATTTTAAGTTAGGCAAATTTAAGAAAAAACGGCTAAGCGGGAGATTAAATAGACCCAAACTATTTAATCAAAAGCATGTGTAGTTCGTGGTCAGTACTGTCACTTTAATTTTACTAATGTTTTCATGATTTTTTTTTTTTTTAAAGTGCCTTTTTTTTTAGTGCCTTATGTGGCAATTTGTTTATTCGTTGCAGAAATAGTGAGAACCCAACAGTAAATCTAACATGATGCCATTGTAATCTGCATTAGAACATTGGACTATTGTGGTTGTGAATTAAGTCAGACCAATATCTGTATATTGTTTAAGAAACAAACACCTGTATAAGCAGGTCTTAATGCCATGGTGACATATTTTATTTATGGGGGTGTGAGGGAGTGAGTGTGTATGTTTGTGTGTGGGTATGGGTGTGAGTTTGTTCATGTGCCTCTGTGCACATGTGAGAATGTGGATGAGTGTGTGCATAAGTATAGGTGTGGACCACCAGATTCTTTGAAGGGGTAGGCCCTTGAATCTGTTCATTGAATTGTACCTTTTCTTTAAATTCTATGTTCTATGTATGAACCGGCTAGGTGCATGTTTCTGCATACATGCATGCTTGTGGGTGTCTATATACAGATGGGTGACAAATTAAAGCAAAAACCAACATAAAGGGCTCTTAAGTGGCGGTAACCCAAATGTCTTTCAGACGACGCAGTTGTTATTTTAGCAGTGAACTGAGCGACTTGGTCTTAAGATGAGGTGTGGCCAGGATAATATTTGGCGTATTGCTATCTTGAGGCAGGGAAAAAGTGTTTGCGTTAAAACCACCACAAACCTGGTCTTAAGTCATGTCGCAGTTGTTTCAATGTTATTTTAGTGGCGCAAAATAATTGCGTCTACACAACGCGCATACACTCTCCTGTCTGTTACATGCAGGAGCATGCACAAGCATGCATAAAAATGTCAAGATTAGGCTACATTGTGAAATAGGGATTCATATTTTCCCAAAAAATAAAACATTTTCTCACCTGGAATAGGCGCTATTGTCCCTGGAATCCCGGGAAAGTGGGTTTGTTTTAAAGCATTAAGCTACCAGTAAAAACGTGTTGGTCATATTTCCATAAGCAGGACATTATAAAACAAGGGAAAATATGCGTAAACCTATGGGTTCTCAACCTGAAGCTCTCAGCTTTAGTGTATTTAGTGTCATCATTAAGGCAAAAGAACAGTATTTATGTTATTAACTCATTCAGGGCAACATAAGTCGACAAAAATACAAAAGGTCTAAAGTGCAGAGGGCGACTAACGTTGACCACAGCCATCTTTACACTGCTATACCAGTAAAGAATTCCAGATTTGAGTCGGAAAAAAATAAAAAATGACGAATTTGTTCTTTTACCGCCTTTTACCGGATTTGCTCTCTTTTTTTTACATTGTTCTAGATCATAATATGTGAAGTTATATTTAGCCTATGTTTAAAATGTATCTAAAATAACAGACCAACATCGGGGCGTGGGAATAATGTGCTTGGTCAATTTGTAGGCTAGCAACATGTTTCTGCACCACATTACTTTTTGCCTTAGGATTACTGTTTTGTTGAAACTGTTGAAACAAAGTAATTCATGCAGACAGCTCATTTTTACATATCTATACAAATGCCCAGTGATTAAGTTTATTGTTCATTTTTACATACAGTGAGCACCATAATTCATTGGACAGTGACACATTTGAATTTGAAAGATGTATCGGATATCAGATGAACCGTTTAGAAATTATAGAACCTTTTGTACATAGTCCCCCACATTTTCAGGCATCAAAAAATATTGGACAGTTTAACATAATGTAGAATAAAGTAATCATTTTTAATATTTGGTCGCATATCCTTTGCATGCCATGACTTCCTGATGTCTGTGGCCCAACAATATCAAAAACAACCCTTAAAGTGATTCATCCATATCTACTGCATATCTGGCAGCAGAGTGATGGTTTGAGGCTTGTTTGATACCTCAGACCCTTGATGACTTAGAGCCATTTCGCCAACCATGTATTACATACTGTTCCATACTTTACAGCTAAATCTAGTCCCACCCCCCAATTCCCATAGAGATCCATTCAAATGCAGAGAAGTTATAGTATCGCTTGTAAGAGTACCAGAAAATAAGATATCAAGAGTCTTTTGATATTGTTGGGTCACAGACATCAGGAAGTCATGACACCGCCCCTGCTGGCCGCCACCCCCACCACCCATCCAGAGGTCCAGCCGGAGGCTGCCGCCCCATCCAGAGACCCAGCTCGGGGGGTCACTGCCCTGCCACTCCAATCAAAGCTTCTGGGGACCACCACCGCCCTGTCGCCCGTTCCAGAGGGCCTGGTGTTTGATCCTGGGGGAATGGGGCCCTCAGTCTCAAGCATACCTTCCTGGCACCACATTATCGCTTCCTCCCAGGGCTCAAAGCTAGGGGGGGGGGGGGGGTTATGTGGTGCCAGGAAGCGAGTTGGGGTGCCGCCCTCTATTGGACAGCACCACCACTACACACAGGCAGGGGAGCCAGCTGAGCCAAATATTAATCAGCCCAGGTGCTCCGAGTTAGCGCCATTTGTTTTCCTCACAAAAGGGCCTCCCCAGGCCAGAGGGACAGGTTTTTTGTTGGACTTGAAAGATTGCTTTGATTTGACAGGTTGCTGCGTTTTGGCGCTTTGTTTCCTTTTTTTTTGATTTGGTGAGTGTTCTTCTTTTTGTTAATAAAAAGCAACAATAATTATAGTTTTTGTGCTGTTTTCCTGTCTGTTCACCATGTGCTACATCGACTATCCCCAGCACTGTGCCAAGTACTTATTTTATTTTACTTCATTTTTCTAAATGTATTATCTAATCTTATCTTTATTTTATTTTTTCTTATTATACATATGCAACTCCTGGATCCACAACTCCTGTGTGTATGAGTGTGTCTGTGTGGGTGTGGGCAGGAAGGAATGTGTGCCAGACTGTGTCCCCCCTCCCCCTGCCTTTAGTTTCTTACTTCTAAAAGTTATGTGAATGTGTGAATTATGTATTTCTCTGAAAATACACACTTTATCTATAAAATGATTGATTGATAATATAAGTAGAAAGAAAGAAAATGTAGGTAAGGTTTTCACAGGAGTACTTATTTCAGTTCCATATATTTCAATGTTTAGGAGCAACTGTAGTCATGAGTGGATTGTTTTTGCTGATCAGATATTCTTTCTCAATGGGAAAGTAATTAATGGTATTGTCTCATTTGTCAATACCCAAATCTGTTCATTACCTGTCTAAAATATTTATTTATGAGCTGTATTACATGTTTCATTAATGGAGAATCTTATCACAGATTGTGGCTCAATATTTTCCATTGCAGATGCACAATTGTACAGTGTATAATAAAGAAATGTTGACACAAATCTTATAATCTTTTCAGAAACTAAGATTGGCTCACTTTTTCAGGCTTGGTCAGTTTTTGAGCCATGGAAACAAGCTTCAAAATGATGTTCATTAGTAATTAAATGTGTGCAAGCTTCACCTGCTGTGTCTAATAAATTGTACGTTTATTTTTACATTATGGTGCCTTTGACTATTTTTATAGATTAGTTATAGGAAATGTATATATTCTAAGAGCCACAATAATCATTAAACCAGTAAGAAAAATAAATTTAAATGAATATTGGTACTGATGGTATTATTTCTAAGAATACAGTGATCCTTACCTCTTTCGTGAGCTTCCAGTTTGATAAGAAATTGATTCCTGTTGAAAGGAATTTGTAATGTAATCCACGAGGAAACGCAGTCAATTTTAAAATGGCAATCTATTTGGTTTAATCTAAAATGTCAAGTAGAAATCAGAAGTTATGTTGTGGAAATGGAGGTTGCTGTGTAAAAGCATCAGCAGTGTGCAAGTTAACATATTTTAATTAAAGTTAGCATATTTTATTACAGTGGGGTGCAAAAATTTTGGCACCCCTGGTCAAAATGCCTTTTACAATTAATATCTAAGCTAACCTGACTTCTGAATGGTACAAAGTTACCATTCTTTTTATTAAAGATTTTCAAAAGAGTTTCAAAATAATAAAAAAGGAAAAAGGCTCTGTGCAAAAGTTGGGGAACCCTTTTGGATTACTCTTTGTTACTTTTAAAAAAGGTGATTACTAAGGCCCAGGTCCAGGTGATTTACTCGTTAGGGCTTCAATGGGTTAGGTGAATATAATTCCAGGGCTGAACTATTTATTCTGAAGTAACTCCATGCCTTCTAAAGCATCCGGCTGCGGTGGCTGTTTTCTATAAGGGGGAGTGTAAGGTTCGGAGAACCAAGCGCCACAACCAAGGGATCTGAAAGTGTATTTTGTGCGAAATACACCACTAAGTGGACAGCTCTGCAGTAAAGGGAGCAACGAAACAAAGACAATGGATATCAAAACCTCCCGGCGTAAGTCAACACAAAAGAACCCCAAAAGAGGGAATACTCGGCGATCGCGAGTAATAAAACAACAAATGAACCTCACGCTCTCACACAAGAGGTGTATAACTGAAGGTCAGAGAAAAACTAAAGAAAGCCTGTGAAACAAGGGCGAATGAAACAATAGAAAGTAATAGAAAAATAACCTGTTACCTACAGCTCTAGGTGTGAAGGAGCTGAACAAAAGGTAACAGGTAGAGGAATATAAAAGGATAAAGAGAGGAAAGGAAATGGAAAGACTAAATAAATCTTTACCCTAACTCTTAACCGGACTACCTACGTTTCTGAAGTATAACAACCAGAAACGTAGGGACCACTATCCTTTACCTTACGACTCCGATAGTCAAATAGCAAAGACAATATCGAAGCGTCGGAAATGCGGAAGTCCTGGGCTATTTATAACCGGCAGGAAATCCAAAACAGGTGAAAGGAATCATTGCCGGGCGAGATTCAAACACCGAAACGGAGACGGAAAAATCTGATAGATTGCCCCGATGTCGTCAAAAGAAAGAATGACCGCAGAAACAACAGCAGGCTGCCAGAAACCATGACAGGACCCCCCTTCTAAGGGACGACCCCAGGCGATTCCTCAGCCCTGTTTCTGCGGAAGTCCCTAATAAGTGTAGGGTCCAAGATGTTTTTGGAGGAGACCCAGCAATGCTCCTCAGGTCCATAACCCTCCCAGTCTACTAAAAACTGGAATCCTCTGCCCACACGCCTCTCGGCCAAAATATGCCAAACGGTATATACCGGACCCCCCTCCATGAACCGGGGAGCAGGTGGCGGTTTGTCGACCAGGGCAAGAGCACTAACCAGCACCGGTTTCAACCGGGAGACGTGGAAGGTAGGGTGGATACGCATAGAGCGTGGCAGTTGAAGACGCACAGTGACAGGGTTAATCTTACGGATTATCTTAGTTTGCGGGACTCCACTCGCAGAGGCAGGTCCCGTGTAGCTAGCCACACTCGTTGACCAACCCGATAAGAGGGAGCTGGACGACGACGCTTGTCAGCAGCGACCTTCTGTTTAGCTGAAGCGCGAAGGAGAGAAGCGCACACACACCTCCAGACACCTCAGAACAAATGACCCTACCATCAATAAGGGAGGCTGATACCCCAGCTGAGCTTCAAAGGGAGAGAGACCGGTGGAGGCGTTGCACAGCGTGTTGTTGGCGTACTCCGCCCAGGCGAGATGGCGACTCCAAGATGTAGGTTTGGAGACGGCCAAGCACCGGAGGGTGTTCTCCAGGGCCTGATTAGTGTGCTCCGTCTGGCCATTAGTCTCCAGGTGGAAACCAGAAGACAGACTGACCGACGCCCCTAGTAAGGTGCAAAAAGAGCCCCAGAAGGAGGACCACGGTCGGACACCACGTCCAGAGGAAGGCTATGCACCCTAAAAACATTGTCCACCATCAGTTGGGCGGTCTCTGGTGCTGATGGCAGCTTGGGTAGGGCGATGAAGTGTGCCGCCTTGGAAAAACTGTCGACCACAACCAGGATCACCGTGTTGCCCTGGGACGCAGGCAACCCGGTAACAAAGTCGAGGGCGACATGGCTCCAAGGACGGCTGGGAACAGGTAAGGGGCGTAAGAGGCCAGAGGGTGGGAGCCGAGATCCCTTGCTGAGGGCACAAACCGAACAAGCGGCGACAAATTCCCGCACGTCGCTCTCTATATTAGGCCACCAAAAGCACCACGACAAAAATTCCCTAGTCCGGTGGACGCCAGCTGTGAAGAGTGGCCCCACTGGAGAACCCGCGATATGATATGCGGCGGAACGAACAGACAATGAGACGGACCCCCACCTGGGCCCGGGTCTCCCACATCACCGGAGCTACAATCTGGGCGGTCGGTACAATGGGCTCCAGGTGCGGTTCCTTATAGGTGCGGTCGTAGATGCGCGACAGCGCATCCGGCTTAATATTCTTTGACCCGAGTCGGTAGGTCAATATAAACCTAAACCGGGCGAAGAATAATGCCCATCGGGCTTGACGGGAGTTGCGCGTCTTGGCCTGTTGGACGTATTCTAAATTTTTATGGTCGGTCCAGACAGTAAAAGGGTGCTCAGCTCCCTCCAACCAATGACACCACTCCTCCAACGCCAATTTGACCGCCAACAGCTCCCGGTCCCCTACGTCATAATTTCTCTCGGCAGGTGTTAAGGCACGAGAGAAATAGGCGCATGGGTGCGTTTTACAGTCTAGCGGGGAGTACTGGGACAGAATGGCTCCCACACCCAGCTCTGAAGCATTGGGTTAAGAATTGGGAGTTATTAAAATGGGTTCGGAACTAAACCTGTTTTTTAGCTCCTTAAGCCGCGCCAAGCTCCACAACCAAGGGATCTGAAAGTGTATTTCATGCTAAATACAGCACTAAGCGGACAGCTCCGCAGTAAAGGGAGAAATTAAACAAAAACAATGGGAATCAAAACCTCCCGGCGTAAGCCAACACAAAACAACCCCAAAACAGGACAAACTCGGCGATCGCGAGTAATAAAACAACAAATGAACCTCACGCTCTCACACAAGAGGTGTATAACTGGAGGTCAGAGAAAAACAAAAGAAAGCCTGTGAAACAAGGGCAAAAGAAACGTAATAGAAAAATAACCTGTTACCTACAGCTCTAGGTGTGAAGGACCTGAACAAAAGGTAACAGGTCGAGGAATATAAAAGGATAAAGAGAGGAAAGGAAACAGAAAGACTAAATAAATCTTTACTCAAACTCTTAACCGGACTACCTACGTTTCTGATGTGTAACAACCAGAAACGTAGAGACCGCTATCCTTTACCTCACCGACTCCGATAGTCAAATAGCAAAGACAATATTGAAGCGTCAGAAATGCGGAAGTCCTGGGCTATTTATAACCGGCAGGAAATCCAAAACAGGTGAAAGGAATAATTGCCGGGCGAGATTCTAACACCGAAACGGAGGAGGAAAAATCCGATAGATTGCTCCAATGTCTTCAAAAGAAAGAACGACCGCAGAAACAACAGCAGGCTGCCAGAAACCATCACAGTTTTGTATGGTGTTAACAACCATGGGTTCCTCTAAACAGTTGTCTAAGGATGTCAGAATCAAGATAGTTCACTTCCTCCAAAAAGGAGAAGGCTAAAAAATCTCTCTACACGTTTCAAACTACGTATTTCCACTGTCAGAAACATTATCAGAAAATGGAAGATAAATGGAACAGTTGAAGTCAAGGCAAGATCGTAGTTGGGTCCAGAACCTGAATTCCATGACCATTCTCTGGCTAAGATGTTTTGATGATTGATTTGACTTCTAGGGACCTTTTATTAAAAATTTAGCCCCCAGGTCCCTCCCAAAAATCCCTGGATTTTTTGCCAGAGGGCCAATTCCAAGATGGCCGCTAGCGCCATCTTGAAAAATTAACTTATGGCCGCCATCCGGTAGAGCGAAAAAGTAACAAATGGTTTCACACAAAATACCATAATATGACATCATTGAAAGGCTTAGAATACCAGCTATCCACCTGACGTTTCTGGAATCTTCAGCACAACTGACCTTTGACCTATTTGTCTGTGTTAAGAGTACAGATCACTTTTTTCAGTGAAAATTGCCTATAAAAGACACCTTCTAAAGTACATTTTACTTTTTAAACTATATTTGATCATTTATTCTGGTAGATCATGACATTACCTTTCAAATGATGTATAATACACCAAAAAGCGACCTACCATTACCGCCATCAATGCCACCGTCACCCTTCACGGGATGAATCGTAGCAAGGAGCTTGTGAAATCTTACTACAAGCTGGGCATGGGGATCAGCTACCCGAATGTGCTTTTCCTGCGTGATGTCTCGACGGGAGTATGAGGCAAACATCCAGGATGAGCATGCACGCATCAAAGACGCCAAGACTGTCGCAGGCACTGACTGAGAAGGCGTCTGAGATGCAGGCAGTTACTCCATATAGTACCATCAAGCGTGGTGAGCCTCCCATCTACCCTAAGCCCACTATGTTCTCGTCAAGTACAAAGCCTCAGCGCAAGCGGAGCATTATTCATGCCCTTGCTCGTGCGGACATGAATGATGATCGCCCTGATGCAGCTGAGCAGACTATCCCTTCCTACAGCGGGTTTCACGCTGGCTTGAATATGGAGCAGAGGAAGAGCAAGGCTTATTTTCATACGTCTTACAATCAACCGCCTAACAAGTCAGTTGTGAATGACGTCATGGACAAGCTGTCTACCATCATCGCCACTCAGCGCATGCCCTTCGCCTTCTTAGTGGGAGATCATCCTGTGTACGTCCTGATCACCCTGCTCAAGGCCGACCTGGCACAGAATGTAGATGCAGAGATTGTCTACTCTGTTGGCTCCCACTGCACTAACCGATGCAGAACTACAGCTTTGACCAGTCTGAGGCTGACACCATCCTCTTCTCTGCTTACGCAGTTCTGCGCGAGTCAGGCTACAGTGGCCCTGTTGTCATTGATACAGCTGATACCGATGCCTATGTTGCGGCAGCAGTCATCTCACAGCAGCTGCCCGGTATGCTCTGTATCAAGAGAAAGCAGGAGACAGTTTTCTGCCGTGGCCTGGTGACTGAGATGGCAGACTGTATTGTGCAGCCACACTGTATTACAGGCTGTGATGCCAACTCAGGCTTCTACGGCAAGGGTAAGTGGTCAGTGTATGACAAGGTGGCGAAGAGCCCTGTGGCACGATGGCAGCTCTCGCAGTGTGGAGATAGCCTTGATCATGAGGAGGAGGTGGTAGAGGAGCTCTTTGAGTTACATTACATTACAGGCATTTAGCAGACGCTCTTATCCAGAGCGACTTACACAACTTCTTATTACATTTATCCATTTATACAGCTGGATATATACTGAAGCAATTCAGGTTAAGTACCTTGCTCAAGGGTACAACGGCAGTGTCCTACCTGGGAATCGAACCTGCAACCTTTCGGTTACAAGTCCAGTTCCTTAACCATTATACTACACTGCCGTTCACACAACATGTGATCTATGGCGACAAGAAGAGTAGCACCATGGCTGAGGCCCATGCCGCAAAGTGGAAGAGAATGAAGAACAAATCATTCATCGGTCTCCCTCCAGATGCAGATAGCCTACGCCAACACTGCCCCCACGCCAACTACTTGGCATATCTAGTGCACCACCCCTCCCTGAAGCGCCACCCCTCGCCACTCGGACATGGCTGGGAGCTGGTGGGTGGTCGCTGTCGCCCTGTCCGCCTCACGCAACCTGCTCTCCTGACGCATCTACCTGCACCAGGGCCAGCTGAAGAGAGCGAGGAAGATGAGAGTGAGGAGGATGATTAGGAGGGAGATGATGATGTATAGAGGAGATGGGGGGATTCATTGGAATCTGATGATTCATAATCTAGTTTTACAGTCAAGCCGGAAAGTCTGCACACTCCTTTCACCTTCTCCACGTTTTATTACGTTACAGACTTATACTACAATAGATTGAGTTCATTTTTTGCCTCAAACATCTAGACACAATAGTCAATAATGACGAAGTGAAAACAGGTTTTTAGAAAATATGCAATTTTATTTTACTGACAAAAATAGGTTATTTAGGGGTTACATATCTGTACACACCCTTAGCCTAATACTTGGTTGCAGCACCTTTGGCAGCGATTACAGCTTCAAGGCGTCTTGGGAAAGAAGCTATGAGCTTGGCACACTTATTTCTGGACATTTTTGCCCATTCCTCTTGGCATATCCTTGCAAGCTCCATCAGGTTGGATGGGGAGTGTCGGTACAAAGCCATTTTCAGCTCTTTCCACAGATGTTCAATTGGATTCAGGTCTGGGCTCTGGCTGGGCCACTCAAGGACATGCACAGACTTTCTCCGATGTTCTCTTGGCTGTGTGCTTCGGGTCGTTGTCATGTTGGAAGGTAAACCTTCGCCCCAGTCTGAGGTCCAGCGCGCTCTGGAGCAGGTTTTCTTCAAGGATCTCGGTATACTTAGCTGCATTCATCTTTCCCTCTATCAGGACTAGTCGCCCCGTTCCCGCTGCTGAAAAACGTCTCCACATCATGATGCTGCCACCGCCATGCTTCACTGTAGGGATGGTATTAGCCAGGTGATGAGCGATGCCTGGTTTCCTCCAGACGTGACGCTTGGTATTCAGGCCAAAAAGTTCAATTTTGGTTTCATCAGACCAGAGAATCTTGATTCTCATGGTTTGAGAGTCCTCTAGGTGCCTTTTGGCAAACTCCAAGCGGGCTGTGATGTGCCTTTTACTAAGGAGGGGCTTCCGTCTGGCCACTCTACCATAAAGGCCTGATTGGTGGAGTGCTGCCTGGATGGTTGATCTTCTGAAAGGTTCTCCCATCTCCACAAGGATACGCTGGAGCTCTGTCAGAGTGACCCTCGGGTTCCTGCTCACCTCCCTGGCCAAGGCGATTGCTCAGTTTGGCTGGGCGGCCAGGTCTAGGAAGATTCTTGGTGGTTCCAAACTTCTTCCATTTACGAATGATGGTGGCCACTGTGCTCTTTGGGACCTGTAAAGCTGCAGAGATTTTTCCGTACCCTTCTCCAGATCTATACCTTGACACAATCTAAGGTCTGCAGATAATTCCTTTGACCCCATGGCTTGGAGTTTGCTCTGACATGCACTGTCAACTGTGGGACCTTATATAGGCAGGTGTTGGCAATCCCCAATCATGTCCAATCAATTGAATTTATCACAGGTGGACTCCAAATAAGTTGTAGAAACATCTCAAGCAGTATCAGTGGAAACAAAATGCACCTCAGCTCACTTTTGGGTGTCATATCAAAGGGTGTGCACACTTGTGTACATATGATATTTTACATTTTGATTTTTAATAAATTAGCACAAATGTCTAAAAACCTGTTTTCACTTTGTCATTATGGGCTATTTTGTGTAGAATTTTGAGACAAAAAATGAACTCAATCTATTGTAGAATATGTCTGCAACGTAATAAAACGTGGAGAAGGTGAAAGGAGTGTGCAGACTTTCCAGCTTGACTGTAAGCGGTTTCATTATTCAACTATTCAAGTTACAGCTATTAAAAAGAGCTTATTTTGAAGTATAATTAGTTCTCTTGTCATACATTCATCAATTATTTTACTGCAAGATATCTTTATGGAGGTAGTTTGTTTAAAGTACAGCAGTACCAAGGTAAAATGGGTTTTGACATTAACATCTTTTCAGTGAACATAATTATGAAATGACCCTGATGAATTCTGTATGCTGTCTGTTGTAAAATGCATTCTCTAATTGTACTGTGCCACCTTGACGAGATCATCTGCATCACTGAATGAGTGAGTTGATCAGATACTATTGTTTCCTATCTTTGGAATGTGTGAGCTAATCAGACGCTATCGTTTCCTCACTTTAATTACTGGTGCTTTGTCAGCACCACAAAGGCTCATACACTGCTCATATATCCCTATGTATATATTCAGGTGAGAGATCCTCACTTTAGACTCTTTACCAACTCGCTGTGGATCGCTGTGTGGAATAAACTTTCATTCTTGGTCGGACTGCTGAGTCTTTTTGTCATCTCTTTGGGAAAAAGCTAACAACCCCCAAAACATAAATTGCCATTACTAAACCTTTACTAACATTTGAAAGGTAATGTCATGATCTACCAGAATAAATGATCAAATATAGTTTAAAAAGTAAAATGTACTTTAGAAGGTGTTTTTTATAGGCAATTTTCACTGAAAAAAGTGATACTCTTAACACAAACAAATAGGTCAAAGGTCAGTTGTGCTGAAGATTCCAGAAACATGTCAGGTGGATAGCTGGGATTCTAAGCTTTTCAATGATATGTGGTATTCAGGGTGATCGAAAATTGCACTGGTCACGGCGCACTGCCATCTGTTGGCCCCACCCACTCTGGTGCACACCAGGACTTTTTGGGGTCATCATCAAACTCCACAAGCCCTCAGCGTTCCCTTCAGGAGAAGGGTTGATCCCGCTGGCCCCCCGGCTAGCCAGCATCTGGTAGCTAGTCCTGTCATGGATGGGTGGCAACCTCTGGCACAGCACTTCTCCCACCCTATGGCGCCTATGTACCCAGCGACCTTAGTTGCTCCACACCTTAGTCAGGGTAGACTCCAGTACAACCATTTTAAACTAAGACACCTACCTTTCTGCATGCTCCGCCTTTCCCAGCTCCTATTGGTGAGGGATGGTGACTGATTCAACTCGTGGACCTGTAGGAGGTGTACTTCCACATCCACATACTTTGGGATCACTGGAAGTACTTCCGTTTCCTTTTAGGCAGGGAGTAAGAGAACTCAGTCCTCCCTTTACAATTGGCGAATCTGTGCCCCAATAAAGGCACAAGCTAGAAGGGACATAGAATCTGTGCTGGCCCATTTGGTCATTCCGGGCTTGACCCTAAACAGGGCAAGAGCCATTTCATCTCCAGAGAGAGGGTTTTCTAGGCTTAGTCTTGGATTCTGGGTACAGGCAAGCCTCTCTGACCCTAGAGAGGCAGCATCTTTTGAGGGAGAGCCTGTCACAGTTTGCTGCAGAGCGGCAGGTGACAGTGAAGCATTGCCAAGGGCTGCTCGGCCTGATGCCCACAGATGCCTCCAAGATTGGCTGGGCAGCTATCTGGGAGGGTCAGCCCCTGCAAGGGTTGTAAAGTCCGTCATGGGCGGGAAGTGCAATCAACCTAGAAATGAAGGCAGTGCTTTGGGCATTGGCCCATTTCCTCCTAGTGGTCCAAGGCAGATACATCCTCATTTGGACAAACAGCTCTATTGTTGTTACCTACATTAACCAACAGGGTGCCATTCGGTCTCCACCCCTACATACCAAGGCATTCTAACTCCCGCTCTGAGCCCACGCCTGAGGTGTGTCCCTTAGGGCAGTCCACATGCCAGGCACTGCCAATGTGGCAGCCTATCTGCTGTCCAAAGGGGACATTTTTGCATCAGCAGAGAGTGCTCATTGTCCCCTATGGTACCTCACAGTAGGCCCAGTGGGGACTTTAGGCATGGAAGCCTTGGCGAGCCTGCTTTATGCTTTCCCACCTTTCTTCTTCTGCCAGTGCTTCTAGCAAGGATCAGGGATCAGGGACTGAAGCACCTCTCCCTGAAAACTGCTTTCCTGCTTGTCATTGCCTCTGTGAGGGCAGTGGAGCAATCTTGAGTATGAACCCTTTTGCCATTTTAGGGTGTTTTTAGCACCCAGTGGGTATTTGCAGTTTATATTTGCTTCCTCCAAAGAACAAGCATCTAATAAAGTGAATATATTTTGTACCACATGGCTGTGTCATGTGGTGTTACCCCACTACATCGCCGCATGATACCTTTATTTGGTATACTGTTGACCCATACCGTGGCGTGTTGACCGATATGAAATAGAATGAATGGTTCTATGAATACGGTAAACACGCCATGCAGTGTGGTCATACGGGGAATTCTATGCCCTTTTTTTGTACCCAAAAAAGGTATCAAATGAGCCCCAAATCACTTTAAGGGTTTCTTCTCCTGACTTTTTTCCCCATAGAGTTCTATAGGAAAATGAGTCAGGAGAAATAAGCCTTGCAGTGATCCATCCACATCTACTCCGCAGAGTGATGGTTTGGGGCTCGTTTTATACCTTAGACCCTGGATGACTTACAGCCATTTAGCCAGTCATGTGTTCCATACTGTACCAGTGTAATTTACAGCTGAATCTAGTCTCACCCCCCAATTCCCATAGGGATCCATCCAAATGCAGAGAGGTTATAGTATCGCTTGTAACAGTACCTGAAAATAAGAGAGTCTTTTGATATTGATGGGTCACAGACTTCAGGAAGTAACAGCATGCAACCAAATATTGAATATGATACTTTAAAAATATGTATGATCCAAGAGTTCACATACATTTTCCAACAAAGCATTTAACGTTGGATAATTTTGCTCAATAAATAAATTATAAAAGCATAATGTTTTTTTATGTTTTTTGTTGAGCTGGGTTCACTTTATCAGGTTTTAGGACTTAGATGAATATGTGATCACATTTTAGATCGAATTTATGCAGATATACAGAAAATTTTAAAGGGTTCACAAATTTTCTAGGACCACTGTATGCCTTCCAATCTATCCGAATAATGTTTGGGAATCTGTTGTCTATGCTGCACTTTACAGCTATATACAAAGAAAGTTGTGGACAGCAAGCACAGACAGAGGACCTGGAAGTGGGTAGGCCCAGTCCTCCAAAGATTGCGAGGGGGGCAGACACTTGTCTCTTCTCTTTCTGCTCTCTCCACACGTACCAAAGTGTTGGTGAGCCAGTGGGACTGCCTGTTGCTGAGCCAGGGCCTGCTGTATCGTAGGTGGAGGGATCCTAGGGATCCTATGGTTGTGGACTTGCAGCTGGTGGTGCTCCGGAGCCTTCAGTCTACGGATTTACGGCACTCCAGGGGTCAAGTACTTTGGGTGAACAAGACCCTGGACTGGCTCCGGCAGAAGCCGGTGCAGAAGGGACAACGCCTGCACAAGCCATCAAGGCCAACTGTTTTGCACCTTATCATACAGTACCACATTATACAGTGAAAAGTGCAATCACATGCAAACTCCATGTTTCTTCTGAAACTGTAAATGTAGTTATTATTATTGTTGTTGTTCATATTATTTAGTTGTTTTATTGTTGTTCTTATTATTCTTCTTATTACATGCAACAATAAAACCAACAATGACAATAAGGTGTTTTTAATCACTAATTTAATTAAGCCTTAATTGCACTGAAGGAAATTTGTTTTGCAGAATGAGAGCTATAAAAATGGGAAATAAACATTAGTCCTTTTTAAACCACTAGATGGCCCCCATGCTTCTCATTTCCAGGTGCAAAACCACATGGCTCCAGTGCATGAGTAATGCATACTTGAGAAGAAAACTGGGCGTTGAGCAGCCATGGCTATGTGCTGTGGTATAGAGTCCACTAGCATGAGATTTCTGCAAGAGTAATACAGCAACACTATTCCAGAAGATAGTAAATCACAAGTAATTGATGGAACTGAAAATGCCGTCTTTGAAATCGTTCCAGAATATTCTCTGTGATATCAAAATAAACTATTATGATGCCTTCCGAATAATTATAAAAATAAAAGCCTGAAAGTAACTTAAAGGCAAACTGAACTATGTTAAAACATAATGTTGTTTCGCTACCTGGCCTCGATATGAGTCGTAATATTCAAGCTCACCTTCACGACTTGCTCCAGTGGTCAGCAACTGGCCAACAAAGAATGACGTTTTTCTCTCTCCATTCACTCCCATTGCATGGCGAAACAGGTCTCAAAAGCACACTTTTAGCACATAAATGAATGCAAACAAGGCGGATTATGCCGATATGCAAAATCACTACATCCGGAACCGAACAGTGTGGATATGAACGTGTAAAGTTAATTGTGACCTGTTTTTTTATAAAGTCGGTACACCATTTGAGTACAAAGATACTGTACTGGTTCAAATTTGACCCAGTGGTACAGAATGGTAATTGAGAATGCAACAGAGCCCAAGAACAGTGTACAGATCAAGTTTATGACTATAAGGTTCTGCATGCAACCTTGGTATGTGATGCAAGACGCAGTTATGCCTGACTACAGCAACAAAGGAGGAGTGGACAGTGTTGATAAGCTTACAGGACGCGAAAACTACAACTTCTCCTTTTGAAATAGACAAATTGGCTGGTAGGGAGGTGTCACAGTGGTGACTGGTTCCTTTCTGAGACTGTTGTCCCTTCAGAACATGCCCAGCAAGACGGGAATATGGCATCAAGATATGGGTGGTATGTGACGCAAGACGCAGTTATGCCTGACTACAGCAACAAAGGAGGAGTGGACAGCCTTGATAAGCTTACTGGAACATGTAGCTGTAAGAGAATGACAGCCTGCTGGCCTTTGGTCAACTTTTACAATAGTATTGATGTCTGCATACAATACATTTATGATCTGGACTGGATGGAGTCAGGATGGACCAGTGGGAAAATTCACAGGAGTATATTCCTTGAGCAGTTTGGAAAAGCTCTTGTGACCCCCCACAAACAGAAAAGATAACACCTCCTCAACCCCACCCTCTGCGTTCTTTGTGAGGGGAGGAATATTCCTGCTACATTACATTTGCAATACATGGATCAATTTTGACCTAAAACATAAAAGTATGCAAGTATGTAAACATACAAGTAATTAAGTCAACAACACAAACAAAATATCTGGAAAGTACAGACATGCTAAAAAGAGATAATCAAACAAAACATAGTGTATGTATCCTACATCTATCATGAAAATCAATGATAATCAATAAGCTGCTATAAAATGTGTGTTTTGTTTTGAAAACAAGTGTTGTATCATACAATAAATGGGTTTGTATGGACTATACGCGAGACATATGCTAGACTTACAAAAAGATTTGTAAAGCTTTGAACTTTCCTCGGAGCACTGCTAAGTCCATTGTACCAAAATTGATAAAATGGCAAAATCAAGATCAGGCCATCTTAACAAACCTTAAACCATCACTCTGCTGCCAGATATGCAGTAGATATGGATGGATAACTTGAAGGGTTTGTTCTCCTGACCTATTTAGTTCAATAAGCAAATTTGTCAGGAGAAACAACCCTTAAAGTGATCCATCCATATCTACTGCATATCTGGCAGCAAGCTTGTTTGATACCTCAGACCCTTGATGACTTACAGCCATTTCGCCAACCATGTATTCCATACTGTTCCAGCATAATTTACAGCTAAATCTAGTCCCACCCCCGAATTCCCATAGAGATCCATTCAAATGCAGAGAAGTTATAGTATCACTTGTAAGAGTACCAGAAAATAAGATATCAAGAGTCTTTTGATGTTGTTGGGTCACAGACATCAGAAAGTCATGGCACGCAAAGGATATGCAACCAAATATTAAAAATTATTACTTTATTCTACACTATGCTAAACTGTCCAATATTTCTTGATGTCCGAAAATGGGAGGGACTATGTACAAAAGGTTCTATAATTTCTAAACGGTTCATCCGATATGGATGAAAATACCCTCAAATTAAAGCTGAGAGTCTGCCCTTCAACCTCATTGTCACTGTCATTTCAAACTCAAAGTGCTAGAGTACAGAACCAAAATAACAAAAAAATGTGTCACTGTCCAATGAATTATGGTGCTCACTGTGTATATATACAGTCAAGCCGGAAAGTCTCCCCACCCCTTTCACCTTCTCCATGTTTTATTACATTACAGACATATTCTACAATAGATTGAGTTAATTTTTTGTCTCAAAATTCTACACAAAATAGCCCATAATGACAAAGTGAAAACAGGTTTTTAGACATTTGTGCTAATTTATAAAAAATCAAAATGTAAAATATCATATGTACACAAGTGTGCACACCCTTTGATATGACACCCAAAAGTGAGCTGAGGTGCATTTTGTTTCCACTGATACTGCTTGAGATGTTTCTACAACTTAATTGGAGTCCACCTGTGATAAATTCAATTGATTGGACATGATTGGGGATTGCCAACACCTGCCTATATAAGGTCCCACAGTTGACAGTGCATGTCAGAGCAAACTCCAAGCCATGGGGTCAAAGGAATTATCTGCAGACCTCAGAAACAGGATTGTGTCAAGGCATAGATCTGGACAAGGGTACGGAAAAATCTCTGCAGCTTTACAGGTCCCAAAGAGCACAGTGGCCACCATCATTCGTAAATGGAAGAAGTTTGGAACCACCAAGAATCTTCCTAGACCTGGCCGCCCGGCCAAACTGAGCAATCGGGGAAGACGGGCCTTGGCAAGGGAGGTGAGCAGGAACCCGAGGGTCACTCTGACAGAGCTCCAGTGTATCCTTGTGGAGATGGGAGAACCCTTCAGAAGATCAACCATCCAGGCAGCACTCCACCAATCAGGCCTTTATGGTAGAGTGGCCAGACGGAAGCCCCTCCTTAGTAAAAGGCACATCACAGCCCGCTTGGAGTTTGCCAAAAGGCACCTAGAGGACTCTCAAACCATGAGAATCAAGATTCTCTGGTCTGATGAAACCAAAATTGAACTTTTTGGCCTGAATACCAAGCGTCACATCTGGAGGAAACCAGGCACCGCTCATCACCTGGCTAATACCATCCCTACAGTGAAGCATGGCGGTGGCAGCATCATGATGTGGGGATGTTTTTCAGCAGCGGGAACGGGGCGACTAGTCCTGATAGAGGGAAAGATGAATGCAGCTAAGTACACCGAGATCCTTGAAGAAAACCTGCTCCAGAGCGCTCTGGACCTCAGACTGGGGCGAAGGTTTACCTTCCAACATGACAACGATCCGAAGCACACAGCCAAGAGAACAAAGGAGTGGCTTCGGAGAAAGTCTGTGCATGTCCTTGAGTGGCCCAGCCATAGCCCAGACCTGAATCCAATTGAACATCTGTGGAAAGAGCTGAAAATGGCTGTGTACCGACGCTCCCCATCCAACCTGACAGAGCTTGCAAGGATATGCCAAGAGGAATGGGCAAAAATGTCCAGAAACAAGTGTGCCAAGCTCGTAGCTTCTTTCCCAAGATGCCTTGAAGCTGTAATCGCTGCCAAAGGTGCAGCAACCAAGTATTAGGCTAAGGGTGTGTACAGATATTGTAGCCCCTAAATAACCTATTGTTGTCAGTAAAATAAAGTGGCATATTTTCTAAAAACCTGTTTTCACTTCGTCATTATTGGCTATTGTGTGTAGATGTTTGAGGCAAAAAATGAACTCAATCTATTGTAGTATAAGTCTGTAACATAATAAAACATGGAGAAGGTGAAAGGGGTGGGGAGACTTTCCGGCTTGACTGTATATACATATTTTTATGAACAACTGAAGGTAATGTTGTAGAAAGGTAAAGATTAAGCCAATAGTCTAAAAGATTAAACCACTGACTATCCAATTAAACACAGTCAAGTCAATCATTAATAAGTTGGTAGGTGTATCAAAGTGCCCAGACAGTGTCAAGATCAGGCTGTTCCTCAAAACTGAGCAGTTGGGCACAGACAAAACGTGGTAGGGGGACCACCTTAAGGGAAACAGTTACTTTAAACGGATTCAGTACTGCAATTGGGAAAAAGTGTACATGTACATTTCCCCTGACTTATTTTTCCATAGAGTTCAATTGGAAAATGAGTCAGGAGACACAACCCTTAAAGTGATCTATCCATATCTACTGCATATCTGGCAGCAGAGTGATGGTTTGAGGCTTGTTTGATACCTCAGACCCTTGGTTACTTGCTGCCATTTAGCCAACCATGGGTTCCATACTATTCCTGTGTAATTTACAGCTTAATCTAGTCTCACCCCCCCAATTCCCATAGAGATCCATTCAAATGCAGAGAGGTTATAGTATCGCTTGATATACACTGCCCGGCCAAAAAAAAAGTCGCCATTGCACCCGTCATGCATAGTGCCCACTGTACAAGCCTCTGGAGGCAGTGTTATGATCTGGGGTTGCTTCAGTTGGTCAGGTCTAGGCTCAGCAACTTTATGCAGCAATAAAATGAAGTCAGCGAAGTACCTGAATGTACTGAATAACCAGGTTATCCCATCAATGGGCATATGCCAGGATGACAATGCCAAGATTCATCGGGCTCAAATTGTGAAAGAGTGGTTCAGGGAGCATGAAGAATCATTTTCACACATGAATTAGCCACCAGATTCCTGACCTTAACCCCATTGAAAGTCTTTGGGATGTGCTGGAGAACACTTTACGGAGTGGTTCGACTCTCCCGTCGTCAATACAAGATCTCAGCCAAAAACTTATGCTACTCTGGATGGAAATAAATGTTGTGATATTGCATAAGGTTGTCGAAACAATGCCACAACAAATGTGCACCGTAATCAAAGCTAAAGGCAGTCCAACAAAATATTAGAGTGTGCGACTTTTTTTTTGGCCGGGCAGTGTAGTACCTGAAAATAAGATTGAGAGTCTTCCAAACTTCCAAATTATTATCTAATAATTGGACAATCATTTACACCTGTTTTGTGCACCAGACATCAATTTTAATCAATATATTTGATAGTAAAGTGATTAAGTGATTCCAAAGTCTACTTTTTAGCATCATTTGTTGAATTAGTTTACCTTATGAATATGGTTGAAATTAAAATAAAATAATCCAGATGTGTCAAAAAAAACTGACTACCGTTTGAGGGTGTACTTACTTTTTCACATGACTGTATATTACATATAAGCAATTGTTGCTGTCACGTATTTTGATGTTTGGGATTAGTAATAATTTTGTTGGGTGTCTGTGTATTAGAGAGAGATAGATGCAGGCATGTGTGTTCTGACTTCATGTGTGGAAAACGTTGTAAGGTTAGATGTCGGCTACAGGTAAGTAGCAGAATAGAATGAAATCCCCCCTTTTTGTGGGGCTTTCTGGTGGTATATCCATCCAAAGTACTGGTTCTGTGCTGTGAAGCGCCCCATCGTACTGAATTTAACCCTGGTTATGCCAGACCGTAACATGGAGTCCCAAGAGGTGAAATAAAATTGGCTCCAGAGTGGCTGGAAGGCAGGATACACTGGGGCTGTGTCCGAATCAGCACTCTTCCACACTGTTGAGTAGTCTTGGTAAGTAGATAGGGCGAGAAAGTCGTAGGCTGTGTCCAAATCCCTTTTGAGTACGCATATTTGAGTCCACTTCGTCAAAAAGCTTTTGAGTGGGCGACTTTTTCTCACAACTGGGGGCACTTAAAATACCAGGATGAACCCCTTATTTCTAGGGTTTTGTTGAGGGAATTCAGGAGCACACTCATCTGCTGAACTGTGCTCTCACCCGACAATTTCAGTAAGTAACTCGGAAGTAAAAACGTAAAAGACGTAGAGCGTATATGCATATCTATGGTACAAGAGTGGGTCATATTACGAAATACTCTTTTTTATTTTTGCTAATTCTATCTTCATTCATAGTCTACACTTTGTAACAATTGTCATATGTTAACTGATTGATATTCTCAATAAAAATAAAACAATTAAAAAAGATATTACGAACTACTTCCTCACTAGTTTGGAAAGAGTTTTGCGGGATTTCTTTCGCACACTGCTTGCAATGTGAGGGGACAGGGCACATAGTAGACAGGGGTCTGAGTGGACAGGAGACAGTGGACAGGGGAACAGGGATCTGATTTGGACACAGCCGTAGAGTACGTGAAAATTTTTCAAATTGCAATATACTTCAAACACCCAGAAGGGCCGTCGCGTGTACAACGGTAAGAGCGCCGACCTTCAGTCGGTGCAGTTGTGCTCCGAGGATCGGGGTTCGCGCCCCGGTCCTGCCAGATCCGAGCATGGCCGGCACCCTGTGGGAGCAGCAATTGGCGGCTGCTTCCGGGTGGGGGGAGGGGCTCGGAGAGAATCGCTGCACGCATAGCGGCCCTGGGTGAGCTGGATTCACGGTCAGGAGCTCGAGAAGTCATGCCCTGTAGAGGACGTGGCGACCTCATTCCTACTACCGGCTGACAGGGTTGTGTAGCGGTGGTTCTCTAGCGGTTGCTACACGGGGGAAATTGAATTAGAATAGGGGTTCAATTGGCTACTAAATTGGGAGAAAAATGGGGAAAAATCAGAAACAAAAATAAAAAATAAAAATAAAAAAAACACCCGGATGACACACTTCTGGGGTTTCGCTGAGTACATTCCGGAGCACACTTTTCAAGAGGTACACAAACATTTTGGTTACGTGAATATGACGTGAAGCTTTGTTTTAAAAAAATGAGCAGCAGCCCCGCTGACGTTTTCCTTCAAATACAACAAAAACAACACGTGACATGGCAGCGCAAGAGTGGGACGCAGGGTTGCCAGATCTTGTAAGACATTTTCCAGCCAAATGGTGACTCAATTCTAGCCCAAATTATAGGCTATTTTAACCGAAACCAACATATTTTAAATAGAAATCATCATGTTTTTACTTTTTTAAATAAGTGCGTGCTTTGCGACTTTTCATTTTTACCTGTGACTGCATTTTGAAAATATCCAAATTTTAAAACCGCGGACATGGCAACACTGGTGGGACGTCTTATGACCTCCTTACGACACTTCCACAGTACGGTTTGGAATTATTGGTGTATTCAAGTGGCCAACTCGGGAGGATCGTGGGTGTGACGATGGTCCCGTTCGTTATGGTAAAGGTGTTCAAATGGTCAGCGGCAAAAAACATGGACGCCCACAGAAAGCTGATGCTTGTTTAGTTGGCATCTAATCAGCATTTGCAGTTCCAAATGTTTTAATTAGCGTATGCAAAAACGATTGAAGATGAAAACAAACGCAGAAGGTGAAAGACTACATACACCACGCAATGGGTCTCTCTAGCTCCAGATCTTTCCAATGAATGAATGAAGGAATATGAATGAATATCTTTATTGTCATTGTACATGTACAACAAAATTGGATGCAATCCTATCAAGTGCAAACAAACAGTTTCCATGATTACAGATGCTCAGCTGTTTACCCTTGAACTTTGACACATTTTTCGTCACCCTCGGTCATCTCGGGGACCTCAGGAGGTGCCCGAGTTGAATGTCGGATTTCCGAGATCACTGTCATTAACTCGTCACCATCTCATCACCGGGGTGTCACGTTCAAATCCTTTTTTCTTCTCGTAAATCGGAAATACTTCGACTTCCGAGATCATTTGAATACACCATATGGTGTATAGCATGGATATTCAAATCTGGACCTCGAATCCAAATCTGGCCCTGGTTTTCTTTCTCCCAGGTAATTAACTGAACAATTAGTGCTAGTGATTGGCCAGACTGTCTTCACACCTGACTCCCAGGTAAAGGGAGGGTGGAAAACCAGCAGATCTCGGACCTCAAGGACCGTGATTTGAATACCAGGGGTGTATAGAGTACTCAAGTGACTACGTCACGCTGGTTTCGGAAGTAAATTCCCCATTCATTTAGAGCATAGACTTTAACTAAAGCTTACTTTTAAACAATTTCTGGGTCAAAGACGAATAAGGATTTAAAAATTGAAAATAAATGAAATTGGCTAAAAATGCCAATTTAAGCACTTTCTATCTTTATTTGAGTGTTCTGTATACAACTCTACAACAGGGATTGATTTTAAGAATGCAATTACACATTTTTGGTGAATCGTATGATTTCTCCCATGAAAAATGTCCTTCCTGGGTAACGGGAATGGATTTTAAAATTATTAAAATGTCTACCATTGTTAGCATATAAAAGTTTATAGATATTCATAGTTAGAGCTCAACAAACAATTACTGCTCAGAAAACTACATTTTCATCACAATTAATGTAATATATTTGGGTATTTATACTGAAACAGGCTCATTAATTGTTGTTGATCACACAATATTCCATGCCAAAAAGAGAAAAGAGCTGGGAAATGTCTTAAAATGCTTTACAGTAAAGGTAAAAAGGTTGTTATTGTATCCTTAACCCAAGAAAACATAATTGTGTAATATAACATGAAAATCTAGGTAAAATTACTTGACTGTGTCATTGTTACCCGGAATGACATGCTGTTAGCCAGGAATGACATACTGCAATATTCACTTCATTAAAGGCTGTCTCAGGAACATATTTTTTTCAACAATCATACATAGTACAAAGCAAGAGACACTGGCAACTGTTAAAGATTTGAAAAATGTTTTTATTTTTTATTTCATGCAACAATGTAACGGTCAACTGTTCAGAAATAGCCCCCACCATAATCTGACACATTGCTCAACTAAAAAGCTACAAATACTAATTTAAAAAAACTATATTCATTAACATGTCCATTCTGGATAACAGAGGACATGTCCTGGGTAACAGAAGATGTTTGTTATCCAGGGAGGACATATCGTTATCCAGGAAGGACAAAAAAACTATTTTCCCGCCAAAACTTGGCCAAAACATGGCCTACTGTAGCTAACTATAACCTAGCCTTCAACACATCAATGTCATATTTCACATGAAATAGGAAGTTTTTAAATATAAAAACATTATACATGTTTTATTAGCGTTATCCAGAAAGACACATGATTTTGCTACATAATGCACCAGTGACCGAAAAGGTCAAAATATCAATATTTTAAGAGAGACTTACTGACCTTTTCATTTGTCTTGGGGGTCCTTCAGAATCTTTTTAATGATGCAATAGCCTGTCACATGACTATGCAAATGCATTATAGGTAATTGAGTATTTGAATGTCTGTTACCCAGGAAGGACATTAGGGAAATCCAAATATGGAGACAAAAGTCTTTATTGTGTAAAAATGTAAATAAGCTTAGTATTGTTACTATATTTGTAGGTATCATTGCAAACATCAACACAATTATGCCCAAGTAGATAATTAATGCTTTTATTCATATTTTTGACATTTTTGGTATATTTTGATACTTAGATTTTAAGCCGGGACGTTACCCAGGAAGGACAGTTTAGTACTTTTGAGCTCAATAGCTCCTTAAATTGTAATTTCTTACAATGAATACTCATATGAGTAAGTAAAGAGGGGAGAGTTGAGTAACATAATGTAGTGTTTTAAAATGTTTATTTATTTTTTACATTATAAATGTGCTTTGGACACCAGAATTGACATGCCACGTCTTTGACCCTTCTACTGATTATGTATACTGTATATACTTTTAAACAATTTCTACTGATTATATCTTACCGTCAATTTCCCGGATTGTTCGTTATAACGCCCGTTCGCAAACTATGTTGTTTTTCTGGACCAGCTTCGAGTATATTTTACGTTTCAGTATTTTCTTGTGATTATATCAGCGCTAGAACTGTTTAAAATTCGATGTCCCATAATTCCCTACGAACGTGCAGCCTTGTCTCCAGACGTTGTCATATAACGTTAGCCAGCAGTAGCACACAGCTCCGTTTTTAAACACTTTTTTTCTAGGACTAAAAGCTAGAATTGCTTTATGTGGTTAACCGTAGCGCAGTTTCTGACCTTGTCGGGCGGGCTTCTCTACTTAGCAAGCTAACGTTAGCTCATCTTCAGCTGCAGTACTCCCATCTGCCCAAGAATGTCCAGACAGACGAGATGACGATATCTTATTGGTCAAGAACCACCCGTGCGTTGCAGTACTGGATATGCAGTCAGTTAAAGTGGACTACAAGTCGAACTACAATGATTAATGCATTACTTTAAAAAATACAAATTGGAACATGCGATATATGGTCTATATCCTTGTACGACACAGGCTAATCCAGGAACATTTCGGCTCATTCTATAAATCAGATTTCAAGAAATAGTCGATAGGCTAGTCTCCGAAGCCCATTCTATTCTTCCATACTGAATTTACTTCCGAAACCAGACTCCACCCACGACTGACGTACTCACTTGAGTACTCTATTCAAGTGGCCAACTCGGGAGGATCGTGCGTGATGTTTGCTGTGACGATGGTCCCGTTCGTTATGGTAAAGGTGTTCAAATGGTCAGCGGCAAAAAACATGGACGCCCGCAGAAAGCTGATGCTTGTTTGGCCGGCCTCTGATTAGCATTTGCCGTTCCAAATGTTTTAAATAGCGTATGCAAAAACGATTGAAGATGAAAACTAACGCAGAAGGTGAAACGACGTACGTTCATTGCTAGGGATAGCTGCTACATTATGCAAAGGATGTGCTTTGCCTTGTCTGTTCTGTAATGATCTTGATGATGTCTCTATATGCACTTACTGTACGTCGCTTTGGATAAAAGCGTCTGCTAAATGAATTTAATGAAAGACTACATACGCCACGCAACGGGTCTCTCTAGCTCCAGATCTCTCCATGTTTACAGATCCTCAGCTGTTTACCTTTGACCTTTGACGCATTTTCCGTCACTTCGTCATCTCGGGGACCTCAGGAGGTGCCCGAGTTGAATGTCGGATTTCCGAGATCGTTGTCATGAACTCGTCACCATCTCATCACCGGACTGTCACGTTCAAATCCTTTTTTCTTCTCGTAAATCGGAAATATTCCGTCTTCCGAGATCATTTGAATACACCAATAGTATAGCGGATATTTTTTCGCGTCCTGCTAAACAGTGCACATTAAACAGCACACTTCTGCCAGTGTACTGTACGCAGGAGACAGGGCTCTGATTCGGACACAGCCCTGGCCTCTTAGTGCAATATGGACTACTAGATATATTGATGACTGCACCACAGGTGGAAAAGGAGAAAACTGCTAAATGAAAAGGAGCGGCTAGCTGTGCTAGTTTGTAGGATGTTGTTGGGCTATGGATGTTTCACGTGGGACTGCGCATTTAAATTGGGAAATACGAATGTAGATTAAAACAATGGTTAAATATAACAATGACAATAATTATTGGTAGCCTATTTATTGTCATGCAAACTGCCTCAAAAGCAAACCACCCTCCAAAAAATGTCACACATACTTTGTACCATGATAATATTCTTAATTGAAATGTAAAAATGATAGTATCAGCATAAACAAAATAGCGATTGTTCGCCGTTTTGAATGCGACAAAGTTGCAGCGATAGCGCACTTCCACTGTCCTTACAACTCTCAAGCACGTGAGAAAGTTCAAAGCAGCTGTGGATGAGGGCTTGACACAGCGTCAGTGAGCTTTCTATTATCGATTGGCTAGTTCCTTGTGTAATGAGGAGGCGTATTAGCAAGTCACTTTTTAAGAACTTGGCAGACTTCTTTTCTGGAGTTACACATATCACCTGAGAAGTGGTGGAGAAATACAGAAAGAAGAATATAGCTGAAGAAATATAGCCTATATATATATATACATATATCTTTTTTTTAAGGTTAGATTAAAATGCAACGCTGTGCAAAACCCTGGGGTCTCATCTCTAGGTCGGCGAACGTACCTTGTAGAACACTATGTGGTGGCGCTTTAAAGAAACCACTAGCAAGAAGCATTTTTAAAGGAAGTAAAGACGTCTTTCTGCCTTTGCGGGGTCTTCGGTGTTCTGCAGTTTCATCCACATCCAGACAGATCGAGAGAATACTGCCAAGGCACGATGATTTCGCCGAAAGACATATTGGACCAGGTGACAAAGAGAAAAGGGAGATGCTCGATACCCTAGGACTTGAGGTAAGTTTGACAGATATAAGATAGACGATAGGCTAATACAGACGGTCTGCGTACAATAGGCTACCGTGATGTGGACAATTAACAATGGGCAACAAATCGTGTAATATTGGGAATATTTTCTAACCTAGGTAACATTTGCTTATTTTTTCAGACAATTGCCGAATTGGTTGAAAAAACTCTCCCAGCCTCAATCCGTTTACAAAGAAGTTTGAAAATGGATGACCCAGTTTGTAAGTCTATTTTCGTGTCTTAGGCATCAACCAGGATGCACGTGTTTCTGTTGCTTTCATATATATTTCATTGCAGTTCTTCACCAACCGTAGTTTAAAATGCCTTCAAATTAACTAGCTAATTACATCGGCGTCTATTCTATGAAGTATAACGTATGGATACATACATTTTTAACCTACTTTACGACTGCGTCTGTTATTAAAGTGAAACGCTATTTATCTGAACAAGGGAATCAAGAAAAAACTAAGCTGAAATGTTGGTTGCACGCTTATTGTGTGAGTCTTCTATAGAGTGCGATCCTGTTAAGTCTTCCTTTGAACATATTTGGAGTTGTTTTTGCAAAACCCAACGAGCAGCACCAATCTCCTGTTGGCTGCAGCCGATGCTAATAGGATGGCAATTAGAGTGTAAAGTTCAGCCTTCAGATCCAGTCGCAAGTCCAGTTCAATCTGGTTGGCGTTGGCATTACATCACAGCCGCAACGTAGCCTACTGTCTACAATCTGGCTTTTAAAAGGGAGTCAGTATAGCCTATATCCAAATCTCAACAAAAACGTTTTCAACGTAAATAAAAATAAAAATGCCAAGTTAGTCATGCTAACAAGTCAGTAACAATATTGCCTATTGTAGCTCGCACTAATTAAACTACCTCTATTCCAAAGCAATGCTATCCAATCTTTCCTAAATTATTTAATATAACTTAGCCCTGTGTTTTTTAAAATCTTACCTTTGAAGAGATTGTGGTCATTCAAACTTTAAAGGTCAAAGAACAAAAATTGCCTCTTGGAGCAACATATCATTTCAAGGAATGTAATTTCAAGGAACAGTTGAGGAATAATTACACTCCAGAAAGGATATGTTTATACATTGTTTTCAAGTTGACTTTAGAAAATGTACCGGTTTTAAAATGTTCGCTGCTGCTACAAATTTGTCTACAATTGACAAACAGACATGTCCACCAAGAAACATTTACAATAGAGAAAGGGGGATGAATAACTGAATGCAGATAAAAATGAAATATTTTGACCTAGAAAATAGCGTACATTTTTACAAACCTATCCAGACATGTTTGGCCCATTAATGTAGCCTACTGTATATTTGGGGGTCAGATGACACCACATAAGTAATACTACAAATTTTCTTAACATGTCAAATAGCAAATGTTATTTGTGAACAGAATAATGTCTAGGGTCTGTAGGACCACACAGGTTTCTATTGAAATCCAAATATTCAAAATATATAAATACAAAATAATAATAATACATTTTATTCATATTTAATAGACCCAAAGCAGTGGATGCAGACAATTCTTGCCCTATAGTGTACTAAGTTTTCTGTTTAATTTCTAATTACAACACATCTGAATCAGAGTATTTCCAGTATAAATTATTCTCATTTTGCAGTTAGATGTGGAACATACAGTTTCATTGACCACATTCTCTTGAGATGGTAACATGGAAAAACACAAGGCCAAGTTACATTAAATAACTTAGGAAAGATTGGATAGCATTGCTTTGGAATAGAGGTAGTTTAATTAGTGTGAGCTACGATAGGCAATATTGTTAGTTGTAACTTGGCCACATTTTGAGATCAATATTTTTAAAGGCAGGCCTAGTTTTTGCAAGTTGGAATTAAGGACTTACAGACAGTGCTTTGTAGGCTTACTAGGCTATACATGAGTAAATTTTTTTTAACGTTCAAAACGTTTTGGTTGAGATATCTTTTGTAGTGTGTTTGGTAAGTAACAATGATAATGCATGAAGATAATGATATCGAGAGAGCATACTGAATACAGAGCAGACACTAAGGCCCCGTTCACACGACAGCTAAATACGGTTGTCACTCCTCATTTTAGTGCTTAATCCGGTCATCGCCTTTTCCTATTGAACTCTATGGAAAAATAAGTCAGGAGAAGAAACCCTTCAAGTTATCCATCCATATCTACTGTATTTCTGGCAGCAGAGTGATGGTTTAAGGCTTGTTTGATACGTCAGACCCTTGATGACCATTTAGCCAACCATGTGTTTTCATACTGTTCCAGTATGAAAACTGTTCCAGTATGACAGCTAAATCTAGTCCCACCCCCCAATTCCCATAGAAGTCGGTTCAAATGCATCGTCTCCACGCAGAATCAACTGCTGAGATCCGCTTTTATAGCTGGGGCGTTGCCCACCCTTACTCCAAAACTTCAGGGCGTACCTGTACAGGTTTCAATTTCATCACCGGGAGGCATACATCAGCTGGATGAAGTTTCTGGCCAATGACAGACTGGAGTTACCGCACATAGGCTACACCACACGTTTACCCAGGTTAAACATTAAAGGTTAACGTTAGAGGACCAGAAAGGGAAACGAGTAAGTAAGTGTTGTAGATGTCTGGCTAGGCTAGCTAATATGTTTTCACTATACCAAAAGTAAATAAATGAAGGGCTGTATTTCCCCCGTTTTTCTGGAGTCTCCAGCTAATGGTGGTGGTATTTTTTCAGTAGAACTGTAACGTTAGTGGCTAACTTGCCGCTGTAGTAAAATGCCTAGCCCCTCCGCTCCAGTTGTATTGAGTGGGAGTGACAACCTGTGACTGGCGTTGTCTGACACCGCCCATAAACTGTAAGTTGTAGTTCACAGTTAGCCAGGTACAGTTGAAGTCGGAAGTTTACATACACTTAGGTTGAAGTCATTAAAACTAATTTTTAACCACTCCACAGATTTCATGTTAGCAAACTATAGTGTTGGCAAGTCAGTTAGGACATCTACTCTGTGCATGACAAGTAATTTTTCCAACAATTGTTTACAGACAGATTATTTCACTTTTAATTCACTATATCACAATTCCAGTGGGTCAGAAGTTTACATACTGTACACTAAGTTGACTGTGCCTTTAAACAGCTTGGAAAATTACAGAAAATGATGTCATGGCTTTAGAAACTTCTGATAGGCTAATTGATATTATTTGAGTCAATTGAAGGTGTACCTGTGGATGTACTTTAAGGCCTACCTTCAAACTCAGTGTACTTATAGTACGCAAGTATAATAGCACGCAGCCGTCATACTGCTCAGGAAGGAGACGTGTTCTGTCTCCTAGTAGAAGAAGCCACTACTCCAAAACCGCCATAAAAAAATCCAGATTACAGTTTACAACTGCACATGGGGACAAAGATCTTACTTTTTGGAGAAATGTCCTCTGGTCTGATGACTGGTGCACTTCATAAAATAGATGGCATCATGAGGAAGGAAAATTATGTAATTATATATAACATCTCAAGACAGATCAGCCAGGAAGTTAAAGCTTGGTCGCAAATGGCTCTTCCAAATGGACAATGACCCAAAGCATACTTCTAAAGTTGTGGCAAAATGGCTTAAGGACAACAAAGTCAAGGTATTGGAGTGGACATCACAAAGTCCTGACCTCAATCCAATCGAAAATTTGTGGGCAGAACTGAAAAAGCGTGTGCGAGCAAGGAGGCCTACAAACCTGACTCAGTTGCACCAGTTCCAGTTACACTAGGAGGAATGGGCCAAAATTTCAGCAACTTATTGTGAGAAGCTTGTGGAAGGCTCCCCAAAACATTTGACCCAAGTTAAACAATTTAAAAGCAATGCTACCACATACTAACAGAGTGTATGTAAACTTCTGGCCCACTGGGAATGTGATGAAAGAAATAAAAGCTGAAATAAATCATTCTCTCTACTATTATTCTGACATTTCACATTCTTAAAATAAAGTTGTGATCCTAACTGACCTAAGACAGGGAATGTTTACTAGTATGAAATGTCAGGAATTGTGAAAAACTGAGTTTAAATGGATTTGGCTAAGGTGTATGTGTATTTTGACTTCAACTGTACCTGGTACATGCGCAGTAGTTTTGGCCTATATCTCTGCTCTCACTACAGGAACATAATTTTCTGGTGGAATCCATTTAACATCATTAGTACTGAAAGCAGCATACAATTTCCAGAACCTCCAAAAACAAGTGTTTAAAGGGTAACAAAGCACGCTGGTTTAGCTAGACCCCGTCCCCTTTTGAAATTCAAAAAATGGCTAAATTTGGGCATGATAAGGTAATAATATAGGGGCTGAGCTCCAGGTATCAAACCACGCCCCATCAATTTTTTTCACTCACAGCGGCTGCTTTGTCTCTCTCTCTCTCTCTCTCTCTCTCTCTCTCTCTCTCTCTCTCTCTCTCTCTCTCTCTCTCAACCTCTCAACCTCTCAACCTCTCAACCTCTCAACCTCTCTCGCTCTCTCAACCTCTCTCGCTCATACACACACAAACAAACATGCTAGCTCCAGCTGCTGCCGAGCCCAAAGTAGCCAAGGCAGAAGCACCGGTGGACAATGAGAGGATGGGCAATATTTTGGAGTTGTAGGCAGCGGCACGCCTCGTTTAGGCTTATAATGATGTGGCCAGCAAACAACAAATCACACACTGTACAATTAGTTACCCATGCCATGTAGGCTACTCATTTAACACAGGCTGTAGGCAATCACACTAACGTTACCTGCAAGACAATATTGGTTTCCATTTCAACTGGTGCACATGTGGTCACTGCACAGAACTGTCCAAGAGAGAATGTCTGTTGTAGGGATGTTGCAAAGGTAAACGTGTAGCATGCATATAATACAACTCCTGGCTCAACTATGCTTTATATATTTATTTTTAATAAAGTATATACGTATTTCTTTAAAAAACTAAACTAGCTAGCTAGCTACTTGCTAAGCTAGACTGAAAAAAACAAGGGACTATCAAGCTAACAATAAAAAAATATACCAAAAATGTTACTATACTTACTAGACTATTCAAAAAAGCTAAACTTTTGTACATGGTACCCTCCCATTTTCAGGCATGAAAACATATTGGACAGTTTAACATAATGTAGAATAAAGTAATCATTTTTAATATTTGGTTGCATATCCTTTGCATGCCATGACTTCCTGATGTCTGTGACCCAACAACGTCAAAAGACTCTTGATATCTTATTATCTGGTACTCTTACAAGCGAGAAAAAAACAAGGGACTATCAAGCTAACAATAAAAAAATATACCAAAAATAGGTTACTATACTTACTAGACTATTCAAGAAAGCTAAACTGTAAGCTAGCTATATATATCGCTCGCTCTCCTATCTCCTCTCCGTCCACACAGATCAACCACAGAATTATGTAGAAAACGGTGAGATCAACCGCCGACATTCACTTTTATAGCTGGGGCGTAGCCCGCCCTCGCTCCAAAACTTCAGGGCGTAGCTGTACAGGTTTCAATTTCATAACCGGGAGGAATACGTCAGCTGGATAAAGTTTCTGGCCAATGACAGACTGGACGTGCAGTTCCTAACGTTTTACCACCAGAGACACTTTTTGGTTGATGCTGTTTTGTGCTGACTGCAGTAAAATGTCAAGATTTGGACCAGGATCAATCAGTAACACTTGTACCAAATGTATCGATTCTCATCTAAAATTAGTGGTTTTAGTGCTTTGTCACCCTTTAAATGAAGGCAACTGAAGTAATCTCCAGCTGCAATCGGGCTCTTGCTTAAATTAAAACGCACATTTAAACTTCCTCTCCGTTCTATTTTTATTTTCCTACTTCTTAAACAATACCCCTTGAGCCCCATTTTAAGGACTGTAACTACACTTACAGTATGTGTTAAGGAGTGTATTGGTGGGGTTATAAGATTCACAAGGCACAAACAAGGCTGTGAAAATGCAACCTGTATTTGAATATTACGTCTTATGAAAGAAAAGTAGGCCTATCATAAACATGTTATACAGGCACTTTGTCAGACATGTTGCTTTTGTGTTTAGAAATGACATAATTTGGATGTAAAAGAAGTTTAATTATCTTCTTATTTACAATTTTGGAAAATGTAAGTATAGCTCTTTCTTTTGGTTAATGAACACGCTATATGAAAGAAAAAAAATGTGATCACAGTCTAACATAATAGATTTGGCTTGTTGACGTTTGCTTTGTCTTTGAAATCTTAACATTCCACAATGGGTTGCTTTCAGTGATCAGTTTTCCTCACATTCAGCTTCTTGGCCCCTCTTTTTACACCGGTCAGTCAATAATTGAATCAATCAATACACCTAATCTTTTTCTAAATTACCTCACAGTAAATTAGTGGAATTTTTTGTGGATAAAAACACATTTTTGTCTCGACTGATTAAAAGTCCTAGGATATGATTATAGGACATTCATTTGTCATTGTATGCATTGCTATTTCTGATGTAATGTAGCCTTGAGGGTAAATCAGCCCTCAGTAGACACTAAAGCTATCTAATGAAGAACAGTTAACAGCTCATTCCAGTTCAAGGTGCCTCAGGAAAAAGTATGGGAAACTGACAAAAATTCTTGAATTTCTGCTCAACTCAAAAGAATTGCCATTCAACCAGTTAACCAGCTCTCATTAAACTAACACATGCAGCTGTGGATGAATGCTAAAATGGTTGTCAAAACGGCGGTTATCGCATCACGTTACAAAGTGTCTTGTAAGAATACAAGCTGCAACCTGACATAAACTATTGATTAGTGAGTAAACGGTCATAATTTAAATCTGTCCTCCCGTATTAGACCAAAAACCTATGATTTCGTATTTATTTGTTTACAGTAAATTTGGTTTATATGCAATATCCAAATATTAAAGGTGTTTGTAGAATATACACCCCATTCGTCTTTCTCAAGGGGACGATGTGCTCCAATGAAATGGGACAGTGTTTGTCAGCCTTCTCTTCAACAGAGTTCTGCATGTGTCAGGCTGACTGTGCAAAACCGAAACAAGATGGGAACAGTGCTGGCTTCTGTTTGTTCAACAGGAAGAGCTTGGTTGGCAATGCCACAAGGGATTCTCTCTTAAACAATGGATGTGCTGGATCGTTTCAAATCGGGCTGATGGACTCCATCTTTTTTTTTTTTCTTTTTTTTTACGTTGGGGCATTTCAGATGACTAGAATAACTGAGAAAAGAGCAGTGAAACAGAGGGAATGGGGCTGGTAAACACTACTTTACCAACTTCACTAGAGTGAATGAATTATGAAACATTGAATGGAAAGTCCTGTAGAAAAGGCATAGCTATTTTGAACATATTTCCAGGACGAAAAAAAATCTACAGGAAAGTTAAGCTTCAATTTATGAATAAAAATGTAATTTATGAGTAAGCTCCAGATTCAGTGTAATCGCAGTTAACCCCATGTGAACACTCCTGTTTTTCCCGGGTTTCTCTCATATTTTAACCGCCTTTCCTGCTGTCCTCACATTGGGTCATTTTCCCTGTGAATCTCCCTTATTTTCCCATTTTATATACAGTTGAACAGAATCGGCCTGCTCCTGTTTTTTCTGTGAGAGCCGTGTTTTCCTATTGAAGCCCTGATCCAGCACAGCAGGCGGCAGTATGCAGCATTTACCAGTACAGCAGGCGGCACCCTTGTTTTCCAGAATATGTTTTGAGTAGTTGAGTAGCTGCAAAGTAGCTGTCCACAGGGCTGTCTCAAGGGGTGGGTGGGCCCAGGGCGAGTCAACCTATAGCTAATCTGTCATAGGCTTAAATAGTATATCAGATCAAAAACATCTACGATGTAAAAAAAGCCAAGTTACTCACGTATAGCCTACATAGCGCTGTCTATAAGTTCTTAATTCCAACTTGCAAAAACTAGGCCTGCCTTTAAAAGTCTTGATGTGGCAAAATGTGGCCAAGTTACAACTAACAATATTGCCTATCGTAGCTCACACTAAATAAACTAGCTCTATTCCAAAGCAATGCTATCCAAACTTTCCTAAATTATTTAATGCAACTTGGCCCTGTGTTTCTTCATCTTTGCATGTGAAGAGATTGTGCCTCATGGAACAACATATGATTTCAATTAATGTTTTTAACAGTTGATGAATAATTACACTCCAGAAAGGATATGGTTGTACTTTCTTGGCAAGTTTACTTTAGAAAATGTACAGGTTTTAAAATGTTAACTGCTGCTACATAATTCTTTACAATTCACAAACACATTTATATCAAGAAACATCATGTACAATAGAGAAAGGGGTGATGAATAAATAAATGCAGATAAAAATGAGTAATATTTTTACCTAGAAAATAGCGTACATAAAGCATTTTTACAAACGTATCCAGACATGTTTGTAGGTCAGATGGTGGCAAATAAGTAATAGTACCAATTTTCTTAACATAATAGTATTTATGATATTTGCAAACAGAATTTTGTGAACACAAGGATATCTATGCTCTGTAGGACCACACAGGTTTTGATAGAAATCCAAATAAATAAATCAATAAATACATAATAATAATAATACATTTTATTCATTCTGTGCTTTTCATAGACCCAAAGCAGTGGATGCAGACAATTGTTCAAATATGCCCTATAGTGTAGTAATTTTTCAGTATAATTTCTAAGTGCAACACATCTGAATAAGAGTATTTCCACTATAAATTATTTTCATTTTGCAGTTTGATGTGGCACATACAGTTTCACTGACCACATTCTCTTGAGATGGTAAGACGAAGAAACACAGGGCCAAGTTGCATTAAATAATTTAGGAAAGTTTTGATAGCATTGCTTTGTAATAGAGCTAGTTTATTTAGTGTGAGCTACAATAGGCAATATTGTTAGTTGTAACTTGGCCTCATTTTGATATCAAGACTTTTAAAGGCAGGCCTAGTTTTTGCAAGTTGGAATTAAGAACTTATAGACAGCGCTATGTAGGTTATGCGAGAGTAACTTGGCTTTTTTTATGTCGTAGACGTTTTTGATCTGATATCACTTATTTTTTATAGCTAACTAATGATGAATAATGCATGAAGATAAACACGGAGAGAGACATGCATTCCAAAGAAATGTATGCAGACATTCGCGTAACCATAACGCCCTCTATTGACAAGAATGAGAACAGTTATCCTATTACAGACAGCACACAATTACATTAAAATAGTTTGTAGATGAGCAGTATTTAATGTGTAATGAAATACAATGAACAGCACCACCTGAGCTATGGATCATGAAGAAGCATGTAAATTAATGAACCAAGTCTATATGGAGACATGCATGCACAATGGGCTAGACGCAAACACATTCTAGCTGAAAGACATACAGCCTAAATAGCTAGTACAGCCTAAATAGTTTGCATCAGTAAAATATGGAAATAGTTTTAAAATAGGGCTATTAGTATTCTATGAAATACATTTAACGTTAGGCTATTCAACACTGGATTGCCGGATGCGTAACTCCAACCTTCCACATGTGGGCTACGAGCTAGCGAGCGAGCTAGTGAGTTTCTGCACAGCAAGTTTTTTTTTCCGGTAGTGTAGAACGTTACCTGCAGGAAATGTTTTGGTACCGGACAGCTAGGTTTAGTTTAGTTTTCTGTAGTGCAATGAACGTAGGCTATAATGCATGTTGATTCGCTTCGTAGTAGCCTAGCTTGTATCTGCTTCCTGACGAGAAGCAGGAAGTAACGTTGGCGAACAAGCTTAATTGGAGAACGCATATTTCCCAAGAATCTTAGCCAGAAAGAAAACAATAGATACTACTAAGAAAGTACATGCCAGAGATTATTCTTCTTCTTCTTATTATCATTATTATTATTATAATTATTATAATTAAAAGTGTTTGCAGTAAGCTACATTATCAGCAGAGTAGCGTAGACTAGAGCCACATTCGGAGGCTATTTTTTTTTATTTTTTAAAGTGACTAACCATGAATCAGATGTGTTTGGGGAATTTGCGGTTTATAAATCCGATCTCTTAAAGGCTTGCAGCTTAAAAGAGGCTATCCTCAATTCATAATGTAGGCTATTATCGTGAATTCTTAATTTTCCTAGTAGTTAATTTTATGGTGACCTTGTGTTATGTGTGAAAAGGTAAAGTGAACAGAGCTGAAGTGAAGAAATTAATGAATAAAGAAATGTTGGCCGAGGCAAGGGGTTTCCACAGTCAGTCAGTCATGACCGTAAGAGCAGAGCATAACACCCTCCCCAAACCAGACAAGAGCGAGCGTCCGGTTTGGGGAGGGTGTGATATAGTACAAGTGAAACATTAAAAGTACTAACAGTTGCACATTGTTTTTGTGGAAAATACACGTGCCCTGCTGGGCTCGAACCCACAATCCACTGTGTGAGAGACTGCAGTTCTAACCACAAGGCCACAGTAGCTTCTTGGAAAGCATGAAGCCATTAGCTACATTAACATTAAAAAATATTAGTATGAAGCGTTTTTATTGGACGATAAGCTTGATGAGCAGGTATACGGACCATACCCTCAAATAATAATTCTCCCCATTGGATAACATCGCGACGGAGGCAGGCAGTTTGGCAGGAAAATGGGAAGAAGAAGAAGAAGAAGCGGAAGAGGAAGGAGAAAAACGGCAAAATAACCCAAGTTTGGGGCTTTATTGTGTGGATGTGTGAAGTTGTATCTGAATGCTGTGTGGTTACATGAGGTCAGAACATACAGAAGTTAATGTTTTTAAGGGCTGAGAGTCTATGGTCATTGTGGTTACTTCTGTAGGAAACCCTGAAAAGTGCCAAACTCTCGGTGCTGTATAGGTATGGGGCATGCCCCACCAAGCCGTAACTTGGCGGATGGCATACCTGCCATCCAAATATTAGGTAACTATGACAAAGGATTTACATCACAAACCAACCATACACAACCAACCAATTGAAGAATTAGTAGGCTATGCCATTACGCTGCCCTTGAATTAAAATACTGTAATTAACAATAACAACTTGTCATACTTTTGCTTAATTTCTCCAATTAAAATTAAAACAATAATACTGTGGTTTGTGGTACGATCATAGCAATGAACCATGAATTGTAGATTGTTCTATTGATTGAGGTGGACCAAAACATAATTGCAAAAGTTCACGATGTTGAACACTAGCTTTTCATTGTAAAGAGAGGTAAAAAGCAGGCAGAGGGTGGGATATATAAATAAAAGTTTATAAATAGGTTACTGACAGCATTTACGAGATGGATCGCATCAAGTCGCACCTATCAGAATTTGATTCAGCATTTTTTCAAGCGTATTTCTCCGGATGATTCTAATCATTATTCCCATTAGGCTATAGTAGGCCTACGTTTATAACAATGTTTGTGAAGACGAGTTTGACGTGTTTTACATTGCAGAGTCATTTTCTTGTCACAGTGTTGGACCTTGCACTTCGTTTCGTGACACTTGAATGATATTCCACCTTCTGCCCGTCTATTGTCTCTCTTTAAAATGAAAAAGATAGTGTTCAAAATCGTGACTCTTTGCAATTATTTTATGCTCCACCACAATCAATAGTACAATCTCATGAAGGGGAGTCGAAAAACAGCACACTTGCTTAAGCGGCGAAGTCCTGCTCCACCTCCACGCTTTTCTTCATGAATCTATCCAAGGAACCATTCAATTTTACATTTAATTAATGTCTTTTCTTTTTCTTGTTTATTTTTTACGCTCCTGAGCTGTAGTAGCCTACTTTCTGAATTTGTCTCGGTCTCTGCTGTTTGAGCTTGCCATTTTGCCACCCCGACTTGACAAAAACAAGCGAATTTAAGCAAATTTGAAAAATATCTAGCTGCAGGTTGCACGTAGCAATAGGGTATAGGGACCGTAAGCCTATAGCTACTTTCCACATAACGTCAACTTTCCAAAACGCCATTTAGGCTAAATGTATTTCTGTGTGTCTGGGTGTGCTTCATATAGATATATAGGCTATTTTAGATAGATTTCCCCCCTCACCGCGGGGCCCTGTGAAGTGCGGGGCCTGGGGCAGTCGCACCAGTTGCCCCCCCAAAAGATGGCCCTGAGAGCCCACATAGGAACTGGAAAGGGTAGGAAGGGCCAGGCCACAGAAAATATAGCTAGTTTTATGTATATTGTAGTATCTCGTGGAAGCAGATGTTAAACAGGCTGGATATCAGCGCAATGTCATAAACTGGTAAAAGTTTTGTCAGCATGATTTTTAGCAAAAAAATTATCTTCTACATCTAACTAGCTAGCTATAATAAACATCATTTTAATTTCTATTTTGAACTAGCTACCTAGCAAGCTATAGTTTAATTTACTCAATTTACAATGATAATAACTAGCTAATGAATTAATGAAATTTATTTCTTATGAATTTGTCTTACGCGCAATGAGCACAACATAAAACATAAGAATGATGGTTCACGCAATGCAAATCTATCGCAAAATACAACAGGCTCTGTTCAGGGCAGGGCATGCGGGCCTAAACATTTGAATGTGGGTGATTGACCCCCCCGATTGAAAGGCGCATGCGTAAATTTCAAGTAATTACGGGGAAGTTTGCTGTCTAACTCCCCGTCCCCTTTTACTAGTAAAAGTTGTAGCACCCAAAAATCATGAATGAACAACTGTGGCTATGTTTAAAGATACAGGTCAATTGGCTGAAATGTATAATCTTTCTCGTAGTCGTTATCGCCTAGTCAATATTGATTCACCAGTGGGAGGGGGACTTCATTGATATTGAAATTTTACTCACAACTTTTTACTTCAGGGAAGTTAGGCCAGATAGCTACACTCTCCAGAGGATGACATCGCCCCTGTTTTAAACTCAATCAATGTCAGAGGAACAACAAGTAATGAAAAGTAAGCCGATTTCAAAGCAGATTATTTTTTGACTGTGGTCCCAGCAAATACGCGACCCGTCGAGTGACGAATAAAATAAACAGCAATTCAAAGCATTTAGCCTCCTGTTCGTCTAATGGTATATCGACAAGTTTTCTGCACTAAGGTACAAACAACGACATGTCTAAATTCTGCAAGTCCAAGATAATGTGTGGGGTAACTGTTAATGCTGATATACAGTCATGTGGAAAAAGTATGTACACCCCCAGATAAGTTGTCTCTTTTTAGACATATTTGGACACATGGATATTTGATCCTTAGTCCAATGCTTTTTACTGTTAAAGGTTGTCTAATTTAACAAAGGACACAAAGAAATTATGCTTTTAAATGTTTTATTTCAGAAATTAACAGAAGTGCAATTATCCTGTGAGGAAAAAGTAAGTACACCCCTGGCTTCAATAACTGGTGTTGCCACCTTTGGCAGCAATAACCTCTTCTAGACGTTTCTTGTAATTGACTATAAGTCTCTTACATCGACTGGGAGGAATTTTCAGCCATTCTTCTTTGCAGTACTGCTTTAATTGTGTGATGTTGGAGGGCTTCCTTGAATGCACAGCTCGCTTCAATTCCCCCCAAAGCATTTTGATAGGATTGAGGTCTGGACATTCCATAACCCTCCATTTTTTCTTTCTGAGCCATTCTGTGGTAGATTTGCTTGTATGTTTAGGATCATTATCCTGTTGGAGGATCCAGGACAGTTTCACAGGGTGTCAGAAAGTTAAATTTAAGACCTTTTTAATGGCAATGGAATAAAATTTGACCAATTACGCGACAAAAAATAAAGATTAACATTATACCACGGCTTGTAAAAACACTTGACTCTGATTGGTCTAGAGGTATTACATGACCGTTGATTAAAACACACATTTAACAACTGTCATATGCAGATTTTCCGTCTCTTGTGTCGCACACACATAACGACGGAGCACAAATCTAAACGACAGACACAAATCTACGTGTAGTTCTGGGCTGGTGCTCGTGCCGGTTCGCAGTTGGTTCAACTTGCGACCCTTCTAAGAACCGGTTTGCTTTTCCACGGACTAGAGAGCCACGTCATTACGTCACTGTATACGTCTGTATACGTCTCCACTTTCCCAGCAACGCTATCACCAACTTTAAGCACAGCAACAACAATGGCGGACTACATCGCATCTCTAGTGTTGCTCCTGGCTTTGTGAGCCTACATTGGCATCCAAACACGACTGGTCCAACGTATTTGTGCTGCTCGTTATGCTGAAGCTCTGTTTTTTTTTAAATGGCGATCATAAAGTTTTAGTTGGCATTGCTTGGTCAGGATAATCCCGCCCCCTGCCCCTGACGTAAGCCCCTGCCGTAAGCGGTTCTTGGTTCTAGATCAGCTAAGTGTTGGTGCCGCTCTGGACCCAGTTTTCCTGGTCGAGAGCCGGTTCTTTTGCTGCTGAAATGGGGAGAACTGGTTCGAGATTAGGCACTGGTTCTGATCCGGCCCTCGAACTTGCTTGGTGGAAAATGAGTATGTGTGCACGCAGTTCTCTCGCATAAACATGATTTCTCGTGGTAGACCTGCACTCGCAACTGTCTTTTTTCCGATATTTTGAAACCAAAACAAACATGGAGCCCATACAGCTTGCAACATTGTCAGTATTGTTGTGGTAACTTGCAGAGTTGACATTGTAGAGAGACAGACACACTCACACGTGTCTGCCACAAATCGCTCCTCATTTTTAGTATTCCAAAAAACATGTTTATTTGGCTCAGCCATCCACATGTTGTATTTGATGTTACTTCTGTATTTTTCCACCTCTACCTTCCTCTGTCGCAAAAACTCACTTTTCATTGGCCATTGAAAATTCCCGTAGTGATTTCAGTCTTTGGCCAACGCAAACCACAAGATTATGCAAAGACTATAACCCCGATAAAATCAAACATGTTTGATAAAATCGTGGCGTTCCTGACTGGGATAGTAGGAGACAGACTACAGTCTTTCACTCCCACACACATAACGATTACAGCTGCGACTAGCCTGGACTTCCCTGGACTTATGAGACCCTGCTCAACCTCAAATCATTGCCAAATCAGGCTAAAAAATTGTGTAATATGTCCCCAGCTTTACGCTGCAGTCTGTGAACCAGTTGGAATAATGTTAACGTTATCTGTTGTCGAAACTGTATGCCTACTGCAGAACTGAGCTATAGAGTTGGTGGTCTGCCGTGCCTTTGAATACTGCCGGTGTTTAATGCTCTGCATGTGGGAATCAACTGCCCTGAAACCCAGCGTGCCAAGCTTCAATGTTTTCTTACATGGACTACAGCGGGCTTCGTTCACGTTACCGGGTACTGGTTTCAACCGGACTGCATATTCACTCTTTTCAAGCCATTTCTCATTGAAGTTACTTTCCCATGACGCTTGCCCAGCTAGTTTAGCTAGCTTGCAGAGGACATCCAAAGTCACTACGGTGCTGGTGGTTCTCTCTCAGTGGCGCCTACTTCCTCTCTGTAGAGAGACAGTGCACTTGATATATGCGCCGGCGGACCACGGGCGGGCTAATTTCACATTGATTTCATAGCATACTCCACCCAACCGATACACCGCGGCGTTTGCAAAAGTTGTAAAACAAGTCAAGACATTTTAATACTTTTTAAGGCCTTTTTTAAAAACCCGCGGACACCCTGTTTCAGCTTCAGCATCTGAACTGATGGCCTCACATTCTCCTGAAGAATGGTCTGGTATAAAGTTAAATTCATAGTTGAATCTACTATGGTAAGTTTACCAGGCCCTGAGGCAGTAAAGCAGCCCCAAACCACAACACCCCCTCCACCATGTTTCACCATTGGAATGAGGTGTTTCTGCTCAAAGGCCGTGTTGCATCTTCGCCAAACATGACGTTTTGCATTGCGCCCAAACAACTCCAACTTTGACTAATCAATCCAGAGTAAGTTTTTCCAGTAGTTTTGAACTTTATCCAGATGTTGTTTGGCAAAGTTCAGTCGTGCTTTTATATTCTTTTTAGAGAGCAGGGGCTTGTTCTTTCCTATCCTCCCATGTAGGCCAAGTTTTGCAATCTATTTCTGATTGTTGACTCATGCACTGTCTGTAGGTCCTTTGATGTTACCCTTGGGTTCTTGGAGACTTCTAGGAGCAACTTTCGGGTCAGCTCTTGGGGTGAATTTTGTGGGACAGCCTGTCCTGTGCAGATTTGGAATTTTCTCCATTTGGATATGATGCGTCAAACAGTTGAACGATGTACAAACCCCAATTCCAGAAAAGTTGGGACAGTATGTAAAATGCACATAAAAGCAGAAAGCAGTGATTCAATTAAATATATGTAAAAATCACTGCTTTCTGCTTTTATGTGCATTTTACATACTGTCCCAATTTATTTGGAATTGGGGTTTGTACTTCAAACTGCTTTGTAACCCCAACCAGTCATGAGATTCAATAATCTTTTTTTTCAGGGCTCCAGCTAGATCTTTTGACCTAGGCATGTTACGTTGGCACACATAGTTAGGTCCAAACAAGACCAATTGTTTGTTTTTATATAAGCATAGAACTTCCAAATTATTATCTAATTATTGGACAATCATTTACACCTGTTTTGTGCACCAGACATCAATTTTAATCAATATATTTGATAGTAAAGGTAGGGGTGTACTTACTTTTTCCTCATGAAGAATTTTCATTCATGTACATTTCAATTGCTTAAGTGATTCCAAAGTCTACTTTTTTAGCATCATTTGTTGAATTAGTTTACCTTAATCAATATGGTTGAAATTAAAATAAACTTGTGTCCAGATATGTCAAAAAAAACAACTACCGTTTGAGGGTATACTTACTTTTTCACATGACTGTATGTCTGAATTAACGTTCTGTAGCCTTTAATGAACTCGGCGGATCGCTACTTCTAATTTATTTGAAGAAATCAACAACATGGTTTGGTGACAGTCGTGATTTAAATAAGTATATATCACTTAATATTTGGAGTAGAAAGATAATATTGTCATCGGCAGAAAGCGGAGACTATCCTATTTATAGGTATTTATAATACTGAAAATGGCATAGCGTCCGCCCACCCCGTCCTTTTTTAAAAATAATCTAATATATGGTCACCCTATACAGCAGGCTACAAAATAAACCAGGTGACTACTCTCATGATAACAACTATAGTAACATAATTTGTATTGTAGTACAACAATAAACGACTTGTAGGCACCGCATTGGAGTCATGTTTGCACTTTAGAAGGCAGTGACCCTTGTGACGACATTCTCACCTGAACGTTCTAATCACATATTTATGATGGTACACTTTTGGGCCAGTTCTGGAATAATCACATATAGTGGTGCTAGAAAGTGTCAGGTTTCTGCATTCTGTCTTTGTTTGTACATTTATGTTTCTTATTGTGAGCTTGTTTGTTTATTCTGATTAGGTTCTTTATAATTTTTCTTATCTTGCATTTATTTTCATTTATGGTTTCACAGTTCCGTGTTTGTATTACCATCACTCTCCTGTCTTCGTTACACTATTCGGGAGCCTTTGGTGATTTCGGGTTTCGCTGTATTTCCACTCGTTTACTTCCTTCTTTACTAATTACCCTTGTTAATACTACTAATCTACTAATTAACTAACTGCTTATAATTAGGTTTCTTACTAATACACTAACGACTAACTTGTAAATAATACTAATCAACTAATTTACTAACATCAGGGAATTAGAATTTCTACTAACCTACTAATTTACTAATGCAATCTTAGTTTCCATCTGCAGCTGTCATTCGTTTCTTCTGTTCTATCTATGAATATCTTTCTGTGATTCTCTACTCGCTTCACCGGCATCTGATTTCTGCATTCCTCTACCTCGTTGTGTGCACGGGTCTTCTTCGACCCAGGTCATGTATAGTCTATATGTTATGTGCTAGTCCGGTCCGTGTCTTAGGTGTTCCCTCGTAATTGTATTATCAGCTTCCCTTATTGTTTCATTGTGCTCACCTGTGAGCAATCTCCCCTCCCCGCCTCTGCACCCGTTTCCCATTTTGTCTGTCTTCCTCAGTGTATATAACCCTGTGATTTAAGTCTTTTCTTCGCGAGTTCATCACCGTTGGTTTTGCTTCTGTGTTCTTAGGATTTTTCTTAGTACCTTCCCGAGTTGTCTGTCTGTTTTCTGAGTATCTGTTTCTTTCTTAGTATCTGCCAGTTTTTGTTATCCCGAGTCCTTCTCCTGTCTTTATTTTATTTTTATATTCTGTCTTCGTATTGTTTTCTTTTTGTTTCTCTTTTACACTTCCCAGGTTTTGGATTTCTGCCTGTGTTCTCGTGACCCTGATCTTGGACTCTGATTTTGTACTTCTGCTGTGCCTTCCCGGTTCTGACCCAAGCCTGTTCTGTGACTACTCTTTATGTACCGTAGCCCTGTCTTCCCGGATTATGACCCTGCCTGTTTTGTACCATGGATTGCTATATTAAACTTTGGTTTTGCCTACTTCCCGTCTGCTATTGGGTCCTGTTTCCCACCTACCCTAACAGAAAGTTTGTAGACCCTTTAGAATTTTCTGTATATCTGCATAAATTTGATCTAAAATGTGATCACATCTTCATCTAAAGCCTGACGCACACAGCCCAACTGAAGAAATCTAGACTCATCTCAACTGAACTTGGGGTGCGTTTCCCGAAAGCATCTTTAGGCTAAGACGTCGTAAAACCCTTTGTACGAAGCTTCTTGAAATTTGGGTGCGTTTCCCAAAAGCATCGTAACTTAAGACGCTCTTAGAAACACTCGTAGATTAACGATTAGTCCAGACCAGTCGTAGACAGTTAAGTGCGTTTTAGAAGCCCATAAATCACATACTTTATTAGATTTTTCATGTTAGTGTTCATTTCATTTTACGGTTACCATAACCACTGACACTTTTTTTTATAGTGATGTTAGAGGCAACAATATTTAGGGTACGTTTATTTATTTTTAATTTACTTATTTTTATATATTTGGAAATTACCCATAAAAGCCATTAGATAAATAGCCCTATAAATAAGTTTGAGACAAGTAAAATCAGTGGGAAAAAGATTTTATTTCAAAAGAAACTTTGACGTGCCTAACCGGCCATGTATTGGGCATCACAATGGGGTTCGCGTCTCCCAATCTTTCGCCCCTCCTCCTCTCGTATCAGCAGCACCACAGACAGGAGTACAGAGATGTAATTCCAGGGATCAGAAAGAAAAAGTCCTGGGCTGTGTCCGAATCAGAGCCCTACACCCTTTTGAGTACGCATATTTGAGTCCACTTCGACATTTTCTCACAAATGGGGGCACTTAAAATACCAGGATGAACCCCTTATTTCTGGGGTTTTGTTGAGGGAATTCAGGACAGAGATTTTCTCCCTGGGGGAGGGTCTCTGATTCAGGAGCACACTCATCTGCAGAACTGTGTACTCATCCGACAATTTCAGTAAGTAACTCGGAAGTAAAAACGTAAAAGACGTAGAGCGTAGTATATGCATATCTATGGTACAAGAGTGGGTCATATTACGAAATACTCTTTTATTTTTGTTAATTCTATCTTCATTCATAGTCTACACTTTGTAACAATTGTCATATGTTAACTGATTGATATTCTCAATAAAAATAAAACAATTTAAAAAGATATTACAAACTACTTCCTCACTAGTTTGGAAAGAGTTTTGCGGGATTTCTTTCGCACACTGCTTGCAATGTGAGGGGACAGGGCACATAGTAGACAGGGGTCTGAGTGGACAGGGGACAGTGGACAGGGAACAGGGCTCTGATTCGGACACAGCCCAGCTATGTGTTTCTTCCATCCATGAACTCAACCAGCTGATTTCACTAATTAGTTCTACCTCCTGGCTGAAGAATTGTGCAAATTAGCAAATCCAGGTGATTGGAACTAAATACTGGGGAGGTCATTTTACTTTCTGAACTCGGATTTTACACCTCTGGTTAAGTAGCACTTAAGAGGTGACCGCATTCACGCTTTAAGAACTGTTTTGGAAAACGCATGTTACAAATTAAAGAGCCATCGTAGAATCGCTTGTTGAAATCGCACTTAACCCTAAAATTGATTGTTATCGGGAAACACACCCCTGGTAGAATTCTAGAACGGTTTTGCTCAGATTATATCAGATTTCTTCTGGCAACTGGGGGTTGCACACTGAAGCAACTGGTAAAAACTGAGAAATTGCAACTGCCAACTAGCTGAATAGCCGCAACAAAAAAATAGGACCTTGCTTAGGTTCTACAATAATGGTTTTTGAGCAACTAGCTAATGCTTACGCTGTGCACGGCAAGTTTATAGCTTGTCCTTCTGCCCGGAGTTTTAAACTATTAGTAGGCTAGCTTACAATACCTTTAACTCAAGTTTTAATTCAAAGTTGACCTCAACAGGTATTTCCATGCATTGTCATCCAAAAATATTAAAATGTGATTTATTAAAAAGCTGAAGCTGTTTTAAAAAATATATAAGCTGTCATTTAATGTAAAAATAAATTGTCTAAACTGTGTATGCAGGTTTTAGGGTAGCCTACAAGAAGAAATCAGAGATAGTTTTTGCCTTCGCATTGTGATCTGAATAAGCTTTACTTGAACAATCATAAAGACAGGTTTTGTTCGACCACAAATCGATTAGCAGGTCCTCACGGTCTCTCGTCCAGAAGTTGGCCATATTTGTATTATCAGTGTAGCTACAGATAGCTGCGCGGACAGCAGTCGTTCAACCAATTGTAGGCTACGTTCTTGTAATCTGACTTGTAGTCAGTTTTGCAGGGTAGCCTGTTAATATAATTATTAGGCCATTAACTGCCATTATCTTAATTTGCCTACCGTTATGTTTTCATAGCCTATCCACGAAGCAATGGACAAGTGTAGCTCAGTCACCTACCGCAAAATACGGTGAGCCAAATCCAATTATTACCATCAGGACCGTTCTGTGATCAGGACAGTTGCCAGGCTTTTGAGGATGAAAGCTGGAGGAACTATCGTGTAATTTAATTAAATTTTACAAAGTTGACACATAGGCTACTGAGACAGTGGGTTAGCCATGGGCCTACACATGTGTCGGTACACTGCTACACTATTCAGGGCTCCCCTCGCTGCTTCCAGGTGACTTGTGCATTCCTTTCAACAATCGCAAAAGGCAATCAGTTAGACATTTCCCGAGATTACTATGATTTACTCAAAGTTGCATAGCCTACACATTGTATGAACAATACGGAAATCACTGTGCTGATGTTTATATATTGCCTAATCCCAGCCAAGCGAAACAGGAAACATGAATTGTGATGCAATTTGATCTAGTAGTTCTGAACTCGGTAGCCCTGTCCCCTCACATTGCAAGTAGCCCGTTTATTGGCTGGAAATCGTTCCTTCACTTTTTGTCAGTTTTAATCTGTCAGTACCTTTAAACTGTCAGTTTTAAACTGAAAATCTGAGTCCATCCAAGACTGACTGAGATCCAACATGCTCAATCTTCAAATCTGAGAAACTCTTGACCAAAAACTGGATTTTTTCAGATTTTCTCAGCACAGACCGACTGATAAAAACCACTTGAGTTGAGATGAGTCTAGATTTCTTCAGTCGGGCTGTGTGTGTCAGGCTTAAGTCCTAAAACTTGATAAAGTGAACCCAGCTCAACAAAAAAATTATTCCTTTTATAATTATTGAGCAAAATTATCCAACATTAAATGCTTTGTTGGAAAAAGTATGTGAACCCCTAGGAAAATAAAGAAAATACCTCCAGCTCAATAAAATACAAATGAGCTCAAACAAGGAGGAAAAAGAGAAAAGGGTAACAAATGTTACAGCCTCAATGAGGATTGAACGAAAACCAAGGAAAGAACTTAGATTAGAGAAGGAAAATAGGAAAGAAAAGGTCCTAGGGACTAAACCTATAACTCTTAGCTAAATAAGTTCCTGCGTATCTTTAAACACAGAAAAGATAAGCAGTCTTCTAGTTCTATAACGAAGTTACCGGGCTGACCGTAAACAAAGCTTACACAAAAGCATGGAACAAAGGAGGCACTGAGCTTATGTAGCCCGCAAAACACCTGAACCCAATAACCATAATGAGTCATGGGCGGCAGAAAAAAACAACAGCGCCCTCTCGCGGCCCCGTGAGGCAGCATCTGCAGAAACGAAAAGCAGGCTACAAAACCATGACAAAGGATGTGAAGACATTTTAGAGGTAGGCTACTTTTAATAGGTTTCAAAAACTTCAACCGCAGAATTAATAACTTGGACAACTTGGCAGAACTGTTCCTATTTCAGAAATCTGAATGGGAAGTTAATGCTCCTAGCTGTTGTTCATTTTGCGAGAATTGAGTGCAGTTGGTTATTAAGGCTGCTATAGCTGAAAACGTATTTGTAGGAGCCATATTTCAGTTAAAGGTAAAATGAAAAGGCAAATGTATACTGAATGCATTGAGTTATTTAGAATATGATGGTGACTTAATTTTCTGCTAATTTTATTTGGATAAACAATAGCCGGTGGGGCACATGGGTAATGTAAAATGACATCTTAGTAGCTTTGCTGCAAGACAATTTTTCAACTGTTTGCTTTGGATAGTGTACCTTTACACTAGAGACTGATGGATGATACATAAAATAAATTTGAGGATAAAATAGAGATTTCATTAGGAAACAAATAGGAAATTCAAAAATAGGAGACTAAAAATAAGGAAGTAAATTACTGAGATATTAGTGTAATAATACACTATTTTTAATAGAAAAATTTATTATTGCTTCAAATTAAAGAGAAGGGAGAGGTTTTAGTCTCACACCATGGTCTCTGGTTTGGTCATTCTGCTGTTCTACAGTATAACTACTGCCTCCCATTGCATCCTACAACATTCTGATGTACCTGGTCTACCAACATAAAAGTTAGCCAATGGACTACATTCACAAAAATTCCCATAGACATACATTGTTTTTCAATGTTAAACAGGAAATATTCTTCTGATTTGTGTAGAATGTGTATCATTGCACAGCTGCATGTCATATTGTGTTTATATTCTTAAATGTCTTATATACTTGACTTTCTTTAGGCTCAAACCCCCAATTGCTGCTTGCAGCTATATTTCTATGTCATATCCCAGGTCATACCTTTAAGCCGATCTGCAAATGGTATGTTTTTGTTAATGTTCCTATAAATTAACTGTAAGCCAGTTTCATTATCAATGTCGAGTGGCATCTTTGGTGGAAGGCAGTATTTATGATCCACTTGCTACTTACCTGTACATCAGGTTCCTTGGGGAGAAAGAGTAAAGACCTGGATGCTCTCTCTCTTGCTCAGCTTTAAAAGATTTTTGAAATAATATGCATGTCATCCAGATCTCAGACTTAAATCATGTACATAGTGAATGTAATGTTAATAAACCTTTATATGAGCTCTGAATTGATCTTCACTTTCTTATTTTATTGTATTTTTTTCATCTTCATAATGTAAGGATAGTGAGGGGAGGGGGTTAGGGTAAAATCTGCAGCCTACAATAACCTTTGAAACCCCCTTGTGTGAATGCATTGGTTTTCATTGTCTCCTACAACCCCTTACGTGGCATTTAATATTGGCAGAAATAGAAAATACTAAATATGATTCAAAATACGATTCAATCAAAGACCAGCTGTATCAGCTGTTGTGATTTTAAGGGTAGCGTACTGTACAGGCAGTAAAATACATTGTGGAAGAACAGTCGTTGGAGAAGTCTACTTAAGTAAATGTTGAATTGATGCAGAAAGCTAGTTGTGAGTCGTCAGCCTACAACCTTTTATGGGATTTCGTCTCAAACTTCTTATAGATTCAGTTCAGATTCTTAGGGTCATACATCTAAAACTTCTCACCACTGATGTGCTGGAAAATCACACATTTTTTACAGCTCAATGTTGACAGGTATGAGGTAACCACAGGTGGTTACCCCCCCCCCCCCCCCCCCCACCACCACCACCACCATCATGGCACCCCTTAGGAAAACCCCCTCCCTTCACCAACGGGAAAACACTAAAATTCAATGTATTATTAACTATGAATAATGCAGTTTAGTGAAGCAAATGTACATACTTAAACTCAACACTTGCATAGAACCATTTCAGTCAGGCCACTGTTGTTCAAATAAAACTTTATTGACATTATAAAAACAATACATTTTAGGTTTGGCGGTATGGTTCTGTTCAATAAGCCCTCCCGCCCATCCACGTGAGCAAGCATGGGTATGGCGGCGAGGGCAGCAGCAACAACCCCCCAATAGGGTTGCACTTAGAACAGAACCGGCAGCACTGAGAATGTTTTTTTTTACAGATTCCATTCAATCAGTTGTATGTATATGGCACTTTTAAGTGTCATTATCACAACAATTTACAAGGAACCGGGCCTGAACCCCCGTAGAGCATGCCTAGGGCGACCATGGCAAGGAAAAACTCCCTGTTAGCAGGAAGAAACCTTGGGCAGAACCTGACTCTGAAGGGGGAGTCCATCCGTCGCTGACTGGCACCGGTTAACTAAATGGCTGATTACAGAATAGAAAAATGCAAGACAGAACATATGAAAATGTCAATATATAATGAGCTGGTGGTGGAAGGCCAGCAGGTGGCATCATCAGCTGGGGACGGCGTGGAGCTGGAGCTGACCGGCTGCTTCTGGAGAACGATGTTTGTTGATCTATAGCTACCGCTCCGGCGGTTGCCAAAGAGGGAAGGAGAGAGGAAAGAAATCAGAAGGCACTCTAACATATTAGTGAGCCATGCAGGAGCGATATAGGCTAGGTGTCAGTGCGCAAAGGGGAACTGAAGAGGATGGAGCTGGGGTGGGGGTGGGGGGGGGGGTTTGTTTGCAGCAGGCGTGCATCAGAGGATCCACCATGTTAGGGCGAGGCTGTTAAATAGACTGCCTTGATTCACCAATCAATCCATTCAAGTAGCATCACTACTCAGCTGAGCTGTCAGCTGATTACCTATGCCAGGTTTCACTTGTGAATATTTATATATAAATATTATATTTATATAATATATTTGATAGCTTTGCGAATGCGGGCCAATTTATCCGACGCTGAGAGCCTGCACGATTATCTCAAGTAATGCCCAGAAACTCGATAACACTAGGCCATTTAAAAGTTTCCTCGGATAGAGGAACGCCCATTTCATTAAACGTGTTTATTTATTTATTTATTTTAAACGGTGTAACGCGACGATCCGCCTGGGAGTATGGAAAATCTACCACTAGGACGTCGTCTAGCAAGTGTAAGACAGGGCAATTGTAGTTAAGGAGAATCCAGCAAGTCTTCCGATAATGTATCGAAAATAGGGGGACTGCTAGCCTACGACAACCAAAAGTAAGCCTGACCGAAAAAGTAGGCCTACATTTTTTATTACCCACATGACGCCGACAAATGCCATTGGGATGGATTGAGAGGCATGATTATTATTATTATTATTATTTTTTTTTTAAATGCATCCGTTATGTCAGCTTTACCGAGCCAAGCTCCTTTACCGGCATGTTTGATAAATTGAATCACGTGGTCGAGCGGTATTGCGTAAAACAGGGAAAATGGTTTGCGGGGGGGTGATACTGGTAATAGCTTGGGCGTAGTTATTATGAGGGGCGGATAAGTCGATTAGGCGCTTTTTTCTGAAAATTTACATGTGGCTGCTCCTATAAGATTGATGCGGAATATTGGAAATGGCGAGCTATCGAACGGGCCAATCATATAACCCTTTTCGACCTCTCTGGCAAGCAGTTTGTACTATTTCGGGTTCATTTACAGCTGATTGAAAATTAGGGAAAACCAAGGTGCCGAGCGAATACGAATTATAAGCCTACGAAAAATTCTAGTAGCCCAACTTAGTATGCACGAAGCAGTACCACAAATACCCGTAGTAGTATCCATATAAAGCTACACGCATAATGTTGAAATATGAATTAGGGTTGTCTGCAATCAGTAGTATGCTAGGCCAATATAGCCTACAAATCCCTGGCAATGATACAATTTAGCCGTAATAATGATGAATAGGCTACAACACTTAAATTCAACCTGAAAACTATTAGCTAGCTATCCGAGTCGGCTACGCAGATGCAGTAGGCCTACGAGCGCAATTATCTCCCGATAAATGAAAATACCATGCAGGATACAGATCGGCCAACGCAATAACGTGTAAGATATAGAATGTACAATTGCATACCCGGTCAACGGTAGGCCTAGTCTTCACATACCGATTACACGCACAGAACTAGTTACGATAATAGTTGGAGTGCATTAAGACGTGAACTATGTAGATTAATCATTATTTCACCATTTGTTTATTTATTTATTTTCTCCCCAACTAACGTATCAGCATCCGTGAACGGCCACGAACCTCTCATATCAGAAGCCAGCTCAATGAATAGCCTAGTCGGACCGCGTCCACAATGTATCAAGATCTCTTTGGTCTCCCACTTCCAGAACGAGGCAGCGAGTATGCGAACATGACCAACCCATATTCCAGGGCAGGGTGTATGCTTACCGTTTAGGTTAGCCAAAAGATCATATAAAGGTTACCGTGCGTTTTATACCTCTAAAGCCCATATAGTCTGTTAATGTTAGCTAGCAATCACAGTTGGAAGGTTTCGAATAACAAGCAATAAGGTCCGGGTTTCGCGACAGGATGCACGCTTTAAATAGCCAGCCTATGCAACGTGAATATATCGCCCTTCCTTGTCCGGGACGGGCGACGGCTATTTGCTAGCTTGCTTGATGTGGGAAAAGCATACGAATTGAAAGGGATAGTGGAATATACGAGATCAGCGCAGGTAATTTAGTCTGGTAGTGTGCAGTATGCATGCAGAAAGAAGCATGTTATTTGAATACATCACCCCTTCCATAGCGGACCACAAGCTTAACCGTACTACAGCCGCTTAGCGTTAGCAACAATTTCAAGAATCCAGTTATTTTTTACCGGCAGTGTGCAGTATGCGCCATGCATGTAGAAGGAAGCACGTTTTAAAACAGCAGAATGTTATTAAATACGTTGCAGTTTCCATAGCAGACCATAAGCTTAAACGAACTTGCAGTCACTTAGCTTTAGCAACAATTTCAGGAATCCCATTCGTTTTCACTGACAGTGTGCAGTCATGCATGCAAGGGAAGCACGTTTCGCATAACCGAATGTTAATGAATATATCGCCCTTTTCTTTTGTCTAGCGGACCATAAAACTTTAGAACACAGAGCTTGACTTTACTTAGCTTTTACGTAGATATTGTAGGATTCCAATTCTTTTTCCCTGCGGCGTGTAGTAGAACATGCAGTATGTGTTTTTGTTTGCAGCAGGCGTGCATCAGAGGATCCACCATGTTAGGGCGGGGCTGTTAAATAGACTGCCTTGATTCACAAATCAATCCATTCAAGTAGCGTCACTACTCAGCTGAGCCGTCAGCTGATTACCTATGCCAGGTTTCACTCTCGTGACCTGCCTGAACTGACGCTATGCTCGATGAATAATGCAGTTTAGTGAAGCAAATGTACATACTTAAACTCAATACTTGCATAGATGTTCCTCCGTCACTAAGAAACGGTATTAAGTGTTTTGATGTTTTAATAATCACTGAAATAATTTGGGCTGTGCTGTCAGACCAGTTGTCCTTGTCCAGCCAGAAAAATTGCCAAGCAGCAGTGTAATGCCTGGGGAATTCCAGTGTCCCAGTATGCACTGGCTGTTCTGCCCTCCACAGCACTGGGAATTAAATTAGATAGCTAGCCATTGGGAAATGGGCCATATGCTGCCCCTCAGTCATCCTTCTGCTTAAAGGTTGTATCAGCGATTTTGGGTGGAAACATAAATGATCACATTCATCTGATTTTTCCTCACGATCCGCTAGCTGCCCGCCCCATAAGCAGGCCGTCAAAAAACCGCGTCTCTGTAGGCAGCCTATGCTCCGAGATCGTACACAAAAACAAATGGTACTACCAACCACTCAAAACCAAAATAAACAGTATTCCAACCAATCACAATGATCTGCACAAACGCTAATACTCTTATCTCGCTGAAATCTTGACGGATTTACAAACGGTTTGGTTTCTTACAAACGTTATTAACGTGGTTATAATTCTGGATGCTTGAACACTATTTTTTTAAAACATAACATAATTATTCATAAGTATGTTTGTTTGGGATTTCGCTTCAGAAGTGACGTCACGTTTGTGCAGATCATTGTGATTGGTTGGAATACTGTTTATTTTGGTTTTGAGTAGTTGGTAGTACCATTGTTTTTGTGTACGATCTCGGAGCATAGGCTGCCTACAGAGACGCGGTTTTTTGACGGCCTGCTTATGGGGCGGGCAGCTAGCGGATCGTGAGGAAAAATCAGATGAATGTGATCATTTATGTTTCCACCCAAAATCGCTGATACAACCTTTAAGTAAATCATGGAAATGTGGAACATAAACATGTGCGTGAGCACACACAAAATTACTTTAAATAAGATAAATTTCCAGAGGGAATTCATGTTCGTTGTTAACTGTTGTTAAACTTGCTTTTGAGAAACAGACTTTGAGCGCTGGTTTAGGTAGTGTCAAACATTGAATTTGAATAGTATTGGAATGTGTATGCTGCATTCTGACATTCTGATTGGGCCAAGTATTTAAAGAAATAATGTTCACTTTGAATTATGATTTAAAAGTGGCATGTTGTCATCATTACACGTCTGTGTCATGATTCTTAAGATTTATTGTCTTTATTTTCTGTTTGTATGTCCTCTTTATATCTGTTTAAATTGTTGGTACATTTCTTAAGTTCCTGTTAGTTGTTGGGCCAGTTGTAAGGTAGCTCCAGACCCAGGAAATGGTGTTCTGCTTAATTTCATAAATCAAATGCGAGCTTTTACATGATTGAAGTCACAGTACAGTCACCGGGTCTAATTTAATTCCTGCATTAGTCTACTATGCCCACACTTTAAGATCGTCTCCTGAAATATCTACTCTATTCACTTTGCTGTGTGTGGCACAATCAATTATGCTATTAAACGTATGCTATGCCTGCTTTTGGGGATTTGATTCTGTTTGAAAAGTCACACTGTGTCTCTGCTTATTCATACTATTATACCATGCATTGTTTTATATGAAGAGTTAACCTTTTCATTTAATTCTGAGCATCTTTTGAGATGGAATAGAGACTTTATACACTGCCCGGCCAAAATATAAGTCGCACACTGTAATATTTTGTTGGACCGCCTTTAGCTTTGATTATGGCGCGCATTCGTCGTGGCATTGTTTCGACAACCTTATGCAACATCACAACATTTATTTCCGTCCAGACTTGCATTAATTTTTGGCCGAGATCTTGTATTGACGACGGGAGAGTCGAACCACTCCGTGAAGTCTTCTCCAGCACATCCCAAAGACTTTCAATGGGGTTAAGGTCAGGACTCTGGTGGCCAATTCATGTGTGAAAATGATTCCTCATGCTCCCTGAACCACTCTTTCACAATTTGAGCCCGATGAATCTTGGCATTGACGTCCTGGAATATGCCCATTGATGGGATAACCTGGTCGTTCAGTACATTCAGGTACTCAGCTGACTTCATTTTATTGCTGCATAACGTTGCTGAGCCTAGACCTGACCAATTGAAGCAACCGCAGATCATAACACTGCCTCCAGAGGCTTGTAAAGTGGGCACTATGCATGACTGGTGCAACTGCGACTTTTTTTTTGGCCGGGCAGTGTATAATCAGTACTAATGTTGCTTCTGCATTGCAGGTGAGAATGAGATTCTGGACACCCTGCACAAGATTGCAAGCAAGAATAAGATGTGGAGGTCCTATATTGGAATGGGTTATTATAACTGTTCTGTGCCTCCAGTCATACAAAGGAATCTGCTGGAGAACTCTGGATGGTTTGTTCCTCTTTCATTCCTAATCCAGACGCATGCATCATGGTCACGCACACGCTGATATTGGCCACTGCAGAATTGCTAGATTTCATCACTGACAAAAGCAAATTGTTGGCTGTGAGAGATTAGATTTGTCTGCATGATTTTTCAACAATATGTACAGTGTTTCTATTGGTTATGCCAATAGAATGCTATTTAAAATCACAGTAACAAATGACCAGATGTCTGCTGTTCATTTAACAATTATACATTCAGTTGCTACATCATAAGATGACACATGTGACTTTAGAACTGCTTAGGACTCACTAATTCTAAGATTCCCGAGTCAAAAGCCTTCTCTCTTGAATTTAACCCACTTGTTTCTTCACTTGAATAAACTTGTTTTGTTTTTTGCAATGCCGAAGGTCAGTAGTCCCAATATCATATTTAAGCTAGTTTCAGTGACCAGTTTATGACTTTTGTGATTTATTTTTGTGGTGAACTACGATACATTTATCAGACACTGTTAATCTTTTTTTAATACAATAATTCTAATAAATTGATTGCAATCAAAACTACTGAACAAGGAAATTATGCTCACAAAGCTTGTATATTTATATGGGCTTATGCTGAAAATGATGGCACTTAAATACAGTTATCTTGTCGTCATTACCATGGCCACACAAAGGCAGTACATTCTCTTGCAGGTTTGAGTCCCTGATATGGACAGAAGGATAATCCATACAAAACGGTGTTGAGTATTCTGCTGTACTGATTAACCACAATGTTTTGTTGTAGAAGCTTCTCTAACTTTCATCTTTGTGACAAGTCTTTGAACCCATTATGGCCACCATGACGAACAAAGTAACATGGAGTAATGTTGACCAGTCCAGCTTCCCTTTTTCGTCTCCTATGTATTTCAACATAGACGGAGGCGAGCTTCCCAGCAAGGAGAAAGCTGCATTTTGGGCTAGCTTTATGTTTTTCTCTGATTTTTATGTACAGCCAACTAGACAAAATGTATGAATATTTTGCATTTAAATACCTGTTTTACCAAATTTCACTCCTAGCTTTATTTCCACCTGTATTTAAAAAAAATTGAGTGCCTTTTCTCTCCAGTTTGGAATGCCCAATCATGCTAACACTGCAACACTCACTGCAGCCTTCAGCGATGTCAGCTGGTGGGGTTCACTGGTGTGTGAGGAGTCACTGTTATCCTGGCCGACTGGAACCCTCCCATCCCTGGCAAACACTCAAGACAATTGTCACCCTGTGGAACTGCCAGCCACAGTTGGCACTAGCACAGCCTGGATTGGATTTGATACCAAACTATGAATCCCATCCATGCACTAGAACAGTGCCATAACAGGAGAGCCTTCCACCAGAGCCTTATTCTCATCCACATTTCAACTTTTGCAACACACTGGGAAATGCATGATGATGTATACTTTGTATACTATACTGTATGTCAATCTAAAAATTTTATACTCTTGAGGTTATTTTGCTCTGATTTTTAGGGGTCCTATTGACTGTAGTGTTTAGTCTGGTCTAAGCTCCTTGTCTTTCTGATCCTAGGGTAACACAGTATACCCCCTACCAACCAGAGGTGGCTCAGGGCCGTCTGGAGAGCTTGCTTAACTATCAGACCATGGTGTGTGACATCACGGGTATGGCAGTGGCCAATGCCTCACTCTTGGATGAAGGCACAGCTGCAGCAGAGGCAATGCAGCTCTGTCACAGGTGAGTGACCCTTGACAAGTTTCAAGCTCAAAGGTTAAATAAAAGTCAACCCATGTTACATTCCATTATATTACAGGCATTTAGCAGACCGTCTTATGCAGAGTGACTTACATAACTTTTAAGCACTTTTTACATAGTAAAAATTTACAGCTGGCTATATACTGAAGCAATGCAGGTGAAGTACCTTGCTCAATGGTACAACGGCAGTGTCCTACCTGGGAATCGAACCTGCAACCTTTCGGTTGCTTAACCCTTATACGACACTGCTGTTTTCAATTTTCCCAGATGTTTTGTGGCTATTTCTTTTCTTTCTCTGTTCTCAGGCAGAATAAACGGAGGACATTTTATATTGACCCTCGCTGCCACCCCCAAACCATTGCTGTGGTACAGACCAGAGCCAAGTAAGAGCTATAGTTTTTTGACCAGACGCAGAGCAGGTGGGCCTAAATGCCTGGATGTACTGTAGGTAACGGGCTAAGTGGCTTATGGCGGCATATCCATGCCAAAAATCGCGAGAGAAAATGAAATCTATGCGCGTGGAAATTGAGGAGCCATGTGCACAGTCCGAAACTCCCTGCATGCAAATTGTTTTGCTGTGTGCTTTTACAGAACTCGCACGTGAGTAAAGTCCGTATTTGAGTGCAATATTGTAGCATTTGAGGAGAAATCCAGGCTTTCAGCGCGCACATAACCTGAACGAGCGCATAAAATTGTTATCCGAGCACAGCTATCTGCTCGCGCTCACGTTTCTCTTTCTTGCTCGCGGTTCTCTTTTCTGCTCGCGCAAATATTTTTTCTTTTTGACAGTGGTGGGCGGAGCCATAGATTCAGTCGGTGTTCTGTCATAGTTGAGGGGCGGGGCCAGTGAGGGGGAAAACAGTGCCACGTCTGTCACTGTTCGGAGCTGGGACACATTGTAGATCAAGCTAACTATCGTTATTTTATTATAATGTGAGAAACTTACATTGACACGTTGTTTCCTAAAGATAGTTTGGCAAAATAAACCAAACCGTAAGCTGTAAAATAGGCCTTCTGTAACCTTACCTTTATAGGCTACGGATATTAATCCCAACCTGTTTCCATTTATAGTTCTTACTTATCAAACAAGCAATTAACTGAATAACAAATATCAATAAATACAGCAAGTTTTTCTGTGCTAGGCCAGCATTTGTCTTTGTTTCATAAAATGTGTTGCACTGACATATATGTATTGATAGCTGCAGCTCTGGAAAAATCGGGGTATGGGCTACACCATTAGATTGTTTCCGTTTATTTAGCTTGAGTAGCCAAACAATCAAACAATTAATTCGCTGAGTAATCAAGCGAACACCAATATGTAGCCTATGATTAGGAAATGACGACAAAGATAACTAACTTGAGATTGTTTAGGATCAGGCAATAATCTGAATGCATTAAAGAATGCTATTAATTTTAAGACGGCACTCAAATTAGTCAAAGCAATTTAAACATTAGAAAGCCTATGTAAAAGAGGACATCCTCTTGTCTCAAACCGTTGAGCACAATGCATAGCCTAATTAATTTAAACAATACCATACTGGTAATGAGCAAATTGTTGTTTATTCAATTAATGCATGGAGCTGTTCCATCTTATTTCATTTGATACTAACTATTCAGTTCATACAGATTTCGAAATATCCAAATATTGATGATGAATATTGGTTTACTCAGTGTAAATATAAAGGTTTACACAGTTAATAGATCACCTTTTTGTTTTATATTAATGTTCAGAGAGGAGTAATAGATCTTTGTATGTGATAGGGCAATTAAATCAATGGTGTGCTTGTTTGTTTGGGGAGTCTGACCTACAGTTCATGCGCCTACCACGTGAACCTTCATGCTCGATTGACAGCAGCAGCAAACAACTTACTGTAGGTGGAGAGCTACCCCACAGATAGTAATAACAGTAATCCATACCATCCTTATAGTTACCACCATATCTGGCTGAAAATAAACATAGGACAACTTTGTTGCCTGTTGTTGGAAATGAAAACTTTTTTTCCCCTGTAGGCTAATACATAAGCAGGCATACATTTTAGCACAGTAGAGCTACAGGTGTTGTATATTATACAGCCTTTTCACGCATCTTTATCAAGGGAACCCTTAGCCTAATCATTTTAATAATATTATGATGATACGATATGGACCTAGGTCACTCACAGCAATGTGGGCTTAGCCAACGCAATGCTGACAAAATAACATTAGCTTGTTAACGTTAGAATAGTCAGCCGAAGTTGCGACTGCATTAGGGAACTATGCTAGCTATAAAAACAATGCCAAATAGCTTATGCTGCGCTATTTGACATTGACTGACTGAGTGACCACCAGCAGTAGGTGTCAGTCTCACTTTATGATAGTGTTACGATTGTTATCTTATTATCATCGACATTAATTGAATTAATCATCATCATCGTCATCATGGCATGGCGCACACACACTATACCTCCCTGCGAGTCCCTGTTAATCATGAAGCTACCATGCTTACCACTTCAACTACACTCTCCTCCTGCTACTGCTCACTCTGTCCCTCGGCCCTGTCATGTTCACTCGTCCCTCCTCGGCTCCCCTGTCACACGCCTGCTCCTCTGCCTGGCAGTGGCCATGGCCAGCCACCTCTCCTCCTTCAAGTTCCACCTGTTGCTGCACAATGTCGGGTACTGTAGATGTTGAAGCAACTGCAGCCCCTGCAGCAAACATGTCTGTTATTTTTGCACATTTGGCAGCATCCGCCTCTAGATTTAAAAATTTTTTGGCCCGCAACTTGTTGGTGGACCTCCGCACCTCCCTTGCACTTTTGTTTATCCATTTGACGCCCTCATCCATCCACAGATTTTTGGCTCTGAGCCACGACATATTGACATGAGAAACAGAGAGGACAGAGGGGGAGGGGTGGGGCCTAGTAAGAGATGTGATTGGGCCAGCCCAGTGTCAGTATAGAAAATGAACAAATGGGCCGCTGTCCCTGCTTTATGGGCCGGTCGTTGGCCAAAAAAAAAAAGTATTTATTTTTTAATTAAAAATTATAAATTAAATTATATCGGCCCTAAAGTGCGTCGGCCCACCGGGAAAATGCCCGGTATGCCAGATTACCAGTCCAGCGCTGGCTTGTTAAAATTCTGGGATTGCAATTGTGGTTGGAACAAAAACCAGCATACACAGGGGTAGGCTACTCCAGGACCGAGGTTGAGAACCACTGGCCTATACACCACTCTTATGATCCATGACCATGAAAAGTAGGCTAATATTAGCTAGCGGATGTACGGTGATAATCGGTTTCACTTTGAACATTCGTTTGGAGAAGCAATGTTAATGATTTCATTTTCTGGGCTAGTGCAGTTAGCTGTTGTTAGCCACGGGTTTCTTGGCATTAAAGAATGGTGCAAATCCGGGTTTTTAAATCCGTTTTCCATGCAGTAAGCCACACGTCAGCTTTTTGGCATTTCGAAAATTGCAATGTTTTATTAGGCCTATATAACTAGATTCTCTATACATCCAGTCGGCGAGAGAGGGCACACCTAAAAAAAACTCCAGGCCGAACCCCCCTAGGGGGAAAATTTGGTGGAGTTTCCATAGGAAATCAATGAAGTGGCCAGTTATAGGTCTTTAGACAAAATCTAGTAATATATTAAAAACATTGCAATTTTCGAAAATGCCAAAAAGGACAACACTCGAGTAGCTTACTGTTTTGTTTAGTTTGCCAAAATATCTTTAGGAAACAACGTGTCAATGTAATTTTCTGACATAATAAAATAACAACGATAGTTAGCTTGATCTACGATGTGTCCCTACATAGAACACTGAGTGAATAAAACACTGTCAGATAAAAAATCACACCCAGGTGGTGAAGTAAGCGGTGCAGGTTTATGAGCAATCATATTAAAAAATGCAATAGAAAATGTGTGTGTTGTTTACATGTTCAAAAGCAATGGCCTCTGGTTTGGTGATATTTATTTACATATGCAATATACTCTGATAACAAACAGGAAAGATTACAGTTATTATTTGAACAATAACAATGGAATTCCAAACTCAACAAGAGGGTGCATGGATTGTTGGGCCGTTCCATAACTGACTGGGTCCAGCAGAACACTGGTGGTAGATTTTGTATTGATTTCGCTTCGGGGGGTTGCTACGGCGACTCGCCTTGCTAACAGGTGGAATGTTCAAAACTCCACTCTAGCTGGTTCTAATCCTGGTTCCCAGGATTCCTACAGTGTAAATATCTAAGCTGTGACATTTTTAGTTTGTAAAATATTCAGTGTTGTTTGAAAACCATGCTCCCCATTCACACAAATGGTGGAATGTTCAAAACTCCACTCTAACGGCAGCTGGTAATTTCTATTTCAAACCCATTTTCTAACTTGTGACCACGACTACAGTTTTTAAGCTACACAAGACATATTATATAGAGATGTGCATCTGGTTCCCAGGATTCCTACGGTGTCAATATCAAAGCTGTGACATGTATATTTTTTGAGATAGAGCTGTCTGAAGCTGGGCATGCTTTTCTCAAGCTACTATTGTATTGCCGGGCATGTGACGCATAGGCGACTCCTGATTGGTTTAAATCTCATGCTACGAACGGACGGACGGACACACATGTCACGTATAGAAGCGGCTGCACTGCTTAAAAAAGATAACCGCGAGCAAGAAAGAGAAATGCGAGCGCGAGCAGATAGCTGTGCTTGGATAACAATTTTATGCGCTCGTTCAGGTTATGTGCGCGCTCAAAGCCTGGATTTCTCCTCAAAGGCAACAATATTGCACTCAAATACGGACTTTACTCGCACGCAACTTCTGTAAAAGCGCACAGCAAAACAATTTGCATGCACGGAGTTTCGGGCTGTGCACACGGCTCCTCGATTTCCACGCATAGATAGAATTTTTTCTCACGATTTTTGGCATTGATACGCTGCCATAGTGGCTGAGTGGCTGTGGCTGTCTGTTCCCCGTTGTTGAAAAGCGCATGCGCAAATTGCGAGTGTTGAAAATCTCATGCGTAAAATTGTCTATCATTCATTAGCCTAATGAAAAGTTAGCAGAACTATTACTTCCGAGCAGATTATTTTTTGACTGTGGTCCCGGCGTGCCGTTTTTTTTTTTTTTTTACCAGGGGGTGCCTTAAAAAAATAAACAGTCAAAAAAAAGATTATAGCCTAGTTAAGCGCGTAAGCATAATATTTCTGACGTTTTTGTTTGTTATTGCATAGAAAACACAACCTTCAATGCTTAACATTAACTTCGGTCACGTTTTATGTGTTTTATCATATGTTCATTGAATGCATCCGGCAAATTACTAGAAAAATAGTACCACAGCTCGGTGGTAGCCTTTCTTGTTCATCACCTGGACTTTCATTTTGTGTTTCTTTCTTTTTGAAAAAGCTACCCATTTTGGCATTATTTTGTAATATTAACAGCAGAATTGTTCTAATCTGGAATTGAATCTGAATTCTAATCACTATTCTACACTGTCTTTGTTATACAAATTGTTATACTGTACTGTTGACATTATGTATATTGACCTGACGCATGATTCTGATTGTCATTACCAGCTATATAGGAGTGAAAACAGAGCTAAAAATGCCTCATGAGATGGACTTCAGTGGTAAGGACATATCCGGTGTGCTGTTCCAGTATCCAGACACTGAGGGCAGAGTGGAGGACTTCACTGGATTGGTGGACCATGCACATAAGGCTGGGGTGAGAGTGGCCTAACAAAAAACATTGTCAATGTACAATGCCTCTCACACAGAGGATTGGGGGTTCGAGCCCAACAGGGCGCACATTTATTTTCGACAAAAACTGTTATACTTTTTATTTATTAGACTTATTTTCACATTAACAAACATATTTTTACTGCATAGGCAAAAGACGTCTCCAATATTAACTGTTCAAAGTTTCACTTGTACTACAGCGAAATGGTGAAATTCAGACGACACCACTTCAGATAACGTTACGCAGTATGGAAACAAATATCATTGACAAATGGCCTATAGGCCTATAGTCACGCCTCTATCACGTGACTGTACCAACAGGCTTTGGTGTAGTGGTAAGCGTCGAGCCTTACCATGCGAGAGATCTGGGTTTGATCCCCGCCTGGTACTGAAGTGTAATTTAATTTTGGACTAAAACAGTGTGCATATGTTTTGGTTTTCTCATACAAGAATGTTTTTTTTATTGCAAAGGCAAAGACATGTTTACAATATTAACTGTTCACTTGTAGCCTGTTAGTTAAACAATTCAGTCACTGCACACCATGGCAGTTATGCAGTAGCTAACATTATGGGAACAGGTATCCCATGGCCATTTGTCAAGCAAAGAAAAAAGTTAACGCAGAATATCATCTGGTTGTTGCATTAACATAAAAAAAACTTCTGTAAATAACTGCCATTGGCTACATGTTTTAATCTCACACAAATGGCGATAAATAAAGCGACCATAAAATGAACTACTACAAAAATTAAGAATTTACGATAATATAACATACAAATCCTTATGGGTTCGTGTTTATATAGCATTAATTCGGCAAAGACATCTGTTTCATGGTTAGTCACTTAAAAAAGAAATCACACCCAGGTGGTGAAGTAAGCGGTGCAGGTTTTGAGCAATCATATTAAAAAATGCAATAGAAAATGTGTGTGTTGTTTACATGTACAAAAACAGTGGCCTCTGGTTTTGTAAAAGGGCATGACGTGTGAGGTAGGAGGACGCAAACGCAGCAAGGGGATTCTTTAAGCCCTAAGGCCACTAAGGCGGGAAACCCCGCAGATAAGGGAGGAGACAATACAACGAACACGCCTACAGACGCTACCAACCGGCTCACTGTCACACGCCAATAAGTAGAAGCGCAAGGACAGGTCTCTGAATAGCCAGAAATAATAAGCGCCCTGTCTCGGTAACGAGACACATAAGAACGGGCGAGTAGCGTAAAGGCACAAATAAATACACAGTCAACAAATACTGCAAAATGATACGATTGTTTATGAGGAGGCGAAGGAAACAGATCTAACGTTCCAGGGCTACTCTCAGACTCGCAGTCACACACAAACATGTCCACAACATCGCCCAATCTTCCCTATAGGAAGACATGTACCGAAGGACGAAACGGAACTACAGTTCCGAACAAAATCGTCAAAAGCTCCATGTACGGAGACAGGTACCGAATAGAGCAAACAGGACAGCTGTACCGGACATTTACCGGCTAAAAAGACTAACGCGAGATTAATGGAAAATAAACGCCCTGCCTCACCATAAATAGGAATGTAACGAGGCGAACAGAAACAGAGATTTAACGTTCCATGGCTAGTTTAATAGGCTCGCAGTCAAATGCAGAAAACAAAGGGGTAAACGCCCGATCTCCCAGGGGGGAGAAACATTTTACAGGTGAGCCGACGGAGCACCGTCGTCCCATAACTTTACTATCCAAAATGACTAACGCAAGCTTAATTGAAAACACACGCCCTAGCCTCTCAGTAAAAGAATATGTAACGAGGCGAAGGAACAGAGAGCTAACGTTCCGAGGCTATTTTCGGAAACACGCAGTCACACAAAAACATGTCCACAACATCGCCCAAGCTCCATACGAGGAGAAAAATGCCCGGAGAATGAACAGAACAATAGTTCCGAACAAAATCGTCCCGCAGGTAAAAAAGGCGAACAGGACAGCTGCAACAACAGACCCACGCAAACTTAATCGAAAATAGCTAGCACTGCCTCTCAATATAAAATAAAACCCTGACTCACAACAAAGGGGAACGTAGTCCACGAGAAGGAGACAAAACAGGGAACAAACGTACCGAAGCTACTAACTGGCTCACAGTAACATGGAAATGAGTAGAAGCAAAACGCCAGGTCTCTCAGTAAGAAAACCAATCAAAGGCGAAAATGGAACAAATAACTGCTACTCTATACTTCTACGAGCTAAGTAACTAAGTAGAAGCGAAACGCCCGATCTCCCTTTGGGAAGACATGTACCGAAGGGCGAACAGAACTACAGTTCCGAACAGAATCGCCCAAAACTCCATATACGAAGAAAAGCACAAAAAGACGAAATAGAGCAGAGATCCGCGGTCCCATACTTCTACGAGATAAGTAACTAAAGAGCCAGCAAGAAATAAGCCCTGCCTCAGCAATGAGACGTAAAAATAGGCGAGTAGCCCAAATGGTACGAATAACTCACAGCCAACAAAACACCACAGTACAAAACAATAAACAAACACAATGAACAATTAATCTCGAAGCCCCGAACAAAGGAGACGGTAGGCTTATATATCTCTCAAGGTGACCACGCACAGGTGTGGACGCTAACAGAGAATCCGCAATCTAAGCAGGGTGGAGCAAGCATCCACCAAAAGAGCAGCGCCCTCGCGTGGCCACCAAGGAAAATGACGGCATAGGCAAAAAGGGTTAAAAACCATGACAGGTTTGGTGATATTTTTACATTATGCTTCTTATTAATTAGTATACTTACAGACATTGCATTTAACAAACATGTAAAATAGAGATAGAGATAAAAGGACAGCAATTGGTATTTCAGAAGAAACAGGAAATATGACAGTTAGTACTCTGATAACAAACAGGAAAGATTGCAGTTATTACTTGAACAATAACAATGGAATTCCAAACTCAACAAGAGGGTGCATGGATTGTTGGGCCGTTCCATAACTGACTGGGTCCAGCAGAACACTGGTGGTAGATTTTGTATTGATTTTGCTTCGGGGGGTTGCTACAGCGACTCACCTTGCTAACAGGTGGAATGTTCAAAACTCCACTCTAGCGGCAGTTGGTAATTTCAATTTCGAACCCATTTTCTAACTTGTGACGACGACTACAGTTTTTAAGGTACACAGACATAATATGTATCAAAATGTTCATGTGGTTCCCAGAATTCCTACGGTGTAAATATCTAAGCTGTGACATTTTTAGTTTGTAAAATATTCAGTGTTGTTTGAAAACCATGCTCCCCATTCACACAAATGGTGGAATGTTCAAAACTCCACTCTAGCAGCAGCTGGTAATTTCAATTTCAAACCCATTTTCTAACTTGTGACCACGACTACAGTTTTTTAAGCTACACAAGACATATTATATACAGATGTGCATCTGGTTCCCAGGATTCCTACGGTGTGAATATCAAAGCTGTGACATGTATATTTGTTTAGATAGAGCTGTCTGAAGCTGGGCATGCTTTTCTCAAGCTACTATTGTATTGCCGGGCATGTGACGCATAGGTGACTCCTGATTGGTTTAAATCTCATGCTACGAACGGACGGATGGACGGACACACGTCACGTATAGAAGCAGCTGCACCGCTTAAAAATTACAATAGCCTCCGAACATGTCATTGTCTACTTCTGCAGACAATGTCTATTGCAAACACTATATAAAATAAATAATGATTATTTGTGGTAGGCTACCTTCTGACAGTAGTAGCCGTCTTTTTTTCTCATGCAAAGATCTCTGGGAAATAGCTTTGTCAGAGAAATTTGAACGCCAGTCAGCTGCTCATGAAAACTAACCTACTACAGAGTGTAAAGGAAATTGCTACTACGAAGCGAGTCAAAATGCCTTATTATACGCCCATTGCAGTAAAGAAAACTAAACCACACCTGCATGGTACAGTTGGTACCACGAAGACCAAACGATTTAGGCTACCCCAGGTAACACGACCAGAAAAAATATAGCCTACACTTAAAGGGGTAATAAACACCGGCTTTTGTTCTGTCTCCGCCCACTTCACAATTTCAAAAGACGCGAATTGGGTTCCAGTGAGAGAACACAGACGGGAGGGGGGAGGAGGGAGGAGTTCCAGTTGGGGGGAGGGGCGATAGATCCATTCGGTAGCTCGTCATGAAAACTGTTCAAACGGAAATCCGGAAATTAAAGGGCTAACGTTAATTTGCGCAGTTTGAATACCCATCAATCAAGTAGAGGGAGAGAGGGGGCATAGAGTACTCAAGTGAGTAGGCTACGTCAGTCGTGGGTGGAGTCTGGTTTCGGAAGCAAATTCCCTATGGAAAATAGAATGGGCTTCGGAGACTATCGACTATTTCTTGAAATCTGATTCATAGAATGAGCCGAAACGTTCCTGGATTAGCCTGTGTGGTACAAGGATGTAGACCATATAGGCTATCGCATGTTCCAATTTTTATTTTTTAAAGTAATGTATTAATGATTGTAGTTCGACTTGTAGTCCACTTTAACGGACTGCATATCCAGTACTGCAACGCACGGGTGGTTCTCGACCAATAAGATATCATCATCTCGTCTGTCTGCTCTGTGGCAGATGGGAGTAGGCTAGTGCCGCTCAAGACAAGCTAACGTTAGCTTGCTAAGTAGAGAAGCCCGCCCGACAAGGTCAGAAACTATGCTACGGTTAACCACATAAAGCAATTCTAGCTTTTAGTCCTTCAAGCTAGCTAGCTAACGTTAGAAAAAAGTGTTTAAAAACGGAGCTGTGTGCTACTGCTGGCTAACGTTATATGAAAACGTCTGGAGATAAGGCTGCTCGTTCGGAGGGAATTATGGGACGTGTAGTTTTTAAACCGTGCCAGCGCTGGGATGTTCACAAAAAAATACTAAAACGTAAAATATACTCGAAGCTGGTCCAGAAAAATGACATGGTTTGCGAACGGGCGTTATATTGAACAATCCGGGAAATTGACGGTAAAACATAATCAGTAGAAATGGTTTAAAAGTAAGCGTTAGTTAATATCTACGCTCTAAATGAATGGGGAATTTACTTCCGAAACCAGCGTGACGTAGTCACTTGAGTACTCTATTGACTTGCTTGCGTAGAAAAAAGGTTTTTTTACCTCTTTTTACCGTCACGAATGGGGCGTGGCTCAAACAAAATGTTTCAGTTTGGATTTCAGTGCATGCCTCTTTTTTGACACAAAATGCGATGGCACGGCTTAATTACGTTTTAGTTTTTTTAAGCAATAGGATATACGTGATTTATGAAATGGAGGCAAGATAGCTACTCGGCTTTATAACTCAATATTTGATTTAGTGTTTTTAGTTAAAGTGATATCAATATAGATATAGATGAAAATGTCTACACCATAAATAGATGGTAGCCCCAAAACATTAGACATATATACAACCTCAAAATGGAATAAGGTTAAAACCCCTCCAAAATGAACAAATGGTGAACTCAGTTCAAAGATAAGAACTCAAATCTAGAGATTCATTCAATCCATTTGGTTCCATTGAGTCCAATGTAAATATCCAAAATGATTCTCTCTGTAGTAACTGTTTTATCATGTTACCTCCTCTTGGTGAGGGTAAAACTTTCTAAGCCAACAAATTTAAGACTTGCTGCAGATCCATGGTTTCGGGCTTTGTAATGTCTGGCAATGGCATAATCCAAATTACCGTTTCGTATAGCCGCTTTGTGCTCCGCTATGTGAAGCTTCAAATTGTGTTTAGTCTGTCCGATATAAATCATTCCACAGGGGCATTTTAACATATAAATAACGTGTAGAGTTACAGTTAATGAAACCCCCAATAGTATATTCTTGACCAGTATGTGGATGATGGAATTTTTTAGTGTCAACAGTATTAGAACAATGAGTACATTTACCACAACGATAATTACCTTGTACCTCTTTACTCAGCCAATTAGAACCCATGCTTGGGGATTTATACATTGATGTCACCAAGTGATCTCTAAGGTTTTTACTTCTCTTATAACAAAATCTGGGGCGAGAGGAAACTAATGAACTGAGTTGGGGATCACAATGCAGAATATTCCAATGCTTCAAAATTATATTTTTAATTATGGGCGATATATTATTATATATTAAAAGTTCAGAAGCTAGATTGTCCTGGGCATCAAAAAAGAAAGCCATGGCTTCCAAGCAATAGGATATATGTGATTTATGAAATGGAGGCAAGATAGCTACTCGGCTTTATAACTCAAAATATTTGATTTAGTGTTTATTGCCCCTTTAAGCTGTAGCCTACTGGACATAGGCATAGCCTATGTGCAGCTCCGTTATTGCCTTCTGTTTACTGTGCCTGGCTTTGATGCAGGAGTTCCCGGTTACATCCTCGGTAAAGATTTATTTATTTATTTTTCTCCGTTACTTTTACTAGGCTCTTGCATAAGTAACTAACATAAGTAGCCTAATGTATTTATATATGTAACAAAAAGCTTACAAAACCGCGTGTGTTTCTACACAATAACAGCAACGTATAGTGCGATAGATGGCCGCTGTGGAAATGTGGACTGTACGGGACTTTGGTGAAATGCAACAACATAAACTCTTATTTACGGGATTTTCTTAAAGCTGTAGTTCATAATTTTAACGAACATGAATACTGAACATGAACTTTACCACTAGGGGCAAAGTTCATGCAGTTCAAATAGGCTACGTACCGTCATGCACTTAAAATTACTGCAAACACTTTAATTTAGTTGTAGTTCATGGTAGGCTAAAGCACAGAATTCACACCTATGTCTTTCTTTGAGCTACAGTACAATGCATGCGTGTGTCTGCATGTATTCTGTATGCATGTCTCTCTTGATGTCGTTATCTTCATGCATTATCATCATTAGTTAGCTACCAAACATATTACATTACATTAGTACACAAAAAGAAGTGATATCTCACCAAAAAATGCCAAGTTACTCACGCATAAAGCACTGTCTGTAAGTCCTTAATTCCAACTTGCAAAAAATAGGCCTGCCTTTAAAAGTATTGATATCAAAATGTGGCCAAGTTACAACTAACAATATTGCCTATCATAGCTCACTCTAATTAAACTACCTCTATTCCAAAGCAATGCTATCCAAACTTTCCTAAATTATTTATTGCAACTTGGCCCTGTGTTTTTTCATCTTAGCATGTGAACAGATTGTGGTCATTCAAACTTTAAATGTCAAATAACAAAAATGGCCTCATGGAACAACATATCATTTCAATTCATGTTTTAAACAGTTGACAAATAATTACACTCCAGAAAGGATATGTTTATACTTTGTTGTAAAGTTTACTTTAGAAAATGTACAGGTTTTAAAATGTTCGCTGCTGCTACAGATTTCTCTACAATTCACAAACAGACGTTTACACCAAGAAAGATAATTTACAATAGAGAAAGAGGGGGACGAATAAATAAATGCAGAGAAAAAATAGAAATATGTTGACATTGAAAATAGCCTACATATAGCATTTTTACAAACCTATCCCTGTCAATGTAGCCTACTGTATGTGTGTGGGTCAGATGATGCCAAATAAGTAATAGCACTAATTTGTTAACATAATAATAGTTATGTTATTTGCGAACAGAATTTTGTGAACACAAGAATGTCTAGGCTCTGTAGGACCACACAGGTTTCTATAGAAATCTAAATATTCCAAATAAATAAATACGTCAATAAATACATAATAATAATAATAGTAATAATAATAATACATTTTATTCATGCTGTGCTTTTAATAGACCCAAAGCACTGGATGCACACAATTGTTCAAACATACCCTGTAGTGTAGTAATTGCAACACGTGAATCTCAGATTATTTCCACTATAAATTATTGTCCTTTCACAGTTTTATGTGGCACATACAGTTTCATTGACCACATTCTCTTGAGATGGTAAGATTAAAAAACACAGGGCCAAGTTGCATTAAATAATTTAGGAAAGTTTGGATAGCATTGCTTTGGAATAGAGCTAGTTTAATTAGTGTGAGCTACGATAGGCAATATTGTTAGTTGTAGCTTGGCCACATTTTGATATCAATACTTTTAAAGGCAGGGCTAGTTTTTGCAAGTTGGAATTAAGGACTTACAGACAGTGCTTTGTAGGCTATGCTTGAGTAACATGGCATTTTTCTAACGTTGAAAACTTATTTTTTGGTGAGATAACCACTTACTTAAATGGCCATGAATGGTGAAACGAAGTGTCTGCACGGTAGTCCGTTGTTGTAACCACCAAGCTATGGCCACTTTCATAGTTTGTGGGATAGGTAGACAGCTTCTTAAGCATGTAGCGATAGTGTACTTTGAGATGAGACTAGTTTGGTTAGACGTTGTCATTGGCAGATTGGATGAATTATTCTTTGAGGGCATAGATGATTTTTGATGACGAATTCGGCAGGAAGAAGAAGAAATGTAAAAATAACCAAAGCTTGGGGCTTTATTGTGTGGATGTGTGAAGTTGTGCTTGAATTCTGTGTGGTTACATGAGGTCAGAACATATAGAAGTTAATGCTTTTAAGGGCTGAGAGAATGTTGGGCTGAATGTTGTCATTGTGGTTATTTCTGTAGGAAACCCTGAAAAGTGGCAAACTCTCGGTGCTGTATAGCTATGGGGCATGCCCCACCAAGCCGTAACTTGGCGGATGGCATACCTGCCCATCCCTATTATTCTTCCTTTCTAAAAAGTACTTTGTATGCAGTGTACCAGCAGATTATGATTTCATGAAATAATTGATTCACTCTTCATTCAACCTGCTGGATCACTTAAAGGGGCTACATGTAGCATTCAAAATATTCTTCTCATTTCTGACACCGTAAGTGAACTGCAGCAGCAGAGAGAGGGATGGCAAACCTGACCCGAATTCTTTACATAAAAATCTCTTGTACGCAATGGAGAAAGTCGGGGAAGGTTTTTTTAGTTACGTTACAATCTGTTCATAGATTGACAATTGAAAACGATTCATGCATTTAAAAATCTTACTTATAGCCCCTTTAACAAAGCCTATCTCTTTGATTAATGACTAGTAGATAGGACAAATTAGGGATGTTTTAGCATCAGCTTCTCATAAAATATCAGATTTTACAGGACTTCTGAAAATAAAATGGGTTGTGCTGTCCATTGAGAGTAATTCAGAAATGATTTCTCTTTTAGAGAAGGGAGTAATAGAGATGAGATCTCAGGAATTCAGTCTAAGAAAGGTCACGAGTGACGAAAAAATTCGCAACAAATAAAATAAGCTTTACCTTGAGAGCTAAACACTGCTGCACATTCCTGAAATACTGTCATTAGCCAGACAGAGGTAATTTGATCAAATTGAAAGGAGAAAGTTACATGATGCCACAAAATTGCATTTTTATAATAAAAAGAATGTTTAAAAATGTTTTGGTGTATTTATTCAATTACACAGTCAATATTTCAGTCTTTAATATCTGACATACCTGCAGCCCCAGCAGGGTTGGATATTTGTGATTATACTGTAAAATCACATACTAGGGACTGGTGATGTTTTTCTTCTTGGAATTCCACAGATTAAAAAAAACTGCATAATTGATTTGATCCCATTTGTACAGTAAATGGGCAGAATCAGTATTAAATATGCATGGAAATCTTTTCAGCATTGAAGAATGCATCTTGATGTGCTGATCTGTTCCACTTGCCACGCTAAATGCAAAAGCACAGTATTAACGTAAAATAAAATTTGATTGAATTTGACAGATCAGTTCAGTAATGTTAACTTTTTCACCATGTTGTTATCTTCCTCAACTTTAAGACCTATTGCAGTTTGTCTCAAGCTGCTTTCATAGCCTGAGACAAACTGCTTGTCAGGGTCCTGCAATTCCAACATTTTCCTTTCACTGAAATTGTGCTATGCTAATTGATGAGGCCAGCCTTTGCTGGTGCTGTGCATGAGAAGCTTCGGGCAACCCACAATGACCTGGCATGGGTGTCGTCTTGGGGGGGGGGGGGGGGGGGGGTCATTCAATATGGGAGAGCTGTCTGTTATTCCATGGTCCCCTGCCCTGTGCCGGCGGTCACAAGCCCTGGAATTACTGACATTCTTCACTGCCTGGGAATTCCAGGTCCGTTTTCTTTTATAAATCTGGTCTTTTTGGGAGGCCTCTTCTGCTTGAGTGATTGGTGCCTGACTTGCATTTTTGAGTGTTTGTGATTATGTCTCTTTTCTCCTTCTACTTGCTTGGTGAGGGCCTGTTTGCCCATTTGACTGGATCAGCTGTATATGTGTGTTGGTCTGTGTATCATAGTTCTGACACATCAATCCTGATAATGGAACAGTGCTACTTAACAACAGCTGAATATCGGGTGTACTTCCTATAATTCCACCTGTCACTTAATGAGAATTTTTAGTAAACTTACTTTTTTTTCATACAGGAGAACAGACTGTCTGCCCTGTTTCTTTCACTTTATTGAGATGGGGGAAAGCAGAGCTGTTTGCAGGTAGAGACAGGATCATAGTATGAAGTGTCTTGGCCTGTAACTGAACCCCCAGCAGCACAGGGGGATTTGTATATGACTTGAAAGTCGGCTGCCCTACCGACTGCATCACCCCGTCCGAATGTTTTCATGTGGAAATTCATATAATCCTCACTGACTTGTATTGATTAGGATTAAATACATTTGTTAAGTGTACTTGTGTGTAGTCAAAAGTGAGAAAGCATTCAAATGGATTCCCATTCTTACACCCTCTATTGGTAGAAACCATGAGGCTTTAAGTTCTTTTTTTGTTTTTGTTTTGGGGGGGGGGGATTTCTCTCTATAATCTTTGTTGTGTGTTCTTAGTATCAGAGCCTGACAGCCTCTCATTCTGTCCATGTTTTTACCATGCTCTATACAAATCTAGTTCTAAAACTTATAGCCGATGTTGACAGACTGCTGAGCTGGGGCTCGTTTCAAGCAAGTTGTGAGCTGCGATCGATTTTTCCTGCACTTTTTGAGGTAGGCTATTATGGAGTTTTAGTTCCATAAATAGCGCGCGTGTAGAGTTATGAAGCGAGCAGAGGTTTGCTCTCGCTCGAACTTGGTTTGCTCTCGCTCGAACTTGGTTTGCTCTCGCTCGAACTTGGTTTGCTCTCGCTCGAACTTGGTTTGCTCTCGCTCGAACTTGGTTTGCGCTCGCTCGAACTTGGTTTGCGCTCGCTCGAACTTGGTTTGCGCTCGCTCGAACTTGGTTTGCTCTCGCTCGAACTTGGTTTGCTCTCGCTCGAACTTGGTTTGCTCTCGCTCGAACTTGGTTTGCTCTCGCTCGAACTTGGTTTGCTCTCGCTCGAACTTGGTTTGCTCTCGCTCGAACTTGGTTTGCTCTCGCTCGAACTTGGTTTGCGCTCGCTCGAACTTGGTTTGCGCTCGCTCGAACTTGGTTTGCTATCGCTCGAACTTGGTTTGCGCTCGCTCGAACTTGGTTTGCGCTCGCTCGAACTTGGTTTGCTCTTGCTTGAACTTGGTTTGCGCTCGCTCGAACTTGGTTTGCTCTCACTCGAACTTGGTTTGCGCTCGCTCGAACTTGGTTTGCGCTCACTTGAAATTGGTTTCACACAGTGGCTGATGTCTCCACTCCTTTGACGGTCACTTTAAATACTGGCCTTGACTTTTGTGATTGGCCATTTGATCGAGGAATTGCAGATTCCCATTCAACAGGAACCATTCTTAATTTCTGTTTCTGCATTGTTGTTGCCTACAGAGGTATACTGCGACTAAGAACAGGCTGATCATGGAAGATTTATATTTGTTGACTCTGTGTAGGCCTATTCTAATAATATGTCATTTGATATACTGGTGCAGTGCCCGTTCAAAACGTGCCCGTTCGGAATGGGCCGATTTCTTGGCCCCCGGGATTGCTCATGCAATCAACTTCACACTCGACACTGCACTTCCTTGGGTCCTGAGAAATACACCTAGCGAATTTCAACTTCATACAGTGCCCGGTTGTCGAGCACACAGCAGACGGTCACACAGCAGACACACAGACAGGATTTCTGCCTTTATAGTTAGATTACAGAAGCCACCCTTTGCGTAGAAGGTGACGCTGGCGGAACCTTTTTGCTCAGCTGAGACATTCGTTGCTACTGCAGCCAAACTATTATTGGAAATCACAAACTCTTGTGTTTTAAATTTATTGGTAGACAGTTCGTGACGATTTCTGCCGAATACGGAGTTTCTAAGTGTCACTATTTCCCCGTAGCAAGTCCATTTAACAAGCAACCCCCCACCTAGTCTATACCTACCCATGCGTGACATAGTGGACAATAGCGTCTATCTTTGAGTTCATAAATATATTTATTCATCATATAAAATTAGAATAATGTCATAGCAACGAGATAAACCCAACAATAGTCTGATCGTATGCCTGAAAAGCCCTGCTCACTCAAATGCAAAATAAACTGTGAAAGTACTGTCTCATTCTACCATGTAACCATGTAGCAATATATGCAACTAAATATGAAATAAATACACAATCCTACCATTGCTTTTACACATCGAGATGTTCCTTTCAAAATTCAGTGGTCATTTATTGTCTGGTACAATCGGTTTGAGAAATATACAACACTTTACACAGCTATTACACTGAAACGTCGCAGCGTAATACCCCCATGCCCTGTAAGCCTGTCTCATTCATTACAGTTCATTCTGGTTTAATTGTCGGCTTTTTTATCCAATAGAGTACATTATAACCTTAGCAACGGCATATGCCATGTCTTTTTGGGTGCTTTGAGCAATTTACTACAGCCCAGCGTAACGCCAGTTTTCATTTTAACTGTCTAGTATTACGCAAGCTCTATGGAATATGCTTTAGGGAGAGGAGTTTCCCTTTTCCGATATGTAAGTATTTTTGCATCTAAAATGCCGCTGGTCTCGCTGGCTACATATGTACATTCGTGTTTTCACTCGAGCACTGTCTTTCCAATATGTTTGATAGCCCTATTGTTATTTTTGCATTTTGAGTGCAGTTCACATACTGTAGTGCAATCGTTAAATGTATTTTTGATGTAGGCTACCGATGTTCATTGAAGATAGAACATCTGGCAGCATTTTAAAAATGGTGGAATACTATTTTATGTTCATGTTATCGTACATAATATAGGCTATGGCATATATACGTGTCTCTTAGGGCATGAACAATGCTCATTCCAATTTACTGTGCGCTGATATGTGGTAGATTAAGGTAAACATTTCCTTGGAGTCATTATGAATAGGAAAATTAAAAAAAAACTACAGAAAAATGCAATCCCAGGACAAAAGTATACATACTGTAGAGTACAGGGACAAGTGATGTTTTATTGAGGTACAAGAGTGAATGATTAGGTAACATACAGTCAAGCCGGAAAGTCTGCACACCCCTTTCACCTTCTCCACGTTTTATTACGTTACAGACTTATACTACAATAGATTGAGTTCATTTTTTGCCTCAAACATCTACACACAATAGCCAATAATGACGAAGTGAAAACAGGTTTTTAGAAAATATGCAATTTTATTTTACTGACAAAAATAGGTTATTTAGGGGTTGCATATCTGTACACACCCTTAGCCTAATACTTGGTTGCTGCACCTTTGGTACCGATTACAGCTTCAAGGCGTCTTGGGAAAGAAGCTACGAGCTTGTCACACTTGTTTCTGGACATTTTTGCCCATTCCTCTTGGCATATCCTTGCAAGCTCCGTCAGGTTGGATGGGGAGCGTCGGTACACAGCCATTTTCAGCTCTTTCCACAGATGTTCAATTGGATTCAGGTCTGGGCTCTGGCTGGGCCACTCAAAGACATGCACAGACTTTCTCCGAAGCCACTCCTTTGTTCTCTTGGCTGTGTGCTTCGGGTCGTTGTCATGTTGGAAGGTAAACCTTCGCCCCAGTATGAGGTCCAGAGCGCTCTGGAGCAGGTTTTCTTCAAGGATCTCGGTGTACTTAGCTGCATTCATCTTTCCCTCTATCAGGACTAGTTGCCCCGTTCCCGCTGCTGAAAAACATCCCCACATCATGATGCTGCCACCGCCATGCTTCACTGTAGGGATGGTATTAGCCAGGTGATGAGCAGTGCCTGGTTTCCTCCAGACGTGATGCTTGGTTTCATCAGACCAGAGAATCTTGATTCTCATGGTTTGAGAGTCCTCTAGGTGCCTTTTGGAAAACTCCAAGCGGGCTGTGATGTGCCTTTTACTAAGGAGGGGCTTCCGTCTGGCCACTCTACCATAAAGGCCTGATTGGTGGAGTGCTGCCTGGATGGTTGATCTTCTGAAAGGTTCTCCCATCTCCACAAGGATACGCTGGAGCTCTGTCAGAGTGACCCTCGGGTTCCTGCTCACCTCCCTGGCCAAGGCCCGTCTTCCCCGATTGCTCAGTTTGGCCGGGCGGCCAGGTCTAGGAAGATTCTTGGTGGTTCCAAACTTCTTCCATTTACGAATGATGGTGGCCACTGTGCTCTTTGGGACATGTAAAGCTGCAGAGATTTTTCCGTACCCTTCTCCAGATCTATGCCTTGTCACAATCCTGTTTCTGAGGTCTGCAGATAATTCATTTGACCCCATGGCTTGGAGTTTGCTCTGACATGCACTGTCAACTGTGGGACCTTATATAGGCAGGTGTTGGCAATCCCCAATCATGTCCAATCAATTGAATTTATCACAGGTGGACTCCAATTAAGTTGTAGAAACATCTCAAGCAGTATCAGTGGAAACAAAATGCACCTCAGCTCACTTTTGGGTGTCATATCAAAGGGTGTGCACACTTGTGTACATATGATATTTAACATTTAGATTTTTAATAAATTAGCACAAATGTGTAAAAACCTGTTTTCACTTTGTCATTGTGGGCTATTTTGTGTAGAATTTTGAGACAAAAAATGAACTCAATCTATTGTAGAATATGTCTGTAACGTGATAAAATGTGGAGAAGGTGAAAGGGGTGTGCAGACTTTCCGGCTTGACTGTATTTAGGTGTATGTAACACTGTGATATCAATGTTTTTTATCTTAAGCCATCAGAAGGAGCAAATGTATATGCGTTATAATGGACAAAACTAATTTTATTCATTTTATGACATGTTTTGCATAGGGGTTTTGGACCCATAGATATCTACCCCCCTATACTGATGGAAATATGTAATTCCCACTTGGAAATTATGCAAAAGTGAGTTTTATGAGCCAAAACTGTTGATTTCTAGTTAAATATATCATAAATCATAGCCATTTGGATAGATTTGGAGACAATAATGGACAACAGGGTACACTGCTATATTTTGCATCATAGACCTTTAGTAGTTCTGCATATCATCCTTAGATTTTGCAAAACCTGTTGACGTGGAGTTTATGATCCAGGAAATGTATATATATTACCGATTTCACTTATGTAGCTCTCAGCAAACTAAAGAAAAACATTTTTTTTTCCTCCAAAATTTCTTTTTTTTGCATTTGTGGCACTTTATTTTGACTTAAATTATGAAAATAAACAAATCTAAGTTTGTATTGTAAATGGTACACCTGTCTTGTTTCATTTAAGCCATTTACCAAGTTTATGTGATGCTCACACCTGGGGCCCTATCTTACACCCGGCGCAAAGCAGCGCTAACCCAAACGCAAGTGTCTTTGCTATCTTACACCCGGCGCTAGGTTCATTATAACGCCTAACGCTTACGTCCTTTAACTAGCATGTATTCTTGCGCCCATTACAAGTGAACTGGGCGTGTTGGTCTTAAGATGACGAGTGGCCAGGATTCTTTTTGGCGTATTGCTATCTTGAGCCAGCAGAAAGCGCTTGCGCTAGAACCACCACTGACCTGGTCTAAAGTCATGTCGCAGTTGTTTACATGTTATTTTAACGGCGCATATAAGTGCGTCTACATAGGCGTGTGCACAACGCGCGTACCCTCCTGTCTGTTACACACAGGGGCGCGCACAAGCATGACTAAAATATCTAGATCACAATGTGAAATATTATTATTGTGTAGGCTATATCAAAAATGCATAATAATAAAAGGTTCCATAGGTGGACATACCTTTCCCTTGGCGAAGGGTAACGATGCCACATTACATTGCTATCAGCCCACTCCATCAACATCCAGGCGATGTGCGATGGTACGGGACAATGGCTATCCATTAAAAAGTTGCTGATAACACCTATATCAAGCCTAATGCGCAAATTGTCATTTACACCTAATTCGTGAATTGTCATTCAATGGAAAACTCGCGCACTGCAATAGACGGACTTTTGAGTTCTGAAAATGCGCTTCAGACGTCATTACAATACAGCTCTGTTTATCTAGGAATACAGCCTGTAAGTAGGCTAAATAGAATGGTTTGTGACTGAAAAAAGTTCAAAACCTTGTCCAGTGAATATTGCTTTTATTGTTTTTCAAATAGCCTAGGCTACAGCGGATTCGCTGTGCATACATATGTTTTTTTCGATATGGTTACACATGTTTTAGCCTATGGTTAAAAAACGGAGATAAATGTCATCATGTTAACTGAATTGTAACCTTAGCTATTCTTCGTCCTTCATATTTTTTTAATTACAGTGACAAGGTTTCCATACCCTCAGCTTATTAAAACCCCGCTGATTTCACCTGTTATAACTGAACAAAAGATTTTAAAGAGAACAAAGCGGTTAATTAGAGACGAAATTTGCAGCACGTTACAAAATTAATTTACAATTAATTTTAATGCCGTTATCTGCATGTGGGCTTTACAGGAGCAGGTCTGTTTCCTCTGCTGTAAATCACACTTTTTATGGTCTTCCTGGGAAAGTGGATCGTTTTAAAGCATTACGCTACCATTGAAATAGGTTGGTCGCATTTCCATAAGCAGGACATTATAAAATAAGGGAAAATATGCTGAACCTATGGGTTGCCAACCTGACAGATTTATTATATTTAGTGTCATCATTAAGGCAAAATAACGTTATTTATGTTAGTAATCAAAATTAGAATGCAGGTAGCCTAATGAACTTCGGATGAAGCTTGAATATGAGTTCATTGCATAATCAAACGAAATTTGTTAAACAAGCAGGCTAATTTGGCGTTTTCTAAGGTGAGACGGAAGCAATTGGTCGCTTATTCTCAGCTGTTGCAGGTGCTTTTAACGAAATTTAACCGCATATATTTTGTAAACAGCACTGTCAGGAATTACCGGGAACTTATAATGGTTAGCCCGAATAATATTGATCATAGGCTACTATTGATCCATATAGCCTATTCCTTGATCGCACTAAACACGCACGAGCATGTCTGTTTCGCCATCATAAGCAATCCGCCAAGGTGGAAAAGCAGGCTTTTAAAGGGAATGGGATATAACATTTTGATTGGTTTATTGCATGTCACGCCCAAGACACACCTATAATTAATGAAGAGACTAGGTTCAGCCCAGTTGCACCTTGTGCTGTGCTTAGCGCCCAAAAAACACGCCGTTAAAATAGCAAAAGTGGACTTGGACATGCCCTAATTGGACTTAGCGCCATGCGCTTAGACCAAGCACCAAGATCGCCAAGATAGGGCCCCTGTAGTTATAAAGCCTTAAACAGAGCACCCCCTAAATAGGTGAAATTTGCCATTTGCGCCAAGGGGTTAAAGTTTCCGTCAAGGCTAACATTACTAAAAACCAGAAACTGAATGTTAGGCTAGGCTACTGCTTAGCAACAAAACTTGCAGTTACTTCGAATATATCGTCCACACTTTATATAGGCTAATGGTTTGACATCCATCAGTATAGTTGTCATGGAAATGTGGATTATATCTTCTAAACTGCACTACTTTCTCAGACAGAATGTAGCCTAATCAATATGCTTGTAATTTTTGGATTTCCAGATGGAATTTAATACGAGAGCCTACATCTGAGAATGGTGATATATTCTTTGATCTAGGCTATGTTAATCTTTGATGAATAGATGGATCTCTGATCCATTATGAACAATCAATATAAAAGGGCTCGGGCTAGGCTATAGACCTATTCATCATATTCAAGTTTTGTTCTACAGATTTCATAAAATGACAAACAGCGCTCATTAGGCCTAAGTTAGGCTTGTCGTTACTATTTTGACACCGGTGTTGGGGATGGAGCTGAGCCGAGATGGTATCGGCCGATTTCCTGATCCATGTGAAATCGTGAAATCACCTATAGCCTACTCTTAACATATTGTATCTTAAATGTGCTTGTTATAATCTAACCATAGCTATTGTTTATATAGGCATATAGGGGTGAATTGGCATGAAATTGAGTTTGAATGTAACCTTCTAATGACTTCTGTGGACATCTCGGCAAACTTAAAAAGGTGGCTTCTATAACATATCAAATGCTTAGTTATGACATTATTAAAGTAGGCCTACACCGAGTCAACAAAATTTGAGCTATCTTGCATGATCAGCCATGTTCTTAGTCACAGTATACCGCGATCAAATGGCCATTCACAGAAGTCAAGGATGGTATTTAAAGTGACCAATCAAAGGAGTGGAGACATCAGCCACTGTGTATCCCATCCCCGCCCCCAAAGTCTCAAAAATCAACTTGGCGAGCAAGCAAGAGGAAACTAATTTAGAGCGAGAGCAAAGCAATTTCGAACGATAGCAAAGCAATTTCGAGGGAGAGCAAACCAAGTTAGCACGCTCGCGCGGATGGTTCTCTGCTCGCAGATGAACTTTGTGCTCGCGCGGATGGTTCTCTGCTCACTCACTTCACAGCTCCACACACACGGATACTGTTCTGTGCGCTCATTTCACAATTCAGTGCGCACTATTTATGGAACTAAATAAACGGCACAGGTTCTCACCAAATCCGGCGAGGTGCATCGGTTGGACGCATTCTATTAATTTTCACTGGAGAGGATGCGATGCGATCACGTGGTGCATGATGGATGGGGCGCGGCGACTGTGTGGTACATTGGCCAGTTCTGAATTTGAATTGGATAGATGCCAAACCTACTTCATGCAAATTAATGCGTCCGGCGTTGTTTGCGAAACTCAGATCGAATGGTCAAAATAGGTGTTTTAGATCAAATATGAATCAAGATTTAGCAACTGCATAGCCTATTTCTTGCCTCAAATGTTTTCAGAAACGTATTTTAGTGGACTTTTTAGGTGGGATAAAAGAAAGTTTATTAACTGGCCGCCATATTGTTCCAGTTTGAAAACGGAGGCAAAATACGTCTAACCAATCAGGTGCTGTTAATGTTCCCTGGTAGGCTACTGAACCCGTCTAATAGCACTGCCCATCAAACGCACAGTTTGGGGGTCCGGCGCGTCCCCATGGGTTGTCGCCGGATTTGGTGAGAATCCACCTTTGGAGTGTTTCACGTAGAAATTGCAATTGCAAGCCAGGAACATGTCGCAAAGCGCGTTCATGTAGGCAATCCGTAAATCGGCAATCGTTCTCATCCCCCTGCCTCGTTTTTTGTATCGAACTGTCAATCATCCTAAAACGCAAACTAAAGGTGACACTATGGATTATAGGCTACTTTACTGTCTGTAAGATACTAAAATACTTTTAATAATTGAAATTGTTACAATTTATCGTTTCTGACCTTAATCTAACGTTATAATATAAAAAAGATAATTAAAACTATGTTAATGGCCAAAGCACACTTTGAAAAATTTGAAAGCCTAATTATGTGAATAAACTGCATCTGCTGAATGCTGACCATTAAGGCTACATAGCAAGATTGTATCACTGTTCTGTTCTGTGGGTGTAGCCAAGGTTGCAAGTGGTAGCCTATCTGGGGGAGAGGGGAGGGGTGGGTTGAAAAATTAACCTTGCGGTCAGATTAAATTGGAATTACACGTTGTAATATAAACATTTCATTAGAATTATTTATTTTATTTGAACTATTGGTTCTCCCCAGTAGATCTAATATAGCCTACACTTTGTAGTAACAATATTTTTGTTATATTCAGATTAAACCAACCCATTGTCACCTAGAAGCCATCCATCAGTAATGTCACAAAGCGGTGATACAAATTGCTCACACATTTGCTCCAAATGTAGCTGTTGTGTGTGCTCCCATTTAATCCCAGAGCATCACATACAACTTGTAGGTTATGTTTATCGAGTGGTAGGCTACTTTTCTACACACAAATGTTCGTTCTCAGTTGGTGCCCTGGTGGGAATTTGCGACCATGCGGTGTGTACACGTCTCCTTTCACTTGACGCCTGTGTTGTGGGCTGCATGAATTCAGTAGGCTATTTAAAATGGGTAGTGCTGTCGTCACTTTTCGGACGCATTGGACTTTTCCTTGCTTATTCCATAACATTGTCCGATAACCCAGAGAAAGCTGCCAGTTGCCAGGAAGTGCACAGCTGTCAATATTTGAAGTGAGACAGGTAGGGTCTCTGTTACATGTTAGTGTCTGACCTCAGATCAAGAAGGTCGCTTAAGCGCAATATTTAATACCGTGGCAATCTATCCCTTACAAAAAAGAAGTTTATAAAAATAGGCCTATGTCTTTTTCTGAACTAAATCCCAGACAGTGTAGACTACTTAAAGTGCACTTTCATTTTACTTTGCAGAAATACATTCAGATCACGGTTTGAAATAGGCTACTTCATGTCTATCAATTTAGGATAGTAGCCTACAAGTGCAGAAGTAGTTCATAAATGGTAGTAGGGTATATGCCAACTTAACGTTCCAGGAAATACATAAATACTGGAAATGCTTCAAATACATACACTGTAAAAAAAAAAAAAAGTATTTTAACAGACAATCTACTGTAAGTTTTACTGGATTTTTCCCATAAATATAAAAAGACAGACTATGTCTGTTAATTGAAGGTTGTTATTTTTATTTAAATGGTCTTTATGGGGAAATACCATTTAATAATGTGATTTTGTCAACAAATGAGAATGAATGAATGAATGAAAAATGACTGTAATTTTTAGGGGTTTCCTCTGTAAGTACATTTACAGCAATGTTCTGTTATTTTATGGTACTCTACTGGCAACTTTGCTGCCAGACCTTTTACTGTTTTTTAACGGAATTTTTTTTTACAGTGTAGGTCAATTTAGTTTTATAAAGTAGTATACAGTTGTGTTAAAAAAAATAGCAGTACAACATCAGTAACCTGATGAACCACTGTTATTAGTAGTAGTGATGTTTCTGCATGGCAAATGATTTACTTGTAGATGTAGTAGTGTAATAGAAAAACAACAGACCCAACTGTCATGACATGCATGCTGCTTGTTCTGAGTAATTGACTCATTCATTGAAAGGGGCGTGTTCAAAATAATAGCAGTGTGGAGTTTAATTAGAGAATTCATTCATTCTGTGAAAAAACAGGTGTCATTAATTGTCCTTTATTAAGGAAGAAGGGATGCAAATGTTTCACACATTGTTATAAAATATATTTCCTTCTGAATTGCTAAGTAAAATGGGCCGTTCGTAAAATGGGCATTGTTCGGAGGAACAACGTAATTTGATTAAAAAGTTGATTGGAGAGGGGAAAACGTATAAAAAAATGCAGCAAATTATAGGATGCTCAGCTAAAATGATCTCAAATGCTTTAAAATGGCAACAAAAACCCGAAACATGCTGAAGAAAACGAGCAACTACTGTTAAAACGGATCGAAGAATAGTCAGAATGGCAAAGACTCAGCCAATCATCACCTCCAGAAAGTCTAAAATTACCTGTAAATGCTGTTACAGTCAGAAGACGTTTGATCGAAGCTAAGCTATCAGCAAGAAGCCCCCGTAAAGCACCATTGTTGAAAAAACGGCATGTGCAGAATCGGTTAAAATTTGCCAAGGAACACATCGATTGGCCCAAAGAGAAATGGCGTAACATTCTGTGGACTGATGAGAGTAAAATTGTTCTTTTCGGGTCTAGTGGTCGTCGACAGTACGTCAGACGACCCCCGGGTACTGAATTCAAGCCACAGTACACTGTGAAGACAGTGAAGCATGGTGGCGCAAAAATCATGGTATGGGGATGTTTTTCATACTACGGTGTTGGGCCTATTTATCGTATACCAGGGCTCATGGATCAGTTTGAATACATCAAAATACTTGAAGAGATTATGTTGCCGTATGCCGAAGAGGAAATGCCCCTGAAATGGGCAAACCCCAAACACATGAGTAAGCGTGCAACATCTTGGTTCCAGACAAAAAGGATTGAGGTAATGGAGTGGCCAGCTCAATCCCCCGACCTCAACCCCATTGAAAACTTGTGGGGTGACATTAAAAATGCAGCTTCTGAAGCAAAACCCAAAAATTCACAGGAACTGTGGAATGTAGTTCGTTCATCCTGGGCTGAAATACCTGTTTCTAGGTGCCAGAAGTTGGTTGACTCAATGCAACGCAGATGCGCAGCAGTTATCAAAAACAATGGTTATGCAACTAAATATTATTTCAGTAATTTAAAGTGAAGTTAAATCTTGAAAAATTTCTTCAGTTTATACAGTAAGTGTTTGAGTTTGAAGAGAAAAATGTTGACACTGCTATTTTTATTTTTTAAATTTGTTTCTGATTTTTCCCCATTTTTCTCCCAATTTAGTAGTCAATTGACCCCTATTCTAATTCAATTTGCCCCCGTGTAGCAACCGCTAGAGAACCACCGCTACACAACCCTGTCAGCCGTTAGTAGGAAGGAGGTCGACACGTCCTCTACAGGGCGCGACTCCTCGAGCTCCTGACCGTGAATCCAGCTCGCCCAGGGCCGCTATGCGTGCAGCGATTCTCTCCGAGCCCCTCCCCCCACCCGGAAGCAGCCGCCAATTGCTACTCCCACAGGGCGCCGGCCATGCTCGGATCTGGCAGGACCGGGGCGCGAACCCCGATCCTCGGAGCACAACTGCACCGACTGAAAGTCGGCGCTCTTACCGTTGTACCACGCGACGGCCGACACTGCTATTTTTTTGAACAGATTAATATTCCTTTTCTTTGCGTCCGGTAAAAGAATAACGCAGACTTGATAAAATTTGTTAATGATTTGATTTGAAATTGAATGTGTAATGGCTCCACTACATTTGAAATATGGAACTAAAAGCCATTAATAAATATTTGCACTTTATTTAACGCACTGCTATTTATTTGAACACAACTGTACATAAAATATAGCCTACTTAAAATAAAGTTGATGTAGGTTACTTAAGTATACTTTTAAAAAATACTTTTATGTACTGCTTTTTTATAAGGAATATCTTTCGAGCAACTAATCTCCGTAGTTATATAAATGGTGGGAGCGATTACAAAAAAGATTCTTTCAGGAGCGTGCCTCCATGTCCACACAATCAAAGGAAACCATATTTGCAAGGAAAGAATTGGATGTGCGAGTGGCCTGTAGATATCGCACTTTTATTTGCAATTTGCGAGCGATTCATTTTTGACAAGAAATTGCAATCTGCGAGTGGAAATCCTCGCAAAACGCTTCCGTGAAATGAGCCCGTTTAGCATGCGGAACTTAGTTTGCCACTCCTGGAATGTCTGTGGGATTTTTTGCCTTCATAGCTGCATTGTTAAATTGGCTCCCAGTAATGCTGTTTCAGAAGGACTTTAAATTCCTCTTGTGAATCACCATGCGTCTCCTTCCATCTCCAGCAGAACAGACACTCATCGTTTCAGTCCCTCTTGGTCGCGCAGTTTCATGTTATCTACCAGCCTGACCTAATTTAACTTGCATTTAGTGCTTTATTGATGTTGCACTTAAACGGGCAGGTCTGGGAATGTTGTTAGCCAGGCCTGGCACTGTTGCTCACATAACTAAGGTGGATGCACTTAAGTTCTCATTCATTGTAAATTAGCCTGGCCCAGCTCATCTGTTAAATGATGCAATGTAACATAGTGTCACAAAATGTAATGGTGTCTAATGTCCTCTCCCCCTCAGGCTCTGGCCTGCTGTGCAACTGATTTGTTGGCCCTTTGTGTGCTGCGACCACCAGGCGAGTTTGGTGTGGACATCGCACTGGGTAATTCGCAAAGATTTGGCGTGCCTCTTTGCTATGGGGGCCCTCACGCCGCCTTTTTCTCCGTCAAAGAAAACTTGGTGAGGATGATGCCTGGAAGAATGGTTGGAGTCACCAGGTGAGTATAGTTACTTTTTTTATGAGGAGCCTTTAGGGACTTAATTCATACTTTACCTCACACACAAATCTATGGAACTGTGCTAATTAACATTATGCTATCAAGCTTGCATAATTAACATATGCTATAAGTGTGTGTGTTGACATACATTCACAATATTGCTTGCCATTAATAAAATGGAAACGGATTAAAGAACTAGCAGAGTGATATTAAAACTGTAAAAGTTAACATTGTATAGCATAGGTTGAATTACGTGTTGCCATTTTGCACTCTGTGCTTTGACTCATGATTTGACACCAGAATGTGGAGCACATATCCACATACCAACACCTAGTACTGGGTAAAATCTGTGAGGGCCTTATAGGTAAAAATCTTGCCTGGCACTTGTTCTACCTGTGTAAAAAATGTGGTGGTTGTATCATGAAATGCACAATTCCAGTGGAAACGGCCCCTTATCTGCTGCACTAGAGGCTTGACCGAAGCAACCTTGAATACAACTGTTATCGTAATAATGCAAGCTTGCAAGTCCAGAATGGTACTTTACGACAAGTCAAGCTTGCAAAACTTTGTATTTAGAGATGTCAATGATTAACCAATTTACAAGTTAATGCTTAAGGGCTGTATTGATGGTTAGTGGTTTTTAATTATCTTTAATATGAACAGACACAAACCTTTGGACAACAAGCAAATTACATGTACTAAAATATAATGTAACTACAGTTGCACTCAAAATTATTCAACCCCCTTCACTTTTTGCACACTTTATTGTGTTGTAGATTTAATTTTAAATGGATAAAATTTCCATTTTTTCCCAATCAATCTACACTCAATAACCCATAATGACAAAGTGAAAACATGTTTTTAGAAATTTTTGCAAATGTATTGAAACTCAAAAACTGAAATCTCATGTGCATAAGTATTCAAACCCTTTGCTTTAATGTATTTTTAAAGTATCATATTTCATATTTGGTCACATATCCTTTGCATGCTGTTACTTCCTGAAGTCTGTGACCCATCAACATCAAAATATTCTCGATATCTTATTTTCAGGTACTATTACAAGCGATACTATAACCTCTCTGCATTTGAATGGATCTCTATGGGAATTGGGGGGTGAGACTAGATTCAGCTGTAAATTATGCTGGTACAGTATGGAACACATGACATAGAGTTCTATAGGAAAATGAGTCAGGAGAAGAAACCCTTAAAGTGATCCATCCATATCTACTCCATATCTGGCCGTAGAGTGATGGTTTGGGGCTCGTTTGATACCTTAGACCAGGGGTCACCAACCTTTTTAAACCTGAGGGCTACCTTAAGATTCCCAAATGGCTTGAGGGCTACCAGCTCAAAACATATGTATAAACAAATCAAAAAATCAAAAAAGCGTACAATATTCACACAAAAAACTATATTCATAACTTTTTGACAAGTATTTGTAAATGAATGTATTTATGTTTCATTGTCAAAGTGACATTTATTTTGTGCAAATGAACGTCACAATTTCATTCAACAAAAAACAGAACTCAAATTGTTTTTTCCCAATACATGAGATTGTGTCAACTCCAACTTTGAATCTGATTTAATCAATGAACAATGATCAATTGACCAGGTAACATGGTGTTTTACTAAAACACTGTTCAGTCTTGTCTGTCAGTTAGTGAGAAACCTGGCATTCCATTTTGTCCACTAGTTTGCTGTATTCTGGTGTATAGTTTGACACTGCCACTCTCAGTGACTCCTGCAGATGTGAATCAGTTAGGCATGTTCGGTGTTTATTTTTTATAAAGTTCATATTGGAAAAGGCTGATTCACAGAGATAAGTGGATCCGAAGAGACAAGCAACCTTCATAGCTGCTGTGCAGATAGATTTGTACTTTTCCATGTCCACTAGGTTCCAAAAGTTTGGGTTACTCAGATGTGCTTTAAGGTACAGGTCATTTTGCAAAGTTATTATTTCCATTTCCACCTTCCCTGCATCCAAGGTGAAGGTTGTACTTAGGTTCTCAGCTGTGCCTGTAATGTCCACTGACATAAAGGGATTTGAAATGAATGACACACATGGCTCAATTTGCTCAAAATCACAAAATCTGTTCTCAAACTCTTTCTTCAGTCTGTTAATCACTTGGCAGTATTTTTCTACAGCTTTATCAAAAGCCACAGATGCAGAAACATTGTCACTAAGAACTTTTTGCACAGAGGGGAAGTGCACAACACTTTTTCTTTGCAAATGCGCAGAGAAAATGTTCATTTTAGCTTTAAAAGCTTTTACAGCACTTATCATATTTGTGACAGTCTTACCTGTGCCTTGCAGCTCACAGTTCAAATTGTTCAGTTTTTCTGTGACGTCTGTTAAAAAGGCAAGGTCAAGCAACCACTCAGTGTTGTCCAAGAGGGAGGTGTCCTCTTCTCTGCTCTGCATAAACTCCTTTATTTCACCCAAAAGTGCCAAGAAACGTTTCAAAATCCGCCCTCTGCTGAGCCATCGGATTTCTGTATGCAGCAACAGGTCTCCATATTCTGCGGAAAGCTCCTCCAAAAGCACCTTAAATGTCCGGTGTTGTTTGGCTTTAGCGCGAATGCTATTGATGATTTTTACAACGGGGGTCATTACATGGTCAAACCCGGTCACTTTCGCGCATATCGCCTGCTGGTGGATGATACAGTGGTAGTGTAGGAAAGGTGGAAAGTCTGGGTCATTCTTGCAATGCGCAATGAAGCCCACGGCATCCTACCATTGCCGGTGCACCATCGGTAGTTACCGACACGAGCTTCTCCAGCGGCACTTTTTTTCTCCACGAAGAAAGTTTTTATCGCGTTGTAGATGTCCACTCCTCGTGTAGTTGTCCTCAGCGGTATCAGCGTGAGGAGCTCTTCTTTAGTGGATAAATCGTCAAATACCATGCGAATAAACACCATTAGTTGAGCTGTACTGCTGCTGTCCACAGACTCATCACATTGGATGCTGAACCACCGGCATGTACTTAAGTCCTTGTCCAGCTGCTCATTCAAGTTTTCGGACATAGCAGACACTCTTCTGGTCACTGTACTTGCCCCAAGTTGTACTTCAGCCAGACTTGAGATAACATCGGACCCATTTTTATCGTCTTTAAAAACAGTCTCTGCGATTATCATCAGAGCCCCCTTAACAATCTCTCCATCAGAAAACGTCTTCTTGTTTTTAATCAAATAATGTGTAGCTCTGAATGAAGCTTCGGTTGCCTTTTTGGCCTTCTTCAGCGGTCTTGTGAAAAAGGTCTGCTGCTTGGTCAAAGCGGCCTTTAACTCACGCGCTTTCTCCGCCCGAAGCGCAGTCTTGGGGGGAAAGTTTGTGTTTAAGCTGCCGTGAGTGTTTTGATAGTGTCTCTCCACATTGTGCCGCTTTGAAATCGCCACCGTAGCTCCACAAATAAGGCACACACACTTATCTTGTATTGATGTAAAAAAGAACTCCTCTTCCCAGTCTTTGTTAAAAACATACGTTTTTTTTCTCTTCTCAGCCATGTTTTTTAGCGCGGTATAATCTTGATGTATTAGCTAGCAAAAGCGGGGTTAATTGTCATGCGCAGGTGACTGGTGAACTATGACCTCGAACTATACAGATGCATATTGTTTTGATATCTATATATATATATTTTTTAGATTAGCACCTAAAAATTCGCATATGTGAAACTTTCAATAGAATTTACATAAGGCGCAGCATTTTTTTTTTTGCGAACCATAAGGGCGACTTGCTATTTTTAGAACAAGTCCCACGGGCGACTGAGAAGGAGCCAACGGGCGACCGGGTGCCCGCGGGCATAGGGTTGGTGACCCCTGCCTTAGACCCTTGATAACTTACAGGCATTTCACCAGTCATGTGTTCCATATTGTACCAGTGTAATTTGAAACCCACAAGAACATTTACATTCCTATGACACATTTCTTTGTACAATACCTTTTATAATACCCAGGGATATGATGCTACCTAGTTTAGGCTGATTCTGCAAATGATTTGAGTTCCATTGCAAAGTGTGTCAGTCCCAGAAGCACCAAGTGAATAGTTTTATGTATATGTACTTTTATGATGCTTTTTGCCCCCTTTGCTACATTATACATTTATGGCAACATGGCAATTAAACATGTTTTGTGAAATATAGCAGCCCTACGTGGATTATCTCCATTTCTCCTGCACAGAGATGCAGCTGGTAAAGAGGTGTACCGCCTGGCTCTCCAGACCAGAGAGCAGCACATCCGCAGAGATAAGGCCACAAGCAACATCTGCACAGCTCAGGCAAGTCTAACAGTGACCGAGACAGAGAATACTGCTGCATTTGAAATGATAGAAATGTGATAGAAATAAAAAATTATATTTTTTGTGCATGGTTTGTAAACGGTTCAGAAAATGACTTAATGAAATTCACTAATTTGGAATCTTGACCAACCCCTGCCTAATTTATTTTTATTTTTGACTGGTTCACTTTCCTGCATCTCCTTTCAGGCACTTCTTGCCAACATGGCTGTCATGTTTGCACTGTACCATGGGCCACAGGGCCTGAAGCACATTGCAAAGAGAACACATAATGCCACTCTGATCCTTGCTGAAGGTATGTCTGCATATTTTGATGTTGAACTTAGACCAACATGATGGAAAACATTGGTTGTTTTTTTTAAAATTATGTAATTATATATGTAAATACAGTGCAGTCCATAAGTATTTGGACAGTGACAAAATCTTTGTGGTTTTGGCTCTGTACTACAGCACATTGGATTTGAAATGGAACAGTGACAATGAGGTTAAAGTGCAGACTTTCAGCTTTAATTTGACGGTGAACCGTGTAGCAATTGTAGCCCTTTTTATACATAGTCCCCCCATTTTAGGGGACGAAAGTAATTGGACAAATTAACAAACACAACAACATCAAAAGAGTCTTTATCTTATTTTCAGGTACTCTTACAAGCAATAATATAACCTCTGTATTTGAATGGATCTCTGTGGCAATTGCTACTTGTTGGTCTTCTTTGTTGTTGTAGTCGACCAGTGTCGGCACTACATACGTAGGTAACATAAAGTATCGCTCCGCCGCCGTACTTCCACAGAGAATATAGGTCAGCACAAAGTAAAGGATTCAACGATAGTTTGACTTCAAAAATGATTGTATAAACACTCAAAATAACCCAAATAGACTGTCGTCGTATTTTATTTGCTTTGGGTGCACTGTGGAGTGTTTAAGTGCGTTTGGTAGTGGATGCTAGCAGTTACCTTAGAGTTGCGCTAGCATTAGCAATGTGTGTATGTCCAAAAGAAGGGACAGCATGGAATTAACTGAAAATGGTTTCCATCAATCAACTATATCATGGGTAAGTCGTAATTGAGACATTATGTCCAAAATTCCGAACTATCCCTTTAAGCTGTAAATTACGCTACAACAGTATGTAACACATGGTTGGCTAAATGGCTGTAAGGCATCAAGGGTCTGAGGTATTAAACGAGCCTCAAACCATCACTCTGCTGCCAGATATGCAGTAGATATAGACGGATCACTTTAAGGGTTGTTTCTCCTGACTCATTTTCTTATTGAACTCTGGGAAAATAAATCGGGAGAAGAAACCCTTAAAGTGATCTATTAAAGTGCAACCCTTAAAGTGCAAAGTGATTTGGTTTTTTGATTTGCACCATTCTGGAAAACATTGAAAAAGGTGATACGAGACCGAAATGTTTGCTTCCTAGCTGAATTTTTATCACTTTGTACTTTAGATGTCTGGCTAATAAACTTTTTGTACTTTTCTATACCTCGGCATTTTTCTCTTTTTTGTGGAATGCTCCCTTTCATCTCCAGCGATATGCGAGTCCCTTTTCCGCTACGTTGTACCTTGGGTTATTATTGACAAGAATGTGCAATTTCTTATATATCTGTCCTCCTGGTAGGTCTGAAGCGAGCAGGACACAAGCTCCAGCATGACATGTTCTTTGACACGCTGAAGGTCCACTGCAGTGTGGCGGTCAAAGACATTCTTGAGAGGGCAGTGCAAAGACAGATCAATCTGCGGGTCTACAGCGAAGGAGTGGTGGGTTTCCTCACATTATATTGTCACTCTACATATACTGTGGTCATTGTCGTTCGCAAAAAGTATAAATGCAATGCAAGTTTACTGCTAGATCCGTTTTTTGTCCGAGGCAGCTGAAAAGTTTATAAATGTCAATTTCGAGGGCACTGTATTGTTCAAAATATCATTCACAATGTGTCTTTCATACACTTGGTTGGTTTTGAATGAGGTAGCAAAGCCCTTGTTCGGGGAGCAGCCTACAATTTTCTAGTTAGAGAAATGAGGTTCAAGGATGTGGAGTAGGCTAGCCTATTTCACTCGCTACATCAGAATGCCACAGATCTGATGGGCTACTGTCACTTATTGCACAAAGTTTAACCTGGCAAATCTAAGTTCCTGTTGAAGCAAATAATTTTAATGCATTCGCAGGCGCCTACATAAATGCTTGCTAGCTACAAATGTGTCTTTGTAACCATTCACAATACAGACTAATAGGCTATTGGTAACTTGTAACATTGGAAACGAGCTGCTTCTTGTTTTGGATTGTATCAACACAGTCAAGCTCAGCATAAATTACATTGTTATTATTATTATTAGGCCTAATAATAATAATAATAATTTTAAATTGTGCTAATTCATAATGCTATGCACATGCTTGCTAGGTAGGTAATCTATGGGTAGGTGTCCAATTGGTGCACTTAATGTGGCGTAAATTGTACTTGGCTACTAACAGTTAGCTTAGTAAGTTGACAGCTTGAGCGAAGCTTCCGCTGTCCGAGACAAACATTACCATAACAACAGAGGCAGCGACAGGGTGAAAGTTGAATTTATTTTATGTCTGAGCGACATCTTCAGCGACCACAGGATGACAGTCGCCCCAAGTATAAACCAAATGACATACATCGCACGTCTTCGGTCGCTGTGACACACTGTCACTGGACAATAAACTGGCCTTAACCCTTGACCAGGGGCTGCACTACTCTGCACCCTAACCATAGATCAGGGGCTGCACTACCATGCACCCTGACCCTAGACGAGTGGCTGCACTACCCTACACCCTAACCCTAGACCAGGGGCTGCACTACTATCCATCTGAACCCTCGACTAAAAGTATGCAACACTGGCCCTGTGGTGTCAGGTGTTTCTGGTTTTTATTCCATTTGTGGTTAATTTCATAGTTTGATTAATAAACCATAAGAACATATGAATATTTTTTCAAACCGGTTCATCCCTTCTATGGTAGTCTGTCTGAGACTGCACACTGTGGATATTTTATAGTCGAAACAATGATGTATTGTAATTGTATTTAGTGGTTTGGATGGAGCAAAAATCAAGGCTGTGTTCGGAATCGCTCGCTATTCACTATATAGTGCACTATTTAGGGTATCGGCCATTTTGTAGTGTGTCCAAAATTCAAAATGTCAATTTGACACCCTAAATAGTCCACTCAATATCCCCCACAATGCACCACAAAATGTAGGGTACAAACGATGTACACTACATCAGTGGTTCCCAAACTCGGTCCTCGGGGACCACTGTGTATGCTGGTTTTCGTTCCAACCACAATTGCAATCCCGGAATTTTAACAAGCTGTCAATTGTTCTTAATTAGGTGTTTGTCATATTTAGAGGGATTATTTACCTTCTTAAGCCACATTATGCTAGCAATAGCTATGCATGTCACCGAAATATAAATAAACGCGGTAGATTAAATATGTTACAAAGTGTTAGCTAACTATTTTTTATTTAATTTAACAATTATTACTGTTTAATGGAAAATGCAACTTAATTAGCTAGCTAGCTACCTAGTTACCTAACTTACCTATCTACCTACAACGAGACAACAAAACCCTTGTTCAAAATTAAAAAAGAAAACTTTTTTACCGTTTCTTGAATGCTTTCTCACCAAGCCGGTGACCGCTGTCACGCAAGCTTTGCGCGTTGCTAAGTAACCTGCTCAAAAACGGTAGTGTCCGAAATCGTCTCCTCCTTTCACCAGTGAATCCCTATCTAGTGCTCTATGTAGATTCCCTAAGTAGTGTATAGGGAGGGAGTGAATGAGTGAGCCATTCCGAACACAGCCCAAGAAATATCGCTGCCACTCCAGGATCAGGATTGTCCATCCCTACTCTAGACAATGTTGCTGAGACCTACCATTGCTGTCTTGTTGAAACATAATGTTAAGATTAATGTTATTTGTATCACTTCTGTCATATAGCCAGCAAGGGAAACTGGAACCATTTTTATTTCTGTTCCACTTTTATCCCTCACATCTTTTATTATTATTATTGTAATATTATCACTATGACCTTGATGAGGAGCGGTTGCTCATTTGTTTATTTGATGTGTATTTTTACAGCTGGGCATTTCTTTAGATGAGACTGTGGCTGAGAAGGACTTGGATGATCTTCTCTGGGTGTTTGGCTGCGAATCCTCAGCTGTGGGCATTTATTATAAAATTTTTGTTTCATGACTGGAAAATTTGTATAATTCCTCATCTTAGAACATATGAATTATGAATTTATGATGAGCTTCATGTTTATTATTGAGTGACAAGAATCTCCACAATTGTAATTTTATAGGAGCTGATTGCTGAGAAAATGGGGGAAGGGGTGAAAGGCATTCTGGGAACTCCATTCAAGAGGACCAGCAACTTCCTCTCACACACAGTTTTTAACAGGTTGGCTCAGAACCTTCAGACATTATTTTTTTTAAATAAACTTGATTCCCTGAGGAACCAAAACCCAGGGAAATTTCTCAGGATGTAGCAGTCCATCCTTATAAGGTCATGCTCAAGCTTATAACTCTTTATCTTTAAAGTTTTAATATGCCAGCATAATCCTGTTACCTCTGAGAAGTCATCTGAGCGGTTCTACCATATCTGCATGTATTTACCCTTGTCTGGAGTCATTGAGTTCTCAAAAGCAAAACCAAATGACTTGTTTATGCACAACTTGTTGATGTGTCTTAATAATTAATGTGTATCATTGATGCAATGCTCCTTTAATTTACAGTTATCACTCTGAGACCAATATTGTTCGCTACATGAAGCGTCTGGAAAACAAAGACATTTCTCTTGTACATAGTATGATACCTCTGGTGAGCCTGAAGTAGATTATTTTTTCTGTCAAAAAATTATCTGCGTATATAAAATCAAAACTATGTTTCCTTTATAATGATGTTAACTGGTATTTATAAATATGTATTTATTATATGTACATAATTACATTTAACTTACTCAATCCTAGGGCTCCTGCACTATGAAGCTGAACAGCTCCTCTGAACTCATGGTGAATTGACTTTAGTTTATTTTCTGTTCTTCTGGATGTTACTGTATTATAACTTTTTGCAGATGTTAATCCTTTGACTTGATTCCCTTTCCAACAGCCAATCACATGGAAGGAATTTGCAAACATCCACCCCTTTGTGCCACTGGATCAGGCAGAGGGTTACCAGCAACTCTTCAGGCAGCTGGAAAAAGATCTGTGTGAAGTCACTGGATATGACAAGATCTCATTTCAGCCCAACAGGTCGGTATCCTTAGTTGCTATGACAATGGGAATTGTGAAAAACGAGAGGGGACAGGTTTTTGCAAATTGACATTTTACAGAACATAGTCAATGTAAAATTCACACAAACGTGCACTAACTAATGTGACGTAATTAGGTCTAATTTGGTTTTTAACCAGACTAGTTGGAACCCTGTTTTTGGTCCTGTTTTTCTGATAATTATTTTGATCATTTGTTTGTTGTTTTATTATTATATTGTAGGCCAGAGTGGCTCAGACACTATTGGTTTTTTCCTTCTTTTTTGTTTTATAATTAACTCTTCATAGTATTGTCTGAATTCTCATTCAGCACACTTCCATGTAGTCTGTTGATTGATGTGAAATTGGGGTTGTATCTATAGCAAACCCTGAAAAGTTGTTTTCCAAGTATAGGTTATTTCTGGTCAACTTGTTGATGTCTCTGGAGAACCAGAAATGCCAAAATGATGAATTTATAATTAACTAAATAAATAAATATTGCAATAAATACATAAATGGATAAAAGTATGAGAAAATAAATGAATAGACACAGAAATGAATGAAACCACAATAAATGTTTATTTATTTATGTATTTCTTTTCTGTATTTATTTGTGTATTCTTTTCCAAATTAATTTATTTCTGTATTTCCTCTTTTCCGTATTTATTAATTAATGTATTTCCTCTTTTCCGTATTTATTTCTGTATTTATTTCGGTATTTCTTTGTCCATATGATAATGAGGGGGCTGTCCACCAACTCTCATTGGTTGATAGACCCCAGTGTCAGATCGATTGCACTTGCCTTGCAGTTGCTGACTTCGATGATACACAAATGGCTGCATATAGCCTCAGCTAAGCAAGCGCAGATAGAGAATCAAGTCTCTTATCTAATTTTGCTGAAAATGAGGATCCAGACTTCATAATATTTTGTGTGGAGGCAGTGACTGACAGTTTGTTGGAGATTAATGGACACAGATGCGTTTTTAATGAGCAGGACAGAGATAATAGTAGCCTAGGCTATAACAACGCATTAAAAGTGCAGATGCAATCCAGTGATGACAAACATTTGCCGTGTACATTAACCGTTGCTCTCAATAGCTCTGCTATTCATCAATCAAAAATTTGAAGGAAAACCAGCACACAAATCTTCTTATTTGTTTTAGATGGGTAGCGTGTCTGTTTGAACGTTTCGGCTACAAAGCCTTCATCAGCGTCTGATTAAGCCGAAACTTCAAACCGACACGCAATCTAAAATAATTAAGAACCACCAGCACTCAAGTAGGCTACTCGGTTCAGCGCAACGTCACAACTGAGGTGCACAAGCAACCCTGGGGCAGCATATACCCACTTCTTGTTTGTAAACAATTGCAGTAAGGAAATGTTAGCGAACTAATGTTCATGTGAGATGCAACCAAGACAGTAACGCTAACGCTACACAGACAGCAAAAAACGCATCTTTCATGCCCTGTCATTCATATTTACGAGCATATTTTTAAATATCTAATCAAAGAATATGATTGTCGCGTTTTCAGCGATAACAAACATTCTTGTGTGTGTGTGTGCGTTAAATCTTAAGATATTTGCTCTCAACATGACGCGGCTTTTCGCAACTCTTTGAGAGTTTTGATTCACAAAGACTGCCGTCTCCTAGCCAAGGAAAGAGCTCGCTCCCCCGCTCTTCTCGGGTAGTTTAACCAGCATGGTTTCTTGTTGTGTTGTTTTTGGATGTACAAACAGGACAAATGCCCAGAATTGTGCCGTAATTCAAGGCCAACACCACAGTTCTATGGCCGATACTGAGCCGAGTCAGAATGTCACATCTGGGTCAGACCCATTTGGCGAACTGGGCTGTCAGTCCCATCTCATGAGTTTTGCTACGCTACGATCGTATGCTGCGGTTTTGAAGCAAAATGAGTTGATGGCTAGAGAGTTTTGATGACCCATGATCAAACTGAATTTTAATACTAGCTTAGTAGTCACGCGAGTGACTGCATCTGTAGCCTACTCTAGGATTGACTACTATGCCTAAATATCAAAGTCACACCTCCTAATTACCATATGGACAAATAAATACAGTAAAGAAATACAGAAAAGAATGAATACAGAAAAGAATACAGAACTAAATAAACATTTTGATTGTATCTATTAATTTCTTCATTTTTGTGTCAATTAACTATTTTATTTTATTTTTTGTTATTTTCTGATAAATGTATCCATGCGCAAGTGTAACAAAAAGTACCTTGTTTGCGTGCTGAGAGCGTGTGTGTACACTACTGTGGCAGGGACATTTCCTACTGATCAGAAACGTTTACTTGAGCTGTGTGCATACAGTACCCTCTGATGGCTATGCAACATCAATTTACACTTGCACAAAATGCAGCTTTGACTACACTGCTTTTTTAAAATCATGCCCAGGGACAAAAAAGAAATGCAACCATTGCATTACAGACATTGATTTATCAATGACCTTAGCTGACTAATCTTTATTGTAAGTTCTCTTACACTGGACAAAGAACATGACAGTGGGCTGCTGATTATTAGGTACATTGTACATCTTATCACCACTAATGGGCTTATCTTGCGTACACACTGTGCATTATTTGCTTGTAAAAAATGGTTGAATAACTATACAACTATTATAAAGATATTTATTGTGCTAAAGTTGTATTTTGTTGTAAATTGCTTTACAAAATTTATAGTTGGGCTTCAGATTTTAGTTGCTTTGATATACCATTTCTCTAGCACTCAATAAAACCAATTTATTTAAAAACTCAATGTAAATTCAGTACCTGTAATACATTTTTTAGAAACGTGCACAAAGTTAAAATCATCCGCATCCAAGCTGTACAGAAAAAAAAGGTGTTTATAATAGTATTGACGTGAGTGTGTTTATCCAGTTTCTCTCAGTGGTCTGGTCAGAATCCTTGAATATGTTTGACAGTCTCGTATTGAAACCAGTTACAGAAAAATGAATGAATAAGTACAATCTAAAAAACATGAGAAACACTTAACAAGCATGTGCAGTGATGCAACAATTTCAGTAGAGGCATGGTCCAATTGTAATTTATTTAATTAAAAATACTAAAGAAAAATGTATTGCCAAATATAGCTAACTATAGTCAGTGTTGTAGTTTGCCAGTATTTAGTGAATGAGTATTCTTTGTTACAGTGCTCACTGAGAAAAATGTATTTACGGTAAGTGTTACTGTATATGGTTGCTTTTAAGATTTTTAATAGATGTCGCAGTGTGATGTCAGATGGGTTTCTTTGTCTTCCAGTGGTGCTCAGGGCGAATATGCTGGCCTAGCAGCCATCAAAGCCTATTTGAACTCCAAAGGAGAGGCACATCGAAAGGTAAAGTCTGGGGAAAAATTTGGTCAATTCTCACCTATTTAGGGGGTGTTCTATTTAAGGCTTTATAACTCCAGGGGCCCTATCTTACACCCGGCGCTAACCCAAACGCAAGTGTCTTTGCTAGTTTCAGACCAGCGCAGGGTTCATTTTAGCTCCCAGCGTTCACGTCGTTATACCAAGTGACCTTGCACCCATAGCAAGTGAACTGGGCGTGTTGATCTTAAGATGAGTGGCCAGGATAATTTTTGGCGTATTGCTATCTTGAGCCAGCAGAAAGCGCTTGCGCTAAAACCACCACAAACCTGGTCTTAAGTCATGTCGCAGTTCTTTCCATTTTATTTTAATGGCACATAGTCTATAAGTGCGTCTACATAGGTGTGTGCACAACGCGCTTACACACAGGTGCGCACACAAGCATGGATAAAAATATCAAGATTACATTGTGAAATGGAGATTCATATTTTTCCCAAAAATAAAACATTTTCTCTCCCGGAATAGACTCACATTGTCCCTGGAATCCCGTTTTAAAAGCATTAAGCTACCAGTAAAAAGGCGTTGGTCACATTTCCATAAGCAGGGCAATTTAAAACAAGGGAAAATATGCGTAAACCTATGGGTTCCCAACCAGACGGCTTTAGTGTATTTAATGTCATCATTTCGGCAAAATAACGCTATTTATGTTATTAATCAATATTAGAATGCACGTAATGTGAACATTGGATGAAGCTTGAATTTCACTTGGCGAAATGCATTGCCTGTGATCTGACGGCTGTGAGAACAGCCTCATGGGACACGTTTGACAATTCTTCATTGTCCATATAGAGTTCCATAGTCCCGCCCCCGCCTATCCCTGGCTCGTCCCAGAAGATTGCCGGAAGCCATTACCTGTCCCACTTCGGGATATTTCAGTCACGCTTATGATGATATATGGCATTGTACGGACCAAACTTTGACATACATGTGATACAAAGTCCATTACATACTCACCACCGTGTTTAAATCAATCAAATTTGAATCGTATAATTAACAGTTTGAGAAACATGACTACACTACCCAGAATCCCCGGTCGTACATTGCTGGCTCCTGCTCCTGCTAGCTAACGAAGTAGCTACCGGCCGCTCTGCTAGCGAAAATGGCTATCACTTTGTCTGCTCTTGTAACTTATTATGGAAGTGAAACTAAGAGTATCACCAAGGGCGAGAATCACTATCAGTCTGGCCAAGTTGAAAGTGTCAGCTTTAGTGGTGGCTTTCAGCAGTGGTGGTGAGCAAGTGAGTAGCCTGGATGTTGTAGTCGTTTTAGTTGCTTTTTTGAAAATGCGCTTGTTTATTTGTTGGACATAATTTCAAATTACCAATTTTATAAATTATTTAAACGTGACAACCCCTCTCTTGAGCGTTTTGAACGTGTAACTGCCTGAATATAGAAAAAAAAATAATAATAATTTTCAGCCCATTGACTCCAGTGGCGGAACTAGAGTTTTATACATGGGGTGGCCAAGGCTACTTCAGGGGGTCCATAGACCATGACAGAAAATTAGTGTGTAACCCTAACCTGGCATCTAAGGAGCATGAATGAATCCTATGATTGCTGATTAGAGGTAGAAGTGATAATTCACTTAACCCGGAGTTCTTCAATGTGGCAAATAGTGTGGTCCACTAGGGTTACTTCACTAGAATTCTTGAACATACTATGAATAGCCAGTGTCTCTACCTCGGAACTGCAGCTCAATTTCTTTCGCACGCACGCACACACACTTGTACTGTTCTCACATACTGGAGAGACTTGGGTCACTCTGTTTTCATGAATATATAATCTGGGTCTATAAGTGTTGAATCCAAAATATTTTCAGAAAATAAAGCTCAAGCACCAATGAGATAAGATAGCATTTGTGTGTGACATCATTTGCATAGTTTATTTATGGAAGTAAATTTACAACAAAAAAAAACACTGAAATTTGACATACCAGGTATGACCAACTTGTACAGACCTCTCTGATCCACCCAAGTCAAACAATGTTTTTTTCTGTCTGACTGAAAACACAAGATATTTCTCAACAACAACCCCTATTTAACATATATTCTGCAGTAAGTAGCTATAATTTCTTACATTTCTTAGCAAACAGGCTATCTGCAAATTGTGGTAATCTTTTGAGTAACATTAACAGATTGATGATAACAATTGTTCGTTTTGAGTACGAAAATCTAACTGAGTTAATGGATTTCAAATTGCTGAATGTTAACTTGCTGAACACGGACAGCTGTACTAGTTACCCCACATTAGCTAAACACTCGTATACTGTAACTTTTGACACACTCACTGTATATGTGTGGCGTGTATTACTAGCACAGATGTAAACCCTTTTCCACTGTTGGCCAAACATAGTGCTTCAACTTAGTTCCAGGGTTCCTGGGCCCTTTCCACTGTGCTGGGCTAGGCTTAAACAGGGCTTATGCAGGAACTTGAGCCCCACTACAAGCCCTCTCCAACGGTTAGGGCCACAGCTGTACGCACTAGTGCTTACACGTCATTACACGCTGGTCCTGCTTCAACGGTTTGTTTTTTTATTTATTATTTTTTAAACCCTCAAACAATCCATCAGCTGTCTTTTAATCCTTCACGAAATCTATCCTACATAATCACTAACTAACCAGAAAGCTATGTATGTCGCCAAACACAAAACAAATGGACCTCAAAAGAAACGAAAGCGCTAATATATGAAGTGAATGAGATACTCAAAACAATTAGATATGGCATCTGGCATGTGAGAAATGACAAGCCAATCGTGGGAAAGTGACAGAAAACAATAGCTAACAAAAGCAGGGCTGGACGGATAGCTAATGTTTCCGTGGTTTGACATTTATTGTATGTTATGCTTAGCTAATTACACGAAACGCAGATAACGTTAGTAAAAAAAAAGTGCAGTATTTTGTTTATTTGCATAACGTTACCTGAGTTACGCTAGGTAGTTAGCTAACTTACAACTGTTAACGTTGTCATAAAATTTCTTCTTACCGTGAAAAACGACGACATCGGACAGATGTTAAGGTAAATCTATCACCACGGCGGCACTTTCGCCACAAGTCAGCAATTATACGGAGAAATTCCCTCTTTGAAAACAAAAAACGAATGAATATAAAAAGGTTAGTCTGTTACTGCATACCCGTTTTTGCTAAAGCTGCATCATAGCTATGATAACGCGGAGCTGTCAAAACTATAACAGCACGGAAACCCTTTAAAAAAAACAAAATAAAAACCGTAGCTAGGCTACACGTAGCCTATGGCTATGACAAATTAAGGACTAAACAAGCCACATTTTAGTTAATAAAACTCAAGGAAGCTAATTTAGATATCCAGTGAGCACAAGTGGCATACAGAACTAGTTTACTTTTTTTTAGCAGCATTTTTTTGTAAGTATAAACCGAACTATTTTTTATTTTTTTATACAATTTATTTGATTTATTTATTTAAGTATGAGCCGAAGTATGGCTTCCTGGCGTGTCTCCTCGTGGCACAGCCTGTAGCGCGGCCTAACTAGTATTCCCGTGCTCTTTGCGACGGTTCGAATCCGACCTTTCCTCTTGTCTCTACACTAGTCACATATTTAGTAGCAGATATTGATAGTAGAATGACGCGATATAATATTTCACGTTTATTTTGCATTTGAGTGAGCAGGGCTTTTCACTGCTTTTTTGGCATACGATCAGGCTATTGTTGGGTTTATCTTGTTGCTATGACGGAATACGAATTTTTGGTGGGCGAGTTGGATCGCGGTCAGGAGCTTGAGGAGACGCACCCTGAACAGGACGTGGTGCCCTCCTTCCTACTACCGGCTGACTGGGTTGTGTAGCGGCAAATTCTCAAGCGGTTGCTACACGAGGGGGAATTGAACAACATAGGGTTCAATTGGCAACCAAATTTGGAGAAAAAGGGAAAAATCAAATTTACTTAAATTTTGCTGTGTTATAGCATTGTGGTTAGTGTCACGGGATTTCGCGCTGGAGTCCCGTGTTCAAGGCCCGCCAGATCCCTAACACGAAACTTATTTGCGACAAAAAAGATGTGCTCATGTTGTGCTTTTCACACATAAGAAAGTGACCATGTGAAAACCTCGGGCGGAATTTCTCATTGTTCTCGTTACTTTTTAAGCAAAACATGGTGCAGCCAGCTAAGTAGCCGCATGTTTGTTTTACATAGAACTGGCAGGCTAACTGCCTGCCTTTTCTTTCAGACCTGTTCCGTTAATACGAAAAATTACACTGCTTAAGTGTAACTGGCTAGCCAGCAATGGTATATGTGGGATCAATGATAATCATTCACGTTAGCTGGATGGCTAGCATAAGTCATACAGTCATATAGCTAACTGTAGGATAATAACGATTGCATTTACTTATGCAATATTGATATTCAAATTATATCATAATGTTCAATCCGTGTGTTTAGCAAAAGTCAGAAAGGGGAGCCATATGGATTTCATCACAGAAGATTTAATGATTTTCTCAAAGTAACAACGACCGCTGCGTTTCTGGTGTTAACTAACATTACTTTAAAGGTTGTATCAGCGATTTTGGGTGGAAACATGAATGATCACATTCATCTGATTTTTCCTCACGATCCGCTAGCTGCCCGCCCCATAAGCAGGCCGTCAAAAAACCGCGTCTCTGTAGGCAGCCTATGCTCCGAGATCGTACACAAAAACAAATGGTACTACCAACCACTCAAAACCAAAATAAACAGTATTCCAACCAATCACAATGATCTGCACAAACGCTAATACTCTTATCTCGCTGAAATCTTGATGGATTTACAAACGGTTTGGTTTCTTACAAACGTTATTAACGTGGTTATAATTCTGGATGCTTGAACACTATTTTTTAAAACATAACATAATTATTCATAAGTATGTTTGTTTGGGATTTCGCTTCAGAAGTGACGTCACGTTTGTGCAGATCATTGTGATTGGATGGAATACTGTTTATTTTGGTTTTGAGTAGTTGGTAGTACCATTGTTTTTGTGTACGATCTCGGAGCATAGGCTGCCTACAGAGACGCGGTTTTTTGACGGCCTGCTTATGGGGCGGGCAGCTAGCGGATCGTGAGGAAAAATCAGATGAATGTGATCATTTATGTTTCCACCCAAAATCGCTGATACAACCTTTAACTAGGCTACTGTAGCTGCCTTGCATACGCCAAGTTTATAGCTACTCCTATATCATCTACCTACACACAAACCTTTAGTAGCTACGTTTACTGTGTATACAACCATTTAAGACGTGTACCACCATCCATTTAAAAATATTGCAAACACTTTCATTTAGTTGTAGTTAATGGTAAAGGACAGAATCCATGCCTCTAACTTTTGCAGCTAGAATGTGTGTGTTTATTGTGTATGCATGTCTCTCTAGACATGCATACACAATAAACACACACATTCTAGCTGCAAAAGCTGTCTGTAAAACTTGCAAAAACTAGGACTGCCGTTAAAAGTATTGATATCAAAATGAGGCCAAGTTACAAAAAATTACATTGGCTATCATAGCTCACACTAATTAAACCCGCTCTATTCCAAACAATGCTATCTTTCCTAAATTATTTAATGTAACTTCAGATGGCAGGATGAAAAAACACAGGGTCAAGCTACATTAAATAATAATATTGGGTAGCATTGCTTTGCAATAGAGCTAGTCTAATTAGTGTGAGCTACAATAGTCAATATTGTTTGTTGTGACTTGGCCTCATTTTGATAAATACTTTTAATGGCAGGGCTACATTTTGCTAATTTTAATTAATGACTTACAGACAGTGATTTGTAGGCTACTTGGCATATTTAACTTGGCATATTTGTTTTTTTTGTTGATCTCTTTTACACAGGGCTGCCAACTTTCAGATTTTAGCAAGAGTGAGGAATCAGATTTTCAATGACCCATACCCGTGCCGCCGTGCTCGCGCCATCGTGCCCATGCCCACCACCACACTATTTCTTCAATTTCAGACTGAATAGGCCTATTTATTACAGTTCGCAAATAGCAATAATGACATTACACATATTTCTTTCAGTGCTTTTTTTTTACTTTACGTAATCACATGCATGTGGCAAATTACTTTTAAAGGGTAAGTACACCCTAGATCACTTTTATTTAGCTGTAAACGCGGTTTGTATGCCTACCTTATAATGGAACTTATTCATGCATTCCGTTAATTCAACAATTCTGAAATAAAATCATTAGAAAAAGAATAATGCATCTTTGTGCTTCCCCTAATTGTTGAAATTTCCTTTCTGATCCCCACACTGCCCCCACCCCAATCGTGATGTCAGAGTACCTCTTTGGAGGTACCTCTACGTCATTTTGATAATGTTGTCACCCACAATGGAAACAGCCGGCACCTGATTGGTTAGACCCACTACGTTACTTTCGTTTCGGCTCCATGTTTTTAAACCGGAACAACGTGGCGTCCTGTTCAACTCTCTTATTCCACCTAAATAGTCCACTAAAATATGTTTCTGAAAATATTTGAGGTGAGAAATAGGCCGCCATGCAGTTCCTGAATCTTGATTCATATTTGATGTGCAACGTCTAGTTTGATCCGAGTTACACAGAATCTTTTGTAGCTACATTGTATGTTAATTTATGCAAATGGCGATGGACACAGCTCCTCCGCCCCATCCCTCTCCCTCGCTCACCCCACAAAGTATTTTTCTAAATTGTGTAGTATGTGGAGACAGGCTGAGACAGTGGGTTGTACTTACTCTTTAAAGCTTCTAAAGCTGCCACAAGAGGGCGATCAGGCGTCACTAGGGGGGGCAATTAACACTTTGCAGTAACACTCTTCAGCGCCCACAAACAGGAAAGCGCTCTCATATTAACAAGCTGGCTTTAACAGTATACAACAAGCGCTGGCCAGTCTGAACCTAAAGCTTTACTTGCAAAACTTCCTCTCAATTTAAAGGGGCAGTTCACCCAAAAATGAAATTAAGATATGTTTCTATGTGCCCGGAGTGCCACCTATCCTTCCAGATAGTTTTGCTGAGATTTCACTGGTTTTAGTGATATCCGCTGCAGCTCAGCGTGATATCACCCTGATAGAACGGACCTCAACTGGTCCAAAGTTTGTTGGCTTTTACTCCCGCACAGCCTACAGATGTTGTGCACGTTTTTTTGTGAAAACTACTTTTTACCAAAACGCCAACTGTGAGTCTCAACCAAAGCACACAAGTATTCTAGGGCGCACTGTTGACATAAGCCCCAGAATACTTGTGAGTTTTGGTTGAGACTTAGCTTGGCTATACACAGTTGGCGTCCTTCGGTAGAAAGTACTTTGAAAGAATCAACCAGCTTCACTCGACTTGATGGGCCCACACATCAATTCAGAAAGCAACAAAAAACATTTTCAACGTACAAAAATGCCAAGTTACTCGCGCACAGCCTCCAACACTGTCTTTAAGTACTTCATTACAACTTGCAAAAGCTAGGCCTGCCGTTAAAAGTATTGATATCAAAATGAGGCCAAGTTAAAACCCAACAATATTGACTATGGTAGCTCACACTAATTAAACTAGATCTATTCCAAAACAATGCTATCATATTTCCTAAATTATTTCATGTACCTTGGCCCTGTGTTTTTTCCATTTAACCAAGAAGAAGAAAAATTGCAAAAATAATAAGTTTGGGGCTTTATTGTGTGGATGTGTGAAGTTGTACCTGAATTCTGTGTGGTTACATGAGGTCAGAACGTACAGAAGTTCGTGTTTTTAAGAGCTGAGAGTATGATTATTTCTGTAAGAAACCCAGTAAAGTGGCAAACTCTAGGTGCTGTAGGTGTGGGGCATGCCACGGCAAGCCGTAACTTGGCGGATGGCATGCCTGCCAACCTAATAAAAGTTAATTCATACAGTAAAATTCAAAATCTACTACAGTAAATTAGGTTAAAAAATATATTGTAGACTACGCCGTTTTTCGGTGCCGGAGCGGTTGAATGTAGGCTAAGTCTATTCAGAACGTGTAAAATTCTCAGGGTGAAATCATCTCTTTTCCTCCCATAATAACGTTAGTTACTTAGCCTAGCTAATCGTTTGCCAAGTAAAATTGTCAATGTGGCTACCTGGCTGATACAAAAATTAGCGTGCTGAATCACACAAAATGTTTTTTCTATAAAGTTAACGCTAGCTATTATTAAACCAAAACCAGTTGGAGGTAAAAATCCACTGAATTTGACAATTAAAGGGTAAGTTTGCTATTTTGGACCTTGGACCCTATTTGCGGTCCGTCTTCCATGAACCTGACCCATGAAGTCCATTTTTTCGCTGATTGGTCCAGTATTGAGTTCGGTACAGATTTCCTGTAGGCTCTCACTGGGCTACAATAGAAGTCAACGGGGCAATTAGAAATGTTATGGAAAAACAACGATAAATGTTCTTTTATAGCTCAGTGTGTATTCTTACGGTCTCAGTATGCTCTCCTGTGAAATGTAGGCTATCGCAAACGCAACCGAACGTTGAAACAACAGTTCCATTTGAAACAGAACTATTTCTCCGACCGCACTACCTCACACTGACTTCGGATAACATTACCTGCGCAACTTCAGCCTCTCTCTCTTCTCTTGCTCTCTTATCATCCATCTCTTGTAGTTCCGTGTCCGTGTATTCTGGCTCAAATCTGTAGCGAGTAACGTCAGTCAAAATCGAATTCTTCGTCTTCGTAATCATTATAGTCATCCATCATCCAAGTTTTTTTGTGGAAATTGTAGCCTACGTTGCTGCAGGTAAACAAACGCAGACTGCTCAACTAGATAGTTTCGTAAACGGCCGGCACACCTTCCCGCTCCCCTACCCCCGACACATAGCACTCCGCGGGGAGCAGCGAAAACAAGCAACAGAGAAATGCTTACTTCCAAGCCATGCCAAGCACGTAAAAATGTTCGGATTGAGATACATTTCACAGGAGAGCATACTGAGACCGGTAACAATACACCCTGAGCTTCCCGTCTCATTTATTGTACATGAAAGCACATTTATCGAACATTTCTAATTGCCCCGTTGACTTCTATTGTAGCCCAGTGAGAGCCTACAGGAAATCTGTAGCGAACTCAATACTGGACCGATCAGCGAAAAAATGGACTTCATGGGTCAGGTTCATGGAAGACGGACCGCAAATAGGGTCCAAGGTCCAAAATAGCGAACTTACCCTTTAAGTAACTGTGACTAATAGGCTAGTAGCCTAACATAAGCTAATTCCTTACCTTGATCCCTCAGCTTGATCAGCTCTCAGCCCGGCCTGGCGGACACAAAAATTAGCATGCTGTTTTTCTAACGTTAGCTAGCTACTATTATTACTAAAAATTAATAGCCTATTATTAAAGCCAAAAATCCATTGAATTTTACAATTAGGATAACTGTGGCTAATTACTAGGTAGCTATCATTGATAAGCGAAGGCTTATCTGAGCCTCTCAGACTGGCCTGCACAGCCTGCTCCCTCTCCTGGGTCGGCCTGCTGGTTGTCTTGGATCTCACGAGCAAAGCAAGGCTGTTGCTCGCGCTCTATGTGTCTGTGCGTGAAAAGTCCATAGGTACCATAGTTATTTGGTAGGTACACACAAGTGGCCACGGGAGTGCGCAAAAAGGGATTTTATTGTTGCTAAATCGACTCTTTCGTTCCGGAAACTGAACTGCTGCTTGATATGTAATGGACATAACATGTACAGTGTATTTAATAGACACAACTGCAATTTTAAAATGGAAACATATTTTTATGTGTGAGAAATTAACGTTTATAGTGAGAATGTGAGAAATGACCAAATTGCGTGAGTCTCACGGTCATTGCGTGAGAGTTGGCAGCCCTGTTTTACAAGAGTGACGTGACATAAGCGCACAGTTACAAAGACAAGTCAGCAGTCAAAATTGCCGTGATATACAGGAATGAGAAAAACGGAAGCACATCTTAGCTACTGTGTCATGTCTCCTCAAGATCTTTTTGAATATTGTTCCTACTGTACAGAGCAGAGTGGCTGAAAGCCTTCTTTCCAAGCTCAGTTGAGGAACTTTAAAAAGGACCATGTCACTGAAGGTGGAGGTGATTCTTGTAGGAATTCCAGTTAAGAAGAGAGCTGAGGTAAGAAGGAAGCAGTCCAGTTCTTGCCTTGTAGATGCATACCTGTGGATGATTCTATAGATATTTTATGTTAGTCCAGATCAGTGAGCTTCATCGCTGGTCCTAGAAGGCCGCAGGATTTGCTGGTTTTTGTTTTCGCCTTAATATCAGCAACCAATTCAGACCCAGGTGAGGTCAATTAACTGTAATCGACTGCTTTAATTGATCAATTAAGTGCAGAGTAACAGCAAAACCAGTAGACCCTCCGGCCCTCCGGGACCAGGAATGAAGATCACTGGTCCAGACCAGTCATATAGAAGATAGTGGTGGGTTAGCGATTTAGCACCTCTAATGAAAAACAGTACACTGAAAAACTTTATCCAAGGTGTGTAAAGTATTTGAGGATGTGTGCATGTAAAGTGTGTCACCATAGTCTACAATGGGCAAAAAGAAGCTATGATGAATCTCCTCTTACTCTTAAAATAAAACCATATGTTATTTGTAAAATGGAAGCCTAACTGAATTCTCAACTTTTAAAGCAGTTTTTCCAATAAAGCCAATTTTAAAATGAGGCTTTTTTTCCAAGTCAGATCCCTAGATATTTGTAAGAAGACACTTTCAATGCAATTGCCATAAAAAGTATTAATTAAGTCATCTAAAATTGGGGAGAGTCTTCAGAAACACACATTTAGTTTTACCTGCATTGAGGGTGAGGTTCATTGAGTGCAGACTGAATACACTTAAATGCTTGCTGGAGTCCTTGAAAGGCTGGGGATGGGGCACATCAGTTAAGAATTGTGTACATCTACATATACACATTTAGTTCTGTAAGAAAGATGAATGGAACCCAGTTGACTATTATGACTAATGCACCTTAATTATAATATGGGAATGGTTCTTTTTTAATATTTTTATATAGCGCTCCTAATATAATTATTGTTAAGACCTTTCTGGTTTGTAAGAAAACCCTAACATTTGCATTTAATTGAAGGCAAGTGTCATGTTTGACTGAATCCATGTTCCTGTGTCTAAAGAAAATGCATTTAAATATCAATGTTTTTACACTGTGTCTGGTTTGATTCATAGACTGTATAAAAATATGGACAAAGTCACTGTGACGTCACCCATTGCCTTCCCACGGCCTCGTAAAAACCGAATTGAAGCTCCGGATACATTTTTCGCCGCCAGTTTGTACAAACTGCGTCTGCTCCGTGGAGCCAAAGAGGACTCAACCTGTCCCTCTGATTGGTCCTGAACAAATATTAATACCCTGTCCAAACGACACAATATTTAAAAAAATCAGCACATGCAGAGGCATTAGATGAAGGAAAGGCATCTATTGCAATTAAATTTTTTTGTATTTTGACCACATTGCTGCCATTGACTTACATGGTGAAAAGACCTATACTGGAGCCAATCGCAGTGGTGCTAGTGAGCAACGGCACAATTGCCGCTCCCAGCCCAACCAGGGAAGTGAACTTCAAAATGAAAGCCCAGTCTTGGCCCCTTGGTTTGATTACATTTTTCAGTGGGAACTAAATTTCTGTATGTCTGTGGAATGTGTAATTCCTCATAAAAAGGACCATCATTCATGCACACAGTGGCAGGGTACATTATTCCAAATACCAATCGGGGAGGGACAAAGTTCAGCAATGGAAGAAAGTGCATGGTAACTACCAAGAGAAATATTAAGATAAGCACATGGAGGGGTGGTTAGGGGTGGAATGATCTGCAAGATAAGGCTGTTGGTATGAGTAGCTTGAGAGTTTTGTAACCTGGCCTTTGTTTAACAACTCCCTTATAAGCACATCTTTAGATAGTGGTGAGAGCTCTTGAACCAGTCAAGGTCCAAACTGTCAATGTTGAGCAAACAAGAGAGGAAGAAAAACAACACACTAATTCTGAAGGTTACAGGATTCTCGTATATGTGGTACCATATTTGGTGATTTTAAACCCTAGGGATTGTCATCCATTGGCAGGCTAGTCATGTTGCACAAGATGCAAGCAGGGTTAGAAATGATTTTTTAAAAATATATATCACAATGTATTCCTTTATTTCCACATTTTAGGCAGGATTATGGAATTATGTTGAGGCAAAACAACATAATTCCATAATCCTGTGCTTGTACTTTCAAAAGAAATTACATAATTTGTCTTAATTGCATAACTGCAAAAAAAGTAAGGTTTTGTTTGGCAGTTAGCTGTTCCCAGGTGACCTTTCTGATACTGTGATTTCTACCAGGTGTGTCTGATCCCTAAGTCGGCCCACGGGACGAATCCTGCCAGTGCACAGATGGCTGGGATGAAGGTCCAGGTTGTGGAGGTGGACCGGGATGGGAATATTGACATAGCACACCTGAAAGCCATGGTAGGAGCCTGAAAGCCACAGAACTATGCTAATGCCACAGCTTGGCACTCTGGGTTTAGGTGTACTGTGGTGGGAATGTACAGAAATCACACTATAATAGGATACATACGGTACACAAAGCAATTTGAATGTCATTATGTTTATGCAAAACAAGACAGGATCACAGGATCATTCACAAAACCTTTCTTAAATTCCTCTTACTTTTGTTTGTAAAAAAAGTTCCTATGAAAAAACAATGTCAGATTCATAAAACATGCACAGACTTTCGATTTTGTGCGTTTCCCAGGTATATTAAACGATGAATGCAAATTGTTTGTAAATTTGTAAATTGGATGAGTTCATGTGATTAGCATAAGGAAATACCCTAGCAATCCAATGCAAGGCATGTGCAAGACTTCAGGGCCATGTGCAAACATCAGCGATACATCACTCCCCGTAAAGATATCGGCCCGATTCCTTAATACGTTTGGGGTGGGAATTGGATATATACAGCCCCAGGTTGGGTGGCAAATTGTAAAAAAAAAAAAAAATTAATAATAATTTAAAAAAACTGAACTTGAAATCAAAATTGAGAACTACATAAAACTCAACTTGTTCATTAAAATTCAAGGTTATTCAGATAGTTAATGTAGTTAAAATCAATAGCCTATAATTGCACTTATTTTTTTATTAACATTTTATTGTTAATATGAGGTGTGTTAGTACTTAAATTGACCGCATAAATAAAAAAGCATTCTAAAATATAAACTTCTTCTGTGTATATTCCTTTACCATACCTGTCAACATTGGGCTTTGAAAATAAGGGAGATCAGTGTTCGCAGACTCCGAACCGTCTAGGGGGGTCCGGGGGCATGCTCCCCTGGGAAAAAATCTTGTAAATTTTAAAGTTAAATGCATCAATCTGGTGTACTTTGAGAGCAAAATTAGAGGCTAGATCTATGAAGAATTTTGTGGTATAAGTTGTATAGATATGAATGGCGATGACACGGTCAAATGCTTTAACCTTTACCAGCACATCTTCAACATCTTTGTTATTATTATGAAATACAATTGTGGAGATGGAGGATGCACATCAGATAACTTAGCGAGGTGCCGTATGTAAAATAATATTAGAAAGAAAAAAAGAAAGTCGCACACTCACTCTATATGCTCCAATTCCATTTATTGCCAAAACGTTGCCTACTAATAAATGGAATTGGAGCATATAGAGTGCAACTTTCTTTTTTTCTTGCCAAAATGCTAGTGCATATATTCTCAGGCATATAGTTTATAACTAAATCTGATCGTATGCATGTTTCATGAATGGGCCCTATTTTATCCCCCTTTCAGTTTTTCTACTTTTTAATTGAATGTTTTGCTCTTCTATTCTCTCTCTCTGTAATGTACATATTTGTTTTTATTAATTGTACTGCCTCTTGCTTCAAGGGGGGAATCCCCAAAATGCCAGGATGAAATATGGCTGCCACACCTAGTGTGATTCGGATCCAATTTAAGAAAGGGGAGGGAGTAATTATATTCCCTCGCTCCCTCGTTTAACCTCCCTTCCACCAAGGGTATAAAATGCAAGCTTCCAGCAAGAAGGGAATCCCACAATGCAATGCTCCACATGGAAAAAGTGGGCGGTCACCACAGAACTGTGTGGCGGTCACATTTCAACTCTATGGTGTTGCACTTCCGAAATGTTGCGAGGGCAGTTCGGTTCCGTTTTTGTTTGTTTCTCGTCAATCCTCCCTTCCAGAGCACCTTTTAAGTTTGCTTGCTGCACGTAGCAAATTGCGTCCCAAGATAGCTCCCTCGAGGGAAGTGAGCAAGGGAAGGGAGCGTGTTAAATTGGATTTGAAAGCAGCCCTGCTCCAGACTCAACCGGTTTTAAAAAAAATAGATTTTGTTCCCTCTTTTATCCTCCAGGCTCTGCTTCTAATTTCTTACACCACTGTCATGTCAGGTTGCGTAGAGACTCAGAGCCGGATTTACTAAGGATTGCAACAGAGCCGCAATATAGCGAATGTTTTGCACTGCGACTGTTTCCTTTCGGCCCCCAGTATTCAGTATTAGTAACTGAAGAAAATGGCATCTGTGTCCCTTTTTCACTTAAAATGTTGGTGTCTCCATGTTTATTTTTTTCCTAAAATAGTACACGCATTACATGTACATTTCTTTTCACAAATACCCAATTCCATACACTCCATTGCTGTATTACATAATTTCCCCTATATTTACACCTGCAGTGAAATTGTCTGTTGTCACTATACTTTGAGGTATCACGGATTGCATGTTTGACCTTGCCTCCACAATATTAACATTCATTTGGGGCTGTTTTCTGGCTACAAGCTTAATCTGTAAAAACATAATTAATAGAAGTAATTTTCACTTCACATAGTTAAGATCACACCTGTTATGATGAACAAATTCCTGCACCAATATCACTGGCATTGTCCTGCTACGTCCTTGCCTATTTGAGGAATCTGTTTGAATTACAAGGAAACACAGGCCCCTGTGTGTTTTGTTAATATAGGTAGACTGGCATGTATTACTCCTTAGTGTTCATATGTAAAATAAATGATTAACTCCATTGTTTCTAAAGTCAGTCTCAACTATGCTTTCATCTTCCTCTCAATTTACATGCAAATAGGAAGTTTTGCTGTTTTCTCTTATTTACACTTTTGCTTTCTGTACTGTCATCAGAATGATGACATGTTTTGTTTAAGATTTGTGTGAGAAGTGGATGCTCTGTGTGTAAAAATAAATTGAGGAAATGCAGAAGGTGATGAGAGTCGTTGAGAATAACCTTACCTTCACCATTGCTGTGACCACAGGTGGACAAACACAAGGTCAACCTGGCCGCCATGATGATCACATACCCCTCCACTAACGGTGTGTTCGAGGAGAACATCAGTGAGGTCTGTGACCTCATCCACCTGAATGGGGGGCAGGTGTACCTGGATGGAGCCAACATGAATGCTCAGGTGGGGAGAGCTTTGAGCAGAACAGCCAGTTGGATGCTGTCAGAATTGGCCTAGCCTTTTAATTGCTTTTTCTTTTAAAAACGTGAACTCATTTTTCACCACAGAAATTATGTTAAAGCCAGGAGATCCTCATAACAGGAAATATTCCCCCCATGCAGTTTAGAAATAGTGTTGAGAAGAGGGTAAACTACACTGAACAAAAATATATAAATGTAACATGCAACATTTTAAAAGATTTTACTGAGTCACAGTTCACATAAGGAAATCAGTCAATTAAAATAAATTCAATAGGCACTACTCTATGGATTTCACATGGCTGTGTATACAGATATGGACCTGTTGGTCACAGATACTTAAGATGTAGATTTACATTTCTGACTGAAAACTATAGGCTAGCAGCTACACACTGGCATATGCGTGTGATTATAGGATGACCACTGCCTCCCCTTGAAATTACTCTTTATATTACAGTTGATGTCCCAAACCACATAGCTAGCTAGCCACTTCGGTTAACACTAGCTACCATACTGTGTCTGCTAGCTGTTTTCTTTTTTGTTTTTTTTAAGCCCAACCACCATCCCCCCACATTTTAGGGACCCTGATTTTATTCTTCACTCCAATTTATACTGTTTCTCTTTGTCTTTTATATTATTAATATATATATTCTTTTCTTTTTCTTTTTGTTCGGCCAGAAAGTATTAGTATATTGTGTAACATATTGCAGTCCTTTCTACAATCGCCAAGTACTACAGCTTCAGGTGAAATACTAAAATTCTTTGTTATGGGGTCTAACCATTTTTATATTGCCGTCCTGAGCTGTCCTACTACAGGACAATACCAGAAAAACATGTAATTCAATCTTCTTCCCTTCTCTAGAGTCTTCAATACCCCAAATATTTAGCATTTTCCTTGTAGGAAGAAATTTATACATCTTAATCTGAAACATACGTAATTTGGAGTCTATGTTGTGTTATGAATCAAATTAAAAACCTCCAGGGAATAGGAATATCGAATTGTTCCTCCCATAAGTTATAAAACGTTTGTGGAATAGCACACAACTTCCTAGCATGCAAAAAGCAAGTATAGACTGCTTTATTTTTTTTTTATTTGTTTAACCATTTACAGTGGTGTTCAAAAAAATAGCAGTACAACATCAGTAACCTGATGAACCACTGTTATTAGTAGTAGTGATATTTCTGCATGGCAAATAATTTACTTGTAGATGTAGTAGTGTAATAGAAAAACAACAGACCCAACTGTCATGACATGCACGCTGCTTGTTCTGAGTAATTGACTCATTCATTGAAAGGGGCGTGTTCAAAATAATAGCAGTGTGGAGTTTAATTGGAGAATTCATTCATTCTGTGAAAATAATACAGGTCAAACAGGTATTCCACAGGTAAACAGGTGATGCCATCATGATTCTGTATAAAAGGATATCAAAAGACTCCTGATATTTTATTTCCAGGTACTCTTAGAAGCAATACTATAACCTCTCTGCATTTGAATGGATCGCTATGGGAATTGGGGGGTGGGACTAGATTAAGCTGTAAATTACACAGGAATAGTATGGAACACATGGTTGGCTAAATGTCAACAAGGGTCTGAGGTATCAAACAAGCCTTAAACCATCACTCTGCTGCCAGAAATACAGTAGATATGGATGGATAACTTGAAGGGTTTCTTCTCCTGACTTATTTTTCCATAGAGTTCAATAGGAAAATTTGTCAGGGAGAACAACCCTTCAAGTGATCCATCCATATCTACTGCATATCTGGCAGCAGAGTGATGGTTTGAGGCTCGTTTGATACCTCAGACCCTTGTTGACTTATAGCCATTTAGCCAACCATGGGTTCCATACTATTCCCGTGTAATTTACAGCTTAATCTAGACCCACCCCCCAATTCCCATATAGATCCATTCAAATGCAGAGAGGTTATAGTATTGCTTCTAAGAGTACCTGGAAATAAGATATCAGGAGTCTTTTGATATCCTTTTATACAGAATCATGATGGCATCACCTGTTTACCTGTGGAATACCTGTTTGACCTGTATTATTTTCACAGAATGAATGAATTCTCTAATTAAACTCCACACTGCTATTATTTTGAACACGCCCCTTTCAATGAATGAGTCAATTACTCAGAACAAGCAGCGTGCATGTCATGACAGTTGGGTCTGTCAAACATCAAAGGCAGAGATGAAAATAAATTGAGAAACAACTAAGGTGTTAATCAGGGTCACTTTACCATAAAGCAACAGTGCTTTCCCATACCAAGGCAAAAGTACAGTTGAAGTCGGAAGTTTACATACACTTAGGTTGAAGTCATTAAAACTAGTTTTTAACCACTCCACAGATTTCATGTTAGCAAACTATAGTGTTGGCAAGTCAGTTAGGACATCTACTTTGTGCATGACACAAGTAATGTTTCTAACAAATTGTTTACAGACAGATTATTTCACTTTTAATTCACTATATCACAATTCCAGTGGGTCAGGAGTTTACATACACTAAGTTGACTGTGCCTTTAAACAGCTTGGAAAATTACAGAAAATTATGTCATGGCTTTAGAAACTTCTGATAGGCTAATTGACATTATTTGAGTCAATTGGAGGTGTACCTGTGGATGTATTTTAAGGCCTACCTTCAAACTCAGTGCCTCTTTGCTTGACATCATGGGAAAATCAAAAGAAATCAGCCAAGACCTCAGAAAGAAAATTGTGGACCCCCACAAGTCTGGTTCATCCTTGGGAGCAATTTCCAAACGCCTGAAGGTACCACGTTTGTCTGTACAAACAATAGTACGCAAGTATAAACACCATGGGACCACGCAACCGTCATACCGCTCAGGAAGGAGACGCGTTCTGTCTCCTAGAGATGAACGTGCTTTGGTGCGAAAAAAGTGCAAATCAATCCAGAACAACAGCAAAGGACCTTGTGAAGATGCTAGAGAAAACGGGTACAAAAGGATCTATATCTACAGTAAAACGAGTCCTATATTGACATAACCTGAAAGGCTGCTCAGCAAGGAAGAAGCCACTACTCCAAAACCACCATTAAAAAGACTACAGTTTGCAACTGCACATGGCAAAGATCTTACTTTTTGGAGAAATGTCCTCTGGTCTGATCAAACAAAAATTGAACTGTTTGGCCATAATGACCATCATTATGTTTGGAGGAAAAAGCGTGAGGCTTGCAAGCCGAAGAACACCATCCCAACCATGAAGCACGGGGGTGGCAGCATCATGTTGTGGGGGTGCTTTGCTGCAGGAGGGACTGGTGCACTTCATAAAATAGATGGCATCATGAGGAAGGAAAATTATGTGGATATATTGAAGCAACATCTCAAGACATCAGCCAGGAAGTTAAAGCTTGGTTGCAAATGGCTCTTCCAAATGGGCAATGACCCAAAGCATACTTCCAAAGTTGTGGCAAAATGGCTTAAGGACAACAAAGTCAAGACAGGGAATGTTTACTAGGATTAAATGTCAGGAATTGTGAAAAACTGAGTTGAAATGGATTTGGCTAAGGTGTATGTAAACGTTTGACTTCAACTGTATCTTATCAATCTTAATATATTTTTTGTGAAAGTTACCTTTTACCAACTCAGCCATTTTATCTGGTATAGTAATATTCACAGGTCCATCACTCCATTTTACTGGAAAAGAAGAGGGCTGCTCCATATTAGAGTATTTTAGAGAGCCTATCCTTAAGATGGTGCATTTATCATAATTCGGTTTTAAACCGGATTTTAGAGAAATAATTCAAGTCTTCAATAAGAGCTGCCAGTACTGTTTGTTTAGGTTGTATCCGCATACACAGAAATATTTGTTTCAAATCCATAGATTTTTAATCGTAAAATGCTGTTATTATTTCTAATTCGATTAGCTAACGTTTCTATAGCAATAATAAAAAGATAGGGTGAGAGAGGACAGCCTTGTCGAGCACCCTGCAACAAGTCAAAAGACTCTGATAGATATCCATTGTTGGTTACTTTACTTTGGGGTTTTTTATATAGGACTTCAAACCAACAATATCCCTCCTTTAGTTCCCTTTCATAGTAATCAATTGCTTCTAAAATTTGGCTAATATTATCCCCAATGTATCTACCAGCAATAAAACCAGATTGTTCTGTTTATATGGTGACCAATCACATTCTTCATTCTTAGTGCAAGACATTTGGATAGGATACGTGTATTGTGGCATAATAAAGTCAAAGGGTCTCCAGTTTTTTAAGTACAGTGGGTCCTTGTCTTGCCCATTAGCCTCTTGTTTCAATAACTAAGAGATCAGTCCTTCCTTCTGTGTGGGAGACGGTTGACCTTTCATATAAGAATAATCAAAACAAGTGAGAGGCGGGTCTTTTATCTCTGCAAAGAAAGCTTTATAAAATTCAATGGGAAGGATTTCCCCACCTGAAATTAATTTATAGCTAAGAGCATCTCTTCTTCCGATATTTGCCCCTCACAACTAGCTTTTTGTAATTAATTAATTTAACAGTTTTATCTGGAAAGGGGGTTGCTACAGTCTAAGTCTGTCAAAGATGTGAGTTGCTGATTAAAGGAGAAGATATCTCGAAAATAACATACTTGTTCTGCTAAAATCTGTTGGGGGGGGCTATATAGAAATTATCTGATGATAGCAATTCAGCTAGATTTTTTGGATGATTATTCGTATTATTAAATCTAAGAAAAAAGGCAGTACACTTTTCCCCTTTCTCCATCCAAACAGCCTGTGATCTTTGTATAAGGGCATTGACTTTTTCAGCATATAGGCTTTCCAACTCATTTTGTTTATCTTTTAATTCAAGAAGCGTTGTCATTGGAGGATTGGTTACTGTGTCTATTTGTTGGTTCGATTTCTCTCTCTCATCAATTAGCCTTCTCTCCTTTTGGAGGCGTTTCTTTTTTTCCATGATGACCACTTTATGATATGTCCTCTAACAACAAATTTAAAGGTATCCCAAAATATATGTGGGTCAGTAGTGCCATCATTTATTTGTAAAAAGGTAGAGATTTAGAGATTTTTAGTATTTACAACAAATTCATGATCATTTACGAGTTGTTGATTAAATTTCCAATAGCCTTTACCTCTCTGGAATTCACTAATAGTAATTTGTAACATAATGAGAGCATGATCTGACCTAAACCGGTCCAAGATTTTAGCATGTGATACCCTGGCCACAAGGGAAGATGAGGTAAGGAAGTAATCAATCCTACTTGCTTGTTTATTCATGCGCCATGTACAGTGAGCACCATAGTTCATTGGACAGTGACACATTTTTTGTTATTTTGGTTCTGTACTCTAGCACTTTGAGTTTGAGGTTGAAGTGCAGACTGTCAGCTTTAATTTGAGGGTATTTTCATCCATATCGGATGAACCGTTTAGACATTATAGAACCTTTAGTACATAGCCCCCCTCCCCCCCATTTTCAGGCATCAAAAGATATTGGACAGTTTAACATAATGTAGAATAAAGTAATAAAGAATACATTTTTAATATTTGGTCGCATATCCTTTGCATGCCATGACTTCCTGATGTCTGTGACCCAACAATATCAAAAGACTCTTGATATCTTTTCTGGTACTCCTACAAGCGATACTATAACCTCTGCATTTGAATGGATCTCTATGGGAATTGGGGGGTGCGACTAGATTTAGCTGTAAATTACGCTGGAACAGTATGGAACACATGGTTGGCTAGCCATTTAGTAAGTCATCAAGGATCTGAGGTATCAAATGAGCCTCAAACCATCACTCTACTGCCAGATATGCAGTAGATATGGATGGATCACTTTAAGGGTTGTTTCTCCTGACAAATTTTCCTATTGAACTCTATGGAAAAATAAGTCGGGAGAAGAAACCCTTCAAGTAGTTCAAACAGTATGAGAAATAGCCTTGTTGAAACACTCAAAGGTTTGATTCATTACTGTAGCGCCCCCTATTGACTGATTATCACCAAATGTTATAGCCTAGTACATGCTAATTAGTAGTACACAATATATGTATAATGTACACAAAATATTGGAAACACCAGAAATGGAAAAAACTGTTTTACATAAAACAGCTGCTATACGTTCCCATTTCTTTTACCTATATTTTTATGTTTTTGTTTCTATATTTTTATATTTCACTCTTTTATTATTGGTATGCCATGTATACACTTTAGTTTCTGTCTTGTTTTTTTTTTATTAGCTTGATAATGAATCATAATTAGCCATTAATCATATTATCAAATTATGCTAATTTGTCAATTAAATGCAGCTTTTGTGTCAGTAATAAGTGAGAACACTTTAGAGCTAACGTAGGACAAAAACTGAAATAATTTAGGTCCATGACAACCGGAGATGTGCACGTCTGCACAGCAGTGGGGAGTGAACACCTCTGCTCAAAGTGAAGTGAACAGCTGAATAAAATAAAAGATCATTGAAACTGGTCTAGAATCCAACACTTGCACGTAACATTAGTCACAAATATGGCACAATTGTTAATTATTCCTTTTCAGTCAAGTTTTTCACTAATCACTAGGGCTGAGCCGAATGCCATTTTTTACACTTCGAAGCTTCGTTGGCAATTTTCCCTGAAGTTCCGAAGCTTCGTTTTAATAATAATCTATTAAAAATATTTTTTTTGAGTCTTTGAAAACAATGTTACGATACGTCCAGTAGAGGGCGCGCTCACATCTATTTCAGTAATATGCGCATGAAACAACAAAGTATTAAATTGAAATGGAACAGAAGTTCAGGACATGAAACTTAATAAACATAGGCCTAAATAAATTTAAATATAAGCCGCAGTCTTCACAGTTAGGCCTATGTGCAGGCCTATAAACTCACAATTCACATAGCCTACATACTGCGTATGGTATGGGGGAAAAAAAGTCTAAAGGCGAATGTAGGCTATTCCCATATACAATTGTGCAATATGCTTGACTCAGAACAGAACATGAACCAGAATTAAACAAAGAATTAATCATGAAATGTAGCCTAGTCAGATCGGCTAGCTAATGCTAATGTTGCTAGTGTGGCGGCTACATATATAATTCACCTCCTACTGTCAACGCGGCTACGTCATAGACGGTAACTTCTATGATGTGTTCTTTGGGTTGAATGAGGTTTATAAATAAAGAACGCAGCTGCGTTGCAGTTGGCTCGACCAGGAAAGAAGTCTCAGTTTGGTAATTTTCACTAGGCTATTACTCTGACGAAGATATCTAAATTAGGCTACTTACATTTTTCAAATGGTTTGTCAAATTCGTAGTTCCACCATGGTATGCCAATTTCTGCTGGCATATTCGGCATTCGACCTTCTTTGGATTGTCAGCGGTAATATTAAAATGTTTCCACACAGCTGACTTCTTTGACATCTTGTAACTTCACCTCAGGCTTTGAGCAACAGCGTACTGAGCGTAGCGAATGTGGAGACGTGAAGTCACGTGGAAGGCTGAACCACGCAAGCAAGCAGCACATTGCTTGTACGTTCGATAAACTTCCAGGCGATTCAAATCTCAATTAGTATAGAATAAACACTTATATGTTGACAAACATCCAGTAAACCATCCATTTTCTTCTTTTTTTTTTGTTGTTTTTTGATGAAAAAAAACTAACTATTCGAATCTGAATTTAGGATCCGAATCCCAATCCAACGAACGAAGCTTCGGAGCTCCGAAGCCCTACTAATCACATTCCACTGTACTACATAAAGGAGATCAACTCCAATTGTTGGGGACCAACATGTTTTCTAATTTCTTCTTATACATTTGTTGAAGTGTACTCACTTATTACTGATATAACAGCGACATGTAATGTATGATATATTAGCATTTCATTAAAAATATGATCAACTTATGATTGATTGGCATAATTATAAAGAAAAACAAGTCATCATATAAAATGTATGCATGGCACAAGATTCACAAAACGGCAGATAATCAGGCTAGGAACAGAGGTTGAGGTTTTGCGTAGCAAACATGTGGCAGGTGTTTTATGTTTTCTGGAAAACTGGTGTTTCCGATATTTTGTATATACCAAATTTCAAGTTGATTGTACCTCATTAAGTCTGCTAAAATTTGACATATTTTTTGAAAGTTCATCTATGGCCTGTCTGTAACTTTGACTGGGACTGTGCGTACAAAATTACAAGTTATTTGGTCATTTGTTAAGGGCATTTTCACATTTTACCCTGCAATACCCTGCGGTACTTGGCCCGCTAATAAAAATAATAAGAAATATAATCGGAACAAAACCAATAGGGTTCCAGCACCTGCAGTGCTTGCCCCCCTAATAATACCAGCAAATGCAATAGGGTGCCTAGCACCTGCGGTAATGATGGTAACTATTTGTATAGCATCTTTTGCACAATATATCCCAAAGTGCTTCACAGACTCACATGGTCTAGTATCACATTTGTTCAATATTAGATCTAGCATTTAACAAGCTTTGCATAGGGCATTTACATTTGTTACATTTTTCTGCTCTGCTGTACAGGTTGGCTTGTGCCGCCCAGGTGACTATGGATCAGACGTCTCGCACTTGAATCTCCACAAAACCTTCTGCATTCCCCATGGAGGTGGAGGCCCAGGAATGGGACCTATTGGAGTGTGAGCACACATTCATGCAGAATGCTTATTATCAGTCAGAGGGGGAATGATGGTATGACGGGTAATGGGAAGAAGGATAGTAGTATTGGGATGGCTAAATGAGATTCTTCTAAGTTAGGCTTTCTTGTCATCATTTGAAACATAGTATTAATTCCTTAAATGGAAATTGAAATGTGAATCACCCGTTATTTCAGTCTTTTTCTGGTTGAAAATAATTACTGAAACCTTTAGGGCTGACAATCCAGGACTCCACTTCCCCTAAACCTGTTTAACAACCCATCACACCGGTGTGGCCAATTTTCATATGTAGCAACCTTGTGAGTTGAATTATGATGTCCCCGGCAAAGTGATTAGGGGGAAAAGCCAGGTGTAAATTTACATTTGTTACAAAGTCACAGAGCACCAACTGTATCAGTGAAAATCACTCTGCATTTTCTTCTCTGCAGAAAGCAGCACCTTGCCCCATTCCTACCTAGCCATCCAGTGGTCAGTCTGAAGTCCGAGAACACAATGACCTCCCTTGGCACCATCAGTGCTGCCCCCTGGGGCTCCAGTGCCATCCTGCCCATCTCCTGGGCCTACATTAAGGTAAAGCAACACAAATGTAGCTGTACTTAATGTTGAGTGTCAGAAAAAGAGCTGAAGCTATAGTACTGTAAGAAGTGCAAGTAGGTTACAGCACTACAAGTTTCAATGTATTTTTATTGAGTTCAGGATATTGGGTTGGATTATAATTAAAAAGATCATTTTGTCAGGTGCCCTGTAAACCTTTTTGGTTGTTATAATTAGTTAGTAGTGATAACCTTCTTTATGAAATGGTTCAGTAGACTAAAATAAATAAAGTATTGCACTACCAATATCAATACGAGTCCTATTTCATGTGTCAGATGATGGGCGCGAAGGGCTTGATGCATGCCACAGAGGTGGCCATCCTTAATGCCAACTACATGGCCAAGAGACTGGAGAACCATTACAAGGTCCTCTTCAGAGGCATTAGAGGTGAGTGCCAGCTGCTGACCAGGTGCCGTCTGCCCCCAGAAACTTATCCAGGATCAGCTTACCAATGTTCATGTAAATCTTTTTACACCCTCTAAAGCCTTAATCATTGTCCTGAGGGTATTTCGTTTTTCATCTGGGTTTTAAAAGAAGATTAGTAGAAGAAATATTGCTGTGTAAACAGTTAACTGATGACGTTATAACTTGTACAGAGTCTTTATGAAGACAAAAAAACTAAAAGCAGTTTCCTAATAGAATTCATTAGGTGAAAAGGAACGCAAGTGTATTAGATTATTTGGAACACAAGATCAATAATTAGTAGGCTACTGGGAAAATTAAAGTCCCAAAACTCTGTAATAACATGCTGTCTTTATCTAAATATTGTCAAGGCTTATGTTATGCATGTCATCGTAGCTGTGTTTTAGGATATTTTTCTTGTACTTAATATGCGTTCATTATGAATGTTGTATGAAAATGTCGAAACCAAATCCTTCACGTCCACCACAGGGTTTGTCGCTCATGAGTTCATCCTGGACGTGAGACCATACAAAAAGAGTGCAAATATCGAGGCAGTGGATATAGCCAAGAGGCTCCAGGATTATGGTAGGTGTTGCTTACCTGAGACGTCTGGGGGTTGATTATAATACAAAATTAGCAGCATATTCATTATGGTCAATAGTATTCATAACAGCATAGGGTCAAGAAAAAAGGTTTACTATTGTGTATCACTGGCACCACCTTCAGGAGAAATTTGCGATTAAATGCTTCACAACATTTAGTTTTACCATAGCCATCAGGTATTCTAACAAGTCTGGGGAGAACATATGGCTGGAGTTCATTTTGTGGTAAAACGTTTGAGCCTTCAAGTTGTATGGTTTTGATCATTTTAATATATTTTAGTCATTATTGACAATCTTTTGTGATGTATTTTAGCTTCTGAGGTAGGTGCACTTTTAGCTATGGTACATGGTTTTCAGCATTCAATGTGCACAACTGTGTTCAACTATTTTTAAATGTGTCCTTCTGCTGGTTGCAAAACGAAAATTGGAACTAGGGGAACAATAAAGTATATCCTTTTCTTCTGTATCGTACATTAATTGGGTAACCTGTACGCACCATCAGATAAATATAAAATTGAGTAGGTAGAACACTCAATATATGTATGTTTTATGCTATCTTAGAAATGGTGAACAAATGGAACACTGCGGTTCTGGCAGTGGCGGTTTTGACCCACTAAGGTCATCCTATCTTGTAAATGGTTGGTCAGTTAACCACTTTAGGCTGTTGTCTTCTTGGTGTTCCCAATTAAGCACAATGAAAAAACACATGGCCCCAGTTTCTCCTTAACTCGCTCAATGCCAGAGTGTTCTGGAACACTAAGCCTCAGCAGTGCCAAGCCAATATAGCTGCCGACATTCAACATTTTTTGATTGATCCTGTCAAACTTCTAATGAAACACACTATTTTACCTATTCCAGCATGATTTTTGTTAATAAGTATAGATGGCACTAAATACCACACCTTCTGGTTCAGTTCACTATTATAAAAATGTCAAACAATATTGATGGAAATATAAATAATTTTTCAGTGCTTCTTAGTTTGGTTAACATGACTCTTACATTGGTGATGTGTAATAATAGTGAAAACAGTTCTTGCATAACTATAGATATGTAATAATAAACAATAAACATAATCACTGGTCATTTACAGTTGAAGTCGGAAGTTTACATACACTTAGGTTCTCTGCATTTGAATGGATCTCTATGGGAATTTGGGGGTGGGACTATATTTAGCTGTAACTTTTGCTGGAACAGTATGGAATACATGATTGGTAAAATGGCTGTAAGTCATCAAGGGTCTGAGGTATCAAACAAGCCTCAAACCATCACTCTGCTATGAGGGGCCGTTTAGGCCATAATTCATTTTGGACCTCTCACATACATACAGATCCTTTCCAAAAAATTAGAATATCATGGAAAAGTTGTTTTTTTTTCCATAATTCCATTCAAAAAGTGAAACTTTCATAGATTATAGATTCATTACACACAAAGTGAAATATTTCTAGCCTTTATTTGTTTCATTTTTCATAATTTTGGCTTACAGCTCCAGAAAACCCCCAAAACAGTATTTCAAGAAATTAGAATAGTGTGTCGAAAATCAGCATTTACTTCAGTTATTTCAGAGAATTAATGTTTTAGACTGAGTGTCACACTATCATCTAATTTACTCAAAACACCTGCAAAGTTTATCTCAGTTTGGTTCAGTATGGGGAAGACTGCAGACTTGACAATTGGCCAGAAGACCATCATTGACACCCTCCAGAAGATGGGTAAGATACAAAAGGTCATCGCTAAGGAGGCTGGCTGTTCACAGAGTGTAGTGTCCAAGCATATCAATAGAAAGTTTAGTGGAAGGGAAAAATGTGGCAGGAGAAGGTGCACAAGCAAAAGAGATGACCGTAGGCTTCAGCGGATTGTCAAGCAAAGACGATTCCAAAATTTGGCGGAGATGCAGAGGGAGTGGACTGAGGCTGGAGTCAGTGCTTCAAAAACCACCACGTACAGACGTATCCGGGACATGGGCTACAACTGTCGGATTCCTTGAGTCAAGCCACTCCACTCATTCTCTGAAATAACTGAAGTAAATGCTAATTTTCGACACACTATTCTAATTTCTTGAAATACTGTTTTGGGGGTTTTCTGGAGCTGTAAGCCAAAATTATGAAAAATGAAACAAATAAAGGCTAGAAATATTTCACTTTGTGTGTAATGAATCTATAATCTATGAAAGTTTCACTTTTTGAATGGAATTATGGAAAAAAAAAAACTTTTCCATGATATTCTAATTTTTTGGAAAGGATCTGTATATTCTCACTCTCACATACATATATTCTCTCACATACATATATTCTCACTCTCACATACATATATTCTCACTCTCACATACATATATTCTCTCTCTCACATACATATATTCTCACTCTCACATACATATATTCTCACCCTCACATACATATATTCTCACCCTCACATACATACATTATCACTCTCATACATATATTCTCACTCTCACATACATATATTCTCACTCTTACATACATATATTCTCACTCTCATACATATATTCTCACTTTCACATACATATATTCTCACTCATACATACATTCTCTTGAATATATGTAAGTGAGTGATAATATATGTATGTTAAAGTGAGAATATATGTATATGAGAGTGAGAATATATGTATGTAAGAGATAATATATGTATGTGAGTGAGAATATATGTATGTCATAGTGAGAATATATGTATGTGAGAGTAGAATGTATGTATGTGAGAGAAAGTATATATATATATATACGGAAGGCACTTACATGAAACGGAAGTCACATGAAACGGAAGGCACTTACATGAAACGGAAGGAAGTTAGTTTATGGAATTGTGATGGGCTCAGAAGCTGGCTGGTACCATAGATATAAACGACTACTGGATTCCTTATTCGCCCTGTTAAGTTACGTCTGCACTGCTACCATAATATGCCATACAGGCTCTTGTACAGTTCCCACGCATCATGGAGGGGGAAGACCAGGTATTACAACAGGAAATCGGAGTAATGCATAATATATCAGACCAAAAACGTTTACGACGTAAAAAAGCCAAGTTACTCACGCCTACATAGCGCTGTCTATAAGTTCTTAATTCCAACTTGCAAAAACTAGGCCTGCCTTTAAAAGTCTTGATATCAAAATGTGGCCAAGTTACGACTAACAATATTGCCCATCGTAGCTCACACTAAATAAACTAGCTCTATTCCAAAGCAATGCTATCCAAACTTTCCTGTGTTTCTTCATCTTTGCATGTGAAGAGATTGTGCCTCATGGAACAACATATGATTTCAATGAATGTTTTTAACAGTTGATGAATAATTACACTCCAGAAAGGATATGGTTGTACTTTCTTGGCAAGTTTACTTTAGAAAATGTACAGGTTTTAAAATGTTAACTGCTGCTACAGAATTCTTTACAATTAACAGACATTTATATGAAGAAACATCATGTACAATAGAGAAAGGGGTGATGAATAAATAAATGCAGATAAAAATTAGTAATATTTTTACCTAGAAAATAGCATACATATAGCATTTTTTACAATCATATCCAGACATGTTTGTGGGTCAGATGGTGGTAAATAAGCAATAGTATCAATTTTCTTAACATAATAGTATTTATGATATTTGCAAACAGAATTTTGTGAACACAGGGATATCTATGCTCTGTAGGACCACACAGGTTTTGATAGAAATCCAAATAAATAAATCAATAAATACATAATAATAATAATTATAATAATACTACATTTTATTCATTCTGTGCTTTTCATAGACACAAAGCAGTGGATGCAGACAATTGTTCAAACATGCCCTATAGTGTAGTAATTTTTCTGTTTAATTTCTAAGTGCAACACATCTGAATCAGAGTATTTCCACTATAAATTATTTTCATTTTGCAGTTTGATGTGGCACATACAGTTTCATTGACCACATTCTCTTAAGATGGTAAGATGAAGAAACACAGGGCCAAGTTGCATTAAATAATTTAGGAAAGTTTGGATAGCATTGCTTTGAAATAGAGCTATTTTATTTAGTGTGAGCTACGATAGGCAATATTGTTAGTTGTAACTTGGCCACATTTTGATATCAAGACTTTTAAAGGCAGGCCTAGTTTTTGCAAGTTGGAATTAAGAACTTATGGACAGCACTATGTAGGCTATGTGTGAGTAACCTGGCTTTTTTTACGTCGTAGACGTTTTTGATCTGATATCACTTATTTTTTATAGCTAACTAATGATGAATAATGCATGAACATAAACACGGAGAGAGACATGCATTCCAAAGAAATGTATGAAGACATTTGCGTAACCATAACGCCCTCTATTGACAAGAATGAGTACAGTTATCCTATTACAGACAGCACACAATTACATTAAAAGAGTTTGTAGATGAGCAGTATTTAATGTGTAATGAAATACAATGAACAGCACCACCTGAGCTATGGATCATGAAGAAGCATGTAAATTAATGAACCAAGTCTATATGGAGACATGCATGCACAATGGGCTAGATGCAAACACATTCTAGCTGAAAGACATACAGCCTAAATAGCTAGTACAGCCTAAATAGTTTGCATCAGTAAAATATGGAAATACAGTTTTAAAATAGGGCTATTAGTATTCTATGAAATACATTTAACGTTAGGCTATTCAACACTGGATTGCCGGATGCGTAACTCCAACCTTCCATATGTGGGCTACGAGCTAGCGAGCGAGCTAGTGAGTTCATAAGCACAGCAGAGTTTGGCTATTCAACACTGGATTGCCGGATGCATAACTCCAACCTTTCATGTGTGGGCTACGAGCTAGCGAGCAAGCTAGTGAGTTCATAAGCACAGCAGAGTTTTTTTTCCGGTAGTGTAGAACGTTACCTGCGGGAAATGTTTTGGCACCGGACAGCTAGGTTTAGTTTAGTTTAGTTTTCTGTAGTGTAATGAATGTAGGCTATAATGCATGTTGATTCGCTTCGTAGTAGCCTAGCTTGTATCTGCTTCCTGACGAGAAGCAGACTGACGTTTCTCTGGCAACAGTAACATTGGCGAACAAGCTTAATTGGACAACGCATATTTCCCAGGAATCTTAGCCAGAAAGAAAACAATAGATACTACTAAGAAAGTACATACCAGAGATTCTTCTTCTTCTTATTATTATTATTAGTATAATAATTAAAAGTGTTTGCAGTAAGCTACATTATCAGCAGAGTAACATAGACTAGAGCCACATTCGGAGGCTATTGTGTATTTTTTTTTTTAAAGTGACTAACCATGAATCAGATATGTTTGGGGAATTGGCGGTTTATAAATCCGATCTCTTAAAGGCTTGCAGCTTAAAAGAGGCTATCATCAATTCTTAATGTAGGCTATTATCGTAAATTCTTAATTTTCCTAGTAGTTAATTTTATGGTGACATTGTGTTATGTGTGAAAAGGATAAAGTGAACAGAGCTGAAGTGAAGAAATTAATGAATAAAGAAATGTTGGTCGAGGCAAGGGTACGTTGAGGTTCGGTTTCCACAGTCAGTCAGTCATGACCGCAAGAGCAGAGTGTAACACCCTCCCCAAACCAGACAAGAGCGAGTGTCCGGTTTGGGGAGGGTGTGATATAGTACAAGTGAAATACAAGTGAAACATTGAACAGTTAATATTGGAAACCTCTTTTGCCTTTGCAATAAAAAGACGTTAATGTGTTAATGTGAAAATAATAACAGTCTAAGAAATGAAAAGTACTTAACAGTTGCACATTGTTTTTTGTGGAAAATAAACATGTGCCCTGATGGGCTCGAACCCACAATCCACTATGTGAGAGACTGCAGTTCTTACCACTAGGCCACAGTAGCTTCTTGGAAAGCATGAAGCCATTAGCTCCATTAACATTAAAAAACATTAGTATGAAGCGTTATTGGACGATAAGCTTGATGAGCAGGTATACGGACCATACCCTCAAATAATAATTCTCCCCATTGGATAACATCGCGACAGAGGCAGGCAGTTTGGCAGGAGAAATGGGAAGAAGAAGAAGAAGAAGAGGAAGGAGAAAAACGGCAAAATAACCCAAGTTTGGGGCTTTATTGTATGGAGGATTATTCAACCCAAAATTAAAATTAAAATGAAAACGAAGATTAAAATGAAAACGAAAATGAAAATGAAAATGAAAATGAAAATGGAAAATGAAATTGGAGGATTATTCAGCCCAAAATTAAAATTAAAATCTTCATTTTCGTTTTCATTTTCATTTTCATTATCGTTTTCATTTTCATTTTCGAGCTGTACTATATGTAAATGAGGGGGTATGGTCAAGCAAGCAGGGTGGGCCTCATACAGGTTTAGTGCAGTAGCACTTAATGAACACTAGGGGGAGCATAGCATAGGGATGGGTAACAGTCTATGCATGATACTATGCTCTCAGGGCACTCATACGTTTTAATGTATGAAATGATGAAGAATCTGAGCAGTGTTATAAAGTATTCTTGTTTTATGAAAGAAACGGAGCTAGCTAGCCAGCGCTACGCTGTGTAGGCTATAGGTCAAACCTGCGAGGTGGAAAATCCAGGTTCAGAAAGTGAAAGTCATCCCCAATCATTTGTTCCAATCACCTGGATTTGATAATTATCACAATTCTTCAGCCAAGAGGTAGGAGCTAACTAGGCTAATTAGTGAAATCGTGAGTTCATGGGTGGAAGAAACACGGCAGGACTTTTACTTTCTGAACCCTGGAAAAATGAGAAATGTTAATGTAGGCTATTTGAAAGTGAGTAAGTATAACTACTTAGACTTGCATTAAACAAGCTAACGTTGTCATAAAATTTCTTCTTCTTCTTCTTCTTTGGAGTTTAACGGCAGCTTGCATCCTTTGCGTTGCATTACTGCCATCTTCTGGAGTTAGTTAACTCCTACAGTGTCCATTTTGTCAGACTCTTCCCATCAGTCCTGTTCTCTTAAGAAATGTGCTCAAATACTTCCTGCCTTGTCCACTTCCACCACACTCCAGAATGTATTTTAAACCTGCTCCTGTTAGTCCTGCTCTTTCCATTCCATCCATCATGTCCTTTCTTTCTGTGACATATTTCCGGCAGTTAACAAGAACGTGCACTACTGTTTCTGGTTCATGACACTGTTCACAAAGTCCATTTGGATGCTTCCCTATAATGTTGAGAGTCCCGTTCAAGTTACTATGTCCTATTCTAAGTCTGGTCATCACTACCTCCTCTGTTTCTCTCCCTTCCCACTCTTTTTTGTATTACATGTAGATGTCATCCTCTTATCTCCTGATCCCAGTACTGCTGCCATTCTTTATTGATTTCCCTCCATGCTATACTCTTTCCTTCTGCTTTAGAAAGTTCAATTGCAGTGTCTATGTTTTCTTTTATAACAGCTTGTTTGGCTAATTTGTCCACTTTCTCATTACCCTTAATACCCATGTGCACAGGAACCCAAATGAATGTGACCACAGTGCCTTGTTTTACCACTCGTGAATGTATTTCCATTATTTCAAATAATAAGTCTTGGCGATTACTGGATGTACCTAGCTTTAGACTGTACAGAGCTGCTGCTGAATCACTACAAATCAGGGCTCTGTTAGGTTTGCCTTGTTCAACCCACTCTAACGCCATCCATATGGCATACAACTCAACTGTGTATACACTTAAAAAGTTTGATGTCCGTTTGCATACTTCTGTTCTACTACTAGGAACTGAAACAGCAGAACCAGTGTTGTCTGTTATTGGATCTTTTGATCCATCCGTAAACACCTGTACATACTCTGTGTATTTACTTTCTGTATACCAATAAAACTCATTGACTAAATCTGCATTTTCCCTCCTTGCCTTAACTTGCAGCAACTCTAAATCTACGATTAGTGGTTCAAGTATCCACACAGGGAGTCTAGGCCTATACACTGTCGGGCAGAACTTCATTCCATACACTCCCAGGTCTCTTGCTGCTCCATCCCCTGTCAAGCCAAAACTTGTTTTAACTGTTCCCTCCCTTTCCCAGCAGGCCTGTAGCACTCTTTTGGTTTGATGATTGTCTCCGTGCCCTCTCAAATTCATCCAATAATTTACCCTGAGCTGTTTCCTGCGTAAACACAGTGGCATTTCTCCTGCTTCTACTTAAAGGGCACACACAGGTGATGTTCTCACTGCTCCTATGCATAATCTAAGGGCCCGGGCCTGGATCACATCTAACCCTCCAAGCACAGTTTTTGCTGCAGATCCATACACCACACTCCCATAGTCCAGCCTTGATCTAATTAGTGCTACATAAATATATTTCAAGGATGCTACATCCGCTCCCCAGTCCAACCCCACAAGGCATCTCATCACATTTAAAACCTTTTTGCACTTATCCACAATACTTTTAATGTGTTCCCTCCATGTTAATTTAGAGTCAAAATATACTCCTAAGAATCTAAATGACTCAACTATCTCTAAATTATTTCCATATAGTTGCAAGTTAAAATTTCCTCTAACTCTCTTTCTTGTGAAGAGCATTACCTTAGTCTTTTCAATTGAGAACTTAAAACCCAATTTCTTCCCCCACATCTCAACTTGATTTATTCCCTCTTGCACCTTTTTAACTATATGACTCAAATTTCTCCCTCTTTTCCACAGAGCCCCATCGTCTGCAAATAATGATCTTCCCATGTCCACTGAAACATTTCCAAAGATGTCGTTTATCATAATTGAAAATAATACAGGACTTATCACACTCCCCTGCGGTGTTCCATTTTCAACCTCGTATTTATTGGACATTTCAGATCCTATCTTTACCTGTATTGTTCTTTTGTTCAAAAAGTCCATTATCCAGTTAAAAACTTTACCCCCAATTCCCATTGCATTTAGCTTTATCAGAAGGCCCTCCTTCCAAAGCATATCATACGCTTTTTCTACATTGAAGAACACTGACGCTACTGTCTCTTTATTTATTTGCGCCTTCCTTACTTCATCTTCTAGACACAGCACTGAATCTACCTTTCCTAAATCCACTTTGACATCCTGCAATTACATCCTGTTTCTCTAAAAAGTACACCAGTCTTTCATTTACCATTCTCTACATCAGTTTACATAAGTGCGATTACTTTCCTTTCTCCTTAAGGCCTCCCTGTTTTCAGATTTTGTTTTCTCCCTGCCCCTTCTTCCCTCCTCAGACAAATTATTAGAGCTGTGTACCTTCACTAAAGTGCTAGCCATTAACTCAGCTTTTTCTTTATTACTTACTATTATTTAATCTCCATTTGTTAGCACCGGATAACTCCACTCCCTTCTGTCCCCCCCCCATCTTTTTGATCATTCCCCACACCTCTCCTACTGGCGTTGTGTTTCCAATTGAATCACAAAACTGTCTCCAATAAGACCTTTTCACCTGTCTTATTGTCCTCCTTACCACTGCCTGAGCCTTTTTGTACTGTATCATATGTTGAAAATTATGGGTTCTTTTCAATCATTTAAATGCCTTATTTCGGTTTCTCACAGCCTCTTTACAGTTATCATCCCACCATGGTACTGCCTTCCTCTTTATTTTGCCTTTACTCTTAGGGATGGATGTCAGTGCAGCTGTTCTAATACCTTTTCTTATTTCCTTATCCAGAGCTTCTATGGTCATGTTATCATTGATCTGATTCAGATACTCATCACACTCTTCCTTAAACTTCTCCCATTTAGCTTTCCCAAACACCCATTTCCCCCCCTGTCCACTTCAGTCATAGAAGCATTCATGTTTCCTGTGTTAACATCTATTCTTGTTTTACTTCCATCATTTAAGCAGACTAAATTCCTCTCATCTAAAGAATCTTCTATTACTTGGCCATTAACATCAGTTTTTTCACTCCCCCACAATGTGTTATGTGCATTAAAATCCCCACACCACACAATGCTTGCTCTACTTTGCCCTTCTATTTCTTCAAGCTTATTTAATTCTAATCTCTTGCAAGGGTTATAATAATTCACCACCACTACTTCCTTCCGTTCTACCCAAACTTCCACCACCACATACTCCAATTATTTTCCAATACCCAATACTCTATAAGGCATCCCTTGTTTAATAAATGTGACACAGCCCCCTCCACCCCCATCTTTCCTATCTCGCCTAATTGCCACATATCCAAGAAAAACAAAATCTAACTGAGGTTTCAACCATGATTCCTGAACACATAAAATGTCTGGTTTCTCCCTTCTACTATCTACAAATTGCTTAAAATCCTACCCATTAGCTATCGAACTCCTTGCATTCCACTGGAATATCAACATTGTTATTATCAACCAACACATGGCTCTTGACTTGCCTGAACACTGAGACTGTCTCTGACTTCCTCCCATTTCAAACCTATCATATCAAGATGATGCACTGCTGCTTTGATAATTATTTGAATCCTTTTAGTTTTAGAGTTAACCTCAGCTGTTGCATTTATCACTCCTGCTATAAAGGTCACCAACCCCTTTTTCTCTTCCCACCTCTTCCTTTTGTCCTCCTCTATATTCGCTGTCATTTGCACTCTATTGTGTCCATACTCCTTAGCCTGCTTTTCCTGACCCGCCCTCCTAACTGCTTCTGCATAAGAGACTTTTTTCTTCATTCTGATCTGTTGCACCTCCACCTGTCTTCTCATCACTTCACATCCCCAATAAGCAACACTGTGATTCCCTCCACAATTGCAGCACTGGTTTTACTCCCTCTCCACACTTCCCATACTCATGACCCCCCCCCACATCTAGCGCATCTTCTCTTCCCCTTACACACATTAGCCACATGCCCAAACCCCTGACATTTAAAACATCTCAATGGCTTTGGTATAAACTCCCTAACTCTGTATCTCATGAATCCAAAGTATATCTCCTTTGGGAGAACCATTGTTGCAAACTCTATCAAAATGGTCTCAGTTTCTTTTTTCTCAGCTCCCCTTGTCATTCTTTTAGCACTTTGGACTAAACTATTCCTCACCCGCAAGTTATCCTCCAGTTCCTTCATGGTAACTTTAAGAGGTATTCCCAAAATTACACCCTTGCACCCGCCTCTCCTCTGCTCCCCCACTGTTATTACTTTGGATACTTTGACTTTTCCAACACTACTCATATTCTTTGCCTTCTCCATCTGCTCTTCATTGATGCACCCTATTAGCAAGTTTCCGTCTCCCAAAACTCTCGCATATTTCACTTCTCCGACTTGTCCTCTAATAATTTTTGTTAGCTTCAGCGGATCAACTTTCTTTACTCCCCCCTCTCCCTCAAATCTCAGCACTACATTCAGCAATCCTGCCTTCGGATCCTCTCTCCCTTCACTCTCCGTTCCACTTGAGCTAGCTCCGTCATTTTTCTTTCTCTTATTTCCCTTCATGCTTTTACTCCCTTTCACCACCTCTCTCACCCGACTCCACTCATCTCCACTAGACTCCATGATATTGCTGTCTTCCTCCAGCTCCCTCCCTGCCATTCTGTCTGAGTTTGTAAGGAACAGTGTCAGAATATCGTTCCGGACCTATACAGGCCGTCGGTCGATATTCCCACAAAATGTTCCCCCCAATACTCAATCCTACTGCTACCAAGTTCTGATATCCGTAAAACCAATGTCAATGTGGTTTAATTATTCAGAAAGTTTAATTCAAACCAGTCCAAGCACAACCGTGGTGTCGCATAGAGATCCCCATAAAATTTCTTCTTACCATGAAAAACGACGACCTGTTTACAATTTCGGACAGATGTTAAGGTAAATCTCTCACCACGGCGGCACTTTCGCCACAAGTCAGCAATTAGGCTATACCGGGAAATGCCCTCTTTGAAAACAAAAAAACAAATGAAAATAAAAAGGCTAGTCTGTTACTGCATAACAGTTTTTGCTAAAGCTGCATCATAGCTATGATAACGCGAAGTTGTAAAAACTATAACAGCGCGGAAACCCTTTAAAAAAACAAAATAAAAACCGTAGCTAGGCTACAGGACTAAACAGGCCACATTTTAGTTAATAAAACTCAAGCTAACTTAGATATCCAGTGAGCACAAGTGGCATACAGAACTAGTTAAATTTTTTTTAGCAGCATTTTTTTTTGTAAGTATAAACCAAACTATTTTTTTAATATAATTTATTTATTGATTTATTTATTGAATTATGAGCCGAAGTACAGCTTTCTGGCGTATCTCCCCGTGGCGCAGCGTGTAGTGCAGGTTAGCTAGTATTCCCGTGCTCTTTGCGACATTGTTGGTTCGAATCCGACCTGTTTTCACATTACTCGCTCCCATTCCTCGTCTCTACACTGTGCTGTCCAATAAAGCTGAAAGGCTATTGCATGTATTTTAAGAAAGTATAGTCCATTTTAGTACTTATAAACCTTTGTAGCCACAATGTCCTCTATGTCAGGTACCTTGAATGGAGAGAAAATGCTGTTAGCTATAAGTTAGAGTGAAGGAAATTTAGAAAGAAATGTAGAGACCTACTCACTCCATAAGTCTCTGGGACCTCAGATGGATATCTGGCTTCTTTGCCGAACATGAGGTAGAATGGGGAGTGCTTGGTGGTGATCTGTACTTTGGTGCGCAAGCCAAACATAGCTGCACTGAGGTGCAGATCCCAGTTCCAAGGCTTCTCATCCACCAATTTGGTGAGAGTTTTGAAACATATTGGCATTGTTATGAAATACTATTTCAATTGTAAAGCATAGCTTATGATTGCGATGTGTGACCCAAATCACACTGCTTAATACAATACCAAAATAGAATACTTAACACAATGACTATAGTACCATTAAGTGGTGTAAATGGGTCAAGGTCTGTTTAGTGTCAAGTCCACATTACCTTGTCACTGTCCCATTCATCCTTTCAACCAATCCATTGGTCTGCAGATGGTACGGTGTGCAGAAGCTCCTCTCGATGTCCAACTTTTGTCAGAGAGCCATATTCAGCTGAATTTCATGGACAACAGTCAGTTAGTACAAACGAAAACTGAGTTAAGGGAGCCTCAGCCATGTTTTTGGGTAATGAGATGGACTGCACAGGGAAAGATATTGAGAAATGATTTAAAATGCATTGTAATAGGACAATAGGACAGCACCTTATTCCTGAACTCCCCTCCTCGGTCGGTGAGAATTTGTTTTGGTGCCCCAAACTTGAATTCTACAATGAACTGTGCAAAGAATTTTACAAAACACTGTGCTACATCCTCAGCTTTCTTAGACTTCAGCAGATTTGCCTCAGCCCACTTGGTCTTGTAGTCAATCATGACATCCCTGTGCAGTCCGTCTCATTACCCAAAAACATGGCTGAGGCTCCCTTAACTCAGTTTTCGTTTGTACTAACTGACTGTTGTCCATGAAATTCAGCTGAATATGGCTCTCTGACAAAAGCTGGACATCGAGAGGAGCTTCTGCGCACTGTACCATCTGCAGACCAATGGATTGGTTGAAAGGATGAATGGGACAGTGACAATGTAATGTGGACTTGACACTAAACAGACCTTGACCCATTTACACCACTAAATGGTACTATAGTCATTGTGTTAAGTATTCTATTTTGGTATTGTATTAAGCAGTGTGATTTGGGTCACACATCGCAATCATAAGCTATGCTTTCCAATTGAAATAGTATTTCATAACAATGCCAATATGTTTCAAAACTCTCACCAAATTGGTGGATGAGAAGCCTTGGAACTGGGATCTGCACCTCAGTGCAGCTATGTTTGGCTTGCGCACCAAAGTACAGATCACCACCAAGCACTCCCCATTCTACCTCATGTTCGGCAGAGAAGCCAGATATCCATCTGAGACTTTTGGAGTGAGTAGCTCTCTACATTTCCTTCACTCTAACTTATAGCTAACAGCATTTTCTCTCAATTCAAGGTACCTGACAATATAGAGGAAATTGTGGCTACAAAGGTTTATAAGTACTAAAATGGACTATACTTTCTTAAAATACGTGCAATAGCTTTTCAGCTTTATTGGACAGCACAGTGTAGAGACAAGAGGAATGGGAGCGAGTAATGCGAAAACAGGTCGGATTCGAACCAACAATGTCGCAAAGAGCATGGGAATACTAGTTAACCCGCACTACAAGCTGCGCCACAGGGAGATACTCCAGAAAGGTGTACTTCAGCTCATACTTCAATAAATAAATCAATAAATAAATTACATAAAAAAAATAGTTTGGTTTATACTTACAAAAAAAAATTCTGCTAAAAAAAAATTAACTAGTTCTGTATGCCACTTGTGCTCTAAGTTAGCTTACTTGAGTTTTATTAACTAAAATGTGGCCTGTTTAGTCCTAAAGTTGTCATAGCCATAGGCTACATGTAGCCTAGCTACGGTTTTTATTTTGTTTTTTTAAAGGGTTTCCACGCTGTTATAGTTTTGACAACTTCGCATTATCATAGCTATGATGCAGCTTTAGCAAAAACTGGTATGCAGTAACAGACTAGCCTTTTTATTTTCATTTGTTTTTTGTTTTCAAAGAGGGCATTTCCTGGTATAGCCCTATGACCAGAAAATGAAGGACTGGACAATGACGTTACTGTCTACCCATGATTCTTTGCGATTTGAGGAAGTAAATAACCAATGGGACCAGCACCGGAGACTTGAATGAATGGGAACATAGTTTTTAATTCTAGGTCTACGTCTTTATCTTTTGGTTTTATTGGGTAATACTGGTCAAAATAAAATTACAGAAATAGAACATACTCTACGATGGTCCTTTTTTAAAATCATGTCAGGCATTTGTGAATTTTGGTAGTTTTCATATGGCTATTTTGTTGTAAGCGAACGTTGATGTCATTGTAGCCATCTGTTAGCTTGCTATAGCGTTCCATTCACGTGAATTTGCTGTTTGTATAAACCGTTGGAAATTGACAGTTGATTTGCAATATTATATTTAATATTTATAGGCTAGCTAACCTTAGCTATCACAATTGTGCTAACTTTTGTGAATAGCTACCTAGCTAATGTTGTCATTAAAAAAATCTTACCGTGAAAAATCCCTGACCTGTTTACATTCTCGGACAGATGTTTGGGAAATCTGTTACACAATGATAATGATAATGATAATGGCGATGATAACTTTGGGACTAAACCGGCCAATTTTTAGTTAATAAAACTCAAAAGTAACGTTAAGCTAACTTAGATATCAAGTGAGCACAAGTGGCTTACACTAGGCCTACTAGTTCACTATTTTTCCTTCTTCTGTAAGGGGCTGCGCCACAGAAATGCACTTCAAGAAGGCATACTTCAGCTTATACTAAAATAAATAAACAATAATAATAATAAAAAATACTTAAGTTTATAGCCTACTTGCAGAAAAAAATAGGTCACTATTTTTAGGCTAACGTTAACAGTAGTCCTAGTAAGCCACTTATGCTCACTGGATATCTTAGTTAACGTACCTTTGAGTTTTATTAGCCAACAGTTGCCTGTTTAGTCCTCACGTGCCATAGCCTACGTGTAGCCTACAGTTTTTTAAATGCATGAATTAAATTTTTTAAAGGGTGTCCGCGTTGTCGGTTTTGAAAGCTCTGCGCTATGATGCAGCTTTGGCAAAACCCTGCAGCAACAGCATAGCATTTTTCTTTTCTTTCTTTTTTGTTTTCAAAGAGGGTAGGCTATTTCACGATATGATTTCTGATTTGTGGCGAAAGTGCCGCCGTGGTAAAAGACTTCCCTAACATCCGTCCGACAATGTAAACAAGAATCTAACGTTAGGGGATTTTCCATGGTAAGAAGAAATTGTATGACAACGTTAGCTAACACGTTAGTCACTACTATAACATTAACTTAGTTAAATGTCCAGCACCTCTGTGGTCTAATAGCGGGGATGGTAGGGGGAAAACAACGTTTTGATTCCAAAAATCCTAAGAGGGCCCAAGAACGGGTAAGGGCAATTCGACAAGTCTCATGTCGGTGCTGCTGCACGGTCAGACGCGCTGCTAATAATACTCTCGGCGTAGGCTCACTAGGCTGCTGGTCCCATTGTTAGAAAGAACGCTGAACTTCCGCATTGTGATGTCGTCATTGTCCAGTCCTTCTTTTTCTGGTCATAGGTATAGCCTAATTGCTGACTTGTGGCGAAAGTGCCGCCGTGGTGATAGATTTACCACATCTGTCCGAAATTGTAAACAGGTCGTCGTTTTTCATGGTAGAAGAAATTTTATGACAACGTTAGTAAGTGATGTGAATTTTTTTTTTTTTGCATTAGTTAGTACATGATTACCAAATTATAACGGTTCACTCTTTTTGCATAGTGAATGAACTTAGTAGTAAGCTAACGTTATTTGTTACGTTTTCCTCTGACGAGAGTCAAGGTGTGTCTGTGGACATTAGCCTGGAGTGAACATTACGGTGTAAATAGTGCTCTCATCTCGCTGTCAGCTGTGTCGTGAGAAGGCGCTGAGTCGGCTAGGCTACACGGCTGATGCTGGCCTCTCAAGAAGCACTGACTGTTTCAGGTGACGATAATATAATATTTAATGCAGTACTCCGATTGCCGGTTGGAGGCTAATAACGTACTGGTCGTCCCCCTCCATGGTGCACGGACAAGAGCCTACCAGCCACGGATATAAAAACGTAGATGCCGCATCAGCCGCTTTGTAACGTTGCAGCGATAGGCCTACTAATATTGAAAATGTCTGTAGGCTACGTTCTGTAAAAAGAAACAATCATGCATGGCTTTTTTGTGTGAAAGTATCCACATTCTGGAATGAGTTGTCCTACAAATAGCCTGGCCGCGGTCAGGTGGTCAGGATCCACGTAAATAAACGGTAGGCCTAGTGTATTTACAGATGCAGACTTCCTCCGATAAAATCGACTGTAACTCGCTTAATTCTCAACTAATTTTCGTGAAATTTGGCCTTTTATAAACGTGATAAATGTCTGCATAACACATGTTAACCTGAATTCCAAATTTCTCAGAACAGCTACGTATTTGTAAAACGCCCTTTATCTATTATGCATAAGTTGTCAAAATGTTGTCGGAGCTAATGGTGATTTTATTGTTTAAAGCTGCTAGAAAGCAGTAGATGGTGGTTCTTGATTATTATCTTGGTAGCTCTGATTATTATAACCATATTAGGCCATAGCTGCAAATCTTGGATGCAGTTTTCCAGGTGGAAGCAAAGTGGTGGAAGTCAGATCGCCGAGCTAACAAAGAGGCGTCGTATAGCATGGGTATCAGCTGTAAGACGTAAAAAATATTACAACATTTCCACATCCGTTGTGCTCACGGCATATAGCCTACATAATATGACAATGAGCATAGTGGATTCTAATGGAAAACCGCAAGTGTACCTAGAGTGCAATGTTGTGTAAAATGCAATAAACAATGTACAATGAATACAATTCTGAATGTCTTTATTTAGCAAAAAATAAATGACTTGCATGAAATGTACAAAATGGATAATATAATGTGTTTGAGGTAGTAGTACAATGAAGTTCACAGTGCAACTGGTAGTAGGCCTACCACAAGTGGCAGTGATTACATTCCAGTAATATATTCCATTCAAGTAATTTAAGTAAAACGATTGCACACATAAATCCCTGTGGGATAAGTTGAAAGCACAAGGTAAACAATAAGTAAAAGTAATAGAACCAAGAGCTGAAAACGCCCCAAAACTTGAACAATTAAGTGCTTCAATAGGCACACCATGTGGTCAGTCCTTCTTTAAGGCTTCACCGTTGGTTACAGTTCTGTTCCACTCTTGTTTGCATGTGTGACAAAACCAGGGGTCATTTGCAGCAGGTGCATGACTCCAACACAATCAAGGTGGTTACACCTTATCATAACATAACTTAAGGTGTCACCTTAACATAACAGCTAACGTTAACGTTACCGTTAATGTTTATAGTTTGCGTGTCTGCAAAAACGGCCGATAATACCCACAACGCAACGCTGGTGTGAAGTCGTGCCTGTATACACTAGGCTACCGTGTTTTTACACAGATCTTGACCGCCCTAATTTGGCGGCCGTGAAGATTTGAATAGGGCAACTGAGGTATCTATGTTAGTTTGTATATCTATGGTACCAGTCAGCTTCTGAGCCAATCACAATTCCATAAACACAATTCCTTCCGTTTCATATAGGCTAAGTGACTTCCGTTTCATGCAAGTGCTTTTCGTATCATAGCGCTGTCCATAAGTTCTTAATTCCAACTTGCAAAAACTAGGCCTGCCTTTAAAAGTCTTGATATCAAAATGTGGCCAAGTTACAACTAACAATATTGCCTATCGTAGCTCACACTAAATAAACTAGCTCTATTCAAAAGCAATGCTATCCAAACTTTCCTAAATTATTTAATGCAACTTGGCCCTGTGTTTCTTCATCTTTGCATGTGAAGAGATTGTGCCTCATGGAACAACATATGATTTCAATGAATGTTTTTGACAGTTGATGAATAATTACACTCCAGAAAGGATATGGTTGTACTTTGTTGGCAAGTTTACTTTAGAAAATGTACAGGTTTTAAAATGTTAACTGCTGCTACAGCATTCTTTACAATTCACAAACAGACATTTACTGTACAGCCTAAATAGCTAGTACAGCCTAAATAGTTTGCATCAGTAAAATATGGAAATACAGTTTTAAAATAGGGCTATTAGTATTCTATTAAATACATTTAACGTTAGGCTATTCAACACTGGATTGCCGGATGCGTAACTCCAACCTTCCATGTGTGGGCTACGAGCTAGCGAGCGAGCTAGTGAGTTCATAAGCACAGCAGTTAGGCTATTCAACACTGGATTGCCGGATGCGTAACTCCAACCTTCCATGTGTGGGCTACGAGCTAGCGAGCGAGCGAGTGAGTTTCTGCACAGCAGAGTTTTTTTTCCGGTAGTGTAGAACGTTACCTGCAGGAAATGTTTTGGTACCGGACAGCAAGGTTTAGTTTCGTTTTCTGTAGTGCAATGAATGTTGGCTATAATGCATGTTCATTCACTTCGTAGTAGCCTAGCTTGTTTCTACTTCCTGACGAGAAGCAGGAAGTAACGTTGGCGAACAAGCTTAATTGGACAACGCATATTTCCCAGGAATCTTAGCCAGAAAGTAAACATTGGATACTACTAAGCAAGAACATACCAGTGATTCTTCTTCTTCTTATTATTATTATTATTATAATAATCAAAAGTGTTTGCAGTAAGCTACATTATCAGCAGAGTAGCATAGACTAGAGCCACATTCGGAGGCTATCTATTTATAAGTGACTAACCATGAATCAGATATGTTTGGGGAATTGGCGGTTTATAAATCAGATCGCTTAAAGGTTGTATCAGCGATTTTGGGTCGAAACATAAATGATCACATTCATCTGATTTTTCCTCACGATCCGCTAGCTGCCCGCCCCATAAGCAGGCCGTCAAAAAAACGCGTCTCTGTAGGCAGCCTATGCTCCGAGATCGTACACAAAAACAAATGGTACTACCAACCACTCAAAACCAAAATAAACAGTATTCCAACCAAAATAAACAGTATTCCAACCAATCACCGACAAGGGGTGGGTGATACTAATACGCTAATACTCTTATCTCGCTGAAATCTTGACGGATTTACAAACGGTTTGGTTTCTTACAAACGTTATTAACGTGGTTATAATTCTGGATGCTTGAACACTATTTTTTAAAACATAACATAATTGGCTCTGAGCTGGAGCTGGCTCTGTTTGTTTGGGATTTCGCTTCAGAAGTGACGTCACCCAAAATCGCTGATACAACCTTTAAAGGCTTGCAGCTTAAAAGAGGCTATCCTCAATTCTTAATGTAGGCTATTATCGTAAATTCTTAATTTTCCTAGTAGTTAATTTCATGGTGACCTTGTGTTATGTGTGAAAAGGATAAAGTGAACAGAGCTGAAGTGAAGAAATTAATGAATAAAGAAATGTTGGCCGAGGCAAGGGGTCTCCACAGTCAGTCAGTCATGACCGCAAGAGCAGAGCGTAACACCCTCCCCAAACCAGACAAAAGCGAGCATCCGGTTTGGGGACGGTGTGATATAGTACAAGTGAAACATTGAACAGTTAATATTGTAAACCTCTTTTGCCTTTGAAATAAAAATACGTTAATGTGTCAATGTGAAAATAATAACAGTCTAAGAAATGAAAAGTACTTAACAGTTGCACATTGTTTTTGTGGAAAATACATGTGCCCTGCTGGGCTCAAACCCCCTATCCACTGTGTGAAAGACTGCAGTTTTAACCACTAGGCCACAGTAACTTTTTGGAAAGCATGAAGCCATTAGCTACATTAACATTAAAAAACATTAGTATGAAGTTTTTATTGGACGATAAGCTTGATGAGCAGGTATATGGACCATACCCTCAAATAATAATTCTCCCCATTGGATAACATCGCGACGGAGGCAGGCAGTTTGGCAGGAAAATGGGAAGAAGAAGAAGCGGAAGAGGAAGGAGAAAAACGGCAAAATAACCCAAGTTTGGGGCTTTATTGTGTGGATGTGTGAAGTTGTATCTGAATGCTGTGTGGTTACATGAGGTCAGAACATATAGAAGTTAATGTTTTTAAGGGCTGAGAGTCTATGGTCATTGTGGTTACTTCTGTAGGCAACCCTGAAAAGTGCCAAACTCTCGGTGCTGTATCGGTATGGGGCATGCCCCACCAAGCCATAACTTGGCGGATGGCATACCTGCCATCCCAATACTTTCTCTCACATACATACATTATACTCTCACATATATTATCACTCTCACATACATACATTCTCTTATGAGAATATATGTATGTGAAAGTGAGAATATATGTATGTGAAGGTGAGAACATATGTATCTGAGAGAGAGAATATATGTACGTATATTCTCACTCTCACATACATATATTCTTACTCTGACATACATACAGATCCTTTCCAAAAAATTAGAATATCATGGAAAAGTTGTTTTTCCAGTAAAAGGCACATCACAGCCCACTTGGAGTTTGCCAAAAGGCACCTAGAGGACTCTCAAACCATGAGAATCAAGATTCTCTGGTCTGATGAAACCAAAATTGAACTTTTTGGCCTGAATACCAAGCGTCACGTCTGGAGGAAACCAGGCACCGCTCATCACCTGGCTAATACCATCCCTACAGTGAAGCATGGCGGTGGCAGCATCATAATGTGGGGATGTTTTTCAGCAGCGGGAACGGGGCGACTAGTCCTGATAGAGGGAAAGATGAATGCAGCTAAGTACACCAAGATCCTTGAAGAAAACCTGCTCCAGAGCGCTCTGGACCTCAGACTGGGGTGAAGGTTTACCTTCCAACATGACAACGACCCGAAGCACACAGCCAAGAGAACAAAGGAGTGGCTTCGGAGAAAGTCTGTGCATGTCCTTGAGTGGCCCAGCCAAAGCACAGACCTGAATCCAATTGAACATCTGTGGAAAGAGCTGAAAATGGCTGTGTACCGACGCTCCCCATCCAACCTGACAGAGCTTGCAAGGATATGCCAAGAGGAATGGGCAAAAATGTCCAGAAACTAGTGTGCCAAGCTCGTAGCTTCTTTCCCAAGACGCCTTGAAGCTGTAATCGCTGCCAAAGGTGCACCAACCAAGTATTAGGCTAAGGGTGTGTAGAGATATGTAGCCCCTAAATAACCTATTTTTGTCAGTAAAATAAAATTGCATATTTTCTAAAAACCTGTTTTCACTTCATCATTATTGGCTATTGTGTGTAGATGTTTGAGGCAAAAAATGAACTCAATCTATTGTAGTATAAGTCTGTAACGTAATAAAACGTGGAGAAGGTGAAAGGAATGTTCAGACTTTCCGGCTTGACTGTATGTATGTGAGAGAGAATATATGTATGTGAGAGTGAGAATATATGTATGTGAGAGGTCCAAAATGAATTATGGCCTAAACGGCCCCTCATACTCTGCTGCCAGTTATGCAGTAGATATGGATGGATCACTTTAAGGGTTGTTTCTCCTGACAAATTTCCCTATTGAACTCTATGGAAAAATAAGTCAGGAGAAGAAACCCTTCAAGTTATCCATCCATATCTACTGTATTTCTGGCAACAGAGTGATGATTTAAGGCTTGTTTGATACATCAGACCCTTAATGACTTAGAGCCATTTAGCCAACCATGTGTTTTCATACTGTTCCAGTGTAATTTACAGCTAAATCTAGTCCCACCCCCCAATTCCCATAGAGATCTATTCAAATGCAGAGACATTATAATATCGCTTGTGAGAGTACCAGAAATCTCAAGAGTATTTTGATGTTGTTGGGTCACAGACATCAGGAAGTCATGGCATGCAAAGGATATGTGACCAAATATTAAAAATTTAAAGGCACAGTCAACTTATCCATCTATCCATCCATCTTCAACCGCTTATCCAAAGTCGGGTCGCGGAGGTAGCAGTTCCAGCAGAGGGCCCCAAACTTCCCTTTCCCTGGCCACATTGACCAGCTCTGACTGGGGGATCCCAAGGCGTTCCCAGGCCAGCATGGAGATATAGTCCCTTCACCTGGTCCTTGGTCTGCCCCGTAGCCTCCTCCCAGCTGGACGTGCCTGGAACACCTCCCTAGGGAGGCGACCAGGTGGCATCCTTACAAGATGCCCGAACCACCTCAACTGGCTCCTTTCTACGCAAAGGAGCAGCGGCTCTACTCCGAGTCCCTCACGGATGACTGAGCTTCTCACCTTATCCCTAAGGGAGATGCCAGCCACACTCCGGAGAAAACCCATTTCGGCCGCTTGTATCCGCGATCTCGTTCTTTCGGTCATGACCCACCCTTCATGACCATAGGTGAGAGTAGGAACGAAGATTGACCGGTAGATCGAGATCTTTGCCTTCTGGCTCAGCTCTCTCTTCATCACAACGGTGCGGTAAAGCGAGCGCAATACCACTCCTGCTGCTCCGATTCTCCGGCTCATCTCACGCTCCATCGTCCCCTCACTCGAGAACAAGACCCCGAGATACTTGAACTCCTTCACTTGGGGTAAAGACTCATTCCCTACTTGGAGTAGACAGTCAACTTAGTGTATGTAAACTTCTGACCCACTGGAATTGTGATATAGCGAATTAAAAGTGAAATAATAATAATGTTGAGGTCACTCCACTGGCTGCCAGTTGCAGCCAGGATCAGGTTCAAAGTTCTGACCCTGGCCTACACTGCAGCCAATAGGACAGGCCCCACCTACCTGCAGGACTTAATCCAGAACTATGTTCCTGCTCGACCACTTCACTCTACTACAGCAGGGCGACTCGCACTTCCCCCCCTCCGTGTCAACGGCTCTCGCTCGTCCCGACTGCGGATCTTTTCCACCCTAGCTCCTCAGTGGTGGAATGAACTACCCATTCCCCTATGTTCTAGTCCAACTCTGCCTGCGTTCCGTCGTAGCCTGAAGACACACCTCTTCAGACTCCACCTTGACTGATATACTAATCTAGGACCTCTCATGTTACTTGTTCCCTGTGTTTTCTTGTCTGTTTGTTATAGTTTATAATAGTATTTAGAATAGAATTGTAGCATAGCTGATTTGCCCACAGCTTACTGTGAACTACATTCAAATGTTCATTACTAGGGATAGCTGCTCCATTATGGGAAGGATGTGCTTTGTCTTATCTGTTCTGTAGTTACTTCGATGACGTTTCTGTATGCACTTATTGTACGTCGCTTTGGATAAAAGCGTCTGCTAAATGACTGTAATGTAATGAAATGAGAGAATTATTAAATATAAGTCAGGAAAGGGATATTATAAAACTCATTGATGGTAGGCTACTGTCCGTGATTCAAACATTTACCAGACAATTGTGGAACGACTGAAAGCTAGGGGAGTAATTTTCTCCCATTACTGAGACAACTAGGCTATTGCTATGCTACTTTCTTATTTTGCTCACTTGATTGTGTTCAATTTCTTTATATTCTTGGTCACTAGCGCAGAAACGTATTGGTACAAATTGACGGGGACACGTTATTCCCACCCTGATGTTGGTTTAGATGGTTAGACATGTTTTTTTTATTTTTATTTTTAAACAACGGAATAAATTAAACGTCAAAAATTTCCATCTAGAACCATGTAAAAATTAAAAAAAGAGCAAATCCGGGTAAAAGACGATAAAAGAACGTAATTGTAAATTGGTCATCATTTCATTTTTCACGACTCAAATCCAGAATTCTTTACCGGTGTAGCAGAGTAAAGATAAAAATAAAAACTGGTCGACTTCAGTCGTCCTCAGCACTTTAGACTGACTATGTTCGTCGACTAAAGTCGCCCGCGGCACTGAATGAGTTAAAGGGATATTTCACCTTCGTGTGACAGAAGTAATTTTGTGGAGCCTACCCCATTATATTTGCATAGTGTTAATACTGTATTGTTTTAAAGCACAAACTAACTACGGTGGATAATATATCAATAAAAGAGAACATGAGGGTGAAAAGGTACGTGTTTGTTACGTCAGTACAAAGGTCTAGTTCTTAACCATTATCCCTCCCATCTTTCTTGCCTGCGAAAGGTTTCCACGCCCCCACCATGTCCTGGCCAGTGGCAGGGACCCTGATGATCGAACCCACCGAGTCGGAGGACAAGGCTGAGCTGGACCGCTTCTGCGATGCTCTGGTCAGCATTCGGCAGGAGATTGCCGACATAGAGGAGGGAAGGATGGACTCGCGCATCAACCTGCTGAAGGTGAGGGTGGGACCAAGAGAACTGTACAGTTATAGCCTCAATGTATAAAAAACAGTACTAAAATAGTACTAATATGCGTACTAGTACTAATATTTATGTTAACGCCTTTTGCGCAGATGCCAAATTTGGTCAATTCACTAAGAGGAAGAGAGAGGCTGTGTCTGTCAGAGCCCTATCTAGCTGCCTACTGTGTACTAGCATACTGTATAGCTAGCTACTGCTCACTGTTTTGTCGTGCACATAACAGCTTTTTAAAAAAAAGTATACTCCACTGGCATAGGTTACTGTTGACAATAGAGGCCTGTCACATAGAACCAGCACCGTAGTTACCAACGCTTAACGTTACTACTCCATGAAATGAATCAATCTTGAAACGATATCTAACGTTAGCTAACTCTACTATGATTGCTGTCCTACAATGCCAAACTTCTGCGCTGCGTATTGATGTGTGAATAAAGCTGGGAAAGGGGGGGGAAATTTCCTTTTACAGGATAATTTGAGTACCCACCATAGTACGAACTAAATTTTATGAACGAAAGAAGAGACTGGTGGTTGAAAGCACTGAAAGGAGTGAGCTGAATTTAGACAGCAACCAGTACAGCATAGGCTCGGATCATTTATGGTAAATGATGTTTTATGAACAAATTATAAAGTTAGAAGCTAATATATACATAACTAGCTGGCCTAATGTATGTTTATGTGCATTATCTTAACTCTATAGGCTTTGGCCCCCTAGTGGTGGGACGTATCCGTCTACATTTTTTATAGTGTTCATATTTCTCTTGAATTCTAAATTAAAACGTTAATAAAACACGGAACTTTCGATGCAAATTTGTTAAAAACAGTCACAGCCTGCGAACACATTCGTTTATATGCTTATCAGCTCTCAGGTTACACTACAGAGCCATAAAGCAGCAGGGTGCTAATAGCCCAACCCACTTTTTTTATTTGTTTACAGCCTTCACCTCGCCGCAGTCACAGGCAATAAAATGCGTATCACAAAAGCTCTTGGTACCATTTCAACACGCTAAAAAATCAAGATCCGATTCAGGAACAATTGTATATTATTGAAAAGTTGTATAAATAAACATTAGGTGTTTTTTTCCCGTGCTCACTTCAGTATGCATACAACCGATATACTTCCGGTTTTGTATAAATACATTTTATTTTCTACAAATTCTCTTGATAAACATGTTTAAGCAACCAAATACGATACCTGGTTATGCAGTTATAACCCTTTTCTGAAGAATCCTCAACGTTTTTTCGTAACCCATTTATCCATTATCCAGGAAAGTCTCAATTTCCACAGTGCGTACCCTTCGCTTTTGCGTTTGTACTACGTTACTACCGTTGCGTAAAAGCATTACTAGACTGCTACAGGAATGATCTAACGTAAATCACGTAGATTATCTTCTACGAGGGTTCCTGCCCTTTCAAACGAAGTAAAATATGTCATATTCAAGCGACTGTGAACGGCGCTGTATCCACGCGTAAAGACAGCCCATAGGGCAATCGGCTGTGCGCTCCTGACTTGTTTACAGCATCACATGACGCCTGTGGCCATTTTGACTGAGTTTATCATGAAGGGGATGGGCTGGATTGCTGTTACAATTACGTTTGCAGTCTATCCCGATGTATTTAGCAATGTGTAGCTTTTTTTGTGAGCTGAAAAAACGTCACAGACCAGTCTTTCTCTGTACGCAGACACGGGCAGCTGTATGATGCAATTGCGCTGGTGATGTCTTTGCTGCTTCAAAGTTTACGATTATTTTATACATTTATACGCGAACGTGGCAATCAACGGTGGAAAGAAGAGCGCTTATTTCACGGTTGCTCTGGTTTTGGAGGTGAAGAAGTGTCCCAGAGGCGAAGAAGTCTGTGTTCTGGCAGAGCAATGACTCTGGCATGGACCCGTGCCTGGACATGTAAGTGTTTTTAAAAATATATAATACAAATGATTATTATTATTATTATTCTTGTTATTATCATCATCATAATCATCAACAGTATGGAGCGCTATTATCTAGAGTATTTTTAGTTTGGTGATAAATGGATTCTCGCAGGAGTTCGCTAGTTTCTATGGTGTCACAGGCTGCTAAGTAGCGCCTGCTGTTTGTTTGTTTTCTAGCGTTAATTCGCAGTTTCTTTGTGCAGCAACCAACACAGGGCTAGTTGTTGAATTTACGCATGAAACGAGTTCTCATTCTCAGTACTTTATTTCACGGTTCAGTCAAGACATTACAGTATTATAATAATGTAATTTAGTTCGTGCAAGCTGACAAACGAATTCATAAATCCTAGTTAGCTACGATTGCTAATTATGTTGGAGCTAATATCAGACGTACTGTGGATGTAAGATTTTTTAATGTATATACGTATATATTATATATGTATATGTGTGTGTGTGTGTGTGTGTATATATATATATATATCTATATATATATATATATTTTTTTTTATAAAATAAAAATTTTTTTCCACTTAATTGTAATACTTGCCATATGTCTTTTTGAGATAATTTCTGTTCTCATTTTTTAGTGATTCTACTTAGTAATGTACTTGAATCTGTCTTTTTCAGGGAGGACAGTGAAGACACCCCTCCCCCACCTAACACCTCTGTCGTAGGAGGTGGTAACAGACAGGTTTGCCAAATAGTGATGTATAATTCATTACTTTTGCTGTAAAAAGTCAAGTTGAAGGCTTGTTATAGATAAACCTGTTATTCTGCTGGCTTATGGGGCTCTGGTAAATCTAACTTTGAAGTACAGTGCCATTTTAAATGTAAAGCAGATTGGTTGGATAACATTAGGGTAAGTAATCCTTTTCGGAGAGGTATTTGGGCACTTTTGGGCACGCTTTGTAAGAGAATACCCTCATACACATAAACACAAAACATGTGTAGGTTAATTTTCTTCACATTCTGTATTACAAAAAATGTTTTAAAAGAAAAATAAAGTTTTCTGATGATTGACATGCCTAGACAGAAAGATATGCACATGTTTTATATTTGGCGACGTTTGGAAACGTTTTGGGACACCAGGGCCCCGTTTTGGTAAAAATACCAATGCATAAGGAAAGCCTGTAGATATCTTTACCAAATTCTATACCCAAGTGGACAACATATCAGTGCACTAGTGTAAGGAAGTCTGGCTTGCTCCAGTACTTTTAAGTTGAAATATTCAGTGCTAAACTGTAAAAACACAAGGCGTTTTGTACTTTTTTTTGTTTTTTTATGTTTATTATGTATAAACTGTATGTGACCATTTTTACATAAATTTATTCTGAGGCAAATTTCTGAATGGTACAAGCCTCTTCTTTCATTGAAACTTTCAACCATGGATGTGCAGTGAATAGTTTTTGAGATATTGGCACTTAATTGACACTAGTAAAAACTAGGCGAAAATTGTATAAAATAGGCCAAAGTAAATAGGGTTAATGTTAGGAAGTTAAAAGTGAATTAGTTGCTAGGTTTAGCTAACGTTAGGTAGCTAGATCATTTGAACCACTGCTACGCCTGCAAAACATTAATGTTAACCAAATGCAATAAGTTAAGCATATTGCGAACATCAAAACTGTTAATTTGAAGTAGTATTACATTGCTAGGGGTGCTACGTTGTACAATATCTCAAAAATACATAGGATACCGACTGTAAACATTACCTGTGCTGGCTAGGCAGGGTGCGAGCGATATGAGAGAATCCAGAAGAGGGCGAAAAGAAAATGTAACGTAACGATATTAAGCACCAAATTGAAAGTAACGTTAAATGTACTTTGTGTTGAACTGATTCGCCTTTTATCCATCAAGCTAAAATATGTTTTATTGCTAAAGTACTGTAGCTTACCGTTAATACTTTAACATGTAACGTATAACTTTGTTGCACTATGAACTGCACAATCACTTTACTTACCAAGGTGGTATACTACGAAGCAGGATTACTGAGTTTGTAGGCTACTAGCTGGATAACTGAATAAAACCCAGAACAGCTCCTTTTACTTCAGTCCACATGTTCCAGATTTGGGAGGGTTCTGGGTTTTACTCAGTAATCCTGCTTTGTAGAATACCCCCCAAGCCTCCTTATAATATTTGTTTATGTTGGTATTATTATTTCGTGATGTTGTGTACTGTATTTGTGTACATGTTTTATGTTGCTGAGCTACCTGTAAGCATTGCACAAAGCAAATTCCCATGATGGCAATAAAGGAAAATCAAGCAATCTCCTGATTAAATGTGATATAAGTTTGGTTTGCATAACGTTAGGAACCGGCATTTGGTCCTCCAACATGGCGGTTGGTGTAAACAGGTGGGCGTGTCTGACCAAATTGTGACGTAGGTGACAGGCCTCTATTGCGCTGATTCAGACATAGCCAGAGAGGCGGTGAACCTGTTGTTGCAACTGTAAACAGTATTAGCTTGTTCTTAGCTAAGTTACCAATTATTCCCAGTACAATGGCTTCCAACGGTTTTGTGGACCATGCACTGGATGACACCTTCCGGGAAATTTTGCTTAAATTGGAGGTGAAAGGCTACCATTTTGAGCCCAAATACCCGGCTGAGGATATTAGCTGAAGGCGTGTGTCAGCAGCTGAACCGGGAGGGCCTCGAGTAAACGATGGCTGGTGGTGACCAGGGAGGAGAAATGAGCAACCACTAAAGATCTATGATGCAAAATATAGGCAGTGTACCCTGTTGTCCCCCTGTTGGCAGTGTCTCCAAATCCATTCACTCACTTTTTAAAAAAACTGACTTTTGCATGATTTCTAAGCGTATCTTTTCATACATATAGAGGGATAGATATATGGGTCCAAAACCCTTTTTTTTTCTTTTTTTTTTCTTCTTTTCTTTAAATGTTCCCATTCATAATGACCAAGAAAATTTTACATTCATCTAGCGCATATCAGTGCACATTAAATTGGAATGAGTATTTTCCATGCCTTAAGTGACAAGTATAGCCCAGGAAGATACTAATACGCCATAGCCTATATTATGTAAGATAACATTACAATAAAATAATATTCCACCATCAGGAAAATGCTGCCAAATGTTCTAGCTTCAAAGAAAATCAGTACATCAAACATAAAACATGACTGGGCCACCAATGAACGCTTACACTACAGTATGTGAAATGCACTCAAAATGTGAAAATGACAATATCAAACAAGACAGTGGTCAAGTGGGTAAACTAACATACATACAGTCGGGTGACAAATTAAAGGAAAAACCAACATAAAGTGTCTTGGTAAGGTGTTGGGCCACCACAAGCTGCCAGAACAGCTTCAATGTGCCTTGGCATAGATTCTACCTCTAGTCTAACATAGATTCTAGTCCCTGGAACTATGCTGGATGGATGGAACATCATTCTTCCAAAAGATATTCCATCATTTGGTGATTTGATGATGGTGGTGGAGAGTAGGGTTGCAAATTCTAAGGAATTTCCTTGATCGATAGTCGTCAACGTTAATGAACAATCAATCGATCAATCGATAACAAAACAGCTAAAAATAGCTTATGACATAAAATACAAAATGCATGTTTTTTTCCTCAATCAAAGCTTTATTGAAACATTTGAGAAATACGCCTGTTTCATAGCATAACACAAATATAATTATGAACGCTGTTTTGTTTAAGTATGATATTTAAATAAGGCTCGTGAAATTGCGCTCACTCTTCCGAGGCGAATCAGTGACTAACACGTACGTCTATGACATATACAAAAATAAGATGAGCCTTAATTAAAAACTTAAATTTGCAAAATGATTATGAAATAGATAACGTTTTTGAAAACAGCGCTATAATAGGTTCCCTCTTGAAATGAGAAAGCTACGACAAACTACGACAGCTCAGGCCTCAGTTAAAACTTAAACTGCATAAGTGCAGTAAATACCTAGGCCTGCTGATTTTTATTTAAGAATATAAGCATGTTTACGTTATCAGGGGTCAGTCTTGTGCGTAGTCGGTTTACAGCGAGACCAGCTGCTGAAAATACGTGTTCCGATGTCCCAGGCACGCATAAGTAGCGTGCTTCATGGTCGAGTGAGTCTTCTTCTTTGTAAAGTTAATAACATGTTTCCTAATTGCAGTGCGCGCACCCCCTTGTGTTTAACTTAATGATTGCATTTCACCAACAGCTCCCATTGACACAATTAAGATGAGACCGCAAATAGTTCAATTTGATCGTTAAATTTGAAACGGTCGATCGATCAAATTATTAACGGCAATTAATCGATCAACGATTAATCGTTAACACCCCTAGTGGAGAGTGCTGTCTAATACATTGGTCCAAAATCTCCCATAGGTGTTCAATTGGGCTGAGATCTTGTGACTGCGAAGGCCATAGCATATGATTCACATCATTTCTATACGCAAACCATTCAGTGACCCCCTTGTGCCCTGTGGATGGGGGCATCGTCATCCTGGAAGAGACCACTCCCATCAGGATAGAAATGTTTCATCAGAGGGTAAAGGACAAGGTGATCACTCAGAATAATTTTGTATTGATTTGCAATGACCCTTCCCTCTAAGGGGACAAGTGGACCCAAACCATGCCAGGAAAATGCCCCCCACAGCATAACAGAGCCACCGGACCTCACTGTAGGGGTTTTTCCTTTAATTTGTCACCCGTTTGTATGTAGCCAGCCAGACCAATCGCATATTACAAGCAGTATTACTTACATATCAAGGAGGAAAAACTCCCGTCATGTTCGTAGACATAATCTCCGATAGAATCAGTACTTCTTCTGACCCACTTCCAAAATCCATGTAAACATGGCGGGGGGTGTTTATCAATACCAAGAACGCACAAATACAGACTTTTGTTCTTGTGACGCACGTAGTTGTCAAGTGTCCCTGCAAGAAGGCACTTGCGAAAACATGTTGTCGTGAATAGGGTGTAGGGACCAACAGCCAGCTGACAGTTGTTACACAAACAGTGACTGCCACTTTAAGAACATGGAAGCGCGTCTGATGATGTCATCTGCGTGCGCGGCGTTTAAAATCCTCATCACATTGAACCGGTGTGAAGGTTCCCTTCCCCCACCAAGTTAATAAAACTGAGTGACAACCATCGCTCAGGCTTCTACTCCTTTTGCCCTCTCATCCAGCGGACTTGGGCACTTTTACCTGGGACTTACACAAGTTCCCACACCTCCTGAATTCCCACAATTCTGTGGAGTTTTCCTAATTCTGGGGTTCACAGAACGCCTAGGATTGCTGCTATTGCTGAGGAGACTTCTGTGAAAACAGAGAACGTGGCTCTCCAAGCGGCCGCTGTCTTAGCTCGCTTGCGATGACTAAGTTTACTTCATTCAAACTAGCATGCGTCCAGAACTGCACTAGCTGACCACAACAAACTTTCCAAACAGCGAGAGGGACACCCCCAGACGACTGGAGGAGACGAGCTGCCATCGCCACCCACACTGCAAAAAGGACACCGGCTCGGGCCACTTGAAAACTAGCAAAGAAGCGAGGATGCTCAAAGATCCCGGAAATGTAGCCTACTTGATTCCCCCCAAATATCGAGGATGAATCGGATGCAAACTCGCCAAACAAGAATGTGGACTTGGATATCCCATTAATCATTGTGCAAAGCGATTCCAGACCACACGGGAGAAGCTTAGTATGAAGTATGTAAAATGCAAATAAAAGCGGAAAGCAGTGATTTGTAAATTCTCTTTTATATATATTTAATTGAAAACAGTACAAAGAAAATATATTTAATGTTTTACCTTGTCAACTTTATTAATTTTTGTAAATATACGCTAATTCCGAATTTTATGCCTGCAACACATTCCAAAAAAGTTGGGACGGGCAAAAAAAATAAAAAGACTGGGAAGGTTGTGGAATGTTCAAAAAACACCTGGTTGGAACATTCCACAGGCAAACAGGTGATGCTATCATGATTGGGTATAAAAAGAGCATCCACGAAGGCTTGGGCATTTACGAGCAAGGATGGGTCAAGGTTTGCCACGTTGCAAAAACCTGCGTGAGCGAATAGTCCAAGTTTAAGAACAACGTTTCTCAACGCACAATTGCAAGGAATTTAGGGATTTCACCATCTACAGTCCATAATATTATTAAAAGATTCTGGAGAAATCTCCATGCGTAAAGGGCAAGGTCGATAATATTGAATGCCCGTGACCTTCGATCCCTCAGAGGGCACTGCATTAAAAACCGACATGCTTCTGTAATGAATATAACCAACGGAAAACCGTTGTCAGTAAATACAGTTCATTGCTGCATCTACAAATGCAAGTTAAGACTCTACTACGCAAAGCGTAAGCCATATGTCAACAACGTCCAGAAACGCCGCCGACTTCTCTGGGCTTGAGCTCATCTGAGATGGACTGACGCAAAGTGGAAACGTGTGCTGTTATTAGTTATTCTATTCTAAAGGCTGCTGCCTGGTTTGTAGCTATTTTTCTACGGTCTATAGTTTGTAGTGGTAGCAAAACCACAGTCCAAACGTCACAAGCACACGTTGCATCTCTAATAGGCTGCATAGAGCAGCGTTCTCTGAAGCAGCGGTGGACAAACTTGGCTCTCTATTGGGTTGTGGAATCCTGTAGGCTACAGCAACATTCCAATGCAATCAGGCCTAAACAAAGTGCTAGTAGCCAATGTTAATGTTATTCTGTATTTGTAAAAATAAATGCTAAAAAATAAATTTGACTGTTTTCACATTTGACTGTTTCATATGATCATGTAAATTTCTACTTTATTTAATCTTGTTTTGGCATGATTCCTACTGCACCGATTCGCCAAAAAGCCGATAACAGTTGCGTAACTAGCTGACCACAACAAACTTTCCAAACAGCGAGAGGGACACCCCCAGACGACTTCTTTGTTACATTTATGTAGGAATTCTGTCCTTTGTAAAGTAAAACTCGGAGTTCCAAAATTTAGGTCAATAGCAATTTAATTATAATGCAAAATAGTCTTCATTACAGTATACAAGATACCGGATAATCGTAAGGCAGTTCAATCACACAATAGTGTTGTGTGTGGTACAAGCTTTATACCCCAAACCTGAAATAAAATGCTGACATAGAATGCAGGTTCCTGTCCCTGATTGGGTGACAGGCAAACAAATGGACATTGTATGTGGTGTGGGAGGGAACCAAATGGTTATTGTCACCTAGGTAAGCTGGCTAACTCTCGTCTCACACCGGTGTGGGAGGAAACCAAATGGTTATTGTCACCTAGGTAAGCTGGCTAACTCCCGTCTCACACCCTAGCGGTGCCGTCGTCACCAGGCTTTGTTTCTAACCCCCCTTGATCATTGAGTAAGGCTGATTGTGTTAGGTGACCATCCAAGAACATTGAAGCAGGAAATGTATTTTTCCCTACACAAAGCTAGCTAAGTATATTACGTTTATTGCTCTTACAACATAAGATAGTTAACTGCTTTAGCTAATCATCGCAATCCAGTCTTTTTGTGCTTTTGACATAAAAAAATCTCTATTAAAATATTATAAGTGTGTTTCAAGTTTTCCACTGGGAAATGGATAAGTAGGATACATCCAGCAAAAGAGACGCACTGACAATGGGTGTAACATTAATAACACGTTTTGTTTTATCCTACGGTTTTCTGACTTGCAGCTTTGAGCACTTTCCCCCTATTATGCTTCATTGATAAAGTCTTAAATTCTGTTCATTTCAATATGCTATTTGTGATGAAGTGCCTGCTAATTTCTGTAACTGTCCCTTCATTTAGCTTTTAGGTATGAAATACATGGCTACTGTCAGTGGTTGAACAATGAGTTGTTAATTAAATGTTATGAACGAAAAGATCGCAAAAAATATGGATTGATATCCTTGGACCATCGCTAAAAAACTTTGCACCCCTGCTCTGAAGGACAGAACGCTGCTGCAGTTGAGATGCAATGCGTGCTTTTGACGTTCGTTTACGCTACCACTACAATGAGGTTGCAGCAGCCTTTCCTGACAGTCTCCCCGTGCCCGGTGTAGGGCCTATTGTATGTCTTTTTAAGGCTCTTTTACTTAAAATATGAAATTGAGCAAAACGTCTGTCGTCCGCTGCTCTCCAGCTAGCCAATACATTTAGATTACTTTCTATACACACAAAATCTACCTAGTGCATACTGCAAGTAGGCTACGTGTAACCTACCTCAAGGGCAGGCTTGGCAAACTCGATGCAACCAAGTTAGCAACAAGTTAACTGGGCTGCAATGCAGCCCAGATTACTTTCTATACACACAAAATCTACCTAGTGCATACTGCAAGTAGGCTACGTGTAACCTACCTCAAGGGCAGGCTTGGCGAACTCGATGCAACCAAGTTAGCAACAAGTTAACTGGGCTGCAATGCATAACTTTTTTTAGTTATACAAATGTTTAAAAGGAGCTAAAATCCAGCTATTGTAAGACATATTTCTCGCCTCATTTTCATTCTTAGAAAGATTGTAGTCACATTTATTGATGAAATGAGAACTAAAAATGTACAGTTGTAAGCCTGTCCCTATGGTGCCGTCTGCCATCACGCAATGAATGAAGGGATATCCAAGTCAGTTCTCGTCAATGTTGCCAGATGCCTGAAATAATTCCTCTCCCCAAAAAAATCAGAAAACCTCCCATCTTCAATTGACTCCCATACAATTTTCACACCATTTATCTCCCATTCCTCCTTTTAAAATCCCCCATCCTCCTATACATTTGTACTGGAAAACTATTATTTAAAAAGATTCAATAATAAATCCCCCAATCTAGCAACTGTGTGTTGAGAGAGGGTGCATCCGATGCGTTCTTGGAACAGAACTTGAGCCATTAAATATTACGTCACACAAGTCTGCAAGTACGGACTTTGAGAAACACCCAGGGCTAGCCATGCTGACGAGTTGGCCAAATTAGTAATATCTTGTGATTAAAGCAGGAAAAAACAATTACGCCTCGGCGAGCAAATGCATTTTCAGTAGCTGTTTGCGTAACACTAAACTGATAAAAACTAAAAATGCTGTTATGCTGGGCTGTAGTTTATTGTTCAAAGCATCCAATAAGAAATCACAAATGCTGTTTAGGAGGATATACTGTCCTCTATCGTATAAAACCGTTGTCAATCAAACCGGAATGATGTGAAATACTTCACAGCTGCAGGTACAGCATACGGGGTTCTGCATGTAGACGTTTCAGATAGTGTAACACCGTTATAAAGTGGTGAATTTTGAAAGGAACATCTCTATGCGTAAAACCAATGGTAGGATTGTGAATTTATTTTATATTTAGTAGGAGATATTGATAGTACAATGGCATGGTATAATTACACAAGAATTTCACTATTTTGCATTTGAGTGAGCAGGGCTTTTCACTGCTGTTTTGGCATACCATTGGGCTATTGTCGGGTTTATCTTGTTGCTATGACCGAATACACATTTTTGGTGGAGATTTTTATGATCTCACAGCTAGACAGTATTGTCCACTGTGTCACGCATGGGTAGGGACAGTTGCAGGTGAGACTGTGTGGGGGGTTGCTTGTTAAATAAACTAGCTATGCAACAACAGTGGCATTTAGAAACTGTATTCAGTATTGTTGTCACAAATCGCATACTGATAGTTTGTTGCTTCCACTCATAGTTTGGTTGCAGGAGCAATGGATGTCTCAGTTCAGCAATCTCACGATGCCAGCGTCTTGGCCACTAGGGTGTCTGCATGAAGGGGTTAAAGGAATGTTGAGTCTGCCTGTGTTACAATATGTATTTGTGCCGTAGATGTCCCCTCACTCCTTGGCATGCATCTCTGCTTCCACTTGGGACCGGCCGTACTCTCGAGAGTCTGCTGCATTCCCACTGGTGAGTTTCTTATCCCAAAATCTTTATGAAGCTTTAAACAATATTCTGGCAGTCATATTTCACCAAGGAACTTAGCTATGCTTGTAAATTTCTCTATTCATTTTGGTTACGTATGAGCGGGTTGACACAATCCTATTCTCTTTAATCATCCCCAGCGACAAATCAATCATTGCAATCTGTCTTTCTATGTTCCAGTTTATGCAAACTTATTATTCTGGCCTTTGGAAAGATTGATACTTATTATTGTTATTTTTTTATTCTCAGCCTTTTGTAAAACCAGAAACCAAGTTTTGGCCCAGTATCTCAAGGATTGATGACATTTATGGCGACCAGCACCTGGTGTGCACCTGTCCACCCATGGAAGTCTATGAGTCCCCCTTTGAAGAAAAGAGAGCCTCATCATGACGGCCTATATATCTGAAGCCCACTCATGATCTTTCCTCACAAAACAGAACATCAGAATGATAGGACCTACTTTTACTTCTGTCACGTTTTAATTGTGGTACGCATTTGGTGCCTCATATTTCTTACACCCTGTAAAGACACACATAGTTGCCTTGAAACTACACTTCATTTTTGGTCCCTGTACTAAAAACTAATCTGTTAAAACTTAGTACTGTATTTGCGTACTACTTGCGTGTTTATATTTGTTTTTTTGTGAGAAAATGGTAGAGAATATTGTCTGAAATGTGTGTCGGTCACAATTGTGGTTCAATCACAAAAATGCTTTTAGAAAGAATTTAATATTGGGGGGCTTATGCTTAACAATTTTCTAATGACCCTTTTAAATTATTGTTAATCAACCTGCTGTAGAAATTGAATAAATGTTCTAGAATAAATGATGAAATTTATTCTAAATGAATTTATAAATGATTTATAATTTTCTATTTGGCACAATACATAAACATGTCTCAGTTTGTCTGCCACAATTTATTTGATGGCTTAAATTGTATTAGGTTTCCACACTAGCTCATGCAATGTTTGGGTGGGGTCAGGGGGGTATATTAATTAAAATGTAATCAGCAACATTGGATTAACACACAAAGATTGGTTTCTGGGGCACGGAGGTGGGAGTGGACATGGACTTTTTTGCTTTTGCTATGAAGTTACACGGTAAGATGCATTTATACTGGATGTTTTAGCAGTTGTGAATTTTGTGAATCAGTATCTGAACTTTTTAAGCCTGCGCTGACAACTGCCCTTTCGCCCATGTAGCCTATTGTCACTGAGGTGGCTGTGGTAGCGTCAGTTCAAGTTGTATTCTTTTATTACAGAAACAACCTGTAAACACCCCAGGCATTGTCGATTATGGCATTGTCGCCATTAGATTCTATGAAGAGATAATCGCTTTCCCACTTGCTCTGGAAAACTTGGTTGATCTGAATTTAATTAATTTATTTGTATGTCGGACAGTGCAGCGCGGGCCGGATAAACCATCGGGTTGGGCCGCGAGTTGCCCATCCCTGCTGTACGGTGTCTACTCCATTTGGTCGTCACACCAAAAATGTTCCATGTGTCATACAAAGCAAGACATCCTATCTTTACTGCAAACTGATGCTGGCAGGGAGCAATTGAAAAAGATGCAGACGGTTAAAAAAAAAAAGATTAGTGGACACAATGGGCCTCATTCAGTGTTGGGGAAGCTACTTTGAAATGGTAGCTTGCCAAGCTACAAGATACTCATGATTTAAAGTAGCTAAGCTACAGCAAAGCTACCCTTTTGGTGAAAGGTACCCTTTCTCTTGTAGGTACTTTATAGCACAAAAATTTTAATTTAACAATAGTAGTTTAAAAAAAAATAATTAAAAAAAATTGCCTTTTCTTTTTTTAATTTGTAAACCATTCTCTTCCCACCTTAATGAACAGTGAAGTAGGTAAAGTTTACCTACTGCACTCACCCGCTTTGATTAGGCTACTTAAATAGCCTATTGGCTATAAGTGCGTAGACCTTATTATATCAGATCAAAAACGTCTACGAAGTAAAAAAAGCCAAGTTACTCACACATAGCCTACATAGCGCTGTCTATAAGTTCTTAATTCCAACTTGCAAAAACTAGGCCTGCCTTTAAAAGTCTTGATATCAAAATGTGGCCAAGTTACAACTAACAATATCGCCTATCGTGTCACACTAAATAAACTAGCTCTATTCCAAAGCAATGCTATCCAAACTTTCCTAAATTATTTAATGCAACCTGGCCCTGTGTTTCTTCATCTTTGAATGTGAAGAGAATGTGCCTCATGGAACAACATATGATTTCAATGAATGTTTTTAACAGTTGATGAATAATTACACTCCAGAAAGGATATGGTTGTGCTTTGTTGGCAAGTTTACTTTAGAAAATGTACAGGTTTTAAAATGTTAACTGCTGCTACAGCATTCTTTACAATTCACAAACAGACATTTATATGAAGAAACATCATGTACAATAGAGAAAGGGGTGATGAATAAATAAATGCAGATAAAAATGAATAATATTTTTACCTAGAAAATAGCGTACATAAAGCATTTTAACAAACGTATCCAGACATGTTTGTGGGTCAGATGGTGGCAAATAAGTAATAGTACCAATTTTCTTAACATAATAATATTTATGATATTTGCAAAGAGAATTTTGTGAACACAAGGATATCTATGTTCTGTAGGACCACACAGGTTTTGATAGAAATCCAAATAAATAAATCAATAAATACATAATAATAATAATTATAATAATAATACATTTTATTCATTCTGTGCTTTTCATAGACCCAAAGCAGTGGATGCAGACAATTGTTCAAACATGCCCTATAGTGTAGTAATTTTTCTGTTTAATTTCTAAGTGCAACACATCTGAATGAGAGTATTTCCACTATAAATTATTTTCATTTTGCAGTTTGATGTGGCACATACAGTTTTATTGACCACATTCTCTTGAGATGGTAAGATGAAGAAACACAGGGCCAAGTTGCATTAAATAATTTAGGAAAGTTTGGATAGCACTGCTTTGGAATAGAGCTAGTTTATTTAGTGTGAGCTACGATAGGCAATATTGTTAGTTGTAACTTGGCCACATTTTGATATCAATACTTTTAAAGGCAGGCCTCGTTTTTGCAAGTTGGAATTAAGAACTTATAGACAGCGCTATGTAGGCTATGCGTGAGTAACTTGGCTTTTTTTTTTTTACATCGTAGACGTTTTTGATCTGATATCACTTATTTTTTATAGCTAACTAATGAGAGAGACGGAGAGAGACATGCATTCCAAAGAAATGTATGCAGACATTCGCTTAACCATAACGCCCTCTATTGACAAGAATGAGAACAGTTATCCTATTACAGACAGCACACAATTACATTAAAAGAGTTTGTAGATGAGCAGTATTTAATGTGTAATAAAATACAATGAACAGCACCACCTGAGCTATGGATCATGAAGAAGCGTGTAAATTAATGAACCAAGTCTATATGGAGACATGCATGCACAATGGGCTAGACGCAAACACATTCTAGCTGAAAGACATACAGCCTAAATAGCTAGTACAGCCTAAATAGTTTGCATCAGTAAAATATGGAAATACAGTTTTAAAATAGGGCTATTAGTATTCTATGAAATACATTTAACGTTAGGCTATTCAACACTGGATTGCCGGATGCGTAACTCCAACCTTCCATGTGTGGGCTACGAGCTAGCGAGCGAGCTAGTGAGTTCATAAGCACAGCAGAGTTAGGCTATTCAACACTGGATTGCCGGATGCGTAACTCCAACCTTCCATGTGTGGTCTACGAGCTAGCGAGCGAGCTAGTGAGTTTCTGCACAGCAGAGTTTTTTTCCCGGTAGTGTAGAACGTTACCTGCGGGAAATGTTTTGGTACCGGGCAGCTAGGTTTAGTTTAGTTTTCTGTAGTGCAATGAACGTAGGCTATAATGCATGTTGATTCACTTCGTAGTAGCCTAGCTTGTATCTGCTTCCTGACGAGAAGCAGGAAGTAACGTTGGCGAACAAGCTTAATTGGAGAACGCATATTTCCCAGGAATCTTAGCCAGAAAGAAAACAATAGATACTACTAAGAAAGTACATACCAGAGATTATTCTATAAGATTGCAGCTTAAAAGAGGCTATCCTCAATTCTTAATGTAGGCTATTATCATAAATTCTTTTAATTCCTTTGACCCCATGGCTTGGAGTTTGCTTTGACATGCACCTTTTCCACATTTTATTATGTTACAGACATATTCTACAATAGATTGAGTTCATTTTTTGTCTCAGAATTCTACACAAAATAGCCCATAATAACAAAGTGAAAACAGTTTTTAGACATTTGTGCTAATTTATTAAAAATCAAAATGTAAAATATATGTACACAAGTGTGCACACCCTTTGATATTACATTACATTACATTACAATCACTTGGCAGACGCTTTTATCCAAAGCGACGTACAGTAAGTGCATATTGAAGGTCATTGACCCGACTACAAAGCAAATCCGATAAAGCACAGCTCTCTCACTGCGTAGGAGCTATCCCTAGTAATAAACATGAGAAGTACACACAGTCAGCTATGCATTCTGAACTATAGAATAACCAAAAAACACAAGTTAAATAGAAAACAGGAAGCGAATACTATATAATGGCCCTATAGGTATAATTTTAGTCAAGGTGGAGTCTGAAAAAGTGCGTTTTCAGACCACGCCGAAAAACAGACAGTGTTTCAGCTGAGCGCAGCAGAGTGGGGAGTTCATTCCACCACTGGGGAGCTAGGGTGGAAAAGCTCCGCAGTCGGGATGAGCGGGAGCCTTTAACACGGAGGGGGGGAAGTGCAAGTCGCCCTGCAGCAGCAGAGCGAAGTGGTCGAGCAGGAGCGTAGTGCTGGATTAAGTCCTGTAGGTAGGAGGGGCCTGACCTTTTGGCTGCAGTGTAGGCCAGGGTCAGAACTTTGAACCTGATCCTGGCCACGACCGGCAGCCAGTGGAGTGACCTCAGCAGGGGGGTGACGTGCGAAAACTTCGGGAGGTTGAACACAAGCCGGGCAGCCGCATTCTGGACCAGTTGTAGGGGCAGAATGGCGCAGACTGGTAGGCTTGCGAGAAGGGAGTTGCAGTAGTCCAGGCGTGAGGTGACCATGGTCTGGACAAGAAGCTGGGTGGAGTAGGTGGTCAGGTACGGTCGAATCCTCCTGATGTTGTACAGGAGGAACCTGCAGGACCGTGCCGTCGCCCTGATGTGTTCTTTGAAGTCCAGCTGATCATCCAGGACCACCCCCAGGTTCCTTGCAGAGCGGGAGGCGGTCACCACGGTTCCGTCGACGGTGATGGACAGGTCTAGGAGCGGGGAGGTCTTGTATGGCATGAAGAGCAGCTCGGTCTTGTCGAGGTTGAGCTTCAGGTGATGGCTAGACATCCACTCAGAGATGTCAGCCAGGCAAGCAGATATCCTTTCATTTACCTGTGGGGCAGAGGGAGGGAAAGAGAGGAAGAGTTGAGTGTCATCAGCATAGCTATGGTAAGAGAAGCCATGTGAGTTAATGACCAAACCAAGAGACTTAGTATAAATGGAGAACAACAGAGGACCCAGTACAGATCCCTGCGGGACTCCTGTAAGGAGTGGATGAGGTGCAGAGACAGAGCCCTTCCAGGAGACTTGGTAGGATCTATCAGTGAGATAGGATGTAAACCAAGAGAGGGCAGTTCCAGAGATGCCCATCTCAGCTAGTGTGGAGATCAGGAGTTTGTGGTTGACCGTGTCAAAAGCTGCAGACAGGTCAAGGAGAATCAGAACAGAGGAGAGGGAGGAGGCTCTGGCAGTGGCGAGTGCCTCAGTCACAGCCAGGAGGGCAGTTTCAGTGGAATGCCCGGTTCTGAAGCCGGACTGATGAGGGTCGAGCAGGTTGTTCTGGTGGAGAAAAACTGACAGTTGGTTAAGGGCAGCTCGTTCAAGGGCTTTGGACAGGAAGGGCAGGAGAGACACAGGACGATAGTTTCTAACATCAGAGGGGTCTAAGCTAGGTTTTTTAAGGAGTGGGGTAACACGGGCAGTTTTAAAAACAGCAGGAACATAGCCACAGGATAAGGAGGTGTTGAAAATGGAAGAAAGATATGGAAGGACCTCACCGGATATAGACTGGAGGACTGCCGACGGGATGGGGTCCAAAGGGCAGGTGGTTGCACGCTGGCGCGTTACAAGTTGGAGTACATCTGTGTCCTCCAGAGTCTTAAAGGACGAAAATGTAGCGGTGGGTTCATTATGGGGCATATGAGGCGTCACCGGATGTGTGAAGGAGTTTCGGATCATGGCTACCTTCTCCTCAAAGTGGATCAGGAAGTCATCGGCAGAGAGGGAAGAGGGTGAGGGGGGTGGAGGAGGGATCAGCAGGGAAGAGAAGGTGGAAAAGAGTTTACGGGGGTTAGACATGCATGCATTAATTTTTGACTGGTAAAATGTTGCCTTAGCAGACGTGGTTGCTGATGTGAAGGCTGCCAGCAGAGTGTGATACGAGGCCAGATCATCTGGGGATCTGGATTTCCTCCACTTTCTCTCGGCAGCTCGCAGCGTGGTTCTGCTGGATCGGAGAGAATCCGTCAGCCACGGGCAGGGGGGTGATGATCGGGCCGGTTTGGAGACGAGAGGACATAGTGAATCGAGAGACTGAGAGAGGCAGGAGTTAAAGGTGGAGGTGGCAACTTCAATAGGTAAATTAACAAAAGATGCAGGAGGAGGAAGTACAGAGAGAGCAGAGGTGGAGAGAGAGGTGTGTGAGAGAGTGCGGAGATTTCTCCTGAAAGTTACAGGGGGTAGGTTGTTAGGGGAGATGCGGGAGAGTGGGTAGGAGAGAGAGAATGAAATAAAGAAATGGTCCGATACATGGAGCGGAGTCACCGTGAGTTCAGACGTGGCGCAGCTCCTGGTGAATACAAGGTCTAGTTGGTTACCAGCCTTGTGGGTGGCGGGCGATGGGGACTGGGTGAGGGCGAGGGACTGGAGGAGTGAGGCAACACTGGAAGACTGGGAGCTCTCTGGCTGGAGGTTGAAGTCACCCAGTAGAATTATAGGGGTACCATCCTCAGGGAAGGAGCTCAGGAGAGTGTCCAGTTCATCCAGGAAAGCGCTGAGTGGACCTGGAGGACGGTAGAGAACAACAATGTTGAGTTTAGACGGGTGAGTTACAGTGATTGCATGAAACTCAAAGGAGGAGATGTTTAGGCTGTGTAAAGAGGGCATGGAGAATTTCCAGGACTGGGATATTAGCAAACCAGTGCCCCCGCCTCGGCCAGAGGCCCTGGGGGTGTGCGAAAAGGAGTAGCCATCAGAAAGAGCAGCTGGAGTGGCCGTGTTATCTGGGGTGATCCAGGTCTCAGTGAGAGCCAGGAAGTGGAGGGACTTCATCTTTGCGTAGGCAGTGATGAAGTCGGCTTTCTGGACGGCTGACCGGCAGTTCCACCGGCAGTGCACACCCTTTGATATGACACCCAAAAGTGAGCTGAGGTGCATTTTGTTTCCACTGATACTGCTTGAGATGTTTCTACAACTTAATTGGAGTCCACCTGTGATAAATTCAATTGATTGGACATGATTGGGGATTGCCAACACCTGCCTATATAAGGTCCCACAGTTGACAGTGCATGTCAGAGCAAACTCCAAGCCATGGGGTCAAAGGAATTATCTGCAGACCTCAGAAACAGGATTGTGTCAAGGCATAGATCTGGAGAAGGGTACAGAAAAATCTCTGCAGCTTTACAGGTCCCAAAGAGCACAGTGGCCACCATCATTCGTAAATGGAAGAAGTTTGGAACCACCAAGAATCTTCCTAGACCTGGCCGCCCGGCCAAACTGAGCAATTGGGGAAGACGGGCCTTGGCCAGGGAGGTGAGCAGGAACCCGAGGGTCACTCTGACAGAGCTCCAGCGTATCCTTGTGGAGATGGCAGAACCTTTCAGAAGGTCAACCATCCAGGCAGCACTCCACCAATCAGGCCTTTATGGTAGTGGCCAGACGGAAGCCCCTCCTTAGTAAAAGGCACATCACAGCCCGCTTGGAGTTTGCCAAAAGGCACCTAGAGGACTCTCAAACCATGAGAATCAAGATTCTCTGGTCTGATGAAACCAAAATTTAACTTTTTGGCCTGAATACCAAGTGTCACGTCTGGAGGAAACCAGGCACTGCTCCTCACCTGTCTAATACCATCCCTACAGTGAAGTATGGCGGTGGCAGCATCATGAGGTGGGGATGTTTTTCAGCAGCGGGAACGGGGCGACTAGTCCTGATAGAGGGAAAGATGAATGCAGCTAAGTACACCGAGATCCTTGAAGAAAACCTGCTCCAGAGCGCTCTGGACCTCAGACTGGGGCGAAGGTTTACCTTCCAACATGACAACGATCCGAAGCACACAGCCAAGAGAACAAAGGAGTGGCTTCGGAGAAAGTCTGTGCATGTCCTTGAGTGGCCCAGCCATAGCCCAGACCTGAATCCAATTGAACATCTGTGGAAAGAGCTGAAAATGGCTGTGTACCGACGCTCCCCATCCAACCTGACAGAGCTTGCAAGGATATGCCAAGAGGAATGGGGAAAAATGTCCAGAAACAAGTGTGCCAAGCTCGTAGCTTCTTTCCCAAGATGCCTTGAAGCTGTAATCGCTGCCAAAGGTGCAGCAACCAAGTATTAGGCTAAGGGTGTGTACAGATATGTAACCCCTAAATAACCTATTGTTGTCAGTAAAATAAAGTGGCATATTTTCTAAAAACCTGTTTTCACTTCGTCATTATTGGCTATTGTGTGTAGATGTTTGACGCAAAAAAATGAACTCAATCTATTGTAGTATAAGTCTGTAACGTAATAAAACGTGGAGAAGGTGAAAGACTTTCCGGCTTGACTGTATAGACAGGTGTTGGCAATCCCCAATCATGTCAAATCAATTGAATTTATCACAGGTGGACTCCAATTAAGTTGTAGAAACATCTCAAGCAGTATCAGTGGAAACAAAATGCACCTCAGCTCACTTTTGGGTGCCATATCAAAGGGTGTGCACACTTGTGTACATATATTTTACATTGAGATTTTTAATAAATTAGCACAAATGTCTAAAAACCTGTTTTCACTTTTTCATTATGTGCTATTTTGTGTAGAATTTTGAGACAAAAAATTAACTCAATCTATTGTAGAATATGTCTGTAACGTAATAAAACATGGAGAAGGTGAAAGGGGTGTGCAGACTTTCCGGCTTGACTGTATGTTAATGTGTCATTGTGAAAATAATAAGTCTAAGAAATGAAAAGTACTTAACAGTTGCACATTGTTTTTGTGGAAAATACACGTGCCCTGCTGGGCTCGAACCCACAATTCACTGTGTGAGAGACTGCAGTTCTAACCACAGTAGCTTCTTAGAAAGCATGAAGCCATTAGCTACATTAACATTAAAAAACATTACTATGAAGCGTTTTTATTGGACGATAAGCTTGATGAGCAGGTATACGGACCATACCCTGAAATACTAATTCTCCCCATTGGATAACATCGCGACGGAGGCAGGCAGTTTGGCAGAAAAATGGGAAGAAGAAAAAGAAGAAGAAGAAGGCAGGCATTACAGGCATTTATCAGACGCTCTTATCCACAGCGACTTACACAACTTCTTATTACATTTATCCATTCATACAGCTGGATATATACTGAAGCGATTCAGGTTAAGTACCTTGCTCAAGGGTGCAATGGCAGTGTCCTACCTGGGAATCGAACCTGCAACCTATTGGTGACAAGCCCAGTTCCTTAACCATTATACTACACTGCCGCCCGGGTACTCCAGTACAATGTCAGAGTAATTTACATCCATTCTGGTGGATCCAGCTGGCCCTGTGAATGGCAGTCTCTCTCATCCTTGCACTTCACCGAAAGGCTGAGTATTATGCTGCAGCCATTACTATTATATTACTATATCACACTACAGTGCACTCCATTTTTTGTTGTTTTGACTCTGTACTCCAGCTCATTGGATTTCAAATGGAACAGTGACTAGGAGGTTAAAATGCAGACTTTCAGCTTCAATTTGAGGGTTTTTACATCCATATTGGGTGAACTGTGTAGCAATTGTAGCCATTTTTACACCCCCCCCCCCCCCCCCCCCCAAAAGTAATTGGACAAATTAACATAAACTTAATAAAGTCATCATATTTAATATTTGGTTGCATATACTTTGCATACCATGACTTCCTGATGTCTGAACCAACAACATCAAAAGACTCTTGATATCTTATTTTCAGGTACTCATACAAGCGATACTACATCTGCATTTCAATGGATCTCTATGGGAATTGAGGGGTGGGACGAGATTACGATGTAAATGACACTGTATAGTATGGATCACATGGTTGGGTAAATGGCTGTATGGCATCAAGGGTCTGAGGTATCAAACGAGCCTCAAACCATCACTCTGCTGCCAGATATGCAGTAGATATGGATGGATCACTTTAAGGGTTGTTTCTCCTGACTCATTTTCCTATTGAACTCTTTTGTTGGTTGTGTGACGTTTTTCGGATGTGTGACAGTAGGTGCTGATGGGAATGACTCAGTGTATTGTTATGTGGGGTCATTGTGATGTTTTAAAAGGTGTCGTTCTAAATGACCACATGTAGGAAAATGTTCTGCCATCTTCACAACAACAAAAATGAGTTGAGGGACTGTTAATTCCATGGACTTTACTAAGATATAAAAAGAAAAATGTTTTGCTATCACCTAAAATTTTTGTTTTTTACTTGAAACAACTATAGCCCATGTTAATTGTGAATTAGGTGAGTGTTGATTTTTAAGAACTCGCATCTAGAAGTTTTTTGTGAAAATTTAGGAACTTTACTCACAAATTCTTGAGATCAGTGCTGCTATTAAGTTTTTATCAAGCAACATGAAGCTTTCCTTGTCAATCTCCTTGAGATGCATAATGAAATGAATATATTATTGTTGTGTTTCCACAGATGTATACAAAAACAGGGACAAGCATATGTGCACAGACAAAGATACACAAAATGTTACTTTGCATTTACATAATGCTGCAATTTTCAAAAGCTGGAATTGGAAATTAAAAAGTTAATATTTTCTGTACTCCCCCTCAAACTTCTCAACCAAAGTTCCCAGATTCCATTCGAGGAGTTTGCCATGCACGTCCACCATGAAAATTACTTTATCGAAAATAAATGGGGAAAGTGCATTTAAATACAGGATAAGTAATTAACCCCTTAATATTTACTATTGCACAACAAAAACAATGTATCCTCCATCCCATGTTCACTCTGACAAGCATAGGCTAAAATGTGTGACCTTAATGCTGCATCAGCCTAATTAACATAAGAAAGCATGTAGCCTATCACATTCGTCACAGCGAAATTCTAGACGGGAGAAACCCATATCAGCTTGCTAAATTTAGTGTGCGTCCCAATATTCTTCACTCCTCACCTCCTTTCCTCTACTCCTCTCCTCCATTCGTCTCCAACCCGGAAGTATGCAAAACAGCCCTGTAAGTTTCAAGTATAAGTAGTTACATGTACAGTAGCTATATAATGTATCTGACATTGCTGTTCGCGTCGAGACATTAATTAATATGTAACCAGTAAAATATAATTAGCAACATTAGATTTGGACACAAAGATCGGTTTCTGGGGCACGGAGGAGAGGTGTAGTGGCAAAGGGTGCGTCCCAATACTCTAAACATGCATCCTCTTTTTCTCCACTACCACCTCCTCCCCTCCGTGCCCCGGAAACCAATCTTTGTGTCATTACATATTAATAGTTAGCTACATATTCATCTCTTGACGTGAACTGCAATGTCAGGTACATTGTAACATTATACTGTACGCAACTACTTGTACTTGAAACTTAGTCTGTTTTGCATACGTCCGGGTATGAGACGAGTGGAGGAAAGGAGGTGAGCAGTGAAGAATATCGGCACCACAGTTCTGTGATTGGGACGCACACAAAAGTGTGTAAACGTCTCTGGTAACGTTAGTTGAGGAAAGGATGATGCATTTTTCGAGGAGGTTATTGGCATTGACAATTGACATTAACTTGAATACCAGTAGAGTTCAATAGGCTAAGTTAGCTAGTCCAAACAATGTAATTTAGTTGTATAGTTGTTGGGAACATGCCTCTATATTCCTACATGTGGAGTATTACTCATGCAAGGTGTTTACATATACATTTAGCAGTAATGGTGATAGACAATTAAAACATGTTCTTCTTACCAGTCTTCACCCGGGCACCATAAATGTAGAAAATATCCTCGACGGGGCGCCATAAATGTAAGGAATATGCCTCTATATATATATATAAACTCTTACATGGGATGACAGAAATATAGGCAATAACTATGGAATAATGAGGTTTACCCTTATTATTCTTAAGTTAGGTTAAAATTAAATCAGTCTCATTTGATTATTATGGATTATAATTACTACTACTTCAATTTACCATCAAAGCACTAATAACTAATAATTCATAAGGGTTGAAGGTATCACGTTCTAATGATTGGGTTTGACTCAGCTCTCGTGTTCATACGACATCAAAACAGACACCGGGTTTAACAAAAATAGATTTATTAAACAAGGGGGGGGGGGGGGGGGGGAAGAATATTACATTCTACTAAATAGACATATTGTGTGGTGTGCGTATTGTAGCATTTATATGTGTGTATGGACATATGGGTGCGTGTGTAGGCATATGCCACATGTGTGTTCAGGGAACAAAGGAATCACGTGGAGTAGCCTAAGCTAACTGTCGCAGCACGATGGTGATTATTGATCTCAAATCTGACGTTACTATAAATAAGTTCACGCACTTCGGTCAGGAAATAACGTATTTATCATCTACAGTAAGCTAAAATGAGATCATATCACACGAATGTTAGTACGTGTTAAAGAAAAGAGGAGCAAACCATGAGGCCTGCTTTGGTTAGTTAACAGTAGGCCTAGCCCTACTACCACATTAGCAATGAAACAGTAGGCCAGGCGGCTAGCTTGCTAACCAGCGCAACACGTTTATACAGCTATTATCGCACGCAAGTCGAGATGCAATCAAATTACCGATAAACAGTTCAGACTAAAATCCTAAACTATGCTTGGGATGTTTAATCAGTCTTACTGAAGTCCGCGGTCTTACTGAACACCTTACTGAAGACGCATCCCTAGCGGAGGACCTGAATTCATTCTATGCACGGTTTGAGGCTAGCAACAACAGCGCTAGCTCGTCGGCTAGCGCTAGCTCGTCGGCTAACAACATCACCGTTAGCGCAACCGGAGTGAGTTCTATCGCTGGGGATGAACACACACTCTCTGTGACCGAGCACAGTGTGAGGAGGGCTCTGACGAGGGTGAACACCAGGAAAGCTGCTGGTCCAGATGGCATATCTGGACGAGTACTGAAGACCTGTGCTAATCAGCTAGCTCCAGTGTTCACCACTATATTTAACATCTCCCTGGCTGAGTCTGTGGTCCCCGCCTGCTTCAAGAGATCCACTATTGTCCCTGTGCCCAAGAATGCTTCTCCAGCATGCTTGAATGACTACCGACCGGTGGCCCTCACCTCGGTGGTCATGAAATGCTTCGAGAGGCTGATTAAGGACTACATCTGCGCCTTCCTCCCTTGCTCCATGGACCCGCTGCAGTTTGCTTATCGTCCCAACAGATCCACGGATGATGCTGTCTCCCAGGTACTGCACACCACACTCTCTCATCTGGACAGCCGGAAGGGGGGCTATGTGAGACTGCTGTTCATTGACTATAGTTCAGCTTTCAATACCATAGTCCCCACCAGACTGGCTGGCAAGTTGATTGAGTTGGGACTGAACACCCCCCTGTGTGCCTGGATCCTGGACTTCCTGACCGCCAGGCCCCAGGTGGTCAGGGTGGGTAGACATACCTCCAACCCCCTCACTCTGAACACAGGATCCCCCCAGGGTTGCGTCCTCAGCCCCCTACTGTACTCCCTGTACACACATGACTGTGTGGCCAGGTTCAGCTCCAACACCATCATTAAGTTTGCGGATGACACAGTGGTGGTGGGCCTGATCTCCAACAACGACGAGAAGGCCTACCTGGAGGAAGTTGCTGATCTGTCACTCTGGTGCCAGGACAACAGCCTCCTCCTGAATGTCACCAAAACTAAGGAGCTGATTGTGGACTTTAGGAGGACACAACAACAGAGGACGTACTCACCACTGGGGATTAATGGGAATACTGTGGAGAGGGTGAGCAGGTATAAATACCTGGGAGTCAGCATCACCGAGGATCTGACATGGACAACACACACAGACACTCTGGTGAGAAAGGCGAGGCAGCGCCTTTACCACCTCAGGCAGCTGAGGAAATTCAAAGTCTCCCGGAGGATCCTTCAGTCCTTCTACTCTGGAGCTGTGGAGAGCATCCTGACAGGAAGCATCACTGCCTGGTTTGGCAGCAGCTCCGCTCAGGACAGGAAGGCTCTGCAGAGAGTAGTGCGTTCGGCCGAGCGCACTATTGGAGTTACACTCCCCACCCTGCAGGACTTGTACATCAGGAGGTGCAGAACCAGAGCCTGCAGGATCATGAAGGATCCTCACCACCCCAACAACGGGCTGTTTCAGCTGCTGCGGTCAGGCAAGCGCCTCCGTAGTCACGCTGCAAAAACAGAGAGACTGAGACGGAGTTTCTTTCCTCAGGCCATCAGGACTGTGAACTCCGACCTCACCAGGGCCCCCACCAAGACACACACACTGCCCCTCTTATGCACACACACACACACTTAGGTAAAGACTACACATAATTTATAATTTATATTACACATACAATTTTCTCTTTTTTTACTATATTTTTTTATAAAGTGCTCTTATTGTAAATATTGTGTTGTTTTTTTATATAGAGCTCTTAATAACTGACATTGTAAATAGTGTGTTGGTTTATTGTAAATAGTGTGAATCTGTTATTTTGCACATTTCTGCTGAGCATTGTCACTTTGCATTTCACTACACACCTCGTGTGTGTATGTGACAAATAAAATTCTTGAATCTTGAATCTTGAATCTTGAGTCGATTATAGCTGGCTTGTCTGTGAGGGATGGTAAGGTTGTCTCCTTTGTCGCGTCTTTGTCTGACGTCAGAGTTGCGTTAATTCAGTTCTATGACTATGGTTAGTCTTCTCTGCTTTAGAGCTATGTCTGGTGCCGTGTTTCTCGGTTACAACACCAGAATGGTATCTCATTAGTATGCATAAGCTAGGGCTGTGATAGGCCGAAAACATCACGTGTGAGGGTAGTAGGATATGACGTCACGCGTCCCACTGCTTTTCTTGGCAAGACACGCCCTGCATAGCATTCAAGCGCTAGGATTGGCCAGGCGTCCATGCTCACACCTCGGGGTAAAGACGTGGTAAGAGGGGAGCACACAAACCAAGATATATGTCGAATTCAAAGACCCCCTGGTTTTTGTGAGTTCGTGATTCCCGTACCCCACCCACAACCCCTAAACATAACCTCACAGGTGTTCACGTAACTCGGGCTCATGCCCAAACTGTTAAGATAGTGGGGTTGTATGCTCCACGCTACTGTGGCATTTCCGGTACCCCTGTTTCTCGGTTACAACAGTAAAGGTGTTCTAGGAAGCCGTGTTGTCGGCCTGTGACATACCTCCTGCTTTATGGTTTTATGACCCTTACTCGTATTTCCGAGCTACATGATTGGCTACGGAAGTCACGCTGGGGTCCATTTTGAACATGTGACTTGTGTTACCTGTGGAATGAATGGAAACGTAGTCTGTTGTAGTGATGGGCAAAACAGTTCACTTCAGTGACTCGAATCACTAGAATCAGTTCATTAAAAAGATTCGTTCACCGAATCGTTCAGTGCTTGGGCGGAGCTCCGACTGCGTACTGCGTAGTCCGACTCACTCAGTGAACTGAAACGGCCGAACGGTTCATGCGGAAGTGCTGTCGCTTTGACAAACGCGCCAAACTCCGTTTACAAATCTTGATATTTTAAAAGTTTCCTCGTTGAATATCAATATTGGAGGTGAACGCTGGTTTTCAATGACTTTTAAGTCTTAACTTGCTGGGCCTGATTCTGGCAGTTTGAGCCGCTGATTATCACTCAGGATCACGTCACGTTAACTCACTGTGTCTAGTAGCCTTCAGTGAACGAATCACGACACGTTCGCTCGCAGAAGTCCACTCTGCACGTTCGCTGCCTCGCTCGGCGCCCGCCCGCCCGTGACTGATTCGTTCAGCACAGCAGAACTGGTTCGCAGGGGACGAATCACGTTCGCTCGCGGCAGTCCCTCCCCCTCCCTGCACGCTCGCTGCTGATCAGATCTGTTCGAGAGCTCAACTGAACTGAGAAATGAACGGATCTTTTCAGTAAGTGATTCAGTTCAGTTCGTTCACCCAAAAGATTCGGTCTTTTGAACGAATCGTTCGCGAACGACACAACACTAGTCTGTTGTCCCTACATAGCTAATCTTCTATGTAACGTTCGGCCTACACGTTATCTCTCAAATTAACAAAGATGATTAACCGCAGCGGTGCCAGCAAGTTAAACTAACGTTATTAAAATAACTAATTAACAGTTTAGCTAATTTTACTGACTTGTACAAAACATTGACGTCCTTAAGAGTTGGCTAATGATAGTTTTCTAGGTTATATAGCTAACGTTAACTAACGTTAGCAAAGTTAGCCAACTGCCGTCAACGTTAGGAAATGTTAGCTAGCCTAGATAGATATAGCAACAGTTCTTTCCATAACGTTGCGATAATCCAGTGATTTTGGTAGCTAGCTGAATTATTTAGAATATGTCAGGTGTAGCTAATGTCAGTAACGTAATATAATTTTAAGTATTTTTGGTGATAACAACAGTTAGCCTACGTTACCTGGGATGTTTTGTTTAAAGGGTTTAGTTCGGAATTTTGGACATAATGTCTCATTTACGACTTACCCATGATGTTGTTGATTGATGGAGACCATTTTCAGCTGATTCCATGCTGTCCTTCTTGTGGACATACACACGTTGCTAATGCTAGCGCAACTCTATGGTAACCGGTAGCATCCACTACCAAACGCACTTAAACACTCCACAGTGCATCCAAAGCAAATAAAATACGACGACAGTCTATCAGGGTTAATTTGAGTGTTTATACCATCATTTTTTAAGTCAAACTATGGTTGAATCCTTTACTTTGTGCTGACCTATATTCTCTGTGGAAATACGGTTCTCTGCAGCAGCAATAGGCGGGGGTTGATCCGTCTCTTCTACCAATGCGCTTTTTTCCCTCTGAGCATCCATCTCTTTCAGTGCTTCATCGGTATATTCTGGTTCGTACAAGTAAGGTTCAACTAAACTCCTCATCATTCTCTTCAAAGTCAGACATATGTCTTTCGAACGTTGGCCATTGCAACTTGTTGCTCTTCTTTGTTGTTGTAGTCGACCAGTGCCGGCACTACATTTGTAGGTAACATAAAGTATCCGCCGCCGTATATTCTACTTCCACATAGGTCAGCACAAAGTAAAGGTTTCAACAATAGTTTGACTTAAAAAATGATGGTATAAACACTCAAATTAACCCTGATAGGACTGTCGTCGTATTTTATTTGCTTTGGGTGCAAATTGGCTGAAAATGGTCTCCATCAATCAACAACGTAGGGTAAGTCGTAAATGAGACATTATGTCCAAAATTCCGAACTAACCCTTTAATAGCTACCTCTGCCCCTTGTCAGATAGAAAACGGCAAATTAATGTTCCCTCAGATTGAAAATTTCTGTCACTATCTTTTGTCTCGAGCTACCTGGAATGCCCAATAGATGCAAAGATCATGTAACCCAGTGCACTGGGTTATTTTTTTAATGACTAACTTAACAATTGGGTTACGTATAAACCAGTATTTTTTAGTGTGTAGCCTACTTGTGGTAAATGCCAAAACAATTAATTGAACTTACACTTTGCACCGTCAATATGAATCGGCAAAATCGCTTGTGGATTGTTGTCACAGGTTTTTCAGAAATGTGCTAATGTTGTGTTCGGTGGTGCTATCTGGAGGGTATTCGTGTCCTCAATATAAACCATTCTGATTTCATGTAAATTGTAGAGCAGGACCATATCAAAATGGGCCTATTCCTTATTAATAGCCTACGGAAGCTTTTATGATTATAAAACCTAAGACGTTCACCTCATGATAAATTGAATAGATATTTCTAAACATTTCTGAAAACAGATAATAATAAACTTGCCATAATAGCCTATTTTATTATTTAGCCTACTCATAAATTGACGTAGGTTATCAAACCTTCCCAGTTACAGGTTACCAACATACACCGTTCCAGTACTTTGTCACGACGTCCTGTGCCAGAGGAAATGACCTTTAGGCAACGTTATTAAATAACGTAACCACGACGTCCTCACAACGTCACGTGTGGTCCAGAGAAATCGAAACTTTCCCAGTTACTGTTACCAAAATACACCGTTCCTGCACAAGAACGTGTTTATTCAAGTGTCCTTTTGCTGGGACCCCTGTGGCTGGGACACTGCACGACTCCCTGCGTCACAGGAACGCAAGTCCGTACTTGTGTGGACTGAGAAACACCCCTGGCTACACGGGGTGGACTGATAATTTCGAATCGGGAGCTGCGAAGCAGGACCCAACTTCAACTTTAGTTAACAGTGATTTTTTCTTACGCAAGGTAACCTAAATACCGTATGTCCGTACATTTCAGATCCTGCTGTTTTGGGAAGATGGTAATATCAGTGGAGTTTGACTGAAAACTAGCCTATAGGCTAATTTAATTAGTAAATTCCCTATAAATTACATATAACTTATGTGAAAGCTTGACCATTTAAGAGTGGAACCATTTTGAATTATTTTGCTCTTGGTAGCTTTGTTTTGTCACAGTAGCTTTGGAATGTCATTAAAAGTTAAGTATTCTGTGTGCTAGACAAGGAGTCCAGTCTTTAGAGTGGATTAAGGTAGGTAAAATTAGCTCTGTTATGATGCATTTGTTGAAAAGATGGCCTTTAACATTACAGCAAGAGGAAAAATTAAATATTGGGTAGCATGTGATTTTGAGTTGCTTTTCAAATGACCAAAGGGGACATGAAGCACTCGGTAAAGTGGCTCTGGTTCGTTAGCTTTTTACCTTAAATTATACCCCTTTCATATTGTACCCCTGATTTTGAACCGCTTCTAAAGCGGATCAAAAAAGTCCATCACAAACCTTTTTATATTGCCCCAGAAAATGCGGATCAAGGCCGCCGGACCATTTTGTATACACGCATTTTAGTACGTACTTTTGTCTGATGTTAAACGCAGGAGAAAACGTAAGCGCGGGCTCGAGAACAAGAGGTCAATAATTTCCGCGCGTGATTCATGTTACACTAGCTAACCTGGCTCGAGTGGTTTACTGTGTGCCTCACGTATGTGTATCTGTGTATGTTTTGTCCAATTCGATGATCGTTTAAAGTGGAGATTGCCGAATATAGTCATGGAAGTGGAACCTATGCTTATATTCGCGGTGATTGTGGTTCAGTTAGGTCTTAGTAGGCGATTGCTTCAAGATCTGCATCACTCTTTCCGAAGGGATTTAAGAAGAAAACGAGTCATTTTCGAGCTTTCGCGACGACGGAGTCGGGGTTAGTCCGCTTCAAATGTCGGGACTTTTCATATTGAGCTGTATCCGCTTACATTACATTACATTCATTTAGCAGACGCTTTTATCCAAAGCGACGTACAGTAAGTGCATACAGAGACATCATCAAGATCACTACAGAACAGACAAGACAAAGCACATCCTTCCCATAATGTAGCAGCTATCCCTAGTAATAAACGTTGACTGTAGTTCACAGTAAGCTGTGTACACTTCTATTCTAAATACAATTATAAACTATAATAAACAGACAGGAAAACACAGGGAACTAGTAAACACAGGGAACTGATATTCCTAGGTTAGGATATCAGTCAAGGTGGAGTCTGAAGATGTGTGTCTTCAGGCCTCGACGGAATGCAGGCAGGGTTGGAGTAGAACGTAGGGGAATGGGAAGTTCATTCCACCACTGAGGAGCTAAGGTGGAAAAACTCCGCAGTCAGGACGAGCGAGAGCCTTTGACACGGAGGGGGGGTTCTGAAGCGCTTCTGAACCACCTACTAGTCCGTACAAACTTGAAACCGTTCTATTTTGTATCGGTATTAGCTACCCGTCTCAAATCTTTTTATATTGAGAGTTAGACCGCTTCAGAAGCGGATACGGCTCTAATATGAAAGGGGTAGCCTATTAGATATGACCGTGCGTTCAAATCTCAAACCGACCCGTATTTGCTGGAAAAAGAAGTTACAATTTGCTTTTTTCCACTAGGGCGCAGCCATCTTGGACCAACTGCGGTCATGACGTCACTAGGTTGGTTGGTCTCAGCTGTTCAATGTATTATTATGGGAGAATAGCTGACTTTCAGTGAGCTCAACGATGTACGAGTAAGGAAAAATATTTTTAGGTATATTTTTGCAGGCTGTTAACTAATATACCAAGGCAATGCATCGGCGCTGCAGTTGCCAGCTGGCCACAGTATTAGTATGGTCAGAAGCAGTTAGTGGAAATTAAGTTTTAAATTCAATTTTGTACGGTAATACTCATTTGAGCATTTTGGGGCAATAAAAAAGACCTTCTGTGCGTTTTTTGTTTTATTTTTTCCTCACGATACATCGTTGAGCTCACCGAAAGTCAGCTATTTTCCCATAGGAATACATTGAGCAGCAGAGGCTAACCAACCTAGTGACGTCACGACCGCAGTTTGTCCAAGATGGCTGCGCCCTAGTGCCCCTTTTTCCAGCAAATACGTATGGAGGATTATTCAGCCCAAAATGAAAATGAAAACAAAAATTAAAATTAAAATGGAGGTTTATTCAGCCCAAAATTAAAATTAAAAAATTTTCATTTTCGTTTTCATTTTCAAACTGTATCTATGTAAATGAGGGGGTATGGTCCTCCTATCAATCAAAGCAAGAGGGAAGAGCAATAAGGGAAACTAAAAACAAATTCCCCTAGGCTTCTAGGTTGAAGAATATCTGAACTGCATAATCAAATAAATATTTCTTCTAACGAGGTAACAGAGAGACAAAACCCACTAACCCTGACTTCGTGTAAACACGAAATGACAAAGAAGCGTCAGGGAGCGGAAGTGAGGGGTTTAAATACCTGAGCGGTAAAAGAACAGGTGAAACAAATAATTAGCGGGGAGAAGGAAAACTCCGAAACGGAACGCAGAAAAAATCCGATAGACTGAAAAGAAAAAGGGGGAATGGGATAGAAACCGTAGCAACAGAGGGAAGATAGGTGAAAACCATGACAGTTCGTTTGAAGTAGGCTAGCTAGATCTATCGGAGCCAGGTTAAATGTGCGGTCCAGTGACGCATGCACACACATGAAGTGTGTAATGCAGTACACACAATTAACAATAGATGGGTAACAGATGAGAGCTATTTTAGGATATTAATAAACAGCTAGCAAGCTCGAATTTAAGATTTAACCCTGGATTTTTTGTATGACGAAGCTGACTCACTTTCAAATAGCCTACATTAACATTTCTCATTTTGCATAACATATATAGAATAGATGTAGCCTATCGTAGGCTACTACCAGGTTTGCAGAGGTGGAAAGTCCAGGGGTCAGAAAGTAAAAGTCCTGCCGTGTTTCTTGCAACCATGAACTCACGATTTCACTAATTAGCCTAGTTAGCTCCTACCTCTTGGCTGAAGAATTGTGATAATTAGCAAATCCAGGTGATTGGAACAAATGATTGGGGAGGACTTTCACTTTCTGAACGTGGATTGTCCACCTTGCAAGTTTGACCTATAGCCTACACAGTGTAGCACTGGCTAGCTAGCTCCGTTTCTTTCATGAAACAAGAATACTGAATTGAGAAACTGCCTGCTCCGTGGAGCCGAAGAGGACTCAACCTGTCCCTCTGATTGGTCCTGAACAAATGTGAATATCCTGTCCAAACGACACAATATTTTAAAAAAAATCAGCACATGCAGAGGCATTAGATGAAGGAAAGGCGCCTATTGCAATTAAATTTTTTTGTAGGAAAAATTTATTGACTGAGTATTTTGACCACATTGCCATTGACGTACATGGTGAAAGACCTATACTGGAGCCAATCACAGTGGCGCTAGTGAACAACGGCACAATTGCCGCTCCCAGCCCAACCAGGAAGTGAGCTTCAAAACGAAAGCCCATTCTTGGCCCCTTGCGAAAAAGCGAATTGTAACTTCTTTTTCCAGCAAATACGGGTCGGTTTGAGATTTGAACGCACGGTCATATCTAATTTAAGGTAAAACGCTAACGAACCAGAGCCACTTTACCGAGTGCTTTATGTCCCCTTTTTAAATGTTGCCGGAGGGCAAGAATTGGTGCCCAGTGAAAGCCAAATGTTTTTTTTTTCTATAAAAGAAATTACTGTTCACTGAATAATGTCTTAGGTTGCATGTAGCCTACCATAAACTGGCAATTGAACACACCTGACTAATTAGAAACACCTTTGTCCCAAAACATTATAGTGCCTTCAAATGGGGGGGAGGGGGGCATGTACAGTTGAAGTCGGAAGTTTACATACACTTAGGTTGAAGTCATTAAAACAAATTTTTAACCACTCCACAGATTTCATGTTAGCAAACTATAGTGTTGGCAAGTCAGTTAGGACATCTACTTTGTGCATGACACAAGTAATTTTTCCAACAATTATTTACAGACAGATTATTTCACTTTTAATTCACTATATCACAATTCCAGTGGGTCAGAAGTTTACATACACTAAGTTGACTGTGCCTTTAAATTTTTAATATTTGGTCACATATCCTTTGCATGCCATGACTTCCTGATGTCTGTGACCCAAAAGACTCTTGATATCTCTTGACTCTTGATTTTCTGGTACTCTTACTATATAGCGATACTATAACATCTCTGCATTTGAATGGATCTCTATGGGAATTGTGGGGGTGGGACTAGATTTAGCTGTAAATTACACTGGAACAGTATGGAAACACATGGTTGGCTAAAGGGCTCTAAGTCATCAAGGGTCTGACATATCAAACAAGCCTTAAATCATCACTCTGCTGCCAGAAATATGGTAGATATGGATGGATAACTTGAAGGGTTTCTTCTCCTGATTTATTCCATAGAATTCAATAGGAACATTTGTCAGGAGAAACAACCCTTAAAGTGATCCATCCATATCTACTGCATATCTGGCAGCAGAGTGATGGTTTGAGGTTTGTTTGATACCTCAGACCTTTGATGACTTACAGCCATTTTACCAATCATGTATTCCGTACTGTTCCAGCAAAATCTACAGCTAAATCTAGTCCCACCCCCCAATTCCCATAGAGATCCATTCAAACGCAGAGCCGTTATAGTATCGCTTGTAAGAGTACCAGAAAATAAGATATCAAGAGGCTTTTGATGTTGTTGGGTCACAGACATCAGGAAGTCATGGCATGCAAATGATATGTGACCAAATATTAAAAATTTAAAGGCACAGTCAACTTAGTGTATGTAAATTTCTGACCCACTGGAATTGTGATATAGTGAATTAAAAGTGAAATAATCTGTCTGTAAACAATAGTTGGAAACATTACTTGTGTCATGCACAAAGTAGATGTCCTAACTGACTTGCCAACACTTGCCAATACATGTTAGATTGCTAACATGAAATCTGTGGAGTGGTTAAAAATTAGTTTTAATGACTTCAACCTAATGCCATAGGCTGGCTAAATATAGTTAATTTGAATATATTCATGGATTAGAAATGCATGTTTTGTGTGTAGACTATTTCTTGTAACCTAGACAAATTGACTGTTGTCTTGACTGACAACATCAGTGTGCTACTAAAACTTAACTTTAAAAAAAAAACTGGAGAAAAGGTCAAAAATTGTAAATCATTTTTTTTGAATGTATACAAAAACAGTGTTCATATTACATTTGAAAGCATTCAGTTTATTATCATATGACATACATCCCTCTCCTGGCGTTTACACCACATTCAAATTAAATGTTATGAAATGTTTGTTCTTCCTCTAGGCTAGTTGGATCATGTCAGTGGTGGCTAGTGCTCAGCCACACTTTGTCTTTGGAGTGCAGTCTGGAGTGGCTAACAACCTTACCTATTTTGATGAGCAGACCATCATTTTTCCATCTGGAAACAACTGTGTATTCTATGACATTATCCGAAAATGTCAGCGCTTCATTCCAGGTAGGCCTATATATTCCAGTTAGCTAGCGAACAATCATAATCATCCTATTACTGAACAAACTGCATCTGTTAGGCTGTGAGTTTGGTGAAGAAACAACTGGAACTGGCTAGATGCTAAGATGGCCAATTTACTTCCAAACGTGGTAGGCCTATTTTAATATAATCGCAAAACACTGGGGGCTGGATTTACAAAGGAAACAGTCGCAGCGCAAAACATTCGCTATATTGCGGCTCTTTTGCGGTCGGACATACCGCCACATTTAATGACTGGTTCTAATTACGCAATCAAAGAAATGAAACACTCCCATTTTAACATCTATAACAATGACACGTCCAGATTACAAGGCGCTAAATGGATAGCAACCAGGCACAAGACGCGAGATAACCACAAGAAAAATAAAACTTAAATTTAAGTGGTACACACGCTGTACTACAACACCAACGGAACACCAACACCATAAAATTTTGGAATGACATCACATACAAAATTTATTTATGAACAGAGGATGTAAAGAAAACCCAGCAAACAGTGGACATCCCAGGGATGTCCCATTTTAGTCCCCTCAAAGTTATGATGTGACGTTCCCTAGGGATGTCCTAAAAACATTACTAGAATGTTATTGATGTCCTAGGAAGGTCACTGTTTGGTTACAATATGACATGTAATTAGAATTTTTCCGGGACATTCAAGCAACGTCCCTATGTGGTTATGATATGACGTTGTGCTCATAACATTCAGGGACATACTGCATTGTCTGTTACTGGTTACAAACAATATAACGTCATGTAATGAATGTCTGGGGGAGGTTACTAGAACGTCCCGGGAACATTCTCTGTGACGTCCACGTAACGCTTAGAAAACCCTACAAAAAGATGTCAAGACATCCTGATGACTTTTCAAGATGTTCAGGGGACGTCCCTGGGACCTACTTTGGTTAGCTGGGAAGATGGCGTGATTTTAGAAAAACTTTCTAAAATCAGAAAGAATGGCAAGAATGTGCAAAGCCGTTATCAAGGCAAAGGGTGGCTACTTTGAAGAATCTAAAATATAAGACTTTTTTAAATTTGTGTTATCTCATAGTTTTGATGTCTTTACTATTCAAAAATGTGGAAAACATTAAAAATAACAGAAAAAAACCTTCTATGAGTAGGTGTGTCCAAACTTTTGACTGGTACTGTAAGTGACCTAATTTACACAATCTCCACCCTGTTTTAGCTTGTTCAGTCCAGGTATACATATGCATGAAGACATTTAACTATGTATCAAAAGGAAGGAGTGACTTAATCCCCGCAAATTACATCCTAATAGCAATTTTGACCCAGTGCGACCATTTATTAAATCCGGCGTAGATATTGCGACCTTGTAGCTACTGCTTTAGCGTCAGAAAAGCATAAGGTAATGTGATTATTACGTTTGTGCTTTTAATAAAAAAATAAAAGAATCTACTTGCTGTAGTTCGCTACTTGGCTATACCCCATGACGTGCCTATACTGCAACATGAGCCACATCTGGACTTGAGGGATGTATTTCACGAAGCGGAATAGGGAAATTCTGCAAAAAACACATACTTTCATCCAGATCAAGAGGCGATGTAATGGCCTTCTCATGACCAAGAATAACCAAGTTTTTCTTTCACTCGTGCAACATGGTGTGGCGGAAGGGGGTTAATATGCGAGATAACGTGGAGAAATTACTTTTACATGCTGCAGGTGAAACTTGGAAATAATATCCAATTTTCAAACAGTCACCTGCACATTGCAATGTCTATAAAAAAAAAGAAAATCTCTAACCAACTGTTGCCCTATGTCTCTAGTTTTATAGTATATGTATGATTCATCTGTAGCTCTAATATTGATCGCGCTACGGGCGTAAATGTCCGACATAATAGGGTCAATGACAAATAAAGCTTCTAAAAAGGTATTTTTAAAAAGTCTTTTCAGAATGGATGTAATACATATTTTTGAGTCTGGAACAATGTGTTTAAACAAGTCTCATTTGTTAAATAACATTTCAAAGTGTTTAAATTAATTTTTTGATTGTATTTTTAACTTCACCGCCCAAAAAATGTCAGGTGACGCAACCAAATATTTGTAAAAATATATATATTTTCCTACTATTTATTCTAAGTGAAATCTTTGGCAAGTATCCCTTAGAGTGTCTACAGTGCCTAACACATTATTATTTTGTGGTTGTGTTTTGTATTTACAATAATTTAATATTATTGCATTCTAGTGGCCAGGTATTTAGTATCTTTAGCATCTGATTTTACATTTAAAGACAGAAAAATAATTATACAAATATACAAATGAATGCATTCAATACAATAGCTATTCACATCATAGTTATCAACCATTTGTTCACTTTAACCTATTATTTATTGGTTTAAATTAATATTTTACCTGGTCGCACCACCTGACGATTATCAGACGTGCCACCTGACAACATTAGTAATGACAGGAAATATGCTGAATAATTGCATTTTTATTTCAAATACAAAAAAGTGTTTTAGTCAACAGGCTCTATTGAAGTAAAAGCAGTAAATTGATCAAAAACAGGATACATCACATGAGATCACATTCGGTACATAGCAACTGGAATAGGCTACAGTGCAATAGATTGATTAGATGCACTGTAATGAAAGATTTCATACAATTAATGGTATATTCCACTTAAAATTTAAACTCTTTTCAAGTCAATAGGAATTATTGGATGGGTAAAGCTTGTGCGTTTTCTACTCGTTCATGGTTTTTAATAGAACTTGTATTCATCCAGTTCCATTCAGCTTTCAGTTCATATAGCCTGGCTATTTCAGTTCAACATGCTCATACTAATACATGCCATTGCTAACAATGTCTATTGTTTGTTGTGTAATGCCTAATTTCTATTACCAAAATATAGTGTTCTCTGTCCTTTGCTTTTTCAAGCCAACTTGAAGTTTGTGTTCAAACTTATATTGTCTACTGTCTTTCTGTAGGGAAGGCCTATTCTAAACCTTATCATGTCGGACCACACAGGACAATGCATAAATATACATCATAGTATGTGAAAAGTTCAATAACATGCAAACTCAGTTCAGAAACTCTAAATCTAGAATTATAAATCATGAAAAAGGTTTGAAAGTGTATAACATCTTTAACTTAAAGGCGCTATATGTAACATTGACACAGAGCATTTAAAATGGGTACTGCAATCCAAATTCACAATATTGGAGAGAGTCGAGACACTGAACAAACATGAGTGCAAGACGAGCCAAGCGCAACATTATATTTTGAGACGAGCTTATTCTATTTTGACAATGACAAGCGACGACGAGTCCTACACTGTAAGTTGATCAGCTAATGTATACGTTTGCAATTTATTATTTATTGTTTGCAAATTATAAACCAGCTCATGTGGATTTTTTTATAACTCTGTTCAATGTTAGCTAGATGCATGGCTGGCTATGTTTACGGTTACACAGATATAAGCTAACGTTAGTGGTATGTTTACCGAGTAACTATATACATATATATATTTAAATCTTTAGCTAGCTAGCTAAATGGAAACGATGTTGAACTTAGCTTAGGCATTCGTAAATCGGCTGTCGGAGTGCCGGAGTACATCTGGTTGTTCGTAATGGGCAGTGGACTTGGAGTCAACTCGGAGAATAGTGAATCACACAGGCCAAAACAAATACAGACGTTCCGACCCGGAATGGAAATTTCAAAGGAGAACATACTGGCTGTAGCATTGTTGTCGGAGAAGCCAGTATTTCGACTTGTTTCCTTAATCTCTGATGACATATCATGGTCATTTAATGATTTAGTACAGTAAATTTGTTACATATAGCTCCTTTAACCCTTTAAAGCTGGAGCGTTCTAATTTCAGTACAGTACAAAAGGTTTGACGTATAATAGCTCTGCCGTCCAATCACTGATTTTCTTCTTGAAAAATGCAAGTTACAGATGACAAAATAAGCTACAATTGCATATAATTGGTTCATGAGCTTAGTGGGCGGGGATTTATTTCTAGACCGCTAAATAAAACCGCACGTCAACCTCGTAAATCTCCATTTGCCTCACCGTGGGCGGAGCGGACCACCTTGGACAGAAGACTATCGTCTGAAGACTTTACTGCGACTGAGGGAAAGCCAGTAAACCCCCTGAGGTAAGAAATATTTAAGATAATAATTAACCATAGATATTACTTCAGAAACGATTTTATTTTGAATAAAATCCTGTTTTTGTACCGCAGACTTTCTCAGATATTTTCACTTGAAATTCGCTAAGGTAGCTAACGTTGTCATAAAATTTCTTCTTACCGTGAAAAACGACGACATCGGACAGATGTTAAGGTAAATCTATCACCACGGCGGCACTTTCGCCACAAGTCAGCAATTGTACCGGGAAATGCCCTCTTTGAAAACAAAAAACGAATGAATATAAAAAGGTTAGTCTGTTACTGCATACCCGTTTTTGCTAAAGCTGCATCATAGCTATGATAACGCGGAGCTGTCAAAACTATAACAGCACGGAAACCCTTTAGAAAAAACAAAATAAAAACCGTAGCTAGGCTACACGTAGCCTATGGCTATGACAAATAAGGACTAAACAAGCCACATTTTAGTTAATAAAACTCAAGTAAGCTAATTTAGATATCCAGTGAGCACAAGTGGCATACAGAACTAGTCAGCATTTTTTTGTAAGTATAAACCAAACTATTTTCTTTTAAAAATACAATTTATTTGATTTATTTATTTAAGTATGAGCCGAAGTATGCCTTCCTGGCGTGTCTCCCCGTGGCATAGTCTGTAGCGCGGCGTACGTAGGATTCCCGTGCTCTTTGCGACATTCTAGGTTCGAATCCGACCTTTCCTCTTGTCTCTACACTGTGCTGTCCAATAAAGCTGAAAGGCTATTACACCTATTTTAAGAAAGTATAGTCCATTTTAGTACTTATAAACTTTTGTAGCCACAATTTCCTCTATATTCTCAGCTACCTTGAATTCAGAGAAAATGCTGTTAGCTATAAGTTAGAGTGAAGGAAATGTAGAGACCTAGCTACTCACTCCAAAAGTCTCTGGGACCTCAGATGGATATCTGGCTTCTCTGTCGAACATGAGGTAGAATGCGGAGTGCTTGGTGGTGATCTGTACTTTGGTGCGCAAGCCAAACATGGCTGCACTGAGGTCCCAGTTCCAAGGATTCTCTTCCACCAATTTGGTGAGAGTTTTGAAACATATTGACATTGTTATGAAATACTATTTTGATTGTAAAGCATAGCTTATGATTGCGATGTGTGACCCAAATCACACTGCTTAATACAATACCAAAATAGAATACTTAACACAGTGACTATAGTACCATTTAGTGGTGTAAATGTGTCAAGGTCAGTTTAGTGTCAAGTCCACATTACTTTGTCGCTGTCCCATTCATTCTTTCAACCAATCCACTGGTCTGTGGATGGTAAGGTGCGCAGAAGCTCCTCTCGATGTCCAGCTTCTGGCAGAGAGCCATATTCAGCTGAATTTAATGGACAACAGTCAGTTAGTACAAAAGAAAACTGAGTGAAGGGAGCCTCAGCCATGTTTTTGGGTAATGAGACGGACTGCACAGGGAAAGATATTGAGAAATGATTGAAAATGCATTGTAATAGGACAATAGGACAGCACCTTATTCCTGAACTCCCCTCCTCGGTTGGTGAGAATTTGTTTTGGTGCCCCAAACTTGAATTCTACAATGAACTGTGCAAAGAATTCTACAATTCACTGTGCTACATCCTCGGCTTTCTTAGACTTCAGCGGATATGCCTCAGCCCACTTGGTCTTGTAGTCAATCATGACGTCCCTGTGCAGTCCGTCTCATTACCCAAAAACATGGCTGAGGCTCCCTTCACTCAGTTTTCTTTTGTACTAACTGACTGTTGTCCATTAAATTCAGCTGCCAGAAGCTGGACATCGAGAGGAGCTTCTGCGCACCTTACCATCCACAGACCAGTGGATTGGTTGAAAGAATGAATGGGACAGTGAATAGTTCGGTTTATACTTACAAAAAAATGCTGCTAAAAAAAGTTAACTAGTTCTGTAGGACACTTGTGCTCACTGGATATCTAAATGAGCTTACTTGAGTTTTATTAACTAAAATGTGGCTTGTTTAGTCCTTATTTGTCATAGCCATAGGCTACGTGTAGGCTAGCTACGGTTTTTATTTTTTATTTTTTAAAGGGTTTCCGTGCTGTTATAGTTTTGACAGCTCCGCGTTATCATAGCTATGATGCAGCTTTAGCAAAAACGTGTATGCAGTAACAGACTAACCTTTTTATATTCATTTGTTTTTTGTTTTCAAAGAGGGCATTTCCCGGTATAATTGCTGACTTGTGCCGCCGTGGTGATAGATTTACCTTAACATCTGTCCGATGTCGTCGTTTTTCACGGTAAGAAGAAATTTCATGACAACGTTCGGCTCTAGCTTCAAATGATGCCACTGTGTTGTTCTTCCCCCAGCTCGTTTCGAGATGAAATTGTGAAAAAGTCTGTCATACAATGAATAAGTGAAGTGATAACGTTAGATGTGAATATTTTCTGTATCTTAGTGTAGACTTTGATAACTAAATAATGGCTAACTAAAGCTAAAACAAATAACGCTAGTCTAACAGTGAGCTGTCATCGTCTCGCCGCGTGAACAGCCATTTTCTTTTCTGCGTTTTTGTTTTCCTAATTTGAAACGTTAGCTCTGCTGTTTGTCTTGCTAGCTTTATAAATGTTATACTCAACTATTAGTCTTATCAATAGCAAGTAGGCCTACTAACTAGCTAGTTTTTTAACATAACGGTATGTATAAATTTGAAGGTTGTTGTTGATCAGTCCTGTCAAAAATGAATGGAGTAGAGAACTAAACAGCAAACATTTTCTAATGTAACGTCAGCTTCACGTTTTATTTTCTGACTCACGTTTTTGACTTGAGCAAGATTAGCCTGTTTAGACATATGACAAAAAGACATCATTCAGTTGAGCCAATGTCACTGATGATTTAGGTCTGTTCATTCAAAACAATATCTTATATGAATGGACATTATGCTAGGTAGTCTAACATTGTGTTACTGTTGTGCTTTTTATCTAGGCTAACGTTATTCTGGAGCATAGTGTTTTCTGTAAAATGTCATTCTCACTATACACCCCTTTAATGACTCAGAAATGGTTTTATATGTTATGGACTAATTAAATGGCAACTGATAATATATTTATCTATTACAGCGATGGATGGACATTATGCTTGTGTCCAGAATAGCTATTTTATCTATTCCTGACATAAGCATAAAGCGTTTGCTGTAAGATGATGTTATTGCAAGTATGCAGCCCTTTAATTACTCAGAAATGGTTTTATATGATATGTTATGGATTAATGAAATGGTAAATGATTACATATTTATGTCTTGCAGCAAAGGATGGACATTTAGCCATCTGATACAGTCCCTGAAGAGAAGGATGGTGCTGAGGGTCATTGCAGAGCACAACACGGAGGACCATCAGGGCATGCATGCACTTACTGTTATCTTCTTGATTTTTGAATATATTGAAGGTATTTATGCTTGACCATAGATTTGTCTGCTGTATCTGTACTAATACATTAATGATTTTACTGTAAATAAATTCAATGCATTAATTTTACGGGTATCTAAACTGATATTTGCCATGGGTTTTATCTTGTTTTTATTTGTTTTGCAATGTTATCCATTTACTTAGTTCATCCATTCACTATGTTATACTTTTTAAAAAAAATAAAGTGTGTGTTTCATTGAACACATAAATTGTATATTTCAGTGTATGTCAATTGTTTCAATTTTGCATTATATCAACAGATGCTCAACAGTTACCCATTAGGAGTATGGATAAGTGGTAATGTGAAATGTCAATGAACCTAACATTCTAATAAATAATTTTTTTTGCCTTTTCCCATACATCACTAAGATGTTATAACTTTTGAGCAGTAGATGATAAATATGTTCTGATTTCTACTCCATATCACTTACAGAATAGTGAAGATACCACACAGTTTGTCTCCCTCGATCTTGAACATGAAATGTTTAAAAACCTAGGTTTCTCATGGAGAATAGCCATTTAGAAAGTTTTTTGTGATTTGTTTTAATAATTGATGATATTGTGTTAAAGTAAGCATATTATTGTATATAAATGGAAAGCTCCAGTTATCCTGTTTAAAATGGTATATTATCTTTAGGGGTGTAACATAATATGATCACACCACAAACAGTTTTGCATACACATGTCATATTTTTAATGAACCTAACATTCTAAAGCGTTTATTTTAGCCTTTTCTTACCCAGCACTGAAGTGGTTATAACTTTTGAGCAGTAGAAGATAAATCTATTCTGATTCCTATTCTATATGACTCACACAATGGTATCATACACTGTAAGTTTCCCCCTATCTTGAACATGAAATGGGTAAAATAGTAGGTTTCTCATTAGAAAATAGCCATTTAGAATGTTTTTATAAATTTAGTTGGTAAATGTATTTCCATAATTGATGATATTACCATCAAGTAATCCTATTATTTTTATATCAATTGAAAGCCCCAGTTATCCTGTTTACAGTGGTATATCAAGTTTAGGTATCTGATGTAATATGATCACACTACAAACATGTTTGCAACGCACATTAAGAAATAAAATGGAATAGAATGTTGACCCAATATTCGCTTAGGCTGGAAAGGGTTAAAGGTATACTTATGTAGTTTCAGAACACTAGATGGCGATATAGAGCATATAGGAGGAAAAGGTCAGCCGAAAATTGCTTATCACGTGTTCTTCTCAGAAACGCACGACGACGCACAAGCATTGTGGTGACGTTTCACACATATTTTCCCTGACCGTGGACTACATTGCATCTGTATTGCCAAAGCATACTGTATCTAACACTGAACAATACAAAACAGCAAAGACTAGAAACAAATGAACAGTAACCATACATGAAAACAAGAACCTTTCTTTGATTATGGATTTAGAAATAACAATAATGTAAAATAATAAAGTACAATTAAAAATAATAATAATTATCAATAGAAATGATAATAATGATGATGAGAATGACACATATGGTCTTATGTGAATATAATAAATATAAAAAATTTTAATTGGTTTATAATGATCTCTGTCACTCACTGTCTCTAAGACTATGGCAGGCAGGTATATATTGTGCTGCCAGGTCACAGCACGTCCTCTCCTCTCCTAAGAGGATGGGGAGTTTTTGGATGTCTGTTAAATTTTTGAATTGAGGGTATGTCTGATTTATTTTGCGAAAATATTTATTTCTGATTTGATTGTATTTTTTGCCTTTTGTGATAAAGTGCAGCTCTGTCTCAACTTCGTTGATATGGCAATGTTTCTCCTTCCCATGGCCCTGCCTCGCCCACCACGAACACGACTGCCCCTCACCCTTACTCTGGGGCCGCGACCACTGGATGTTGATGACTACAGAATGAACCGAGCAGAATGATGATTTTTAATTATTTTATGAAAATGAACAGTGGAAAAATTTACAGAGCAATAGCTAAGATTACTAACTTATATGCTTTGAGCATGTAACGTAGTCTCCATTTACATGAACAAGGTTTGGTCAAACATGATAAATAGACTATTGTCAACAATAAACGAACATCACGACAATAGATAGCCTTAGCTAGGTGTATGGTCGCTATTTTTAAAATGATATTGTTACCTCCTCGGCTGAAAACATCTTGCTAATGAGTAAGGGCAGAGTACATGACTTCAACTGTATATAAAAAAGATGATTCGGCAAAACAAAAAGCTATTTCTTTTAAGAAAAAAGTATAATAAGTTGTCCGCAGATAAAGTATCAAAAAGTTTAATGTGGTTGAAGCAGTCTTACTACGATCAAGGGGAAAAAGCTGTGAAACTTTGGCCTGGAGACTTAAAAAATTACAGTCTGACAGAGCAATTAATAGTATAACAACCTCCTTGGAAGATATCACAGTAGACCCATTGGAAATTAACAGCTATAGAGTGGCGTTATTTATTTAGTGTATTACCTAGATTTGGATTTGGAGTCAACTTTTTGAAGTGGATCAAGATTCTATACACAAATCCAATGGCTGGGATATTAACAAATAGTGCAGTTTCTAAACCATTCACCTTGCAATGTTCAACTCGCCAGGGGTGCCCTCTGTCATCAATGTTGTTCACTCTGGCAATAGAACCTCTGGCTATGGCTGTAAGAATGAATGTGGACATTTCAGGCATCCAATTAGGGGAACAACATAGAATATCGCTCTATGCGGACGATGTGATCCTTTTCTTAACCAATCTTAAAGACAGTATTCCTAATCTAATCAACTTAATTGAAAGATTTGGGGGGTTCTCTGGATACATGATCAATGATTCCAAATCATCTCTATTGTTACTAAATAAAGAGGAAAAACTAGAGCCAGTAATAAGGACTCCATTTATGAACGCCAAAGAAGGTTTCACTTACCTTGGAGTCAAGATCACTCCTGAAGTTAAGACAATAGTCCGGACAAATTATGACCCATTGGTGGACACGGTGACAAAGACATTGGACCGATGGATGACAATGCCCATATCAATAATTGGTCGTGTAAATATAATTAATATGGATATTCTAGCAAAATTTTTATATCTCTTAAAAACACTTCCTCTTCCATTACCACAATCATTTTTCGATAAACTCGATGCCATCTTTAGAAAATTTATTTGGAACAGCAAAAAATCGAGGCTCAGACTCTTTTTTTTATTGCTTTACTTGCCTTATGAAAGGGGAGGGTTGCACCTCCCAAATTTGAAATGGTACTAGTGGTCTGCCCAGTTACGTGCTGCAATGTTTTATTTTTATGTAGATGCCCCCCCAGCCTGGGTGAACGTTGAACAAGCGTCTGTACCTGACCTTCCCCTTAAGCTCTATTTATACTCAGGAGATCCAAAGAAGCTGAAAAGAAAAACAAAGAATCCTTTCCTTAGAAACACCATTGATATCTGGTATACTGCACACCAACATACTAGAGACACCCCCATCATATGATATCGCGCTTCTCCCCCATATGGGGCAATGATTACTTCATGGCAGGAAGAGCGGATGGTGGTTTCAAACTTTGGGCACACAAAGGTGTACAGAAAATAGAGAACCTTTATGTTGATAGAAATCTCCTGTTTCAAACAGTTGTGCCAGAGATATGATATCCCCAAAAAACACTTTTTAAGTATTTGCAATTGAAACACTTCATATCGTCTAGATATAAGGAATTAATATCTGAGCCACCATTATCAAATATTGAGAGAATAGCACTCTTGCATCTGACGGGGAGAGGCCAGGTATCTTTGTTTTATGCAACTCTGGTGACATATGAAAAGAAGCATGGAGACTAGATACTCAAGAAGATATAGATGAGGTGGACTGGAAAATGGCGTGCCTAAAGGCACAGACACGATCGATTAATACAAGAATGAAGCTACTACAGAGCCGTCGCGGTAGGACAGCGGTAAAAGCGCCAACTTTCAGTCGGTGCGGTTGTGCTCCGAGGATCGGGGTTCGCGCCCCGGTCCTGCCAGATCCAAGCATGGCCGGCGCCCTGTGGGAGCAGCAATTGGCGGCTGCTTCCGGGTGGGAGGAGGGGCTCGGAGAGAATCGCTGCACGCATAGCGGCCCTGGGCGAGCTGGAATCGCGGTCAGGAGGTCGGAGAAGTCGCGCCCTGAAGAGGACGTGGCGCCCTCCTGTCCTACCGCCGGCTTACGGGGTTGTGTAGCGGTGATTCTCTAGCGGTTGCTACATGGGGGGAATTGAATTAGAATAGGGCTTCAATTGGCTACTAAATTGGGAGAAAATGGGGAAAAATCAGAAATTAAATTAAATTAAAAAAATTTAAAAAAATGAGGCTACTACAATATAAGTGACTAATGAGGACTTATATCACACCAGTTATTTTGAATCGATGGTCCCCTAGCATTCCAGACACATGCATTAAGTGTCTGGAGGACAGGGGCACTCTTTTCCATTGTGTTTGGGAGTGCCAGAAGTTACAACGTTTTTGGGAAAAGATTGTCCAAAACATATCTCAGATGGTAGGAAAGGAGGTGCCTTTTCGGGCAAAACTTTGTGTTCTGGGTATATATCCGGAGGATTTTATGGTTAATTTGAAATGTTCACTACTGATAGACTTTGGCCTTCTTCAGGCTAGGAGAATGATTGCCCTTTCTTGGAAAAATGTTGAGGCACCTTCTATACACACACGGGTAAAGGAGATGGCATCCTGTCTTGTTTTAGAGAGACTGACATATATATTCAGGGGAAGAGCAAAGGACTTTACAAAGATATGGGCTCCACTATTAGATTTCCTTGAGAGTGAGAATGTGCAGTTAAATTAAAAATGCTGTATAATACTGCTTGAATTAAATTATATTTTGTTTATTTATGTATTATTATTTCTTATTATTATTATTATTATTATTATTATTATTATTTATTGAATATTCCAAACACACCCGTATGTCTTGGTACAATGACAGCTGTCATCTTATTGATTCCGTGTCTTTTAATACCTGCTTTCCATTTGTACTAAAGTGCACCCGCAAATACCTTTCCCAAATTTCCTTTCCGGCTTAGTAAATCACTTTACACGTGCTAAAGTAATCTATTTGCATGACCTCCTCCCACTATTTCGCGAAATAACATAGGGACGCCCAATTTTGCAAAATTCATTCAGGCTAACCCACAAAAATGAGAAATCAATGTTTCAATTTTAGCACACGCAATCACTTAACACCTCGTTAGTTGATCACCTCGGACAATTTTTTTGTGGGTGGTAACAGTTTTACACACAAACCTTTAGTAAATCCACCCCCAAGTGTTTTATTGCATGCTGCACTAGATGATGGCTGATAAGTGCCTGCGAGGAGGACGGCCATTGGGAATGAGTGTGCGAAAGAAGGCGACGGTGCAACTAGCCGCCCTACGGCGTGAGAGGGCCGCTTTTGGGGTTGAGTCTGAAGTACTGCATTTAGGCAACAATGAGCAAATGCAGTATTTCCGTTGTTAGTGGTGACGGATGGCCGCACTTCTTCCTCCCTGCCTGGTGAAACCTCCTCTCCCACTGGGGATAGCAAGTGTGTAGTGCGGGACCCAGCTGATATCCCCTGTGGGGCTAGCGAAGCATGCGGTCTCAACAGTGTGCAATGCAGAAACCCTTTGCTGTGCCTCACAGGCCTGGCTAACGAGTCCGGACCACGGATCCGACTGTTAGCTGTGGGAGCTCCGGCAGAGCCCTCGTCCCACATGCAATGGGACAGGGGAACCCTCCGCAGGGCCCTGTATGCCTCCCTCATGAGCTTGGGCCTCTGGGCCAGGCTTTTAGCTTCCAGGTGGCTAGTGGAGCCCCTGGTAGTGACACAGGAAGCCTGGACAGCATTTACAGTTGAAGTCGAAAGTTTACATACACCTTAGCCAAATCCATTTAAACTCAGTTTTTCACAATTTCTGACATTTAATCCTAGTAAACATTCCCTGTCTTAGGTCAGTTAGGATCACAACTTTATTTTAAGAATGTGAAATGTCAGAATAATAGTATCTGAGAATTATTTATTTCAGCTTTTATTTCTTTCATCACATTCCCAGTGGGTCAGAGGTTTACATACACTCTGTTAGTATTTGGCAGCATTGCCTTTAAATTGTTTAACTTGGGTCAAAAGTTTCGGGCAGCCTTCCACAAGCTTCTCAATAAGTTGCTGGAATTTTGGCCCATTCCTCCTGACGGAACTGGTGTAACTGAGTCAGGTTTGTAGGCCTCCTTGCTTAAACACGCTTTTTCAGTTCTGCCCACAAATTTTCGATTGGATTGAGGTCAGGACTTTGTGATGTCCACTCCAATACCTTGACTTTGTTGTCCTTAAGCCATTTTGCCACATCTTTGGAAGTATGCTTTGGGTCATTGTCCATTTGGAAGAGCCATTTGCGACCAAGCTTTAACTTCCTGGCTGATGTCTTGAGATGTTGCTTCAATATATCCACATAATTTTCCTTCCTCATGATGCCATCTATTTTATGAAGTGCACAAGTCCCTCCTGCAGCAAAGCACCCCCACAACATGATGCTGCCACCCCCCGTGCTTCACGGTTGGGATGGTGTTCTTCGGCTTGCAAGCCTCATCCTTTTTCCTCCAAACATAATGATGGTCATTATGGCCAAACAGTTCAATTTTTGTTTTATCAGACCAGAGGACATTTCTCCAAAAAGTAAGATCTTTGTCCCCATGTGCAGTTGCAAACTGTAGTTTGGCTTTTCTTTGGCGGTTTTGGAGTAGTGGCTTCTTCCTTGCTGAGCAGCCTTTCAGGTTATGTCGATATAGGACTCGTTTTACTGTGGATATAGATACTTTTGTACCTGTTCCCTCCACAATCTTCACAAGGTCCTTTGCTGTTGTTCTGGGATTGATTTGCACCTTTCACACCAAAGCACGTTCATCTCTAGGAGACAGAACGCGACTCCTTCCTGAGCGGTATGACGGCTGCGTGGTCCCATGGTGTTTATACTTGCGTACTATTATTTGTGCGGACAAACGTGGTACCTTCAGGCGTTTGGAAATTGCTCCCAAGGATGAACCAGACTTGTGGGGGTCCACAATTTTATTTCTGAGGTCTTGGCTGATTTCTTTTGATTTTCCCATGATGTCAAGCAAAGAGGCACTGAGTTTGAAGGTAGGCCTTAAAATACATCCACAGGTACACCTCCAATTGACTCAAATAATGTCAATTAGCCTATCAGAAGTTTCTAAAGCCATGACATAATTTTCTGTAATTTTCCAAGCTGTTTAAAGGCACAGTCAACTTTGTGTATGTAAACTTCTGACCCACTGGAATTGTGATATAGTGAATTAAAAGTGAAATAATATGTCTGTAAACAATTGTTGGAAAAATTACTTGTGTCATGCACAAAAATAGATGTCCTAACCGACTTGCCAACACTATAGTTTGCTAACATGAAATCTGTGGAGTGGTTAAAAATTAGTTTTAATGACTTCAACCTAAGTGTATGTAAACTTCAGACTTCAACCGTATATTTGTTATGAGATGGCTGGCACTCCAGTGAATGCTCTCATTGACACAGGCTCCACAATTAGACTGATTCCAATGGGACCGTTAGCAAGTAGCACTCCATGGGTAGCTATGGACATTAAGTTAGGTTCGGGGACTGGGAAAACGCCAAAAATGCTGGGTCGCTTTAGGTTACCCTATATAGGTCTGACCATGTTCAAGCAAGAGCTCTTTCAAGCGGATATTACTGACCCCTGCATCCTGGATCTGGATGCGCTAGCCAGCACCGGAGTAACAATTGACGTGGCTAAGTGGCTCGCCCTCCTCAAGGTACAGTGCCTGCCCAAAGCCCCGCCCAGTGACCATGGTGGCATAGCGTGCACAGCTGGAAACTCAAAAAAGCTACAGCCAGCGGTAGAAGAAGTGAATGCTCATGGACCCACGTCACTCGATACAACATCAACACCAACACAGCCACACCCATCCAATAGTGACCATGGCGCCTCCCCCTAGCACAGAGAGCAGAAGTGGAGGTGAAAATGAAAGAAATGGCAGCAGTAGGAGTTATTCAACTCCCCAGAAGAAAAAAAAGATGTCTCACTCCGCTTCTATATGGAATACAGGCGTTTAAATGTAGTGACATAGAGTGACTCTTGCTCCCTGCCCTGCATCGATGACACTCTGGACTGCATAGAGGGCTCCACATGGTTCAGCTCACTTGATCTGTGTAGCAGGTACTGTCTGTCAGGTTCTTCTCACAGAAGCAGCATGTCCCAAGATGGCATTTACAGTGGAGAGGAGCCTATGGGAATTCAACATCATTCTGTTCGGGCTTACAAACAGCCCAGCAACCTTTGAACAGTATGGAGCAGGTACTGAAAGGCATGACAGCTGCAGCATGTGTGTTGTACCTTGACGATATCCTGGGGAATGCCCCCTGCTTCAATAAAGTGTTAGCTAACCAATGGCTGGAGCTGCAGAGTATCAGCAAGGCTAACCTCTGGCTCAACCCTGCTAAATGCCAGCTGTTCAGATGAGAAACCAGCTTCTTGGGCCACGTCGTGGGAAAAGGGGGAAGAGCAACTGATCCTGCTAAATTACAAGCGGTGAAGAATTGGCCCACCCCCTCATTGCAAAAAGAGGTCCACAGCTTCATTGGTCTGGTGTCAGATTATAGGTGCTTAAAAACTTTGCCAGCACTTCCGCTCCCTTGCATGCTCTCACTAAAACGTCTGTTGCATTCCGGTGGTCTTCCGTATGTCAGAGAGCCTTCAACCACCTCCACACCGCCCTGGTCACAGCCCCTGTCTTCGCCATTAGTGGACCCCACCAAGCCCTTCATTCTGGACACTGATGCAAGTAATGTAGGCATAAGCACTGTTCTGTCACAGCAGATAGAAGCGGGGAGAGAGTTGTTGCTTATTTTAGCCATGTGCTAAGCAAACCACAACGCAACTACTGTGTAACCAGACGAGAGCTACTGGCAGTGTTGGAAGGAGTACAGCTTTTCTGGGCATATTTGCAAGGAAGGGAGTTCCAGGTCTGCACCGACCATGCCGTGCTGCAATGGCTACTGAGTTTTAAGGAACCCGAGGGACAAATAGCCAATTGGATTGAGTTTCTGCAAAACTCGAGCACTGTCCGGGTGAGAAACATGGTGTGACAGCCTCTGCACCAGCAGTTTTAGACTTTTACGTTCAGACTCCTTTATGACAAGGACTGGCTTATCTGAAAGCTGACAATTTACCTATTAATTCAAGTATATTTATGTTGTTGAAAGCAGGGCTAAGCACCATGATAAAAGATTCAGGGTTTTAACATCTTTGTAACGAGACCAAACAAGGGTATTCTAGCAGGTAAGGACAATTATTCAGCTCAGCTACTGAAAACCTCTAGACTTTTGCTCCTGCTTTTAACAACAGAAGTTGAATGATTTTAGTACAGTCATTAAATCTGTGCAGTTGTGTAATCTTCAAATTTGGGCAAAATATTACTTCCATGTGATAAGACCAGTGGTAACACCCTGGCCTCCGCTTGAATCTGGAACTGTGCCAAAAAGGTAAATTGCAAACTGGCATGGATAACAATCATTACCTACATCAACATTAAGACTTTCAATTGAATGTAACGGATTGGCATTCAAAATTAAAATGGAAAAGGAAACAGACAAACTCTGGCCACGCTGGGCCCTGACCCCATGAATAGCTTTGTGTTCTGGTGTTTCTCCTCAACAGGAGACAAGACACCATGACCACTTTAAGATTTATATCCATAGATAAGCCAGCTCCTCAGCATGGCTTAATTGCCTTTTTTGTGCCTGTGGAGTGGAGGGGGAGAGAGGAAGGCAGAGCCTAGGTCTGGTCAACCAGAGCAGATAACAAAGTAATATTGAATGGACTATGAGCAAGTTTACCATATCAAATTATACTCTCTCTATCGAAGACCATAATCTAAAAGCTATATATCTGACAACACATTTATGCAAATGAGGCTCAATACAGGTCTTGCCAGATTCACAAAGATGATCCGCAAATTACTACTCGCAATAAAAATGTAAAACAACCTGAAGCCTGATGGCAGTCTATTTAAAAGCCATGCAATGTGTAAACTTGTCAATGGTCCATTGTAGTTGTCATAGTTGCAAGAGGAAGACACCACTAATGTTTTAGGTGTGCAAGAGGTTTCCAGTTAATGTTACTGAATCAACGCTGGCTCAACTTCAGAAATAGAGAATCATGATTTTGCAGGCAGAGCAAATCTGATGTTTACTTAAATTTCTCCTGTTTACAGAAACTGTAAGATAAAACATATGTGGATAATGAGTAATTAATGCATACCTACATGCCTTTTTACACAGCAACTGAGAAAAGTCAAGGTATGCTGGCCCTGGCCATCAGCCCTGACCGGCTCTATCTGGCTGTGTCAGAACGGGGTGACAAAGGTACCATCACAGTGTATGAACTTCATCAAGATTACATAAGGAAGAGGAAGGTACTGTATGGAGAAGACCTTTCGCAGGAGTTTGTCTGTGTAGCCTTCTCCCATGACTCTCAATACCTGATCGGCCAGTCAGGAGAACCAGACTGGACCCTCTTTTTCTGGATTTGGCAGAAGAATAAGCTAATTCCCACTATAAAGACTGGTGGGCCCACCACTCCCATCTGTAAGGTACGTAGGCAGCAATGACTGAGAAAATAAGTCCTAGGAGCCGCAACATAGCTAGGAGCCTGCTAATCATAAGTTTTGTTATGTGAGCTAAGGAGGACCTAGCTGTTCATGGGTGTTCTTTCAAAAAATTGACAGTTGTACCAATATATGTATCTTGGAATTTTGTGCGGAAAATACAAGGTGGAATTTCTGTAAGGTGGAATTGCATTGCAATTTGAAAGGTGTAACTCAAATTGAATTGGAAGCAACTATTCTGTTTTAACATCCCTCCAGTGTAAAATGATACATTGATTACATTACATTTCTGCATTTTTACATGAGGAAATTGATTTTAGAAAATAAAAACTGTGACTAAATCTATTTATATTATCAACAAGAAGTAGATTAAAAATATATTTTTTAGAGAATAAAAACGGACTAAATCCCTTCCTTATATTGTTGACAAAAAAAGATGACAAAATTGGATATTAAAATATAAAAACTAAATCTGTTTTTTATCATCGTTGACGGAAAAGAACAAGATTAAAACATATTTCAAAATAAAAACGTGACGAAACCTGTTTGTTGTAGTTGAAGTAAAATAGATGAAAATGTATATTTCTAAATAAAAACAGTAACAAAATCTAGTATTTATTAGACCTCAAAAAAGAGGTGACGCCAATGAACGAATATGCATTCTCGTTAAGAGTCGGCAGTTAATTGTTATTAATTTCTGCATTCCTGGTAACATCCTGTCATTCGTGCAAACTTCAAAAAAGCAAAGCAACTAATGTGAGGGGGTGACAGATAATACTAGCATAGGCCTACACTAGTAAGTCAAAAGTTGGAAGGATAAAAGGATGGATATAAACAGGAGTTCAGTTCCATTACTCAGGGGATGGAGATACTGCTTTTACCCGGATTCCCCAACCCGATGGCCAGAGTTTAGGGCAGTGTTCTAAGTCTTGTATTAGGTGTATTTATTAATCGTTTTGTGAAGTATTTTGTACGTCATTGTTTATTGTCTAGTCGACATCACTAACATGTTCAATAGGCCTACATTTGAAATTTGAGTTTGCATTTGAACTTTATTTTTGCACAGTATCCCACCTGCTGGTTCACACAACGCATTATAAATGGATTTCAAGATATGATAGTGATTGGTATGGAAGACCAAAAATTGAAACAATTAAATAAATAAGCAATTAAATAAATACCTATTCATTATTTTACGTCTATTTTATGTATTTCATAGCGTGTTTATTTCATTTTCGTATTTATTTCAAGGTGTAGGGCCTATTTATTTCAAGGCGTATTTATTTCAAAACAACAATTAATTTATAATTTCAGGGAAATATAGGGCCTACTATAATTGGGACATAAACTACTACCACTAGGGGGTGACCGTGGATAGGGTAAGCGTAACTGACAAGGAGTAATGGTGAACGCAAACCCATAGTTTTCTTATTCCAGATGCGACATCGCATTCTGTAGAAAGAGCCCGCTATAATTACAAAATGAGCTGGAATTCTTAGAGCAAATTGCAAGTATTCCACATGGCTTTTTATAGGCTTCGTTTAGATAGTCCTACCTTCGCTTTTCTTACCAACTTGTAGCCAACATATAATAGCCTGCTTTTATACCATAGCTTGTATCATAATCCCCACTGGGCACTAGACGTCTATTAGGATCACCCAAGGAGCCGCTAAATCAGATCTAAGCATCTAAGCTCTCCTACCTCTTTTAGCCCGGCTAAAATGCATCTACAGATCCTTTCCAAAAAATTAGAATATCATGGAAAAGTTTTTTTTTTTCCATAATTCCATTCAAAAAGTGAAACTTTCATAGATTATAGATTCATTACACACAAAGTGAAATATTTCTAGCCTTTATTTGTTTCATTTTTCATAATTTTGGCTTACAGCTCCAGAAAACCCCCAAAACAGTATTTCAAGAAATTAGAATAGTGTGTCGAAAATCAGCATTTACTTCAGTTATTTCAGAGAATGAATGTTTTAGACTGAGTGTCACACTATCATCTAATTTACTCAAAACACCTGCAAAGTTTATCTCAGTTTGGTTCAGTATGGGGAAGACTGCAGACTTGACAATTGGCCAGAAGACCATCATTGACACCCTCCAGAAGATGGGTAAGATACAAAAGGTCATCGCTAAGGAGGCTGGCTGTTCACAGAGTGTAGTGTCCAAGCATATCAATAGAAAGTTTAGTGGAAGGGAAAAATGTGGCAGGAGAAGGTGCACAAGCAAAAGAGATGACCGTAGGCTTCAGCGGATTGTCAAGCAAAGACGATTCCAAAATTTGGCGGAGATGCAGAGGGAGTGGACTGAGGCTGGAGTCAGTGCTTCAAAAACCACCACGTACAGACGTATCCGGGACATGGGCTACAACTGTCGGATTCTTCGAGTCAAGCCACTCCACTCATTCTCTGAAATAACTGAAGTAAATGCTGATTTTCGACACACTATTCTAATTTCTTGAAATACTGTTTTGGGGGGTTTTCTGGAGCTGTAAGCCAAAATTATGAAAAATGAAACAAATAAAGGCTAGAAATATTTCACTTTGTGTGTAATGAATCTATAATCTATGAAAGTTTCACTTTTTGAATGGAATTATGGAAAAAAAAAAACTTTTCCATGATATTCTAATTTTTTGGAAAGGATCTGTACAACATAGACGTGCCATATAAAACATTTTATTTCATAATTTTCTTTTTGATTCAGTTGTAAATTCAAAGATAAACAATATGGAAATGGATTAATGTGGATGCATTTCTCAAAAGTCATTGCTTTGGCAAGCGAAATCTGGTCTACGTAGACGCAATTTCACTGCATGTAATGTTTCACTTAAAGGTTGTATCAGCGATTTTGGGTCGAAACATAAATGATCACATTCATCTGATTTTTCCTCACGATCCGCTAGCTGCCCGCCCCATAAGCAGGCCGTCAAAAAACCGCGTCTCTGTAGGCAGCCTATGCTCCGAGATCGTACACAAAAACAAATGGTACTACCAACCACTCAAAACCAAAATAAACAGTATTCCAACCAATCACCGACAAGGGGTGGGTGATACTAATACGCTAATACTCTTATCTCGCTGAAATCTTGACGGATTTACAAACGGTTTGGTTTCTTACAAACGTTATTAACGTGGTTATAATTCTGGATGCTTGAACACTATTTTTTAAAACATAACATAATTGGCTCTGAGCTGGAGCTGGCTCTGTTTGTTTGGGATTTCGCTTCAGAAGTGACGTCACCCAAAATCGCTGATACAACCTTTAAAGGGGAATTCCACCCAAAAAATTATGTTTGGTTTGTAGAAAAGTAGCTCTCCTCCTGATTAAAATGAGTTCTCAGCCAACTTTCTGCCTGTAGTGAGAGCAAAGATATAGCCCCCAAACTACTGCACATGTACCAGGTACTTCCCTTAGAATGAACTACAACAACCAAGAGGCTTACAGTTCAGACAACAGGTTGCCATGCCCACTGAACGACTTTACAGAAGTGGAGGCCAAGGGGCTGGGCATTTTACTGCTAGTGTAGTGCCTGTAGCGTTTCTTAGTGACTAGAGAGGCCACGTAACTCGCTGGCAAGTTAGCCACTAATGTAACAGTTATACTGAGAAAATACCACCATCATTATCTCAGTCTCCAGAAAAACGGGGGAAATATGGCCCTTCATTTATCTACATTTGGTATCGTGAAAACATTAGCCAGCCTAGCCAGAAGTCTGGAACGCTTAGCTAGGCTACGCACCCCGGTTCCATGTCGGAAAATCAACCCAACCTTTCGTTTTTCAGTATGAAATGCTTTTGTATCGACCAACATGCCGACACAGAATATTAAATATATACAATTAAAAGTTAAATCGTCATTGTTGTAGGCTAATTGTTAGCTGTTTTAGCTATGTTTGCTAGTAAAGCCAAAACTTTCCCAGTGCAACTCTAACGCACTGATGTCGGTAAAAAAATGGAAACTACGCATTTATCACCCCGATATCCGACCTCCTTCCATTAACAAGTGCAAGCTACTATAGCCTACTACAAGGCAAACATTTAAAAACCAATTTGTTTTATGCCAAGAAACCCGTTGCTAACAACAGCTAACACACTAGCCCAGAAAGAATACATTGCTTCTACATTGTACATTCTACATTCATTGACGTCATGTGGCGCTGTAATGGCGACATATAGTCCAGCTGTCTCTCGTGTTCATGTTTGTTAATTTGAATGTGTTTCGTTGTGTCTGGCTTTTGTCTTTTTTTTTTTTTCATGCGCTGTGTGTCTGCTGTGGGATGGGGAAGTGGGCTGGAGATACAGTAGCCTATAGCTGGAGATGCTTCCCTCGCTGGCTCCGCCTACTTGCTATGTAATTTACACGCCCATTTGAAAACACTATAGTCTTTCATAAACGAGGAAGTGGTAGGGGTATACGTCAAAATGACGTATACCTCTACCGAAGTTTCGACTTTATATTCAAATAACTCAGTACAGATTTTTTTTTGGCCAGCCACAAAGAAAGACTTAATTTGTTGCGCCTTGATCTGTTCAATAAGGTTAATGTTGTTTTTGGGTGGAATTACCCTTTAAAATGTCAAAACATTTAGACTATTTGTTGTCAGCCACAAGAAGTTTGGGCGGACAACAAGGCACATGTTTCTATCCTAGGCAGACAGAGTTTTTACCCAAAAATACTGTTGCATGAATTGCTGCAGTGTGCATGTGGGTGCACTTATAAAGTAACCTGTGTTATGCAGAAATATAGGCTGCTTTTAGGCCTTATAACAAGCCAAATAAAAATTTTTTTTTAAAAAACCTAAATAAAAAATCTAGGTATTTTTCTGCTCAAACTGAGAATGTGAGTTCATTATATAAGTGAATAAATGAACTTAATGTTTTGGCATAAATACAATATCTAGGTCATCCCCTAGTGGTAGTAGTTGACGTCCCAATTATAGTAGCCTATTCATGTTTCTCTGAAATGATAAATTAATTTACTACTTTAAAAACAAAAAGACATTTTGACTCCTGTAGGATATAAGCAGAGTTCAACTATTTATCCTCATCTAAAACTTCTTGCCCTCGACTTGTTAGCGATGACTGCATCCCAAGCCTTTGCAGAGAGGGTTTTTAGTGCCACAGGTGGCCTTACCTGTGGCCACCGAAACAGGGCATGGCTCACCCTGGAAATGAGTGCTTTCCTTAAAATGAATCACTGAAGTAATGGTAATGAATGGAACTGGTGATGGGGGAATTTACTTGTGTGAGCACTGGGTGTGGTTGGCATTGCAATAATGTTTTTACTTATTACTTATTTACTTAATAATTAAACAGGTGCTGCATCAGCCAGCCATTCAGCAATAGATTACAACTTAAAGGGGTATATCATGAAATCTATAAAATCAAAAATATAGTGTTGAACAGTTGAAGAAATATTTCTGCATATGTATTACATTATCCCTCAAGCCAGAAACAAGAGAAAATAGTTAGCCCTATCCCTTAGTCTGTAATAGTGTGAACTTTCTCAATGGGAGCTAAACCTTTTGAACATTTACATCCAAATTACCTTAATTTACTAGTCCGATGTGTAAGCTGTTAGAAATAAAGTTAATTTGGGTTTAAATGCATGGACAAATATTATAGGAGAACATAAAATATAATATTTACCATTTGGTGGGCACAGGGGGCAAGGCTAACTATTTGCTGTATGGCGAAAGTAGCAAACACTGTCCATGGTTATATAAGTAATACGTTTGAATTATTAAAATGAGTGGTGAGATGAAATGTCCAGATAGTTTTTTATCAACTAAAATAAACTAAAACTATGAAAGATAAAATTGATTAAATGTGATTAAAACTCACTTGTACTTTTGTCACTTGACTAAAACAAAAAATCAGTTTAAAACACTGCCAAAATGAACACTGTTTCGAACCCATTATGCTACCCTGAAAATATTTTTGGCACATATTTTTTATTTATTTTTTTTTAAACATTTTACGCAGTTTATGGTTTGATGCCTGCAGGAGTGCATATGGGCAAAGTCTGAATATTTTATGTAAAACCTTTATTTTTGAATTTTTTATTTTATACAGGTGAGCTTCAATCCTCAGAACAATGCTCAGATCTTTGTGTGTGGACATGGCGTGTTCAAGTTCTTTAGTTATGCTGAGGGGGCCCTGAAGCAGACCAACGCCAAGAAGCAGGAGTCCCACCACTACTTGTCATATGACTGGGTGTCAGAAAATGAGGTGGTTATAGGCACAGACAGGGGGCAGCTGCTGCTCTTCAAGTATCAAGACCTGCAGTGGAAGACAGACTTGAGAACCACAGAGGAACCTGAAAGGTACAGTGGAGACTGATGGGGAAGGACAGTAAAGATGCACAGCCTGTCACGAGTAAGGCCCTGGGCTTATTCCAATCGCCTATTTTATCCATTTTCCTCGGTCGTCTCGTGACCTGGAAATCCATCTGGGTCCGCCATCTTTAAGGACATTCCAATTTGTTAAATGCTCCTTGGAGGAGCTAGGAGGCTCCCAGAGGAGGCTTTAGCGAGGATACATAAGTGCAGCCATTGCAGAAGTCTTTTTTAGGAATGTGTGACACAGGGTTCATTCCAATTGTTTCTTTTACACTTGTTTACATTTCTTCTTCATGTCTCCCAATGGAGGATGCTAGGATGAGATACAAGGACGGAGGAATTGAGGAATTTCGGCAAATTGAAAGTCCTTAGTCAGTCGAGCTTCAGAAGCGACATCAATTACCAATGAATGGTTGCACACATATTATGCTTTTGTTTAACTACAATGTTTTCTACCCTCTTTTTAAATGAATAAATGTTTTGTTTTTTTAAATATTTGGTTATTATTATTTGCTCTGTATTTATTATTTTGTTATTATTATTTGTATACGGGCTATTTAGACTAGGGTTGTCACAATATCCGATAATATTGGATATTGCGGTATTTGTTAAAGGCATATCGATGATATGAAAATGGGATATCGTGACAACCTAATGCATGTTCATCATGTTTCAAACTGTGGAAGATGTGGAGATGTTGCTCGTTTATAGTCTACGTTACATGTTCCCAAAAAAGACTTCCTCAAAGGCTACACTTGTGTATCCTCACTGAAGCATTCTCTTGGAGCCCCCTCTTTCCTCTCTCCTCAGTCCTCCAAGGGGCATTTAGCGAATCAGAATGTCCTTAAAGATGGCAGACCTCAATCGATTTCCAGGTCACTTGAGGACCGAGGAGAAGAGGAGCGATAAAATAAGCGATTGGAATGAACCCCAGTACATGTTGCCTTGGTTCCTCCATCCTCATAGCTTATCCTTGCATCTCTTCCTCATGTCCTCCATTGGGTGGAGCTAGAAAGCAAGGAAAAGATGTGAAGTAGAGATGCAAGGAGTGAAAATAAGCAATTGGAATGAGCCCCATGCCTTTCTGCATAACTATTTACCCTTTGAACCCTTTGCACAGACCCCCTAGTGGCCATGGCGCTGGCGCCATGAGATTACTCAACTAAGACATTCATTGCTCCTGCAAGCAATCTATGAGTGGAAACAACAAACGTCATGTTCTAGCTTTATTAGTATATGATTTGTGACAACTGTACCGAAAACAGAGTTTCTAAGTGCCACTATTGTCGCGTAGTTAGTCCATTTAACAAGAAAACCCTCACCCAGGCTCACCTGCAACTATACTGACCCATGCATGACACAGTGGACAATAGCGTCTGTGGGCGATTCTACAGAAGTTGGAGGGTTGGAGAAAAGTGTAAATTTGTATTCTTTTTGCAAAATTCTTTTATAATATATGTGTTACACTTTATCTGAGATACACAAATATACTTGATGTACAGTGCAATCACATGTAAGGATGAATTTACTGACTGCTCCTAAATGTCACAGTCGAAACATGGTGTAAAACCTGCTTTTGAAATAAAATTACATACCCAATTGATAAGTTTAATTCACCCCTTTGAAAATGACATTTTTGAAAAAAAATCTTGACTGCTGTTGAATTTGAATCAATTACCCTGAATTTTTAAATCAAATAAAACATTGGATTAATTAAATTTAGTGAAAACTCCGTACAAATGTTCTCTAGAAAATGGACAGATTTGATCACATGAATTTGATAGATTCTTATTTATGAGATTATATATACCCTCACCAGCACAATATCTTGGATATTTGATTGATTATTCATATTATTAAAAATTTTAACAAAACAGCAGGTGTTTCGGTTGTGACCACATTGTTGCGGCTGTGACATCTCTTACTGAAACCTGAATTCCAAAGTTGGGACAGTACGTAAAATGCAAATAAAAGCAGAAAGCAGTGATTTGTAAATTCTCTTTCCTATATATTTTATATATATTTAAATGAAAACGATATTTAAAAAATATTTAATGTTTTACCTTAGCAACTTCATTGATTTTTTGTAAATATACGCTAAGTCCGAATTTGATGCCTGCAACACGTTCCAAAAAAGTTGGGACGGGTATAAAAAAAGACTGGGAAGGTTGTGGAATGTTCAAAAAACACCTGTTTGGAACATTCCACAGGTAAATAGGTGAATAGGTGACAGGTCATGCTATCATGACTGGGTATAAAAGGAGCATCCACGAAGGCTCTGGCATTTACGAGCAAGGATGGGTTCGCCAAGAAAAACTGCATGAGCGAATAGTCCAACAGTTTAAGAACAACGTTTCTCAACACACAATTGCAAGGAATTTAGGTATTTCACCATCTACAGTCCATAATATTAGTAAAAGATTCAGAGAATCTGGCAAGGCCGTAAACCAATATTGAATGCCCGTGACCTTCGATCCTTTAGACAGCACTACATTAAAAACGGCATGCTTCTGTAATGAATATAACCACATGGGCTCGGGAATACTTCAGAAAACCATTGTCAGTAAACACAATTTGTCGCTGCATCTACAAATGCAAGTTAAGACTCTACTACCCAAAGCGTAAGCCATATATCAACAATATCCAGAAACGCCGAATTCTCTGGGCTCATCTGAGATGGACTGACGCAAAGTGGAAACGTGTGCTGTGGTCTGACGAGTCCACCTTTCAAATTGTTTTTGGAAATAATGGACGTCGTGTTCTCCCGGCCAAAGAGGAAAAGGACCATCTCGATTGTTACCAACACAAGGTTCAAAAGCCAGCGTCTGTCATGGTATGGGGGTGTTAGTGCCCATGGCATGGGTAACTTGCACATCTGTGAAAGCACCATTAATGCTGAAGGGTACATATGCATTTTGGAGCAACATTTGCTGCGATCTAGACAATCGCTTTTTCAGGGACATCCCTGCTTATTTCAGCAAGACAATGCCAAGCCACATTCTGCACGTGTTACAACAGCATGGCTTCGTCGTCAGAGAGTGCGGGTGCTAGACTGGCCTGCCTGCAGTCCAGACCTGTCTCCCATTGAAAACGTGTGGCGCATTATGAAGCCCAAAATATGACAATGGAGACCCCGGACTGGTGAGCAGCTGAAGTCTCATATTAAGCAAGAATGGGAAATAATTCTGCTTTCAAAACTACAACAATTAGTGCTGTAGTTCCCAAAAGATTACTGAGTGTTGTTAAAAGGACAGGTGATGTAACACAAAGGTAAACATGCCCCTGTCCCAAATTTTTTGGGAGGTGTTGCAGGCATCAAATGTAGAATGAGCTGAATAGAGAATGAAATGTAGAATAAAGTTGATTAGTTAAAACATGAAATATCTTGTCTGTACTGTTTTCAATTGAATACAAAAAGGACTCGCAAATCATTGCTTTCTGTTTTTATTTACATTTTATACACTGTCCCAACTTTTTTGGAATTGAGGTTTGTACATGTGCATTGATTGTCTCGCTATTTATTGTCTTTAATAAAAATTTACGGACAAGTGTCACCAACCGGAACAGGCCTGTCAAAACAATACCATTTGTTTCGGTAGTGACTGTTTCGGTTGTGACAATTGTGGCTCATTTCAGCCACAAAACAAAAGATTTAGCAAGCACATGGTTAGCAACCACTTCTCTGTGCAGATGCCCCTTCCTTTTAATCAAATCTACAGTTATGAAATCAACTTTTTTTCTCTAATATGAAAACTTGGGTGTTTGGGTGTGACGTCTCTAAAAACCACAGACTAATTTTCATACTTTGAAGGACAATTATATCAAAAGGCTAAAACCTAGCTACTCACCATGTGGCCTTGATTCATATGAAGGCTGTCTAATTTCCTGGTTAAAAAAAGGGGTGTGTGGCTACAAGCAAGTTCACTGCACAGACTCAAACAGTGTACGTTTCGGTTGTGACATAAAAACTGGGGACAGCATTTTTTCGATAGGTTTTTTGAATTATAAAATTTATTACAAAATAGATTGCATTATTTTAACTTATATTTGATAAAAATTCACATGCTTTATTGAATGAGACAAGTCAAATAATTGGCAGAAAATATTTTGGGTGTTATTTTTTAATGCACCAGTTTATGGGTTGATAGTGGGGACAGCCATCTCCCAATAGGATACCAAGAGTATAAGTGTTGATTTTGAATAAATGTAACTATTATTACTGCAATTTATATCTTGGATTATATTAAAACATAACATGATCTAATGAATTATATAGCATTGAAAGATTTTATTGGTCAATTTCTTACTTTTATCAGAGAAGGACAGCAATTTGCTTGCCTTTTGTAGAATGGCCCTGGTCTGTAAAAAAACATTTTTTGCCACCAACAATTTGTATTCCATCATAGCAACAAGATAAGGCCAACAATAGCCTGAATGTATGCCACTACAGCCATGAAAATCCCTGCTTACTCAATAGCAAAAATAACCAATTGAAATTCTTGTGTAATTATACCACATCATTCTACTATCAATATCTACTACTACATATGAAATATTTAAAGGGTAAGTAAACCCTAAAACCCTTTTTAGCTTATTACTGATATATTTGGACATATTCAGGTTCTAGAGATTGATCCTGTTGCAAATCTCGACATTTCATCACAAGGCATAGCATCAAATAGGAAGAGTAGTGCATTTTGGCTAACTAGCGACACGGTAGTGAAACGTAGGCTATTGCAGTTGTAATTAACTATTGGCTGTTGTACAGTATACGTGACGTGCCATTACATGTGATGTTACACCAACTGGGTGCATCTGGCTACGCCCTTCCACCTTATACTTTAAATTAGTTTTTTTACAACACACATTCTCTCTGGGAGATAGCTTGATGCAGTGAACACAGGTGCGCCTGTTGAAAAAGAAAGTTCTGCTTGCATGTACTTAATGATGGCATAGGTGTCATAGGTGCCATATGGTTTGCCCATATGAAATACGGTTTTTCCACCCTTTTGAAGGCATATGGGCGTATAAGGTTATGATACGGGAAATCTAGCTAGTCTAATACATAGACTAAAAACATTTTCCAACATAATTAATTCAATCGCAGCAATCACATTTTCTTTCTCCCTCTCTCCCGCTATTCTCTCGATTTCTGAGGCCTTGGGAAAAGCAAGTACCTACTACTGATCTAAAAATGCACTTTATGACAACGAGCCACAAAGACACAGTAGTAACGTTAGGCTACCCCACAAGATACCAAACAACTATCTAACGTTAGTTAGCTTAGCTAACAGTTAAATGGTTATGACTGGACAATGTTCATGTGTATGCAGTTTTGCCCGAAATTAGATAATGTTCTGTGACATTTTAATGTGGCTATATGACTCAATTTAGCGAAGTTAGGCCAACTACAAGTTTCATTGTAAATGAAGTCATGGCTAACTTAGCAGTCTTTAATAACATTAACTGAAACTTGAGAAAAAAAAACTAGGGTGTGGCTGTAGTGGCGGCATGATGTGTGAGGTAGGAGGAGCCAAATGCAGCAAGGGGATTCATTAAGCCCTAAGGCCACTAAGTCGGGAAACCCCGCAGTTAAGGGAGGGAGACAAAACAATGAACAAGCCTACCGACGCTACTAACCGGCTCACTGTCACACGCCAATAAGTAGAAGCGCAACGACAGGTTTCTCAGTAGCCAGAAATAATACGCGCCCTGTCTCGGTAATGAGACGTATCAGAACGGGCGAGTAGCGTAATGGCAAAAATAACACAGCCAACAAACCCTGCAAAATAATACGATAGTATATGAGGAGGCGAAAGGAACAGATCTAACGTTCCAAGACTACTCTCAGACTCGCAGTCACACACAAACATGTCCACAACATCGCCCAATCTTCCCTATAGGAAGACATGTACCGAAGGACGAAACAGAACTACAGTTCCGAATAAAATCGTCAAAAGCTCCATGTACGGAGACAGGTACCGAAAGGAACGAACAGGACAGGCTGAACCGGACATTTACCGGCTAAAAGACCAAAGCGAGATTAGTAGAAAATAAACGCCCTACCTCTCCATTAAGAGGAATATAACGAGGCAAACAGGAACAGAGTCTGATATGTTTTTAACATGATTCACCTGCCTCATATTGTGCCAGTACAAGGGAATGTCATGGGTATTTGCAGCCCCTGCTGTTTCTGCGGTCGTCTTTCTTTTTAGCGTCGTCGGGACGCTCTATCGGATTTTCGGCAATTCCGCCTCCGTTCCGGTATTCGTATCTTGCCCGACAATTATTCTCTGCACCTGTTTTGTGTTTCCTGTCGGCTATAAATACCTCAGGACTTCCACATTTCCGCACTTCGATATTGTCTTTGATATGTTGATAACGAAGTCGGTAAGGTAAAAGATTTGGTCGCTGCATTTCTGGTTTGTACGAATAGGAAACGCAGCAAGTCCGGTTTAGAGTTAGGAGAAAGATTTATTTTCTTTCTTTCCCTTCTCTCTTTATCCTTTGTACTCTTCTGCCAGTTACCTTTTTGTTCAGCTCGTTTTCACCTACAGCTGTAGGTAACAGGTTCTAGTTTCATTTTCATTCTCTCACCCATTTATACAGGGTGTTTCTTTTGTTTTGTTTCACTACCTCTTGTTACGCCTAATTATTTAGTGCGTGAGGTTCTTTTGTTAGTTACTCTCGCTGTTTATCGAGATCGTCTCAGTTTTTGGAGGTTGCTTTGTTTTGCCTTTTGCTAGAAGTTGCTCCTGATCCTGTGTTATCCCAGTCCTGGTGCGGCTACTTCCGCGTTTTGTGGCGCATCTCTCTAGATACGCTTTTAGAAATCCTTGTCGGCCGCGTTTGGTTCTCCAAACCTTACACTCCCCCTTACAGAATATTGAAGTCAGAATGGAAGAACCAGCGACTTCTACCGATTCATACAAAACGCTGCCTAGCCAGGGCGCTACAAATGTTACCTCTGAGGCTATTTTCATTCTGCAAATTCAACAAAGCCAGTTGATGGAACAACTGCAGAACCAGGGAGACTGCCTGAAAAAACTGAAAAAACTTTCTGTGGCAGTTAATGCTCCCCCAGTTGCACAAGCACAAACTCCTCCCGTACCCATGCCACGTACCATTAAGGAGCCCAAACTCCAGTTACCACCACAGTATGGTGGCGAGCTGGGTAAATGCCGCCCCTTTCTGACACAATGCCTTATTTCCTTTCAAGCACAACCCTCCCATTTTACCACATCAGAATCTCGCGTTTATTTTGTCCCTCTTGAACGATCAAGTTCTCGCTTGGGCTGACCCTATAATTCGGGCCAACGCTCCCTGTATTCGCGATTCTATTCGGCTGATGAAGGAGATGCAACTGGTCTTTGATCATGAGGTCTCAGGCAAGGAAGCAGCCAGGAGATTGACCAGCTTACGCCAGGGAACTGACACCGTAGCGCTTTTTTGATCGCATTTCAAGCTTTAGCTGGGGAGACAGGTTGGCCGGACGGCCAAGCGTTATCGGAACCTATAAAGAACACTTTGGCTATCCTCGAACCACCTGACACGTTCAGTGATCTTGTTACCGCGGCTATACGCATGGACAACCGTATCCGGGAACGTGAACGTGAGGGCAGAAAACACCTGGTTCGGCATAAGCTTTCAGTAGCAGTAGGTACTCGCCCATGTTCTCCAAAATTCTCCTCTGTTGATCAGGAGGAGCCCATGCAGGTGGATGGGTCATCTCTCCACAAGTCTAGGGGTGCGAAACCACTGAAGTACTGGTGTCGTTATTGTAGACGCAAGGGTCATACAAAGGATCAATGTCCCAAGTTGATGGGAAAGGTCTCACTAGGGAGACCGAGGTTCCCAGTGAGACAAAATAGTACCCTTCTCATACCCTTGTACCGGTCCAACTGCTTTGGAATGGGCGTTCGGTCAGCGTTAATGCTTTTATTGATTCCGGAGCTGCCGATTGTTTTATCGACGCTAAATGGGCTAAGGAATTAAAGATTCCCACACACCGACTCACTAGTTCACGCCAGGTTACTGCTCTCGATGATCGCCCTTTGGGTTCCGGAATCATTAAAGAGAGAACGGGTCCTATATTGATGCGCTTTTCTCTCCAGGGTCACTCGGAGAGAATACTTTTTTTTTGGTTGATCTCCATCTTGCCCACTCATTCTGGGTCATTCATGGCTGATGTTACATGACTCTCATGTTGGTTGGGGCAGAGACAGGGACCCTATTCGCCAGTGGGGTTCCCAGTGTCAATCCCACTGTAAAACTATTATTTACCCTTCTTCGGGCCACATTTCTGACTGTTCCGATCTCAGCTCCGCTAGTGATTCGGAGGAGGCGGAGTTTTGCTGGGGGAGGTTCCAGGGAGGAGGATAACCGTTCGGTTTCCGATTCTTAGTTATTCTCGCTGTTTATCGAGATCGCCTCAGTTTTTGGAGGTTGCTTTGTTTTGCCTTGTGCTAGGGAAGTTTTGCTCCCGATCCTGTGTTATCCCAGTCATAGTGCAGCTACTTCCGCGTTTTGTGGCGTATCTCTCTAGATACACTTTTAGAAATCCTTGTCGGTCGCATTTAATTCTCCGAACCTTACACTCCCCCTTACAGAATATCGAAGTCAGAATGGAATAATCAGCGACTTCTACCGATTCATACAAAACGCTGCCTAGACAGGGCGCTACAAATGTTACCTCTGAGGAGGCTATTTTCATTCTGCAAGCCCCTCTTAGCTCTGTCTAAATTTACTAGCTATGTTGGATGTTTAAATATATATATATCCTGAACCGCTGGTGAGAGCACAGAGAGGGTGAAATCACACATCCAGTTGCTAGAAGTGACCCAGGAGAAAGCTAGCAAGCAATAGGTTCTTAATCAGACGTGTTCGTAAATTGCTAACATTGTCATAAAATTTCTTCTTACCCTGAAAAATCCAGACTTGTTTATATTCTCGGACAGATGTTAGGGAAACCTATCACTATAGCGGCACTTTTGTCAGCAATTATATTGGGAAATGTCCTATTTGAAAACAAAAAAGGAAAGAAAAGAAAAAGGCTATGCTGTTACTGCATACCAGTTTTTGCCAAAGCTGCAAATTCATACAAATATTGAAATAGAAAACATACAATTATTTTTCAACTAATTCTTTGAATAGTGTTTAATGTATGCCAACAATCACTAATAAACTAATGAGAATGTAGAAAAACAAGGTTTTAATTTTGGGACGGTCCACATTAACTTCGGGACGGTTAAAATAGTTTCTTGGGATGGCGATGGTGAAAAAAGTTAGTCTGGAGCCCTGGGTGAATGTGCTAATGGTTCGTGGAAGATTCATATGATAACGTTAATTCACCACTTTCCTCTACACTGAATTGCTAATTGCCTATAGCTAACCAGCTATGTCAGCAGTACCAATCTGCCCCACTGAACTCTGCCCTGTGGTTTGTGGAATAAATAGCTAGCTATGCTACTGTGGTTGTATTCTGGAATGGATATTGTGTATTTTTCATGGCATGTTTAGCTAACGTTAGCAACAGTTTGGCTAATGTTTTTAGCTTGTCTGGTGAAGTATGGTTTGCTGAATCAGTGAGTCTGCTGTTTGTTTACGGTCTATGTTTGCAGCCAGCAGCAGCACGCTGGAAAGTCAGATGTCTTCCCCCCTCACAATGTTCTCTAACATTACGACATTCTCTCTCTTTTGTTTGTAACGTAGCTAGCTAGAATGATATACTTATATAAGATTTTAAGCAGTGAGTTGTGTATTTTTTTTAACTGAGTCGGGCTCAGGTCGGATTGGACACAAATGTAGAATACATGTCGGGCTCGAGTAGGGTCAGGTACTATTCTCTCAGGCTTGGTTCAGTTTTGGACAGAAATATCTGACCCGAACCGCACTCTATCTGGCAGGCAAGCAGATCTGGTACCGATACCGGAGTGAAAGCAACGCATTGGCTTGCTTACCATTCATGTAACAAACACAAGGGAGCTTGCTAACTCGGTGGAAATATCCAAATAACGTATCCACGGTTTAGGGTGGAGATAAGCGCCGATCTGCCATTCTGCAAAGTTGAAAAGTGCTGAAACTTGGGTGAGCGGTAGCCAATCAGAAAAATAATGTATGCGATGACCGGTGACTAGCACACAAACACCGCAAGATCAGTATACCACCATTTACTGCCTAGGTATTCACGCCACTTCCAACAATGGGGGAGTCACTCACTCAGCTACTTTCACTGTTCTAGGCCAGCCTGGCGCCCAGCAAAAAACTTTGTTTTGCATTTTTGCCAAGATTTAAACAACTGCCTTGTTTCATTTAAGCCATTTTCCAAGTTTCTGTGATGCTCACACTGGAGTTATAAAGTCTTAAATAGATCACCCCCTAAATAGATGAGAATTGACCAAATTTGACACCTGGGTTAACCCCTTCGCGAAGATTGCAAATTTGGTTCATCAAACACAAAAAATTGCTAAATCGGTACATCAAACATAAAACCTGACTTAGACCAATGAACGCTTACACTACAGTATGTGAAATGCACTCAAAATGCGAAAATAACAATAAGCCTATCAAACATATTGGACAAGACAGTGGTCGAGTGGAAAAACTAAAGTACATATGTAGCCAGCGAGACCAACCGCATATTACAAGCAGTACTACTTGCATATCAGGAAGGGAAAACTCCCGTCAGGGAATGCGTTTTCTGTAGAGCTTGCTTAATACTGATACTTAATACTTAGACTGTTAAAACTAAATGCCGTTACACTCGCTAGGATGTAATTTATTGTTCAAAGCATCCAATCAGACATTGCAAACACCATTGCCAAGGTTATATGTCCGATATTGGATAAAAGAATCCTCAATGAAACCAGAATGAACTGGAATGAATGAGTTTTACACGTCGACGTTCCAGATATACTGTGTAATAGCATTATAAAGTGTTGTTTATTTCTGAAACGGACTGTCCCAGACAATAAATGATCACTAAATTTTGAAAGGGACATCTCTATGCGTAAAACCAATGGTTTTTATTTCATATTTAGTAGCAGATCTTGATAGTATTATGACGTGGTACAATTCCACAAGAATTTCACGTTTATTTTGCATTTGAGTGAGCAGGGCTTTTCACAGCTTTTTTGGCATACGATCAGACTATTGTTGGGTTTATCTTGTTGCTATGATGGAATACAAATTTTACGTGATGAAAAAATATATTTATGATCTCACATATACGCTATTGTCTACTGTATCACGTATGGGTAGGTATAGTTGCAGGCGAGACTGAGTGAGGGGTTGCTTGTTAAATGGACTTAAATGGCTACGGGACAATAGTGACACTTAGAAACTCTGAGTTTGTTGTTTCCACTCATAGTTTGGTTGCAGGAGAAATTAATATCTGAGTAACTCGGGAGTCTGCGCGAAGGGGACCATATTTTTTTTTAAATTAAATGAATACATGATTGGTAAAATGGCTGTAAGTTCTACAGGGGTCTGAGGTATCAAACAAGCCTCAAACCATCACTCTGCTGCCAGATATGCAGTTGATATGGATGGATCACTTTAAGGGTTGTTTCTCCTGACAAAGTTTCCTATTGAACTCTATGGAAAAATAAATCAGGAGAAGAAACCCTTCAAGCTATCCATCCATATCTACTGTATTTCTGGCAGCAGAGTGATGATTTAAGGCTTGTTTGATACGTCAGACCCTTGATGACTTAGAGCCATTTAACCAACCATATGTTTCCATACTGTTCCAGTGTAATTTACAGCTAAATCTAGTGCCACCCCCCAATTCCCATAGAGATCCATTCAAATGCAGAGACGTTATAGTATCGCTTGTAAGAGTACCAGAAAATAAGATATCAGGAGTCTTTTGATGTTGTTGGGTCACAGACATCAGGAAGTCATGGCATGCAAAGGATATGCGACCAAATATAAAAAATTTAAAGGCACAGTCAACTTAGTGTATGTAAACTTCTGACCCACTGGAATTGTAATATAGTGAATTAAAAGTGAAATAATCTGTCTGTAAACAATTGTTGGAAAAATGACTTGTGTCATGCACTAACTGACTTGCCAACACTATAGTTTGCTAACATGAAATCTGTGGAGTGGTTAAAAAAATTAGACTTCAAGTGTATGTAAACTTCTGACTTCATCTGTATGTTCGTTATGAGATGGCCGGCACTCCAGTGAATGCTCTCATTGACACAGGCCCCACAATTAGACTGATTCAAATGGGGCCGTTAACAAGTAGCACTCCATGGGTAGCTATGGACATTAAGTTAGGTTCGGTGACCGGGCAAACGCCAACAATGCTGGGTCGCTTTAGGTTACCCCTGTATATAAGTCTGACCATGTTCAAGCAAGAGCTCTTTCAAGCGGATTTTACTGTCCCCTGCATCCTGGATCTGGATGCGCTAGCCAGCACCGGAGTAACAATTGACGTGGCTAAGTGGCTCGCCCTCCTCAAGGTACAGTGCCTGCCCAAACCCCCGCCCAGTGACCATGGTGGCATAGCGTGCACAGCTGGAAACTCAAAAAAGCTACAGCCAGCGGTAGAAGTGATTGCTCACGGACCCACGTCACTCGATACAACATCAACACCAACACAGCCACACCCATCCAATAGTGACCGTGGCGCCTCCCCTTAGCAACTGTATCTATGGTAAACAAACCGACCTGCCGACATTTTGCTAGTCTTTTTTGTTAGCTTTCTAACAACATTGAAGAAAGAGGACTGGTTATTGTTTGTATTGATAGAATCCGCTTCGTTCGCGTTCGTATACATGCTAGAAGTGTCATATTGAGACCGTTATAGCTGCCCTATAGAAGTGAATGGAGAGCGACAAATACCCTATTTTGGATTATCACCCCAGGGGAGCACAGAGAAACTAGCAAACATATTTCGCCACCATTCGGACTCATATCATGGCCAGGTAACTACACAACCCAAAGTTCTACCAAAGTTCAGTTGTGCTTTAAGCAATCTGTTGAACAATCATTGAAAATCATTACATTTCCTTTTGGAGTTTTCTCATCATAATAGTCAGTTAATGCTGATCAATTATGCACAATTGCACGTCAATTCACAAAGCCATCTTCGCGGCACTTTTTCAGTTTTCAACGATAGTACGTTACATGTTTAAAAGACATTTTCAATGTAAATAATGCTTGTTTACTGGTAACCAGGTGTTGCAATTCTGGAAAAGGTTCAGTGCATGGGCAGCCTGACAATTCTGACAAGGCAATAATATACAGAATTGACATGGCATGACCCAGGTGTATTTGAAGTTACTATGTTACAATGTGTGAAAATATATTGAAAAAATAATAATAATAATAATTTCCCGAGCAATAAAAACAGAATCTATATTATTCAAGAATTAAATTAAATCAGTGATCAATAGTTTTTTTAATGAAAATGCTCAGAGACATTTCATTTATTGTGCTTTAAACATAAAATATAAATGATAATTTCTATATATCTTACTTTTATCAACACAACATTCCAAAGTGTAAAAGTGTATTTGGGCTTTAGACAAAATCATCATTTATCGTTTGTGTATAATGGCTCAACTACACTGCCTGGCCAAAAAAAAAGTCGCACACTCTAATATTTTGTTGGACTGCCTTTAGCTTTGATTACGGTGCGCATTTGTCGCGGCATTGTATGGACAACCTTATGCAATGTCACAACATTTATTTCCGTCCAGAGTTGCATTAATTTTTGGCCGAGATCTTGTATTGACGACGGGAGAGTCGAACCACTCCGTAAAGTCTTCTCCAGCACATCCCAAAGACTTTCAATGGGGTTAAGGTCAGGACTCTGGTGGCCAATTCATGTGTGAAAATGATTCCTCATGCTCCCTGAACCACTCTTTCACAATTTGAGCCGGATGAATCTTGGCATTGTCGTCCTGGAATATGCCAATTGATGGGATAACCTGGTCATTCAGTACATTCAGGTACTCAGCTGACTTAATTTTATTGCTGCATAACGTTGCTGAGCCTAGACCTGACCAATTGAAGCAACCCCAGATCATAACACTGCCTCCAGAGGCTTGTACAGTGGGCACTATGCGTGATGGGTGCAACGGCGACTTTTTTTTTGGCCAGGCAGTGTACATCTGTGTACACTGGAATCAGGTCTGTGTGGACACAAAAAACAACTGCTGCGCGGACTGCCTGGGCAGACATCCACTCAGGGTCCATTTGGGTAGTTACATATGGGGTGTGATAGCTGACATTACTTTGCTAACTGAGCAGCCAATCGTGTAATCGCGTGTATAAGTACGTTTATAAGAACGTGTATAAGTAGACGTACGTGTATATGGACGTGTATACAGACGTGTATAAGAACGTGTATAAGTAGACCTACGTGTATACGCATGTGTAAACGGACGTGTGTAAGTAGACCTACGTGTATACGTACGTGTATATGTACGGATGTGTATAAGTACAGTAGAAAGTGAGCAGAGACATTTGGGGAGTGGGGGATTCACTTCCTTTATGGTCAAATTGCTTGTAGTTGCTGTTGTGGTTAATATTTTCTACTAACACTGTAACCTAGTTTAGGTTATGTAGTGTTAACATTATTTCATTTATGGTATTTTGTAGGGGTCATTGAGTGTGCTAGAATGGGGCATTAGTGTTGTTCGTTGACATTTGTTTCCTCTATTAAGACATTTTGTGGATCTGGAAACTTAATCACTCAGCCTGGCCTGGATGTGCACACTTAAGTTATCTCATGGCAATGCCGTCACGATCATAGAGAGCAGAATTGTATTATGAATATCTGTCGGTCTGTACTTGCACTAGACTAGTTCGTCCAGCCTGTGAATGTATAAGCAAAGACAGACAAGGCTACGTTACGATCACAGACCATACTTGTATTGGCGGCTATGATGCCCTTTAGCCTTTAATAATTGATGATTATAATTGAATAATAATTTATTATCATGCTCTTACTGAGAGGTGGCACACATAATTTTGTTTTATGACCTACAATGACAATAAAAATGTTTTTCATATCAAATTAACGCGCTGTCTTTCATTTTCAAATGTTCTGCTGGTGCATGGATTATCAAGTAGGCCTAATGCAACAGCGTTTTATTGTATTGCCTGTTCGTGTGCAGCTGAGTGACCATAACGCATCATGTCTATTTTGAAAATGAAAGCACTTTAGTAAGTTTTCGTCAGGATGTACTGTGGACACTGGACAGTAAAGTCTATTCTCAATAATTAGAAAGATCAATGGCATAGAATCGACAGCAAGCACACCAAAAGTAGTTACAAAAAATGACCAGCAGGTGTCGTGAACCTCCTCATCAATAGGTTTGTAGCCTACACTCAATGTCTCAAAAAAATGAATAGAAATGTGGATATGTTGATGGCATGGTCTCCCACCATTTTCTCGTTTCCCACGCCTGCCACATTTCCGATCTATCGGATTTCCCGCGTTCCGCTGCGGGATTTAGCTTTACCCAGGTGATTATCTCTTTCACCTGTCTTACCTGGCGCGAGGTATTTATTCCCCTGGGTTCCGCTTCCGGGCGCTTCTTTCTCATTTCGTTTCATTACGAATGTCAGGGCTGTTTGTTTTTCTCTCAACTGCTTAAGATCTTCTCTTCTTATTTTCGCAGTAGAGCTTTCAACTGCCTGAAGCTCAGGGAATTAGTTTTCTGTTCCCTTATTTTTTCATTTTCTCTGTTTTCTCTCCCTACTCTCTTTGTTTCTGAGAGTTTGTGTTTTATATTATTTTCATTTATTTCACCAGTTATCGTGCATTATAGCCACGTTCCGAAGGTGCCTTGTTTTTTCCTGTTCTCTCCTTTTCTCCTTTGTTTATATGTGCCAGTTTTCTTGGCTGTCCCGTTTTACCAGGGCGGTTATTGTTTGGCTCTGCCGAGGAGTTTTGTCCTCTAATACGCCTGTTCGTGTTACGTGCTATCCCATTTTACAAGGGTGTTTTTTGTTTGGCTACGGCCGGGAGGTTTTCATCCCTTTTTGGTTTGTCACGTTTGGCTCATCGTAGTAGCGCTCCCAAACCCTCACAGTAGAAAGAAGCTAATGGATGAGCCAGCGACTCCTCCTCCTGATCAGGGAGAGCTAACCCCTGAGGAGAGCATTGCTGCTCTTCATACGCAGCAGCAGGCGCTTACTGGTACGGTAGAGAGTCTGGCGAACCGGTTGCGGGTTCAGGAGGGCTGGTTTCGGGAGTTGGCGGAGAATATGCGTCGCCTTACTGTTGCCCAAGCACCTCCACCTGCAGTCCAAGCCATTTCTCCTCCAGCTCCCGAGGCACCCCCATTGAAAGAGCCAAAACTGCAGCTTCCCCTCCACTATGATGGTAGATCTGGCAAGTGCCGGGGGTTTCTTGCACAGTGCCTGATTTTTTTTAAAGCCCAGTCAGCACGGTTTACTACCCAAGAGTCCCGGGTGGCCTTTATTCTTTCTCTCCTCACCGGGTCCGCGCTTGACTGGGCAACCCCTCTCATTATCAACAACTCACCCACGCTTAACACGGCCAAATCACTGATGGACGCGATGGAGTCCGTCTTTGATCAGCGTCTCTCTGGTCAGGAGGCAGCTAGACGCCTCATACGCCTTCGCCAGGGTAACGAAACAGTGGCCGACTTTTCCATCAGGTTTCGTGCTCTGGCGGGCGAGACAGGCTGGCTTGAAGCTCCTCTCATGACGCAGTTTACAGAAGCACTGAGTGACCCTATTCAGGATGCGCTGGCGGTGATCGAGCCGTGCAAGACCCTGGATGCCTTAGTTGCTACGGCTATCCGTATTGATAATCGGGTTAGAGATCGGGTCCGCACTAAGGGAGGCAGGAGAGAGCGCCCAGCCACTTCTCTCTTTGCTCCATTTACAGCGCCTGCCCCATCTCCAGTCGCTCATATTTCGCGCGGTAACGAGGAGCCCATGCAGGTAGATGGCGCCTCCTACGGCCCTCCTAGGGATTCTTCCCCTACCACAGGGTGGTGCCGCTATTGCAAGCGCCAGGGGCATACCCTTAATTACTGCCCCAAACTCTCGGGAAAAGGGCCGTCTCGTTAGAGGACCCGGGACGGTACTACATCTCGGACCTTACTTCCTGTGACACTAATGAGGCAACAGCGCCCCCTTCTGGTGGATGCTTTTATGGACTCAGGAGCGGTCGGCAGTTTTATGGATTCGCGGTGGGCCAGAAAACACCGTTTACCTATCCGTAGTCTCTCCCATTCAAATTACCGCTCTTGACGGTCGCCCGTTGGGCGGGGGGGGGGGTAATTAATGAGATCACTGCTCCTCTTATTATGAACATTTCTCACGGGGACCACACTGAGAATATTCAGTTTTTTTTAGTGGACTCTCCCTCTTACCCCATAGTATTGGGCCATACGTGGTTGGCGCAACATAATCCTAATAATTCAGAGGCAGGGGACGAGAGCCTGGAATGGGACTCTCGTGCGGATGGTCTTTCTCCCTGGGAGGAAAACTCTCGAGGAAGTTTCTGATTCCGAGATTCGGTGGTCACCTTCTCCCTCTTCACCTACTAAGGCGAGTGAAGTTAAGCTGGCAGGGGCAGGGAGTTTCCGTTACCGTCTAATGTTCCCCCCGGGTACATTAACTTTGCTGAGGTCTTCAGCAAACAGAGCTACCACCCTTCCTCCTCATCGTTCTTATGATTGTGCCATAGAATTGTACCCTGGCACCACTCCCACCAGAGGGAGTTTATACTCGTTGTCCGCTCCCGAAAGCGGGGCCATGAAGGAGTACGTCGAGGAGGCATTGGCTAATGGCTTCATTAGACCGTCCACCTGTCCTGCTGGAGCAGGCTTCTTTTTTGTAAAGAAAAAGGATGGAGGCCTGAGGCCTTGTATTGATTATCGCTCACTCAATGCCATTACCATTAAAACCCAGTACCCACTTCCCCTGATGAATTCGGTGTTCGAACGCCTTCAGGGGGCAGTGGTCTTTTCCAAGGTTGCGTATGCGTGAGGGCGATGAATGGAAGACCGCCTTTAACACTCACAGTGGATACTACGAATATCTGGTCATGCCGTTCGGGCTCTCTTGCGCCCCCTCTGTATTTCAGTTGTTAGTGAACGATGTACTGCAGGAGATGCTGGAGAGGTTTGTTTTCGTCTATTTAGATGATATTTTAATTTTCTCTCCTGATCTGCAGACTCACATCAGGCACGTAAAACAGGTATTGAAGGCTCTGCAGGCTAAACTGTTTGTCAAAGCAGAGAAGTGTTCATTCCACAAAAAAACATTAAACCAGATGCGCTCTCCCGCATTTTTGACCAGTCTGACAGCTCCGTCGTCCCAGAGTCTATTTTGCCAGTTGCGCAGATCGTAGACCCGGTTTTGTGGGACATTGAGGTTGCGGTCCAGGAGGCGTTACGCCTTGATCCGGGTCTGGGCGGCAGTCCCGCCAACTGCCTTTTTGTTCCCTCTAAGATGAGGTCTCAAGTGCTCCAGTGGGGTCATTCCTCTCAAATCACACATCCAGGTGCTCACCGCACCAAAGAATTCCTCTCCAGACGCTTCTGGTGGCCTGGTATGGAGAGGGATGTGCGCAAATTTGTCGCCGCTTGTGCCATTTGCGCCCGGAACAGGGGCTCTCAGCTCCCACCCACGGGCCTACTATGTCCCTTGCCTGTGCCCAGTCGTCCATGGAGTCACATCGCTTTAGACTTCGTGACCGGGTTGCCCGCTTCTCAAGGTAACACGGTCATCCTTGTCATTGTCAACAGGTTCTCTAAAGCAGCTAATTTCCTGGCTCTGACTAAACTTCCGTCTGCACCTGAGACAACCCAGTTGGTAGTGGATCACGTGTTTAGAATTCACGGGTTACCCCGCGATGTGGTTTCTGAGCGCAGTCCCCAGTTCGTCGCCAAGTTCTGGCGGTTTCCATCCGCAGACTAACGGACAAACTGAACGCACTAATCAAATGCTGGAGAACATTCTTCACTGCTTGGCGTCTTCCAACCCCACCTCGTGGAGTCGGTACCTCCCTTGGGCTGAATATGCCCATAACATGTTGCATAATGCCTCCACGGGTCTTTCTCCGTTTGAGGCCCAGGTGGGTTACTTGCCCCCACTCTTTCCTGAGCTGGAGAGGAATGTGGAAGTCCCATCTGTGGGTTCCTTTGTCAGGAGGTGTCGTGCGGTGTGGAAGAGAGTTCGCGCTTCACTTTTGCGAGCGTCTGCCATCCAAAAAGCGTCCGCCGACAAACATCGGCGTTCGGCCCCTTCTTATCGGGTAGGCCAGCGGGTCTGGCTTTCCACACGGGATTTCCCCCTGCGGGTAGAGTCTCGCAAACTCGCCCCGCGTTACGTGGGACCCTTCAAAATTATCCGGAAGATCAACCCCGTTACTGTTCATCTTCAGTTGCCGTGCTCCATGCGCATTCATACCACTTTTCATGTCTCTCAATTAAAGCCAGCTCCGTCCCCAGCTGAGACACCACCCACCCCCCCTCGGATCGTGGACGGGGGTCCGGTTTATTCTGTCCGCTGTATTCTGGCGGAGAGACGGGTGGGTCAGGGTTTCCAGTTTTTGGTGGATTTGGAGGGCTATGGCCCTGAGGAACGTTGCTGGGTTCCGTCCAGAAATATTTTGGACCCCCAGCTTATTAAAGATTTCCGTGGTAATCGAGCTGGGGGATCGCCTGGGGTCGTCCCTTAAGGGGGGGGGTCCTGTCATGGTCTCCCACCATTTTCTCATTTTCCACGCCTGCCACATTTCCGATTTATCGGATTTTCCGCGTTCTGCTGCGGGATTTAGCTTTACCCAGGTGATTATCTCTTTCACCTGTCTTACCTGGCACCAGGTATTTATTCCCCTGGGTTCCGCTTCCGGGCGCTTCATTCTCATTTCGTTGTGCTTTTTTTGCGGGGAGAGAAATTATTTAACAGTTCCATGAAGCCAGCGCACCTCCAACGACATCTCTCCACAAAACATCAATGCTATGTCGGTAAGCCAGAGGAGTTTTTCAAGAGAAAACTTTCTGAGTTCAAAGCATCCCAAGAAACGATGCGTTTCTCGTTTATAAATATATAAATCGTTCTCATTTATAAATGTATTCAAATAAATTTGATTATTAAGCTTAACTCCTGTGTTTTTCAGTTACAAGGTTGTTGGCGCTGTATTGTACCTCTTTATAGGCTTTTTTTCTACCAAAAATGTTTTACGCTGGTCAGGGGGTACTTGGCTGAAAAAATATTTCAAAGGGGGTACATTACTGGAAAAAGTTTGAGAACCACTGCTCTAATACGCCTGTTCGTGTTACGTGCTATCCCATTTTACAAGGGTGTTTTTTGTTTGGCTACGGCCGGGAGGTTTTCATCCCTTTTTGTTTTGTCGCGTTTGGCTCATCGTAGTAGCGCTCCCAAACCCTCACAGTTACATTACATTACATTTATTTAGCAGACGCTTTTATCCAAAGCGACGTACAGTAAGTGCGTACAGAGACATCATCATCATTACAGAACAGACAAGGCAAAGCACATCCTTTGCATAATGTAGCAGCTATCCCTAGCAGTTGACCGCTAGACGGTCCGTGTAATGTTTATCAATTAGATTTCCTGATGCATATATCTCAAATTGAAAAATGGATTCAATATTAAAATTTTTATTTTTTTATCCTTGAAATAATAGGAAAATTAACTATTAATTTTCTGATTAACCGTTTGTCTTTTGAAAGTAAAAAATTGCATTATTGGCGTGGGTGGGAAAACCGGGATAGTTTCTAATATCAACGATCAACAACGGACTCAACCATGACCGTAGGGGAGCGATAACGTCACAAAAAGACTTCTTTCTTATTGGTCACGGGGGCTTTAATTAGCCTTTTACCTTTACTTTTATGGTGCAGGATAATTTTATGGTGCAGCAACCCACTGGATTGGCGATTTATTTATTTATTTATTTTACTGAATTAGGCTAATTTATCATATCTCTTGCATTTGCAGTTTGAGTCTGCAGCTATCCAGGAGGCAACAGTCGTTCAATTAAAGCGAAGGACTTACGAAATCAGTTAACCTCATTAACTTTGTCCCATCAGAATCAATTTTCACCAATTTTCTAGGCTACTTGTCTTATTTAGCCTAAGTATCATATCTCAAAAATGATTTACTGCAGCACATCCATGTTTTAAAGTTCAAATTGAAGAAGAGGCCTATAGCCTACCATTCAGACATTTGCAACAGAATACATTTGTCAGAATTGTCACATAAGCCTGTATATAGCCTAGGCTGCATAATTCGCATAAAAATATGTAGCCTAATGTTTGTAGGCTATAGGCTATAGCCTATACGTAGGGTAAAAAAAACTGGCTTGTCAAAGTAAAATTTACCTACCTAATATTTATTTATGTCATTTATTTCACCCCATTAAAAATAAAAACCATAGCTTCTAATTGATTAATTACAGTCTACTGGTTTCATTGCCACGTTAATCTGTTTAAAGATTTGAATGATGAAGCAAAACCGATCGAGCATTAAACTTATGATATCTAGGTAGCCCAGTGGAATTCCTGCTTAGGCTACCCAACGATCTTGGTCGGAATCCAACATGGGGCAGAACTATTTCACTTTTGGACAGGAACAATCCTACTATTCAACATTGCTGGGAATATAGGCAGCAGCCTTTTAGACATTGTGTCATTGGATGAGCTTTCAGATTTATGTTTGATTTATCCAATTCTTCTACTGCTGTAGCCTATAAATTTGGGCTAAACACTGATGCTGTTACTGTTGCTGTTGACTGACGTCAGCACAATTACTCGCATAGCCTATGGTATATTTACTATGATTACATTTGCCATTTTTAGACAAATGTTTTGTGAGTTGGTTGTTGTTTTTTTTTTTGTTTTTTTATTGTGTTTGTACATGAGTGACCAGCCTAGGAATGCTTGTGACCAGCCAAGTCAGTTGCAAATCCAGTGGGTTGCTAAGCCAGGCACATGAGTTGCCTGCCTCGGCGAATCGATAGATGGCTTCTTACCAGTGCCGGCTTATCAGTCGCTAGATCATTTGACAGATCGGAGTAAGATATGTGGGGTGCCTCCCAATACTCGAAAAATGCAGCCTTCTTTCCTCCACTACCACCTCCTCTCCTCCGTGCGCTGGAAACCGATCTTTGTCTTTTAATCTAATGTTGCGGATTACATATTAATGGTTAGCCTACATATTAATTAATATCTCGACTAAAACTGCAAAGTCAGATACATTGTAAACTGCACAGTCGACTTTGTGCTCGAAACGTGGGGGAGTGGAGGAAAGGAGGAGCGGAGTGAAGAATATTGAGACGCAGCCATGCTCCACCGGCCTCTCAGTAGCTAGGGCCTATTCTTGTTTTTGGCACTTATCCTGCACCATAAACGTCAAGGTAAAAAGCTAAGCCAGTGACTAATAAGAAAGAAGTCTTTTGGGGACGTTATCGCTCCCCTACGGTCATGGTTGAGTCTGTCCATTGATCATTGATATTAGAAACTACCCCGGTTTTCCCACCCACACCAATAATGCAACTTTCAAAAGACAAACAGTAAATAAGAAAATGAGAAAAACAAGTTTTATTTCTCAATTTTCCTATTATTTCAAGGATAAAAAAATGAAAATTTAAATATTGAATCCAATTTTCAATTTGATAATGTGCATCAGGAAATCAAATTGATAAACGTTACATGGACCCTAGACACAATCCTTTTTCAACATGTGGAAATTCAATTGTAGATATCAGTAATTCCTTTTTCATTAGTAAGAATAACGATTACAGATATCTCAAATTGAATTTCCACGCCCAGCCGGCACGTGACCGATCTTCAACTTTGAAATGTAGTTGAAATAATGTCAGTTGTTGTTTCAACGTTGAAAAAACTTTGAAACAATGTTTAATGCTAAATGGTTGTAAAAAGGTTAACAACATACTTTGAACGTTGAAATTTGAATAAGATCTGTACGTTGAATCAATCAACTTAATATCTTCAACAATGTTCTGCCTTTTAAATTATTATTATGATCATTAGGCTATTATATTTTTATTAGCATTTTATTAGATAGATAGATTTCCCAAGGGGAAATTGCTGTGTTACAGCAGGAACATGGCCGGAGCTCACTGGTTAACAGCTTTTCAATTCACCCATGTTGAAAAGTAAGATGTTGAAACAACGTTGCGATATCAACGTTGATTCGCCTTTCAAAATTGAAACCAAATTCAAGTGATTCAACCATGACCCACGACGTTGATTCACCGTGAATAAACGTTGAAATGCAGGCTGGGACATGTTGCAAAAGGATTGTGACTAGTGGAAATGTAATTTCCCATTTAAGATATCAACAATTGCATTTCCGATATGTCCGGTGGCCTTCTCTGTTAGTCGAGTTAGTTCAGGTAAGTGCTCGGTTCCCATACGGTACTTCAAATGTAGCTAGATAGATAGACAGATAGGTACTTTATTTATCCCCTAGGGGAAATTAGTTTCGAGACCCACAAAATGTCTTAATAGAGGTAACAAATGTCAACGAACAACACTAATGCCCCATTCTTGCACACTCAAGGCCACCTACAAAATACCATAAATTAAATAATGTTAACACTACATAACCTAAACTAGGTTACAGTGTTAGTAGAAAATATTAACCACAACAGCAACTACAAGCAATTTGACCATAAAGGAAGTGAATCCCCCACTCCCCAAATGTCTCTGCTCACTTTCTACTGTACTTATACACATCCGTACATATACACGTACGTATACACGTAGGTCTACTTACACACGTCCGTACATATACACATCCATATACATCTACTTATACACGTACGTTATCCAGGCGCAAAGTAAAAAATAAGCAATATCGTATGCACGCATGTGTATTATTGCGCGCACCTCTGATATGTCTGTACGTACGTCTGTGACGTCTGACTCGCCATGACATCGCCCGTGTTCTCCACTCCATCAACACAATAGGATTTTTTCACACGTCATTCACGATCGTATACACGTCAGTTCTCCACTCAGTTACCTTAGTAATCCAGATAAAGTCAGCTATCATACCCCATAGTTACAGAGCAGGGGTGGGCAATTCCAGTCCTGGAGGGCCAGTGTGTATGCAGGTTTTTGTTCCCACCAATTACCCCAGCTAAATGAGCTAATTGGCTGTTTACACCAACACTGGTAGATTAGATCACATTAAAATGTTTCATATAGGGACACAAGAAGTCTTCGGCTGTCATTCATGCGCTTATTAAGAATTGTAGCTAAAATGTCAGATGGCGTAAATATTAGGGCTAATTAGGTAATTAAGGCCAGAAGTTGGCATGAAAACCAGAAACGGATACGGCCCTCGTTGCCCACCTCGGTTACAGAGTGTTGCAGACACATACGTGGACGTACGGTCCGCCGGACTGTCCATGGAATTTTGCCTTTCATAGTCCCCAACCTCCCTTTGTAGACTACTCCGCTATGATTTCATTTAGGTCTACGTGGAACCTGCGGATCCGTACTCATACTTTTTTTGGCAATTATGAATTTGGCTTTTTGGGTCTGCTATGATGTCATTTATGGCCGCGCGGACCCTGCAGACATCCGTACGCATACATTTTTTTGGCGAATATGAATTGGCATTACATTACATTACATTCATTTATCAGACGCTTTTATCCAAAGCGACGTACAATAAGTGCATACAGAGACGTCATCAAGGCCACTACAGAACAGACAAGACAAAGCAAATCCTTCCCATAAGCAGCTATCCCTAGTAATGAACGTTGACTGTAGTTCACAGTAAGCTGTGGGTAAATCAGCTATACTACACTTCTATTCTAAATACTATTATAAACTATAACAAACAGACAGGAAAACACAGGGAACTAGTACCAGGAGGTCCTAGGTTAGAATATCAGTCAAGGTGGAGTCTGAAGAGGTGTGTCTTCAGGCCTCGACGGAACGCAGGCAGGGTTCGAGTAGAACATAGGGGAATGGGAAGTTCATTCCACCACTGAGGAGCTAAGGTGGAAAAGCTCCGCAGTCGGGACGAGCGAGAGCCGTTCACACGGAGCGGGGGAAGTGCGAGTCGCCCTGCTGTAGAAGAGCGAAGTGGTCGAGCAGGAACATAGTTCTGGATTAAGTCCTGTAGGTAGGCGGGGCCTGTCCTATTGGCTGCAGTGTAGGCCAGGGTCAGAACTTTGAACCTGATCCTGGCTGCAACTGGCAGCCAGTGGAGTGACCTCAGCAGGGGGGTTACATACAATTTCGGGAGGTTGAACACAAGCCGGGCAGCTGCATTCTGGATCAGTTGAAGAGGCAGAATGGCGCATGCCGATAGGCTTGCGAGTAGGGAGTTGCAGTAGTTCAGGCGTGAGGTGAACATGGTCTGGACAAGAAGCTGGGTGGAGTAGGTGGTCAGGTACGGTCGAATCCTCCTGATGTTGTACAGGAGGAACCTGCAGGACCGTGCCGTCGCCCTGATGTGCTCTTTGAAGTCCAGCCGGTCGTCCAGGACCACCCCCAGGTTCCTTGCAGAGCGGGAGGCAGCCACCACGGTCCCGTCAATGGTGATGGAGAGGTCATGTAGTGGGGAGGTCTTGTATGGCATGAAGAGGAGCTCTGTCTTGTCAAGGTTGAGCTTCAGGTGATGGGTAGCCATCCACTCAGAGATGTCAGTCAGACAAGCAGATATCCTTTCCTTAACCTGTGGGGTAGAGGGAGAGAAAGAGAGGAAGAGTTGAGTATCATCAGCATAGCTATGGTATGAGAAGCCATGTGAATTAATTACTGAACCAAGAGACTTAGTATACATAGAGAACAGCAGAGGACCCAGTACAGATCCCTGCGGGACTCCTGTATACAGGGGATGGGGTGCAGAGACGGAACCCTTCCAGGAGACTTGGTAGGATCTATCAGTGAGATACGATACAAACCAAGAGAGGGCAGTCCCAGAAATGCCCATCTCAGCGAGTGTGGAGATCAGGAGTTTGTGGTTGACCGTGTCGAATGCCGCATTAAAGAGCCATCATTTACTCCAGTGTTTCGCAACCCTGGTTCTGGGGACCCATTGTGTATGCCCGTTTTTGTTCCAACCTTAGTAACAATCTCCATTTTGTAATGAGCTGCTAATTGTTCTTAATTAGATACCACAGTTGTTGTTTATTAGAATTTTGTTCAATTGAAGGACGATTTACCCTCTCAAAGCCACATTATGCCAGAAATAGCTATGCATGCCATAAAAAATAAATGTACCATATTTTCATCCCAGGAATTTTAATCAGTCAGACCAAATTATGCTTTCATTTACTTTGCTGTATGTACAGTACTATATGGAAAATAATTCCAATTGAAAGAGGTTCCATCTTTAACTCATCCAATTACAAACTAACAGGTGAAATCAGTTGGGTCCCATTTGCTAAGAACGTGGAAACCTCAAACCAACTAATGGAGTTTACTGACAGCAAATGGCGACAACCCGAACTTGCATTGTGTTAAAAATAAGTTTAACCACACAATTATGGTAAAACATAAACACATTTTCAACAACTTTAATTGATCAAGAGATTGGCTTTGACAAAAACCAGCATACACAGTGGGTCCCCAGGACCAGGGTTGAGAAACACTGATTTACTCTATAATGAAAGTATGAAAATTACTCACAGATTAGTAATCTATTTCTGCCTTTTAGATTAGTGGAGAAGAAGCAGGAAGAATCTGCTAAGCAACTTTATGTCACAGCTATTGTTGCCTACTCCAAGGGGTTTGTCTGCTCTGCTGGACCAGGGTTGGTTTATCTGTTCCAAAAGACAAAGGATAAGGACATCTACAGAATATCCAGAGAGATCCAGGTATCATGTGGTCTTCTCTATCTGAACAGAATATTCTGATATCTGTTATATCAAACCTATTACAAACTGTAACGCCTTTTGCCGTTTACACTTGTTTTGCACAAGTCTCCCCCATTTTATGATTGTGGTCTAAATAGAAGGAATTCTACGTGCATGTCTAAATCTGATTTTAATCACATCTGGAGGTAGTCTGGATTGGATTTCACTGATAACAGATCTAAATATAAATGCTTCAACATGTGGAAAGACAAAAATCTGATTTACTAGCTGTATCAGATATTAATATAAGGAGGACCTTATCTTCTAACTTGTAAAGTGAAAGAGTATTTAAAGGCTTGGGCAGATATTATTTTTAATGACAAAGAAGCATCTTAAACACAATTCTGTCTATGTGTTATCATACACCTCTTAGTAATATGTGCCGTGGAAATTCAGTAATTTTCAAGTGTTTTTGTGTGTGTATTTTCCAGATCCCCTTTGATCCATATAGCAACGATCCCATCAAAGCTGAGAAGCAGGAGATTGCCTCCCTGTGCTTCAGTCCGTTGCAGAAAAGCCTGACAACCAGCACTCACCTTGGACAGCTCTACACTATCGACTTGTCCTTGGTAACATGCCAATCAGCATGCTCAGTTCATGAGGACGCTGATGTCAAATAAAGGCTAAACTGGATTTTGCTGTGTTTTTTTTATTTTTTATATATATAAGGAGAAGGACCAACCCCAGTTTGAGTTCTTGTCCCACTCCTTTCACTGTGGTGCCATCACTGGTCTATCCACGTGCATTCAAAAACCACTCTTGGCCACCTGTTCCATGGACCGCACTGTACGCATCTGGAACTTTGAAACCAAGTGAGTTCAACATACAATGTCACCGCATACACCTTTATTGGATCTGATCTATACTTCAAAACTACCACTTTGATATTTAACAGAAAAGTGTGGTCTCCTATTCCCAGCTAAGGTACTGTCATTTGTACCTTAGAGCAAGGTACTTCATCTGAATTGTAAATATCCAGTTATATTAATGGATTGTATGTAAAAATGTGATGGACAAAACTCTGGATAAATTCAGAAATAAAATGAATGAAATATGAATAACTTGCAGTCCCTTACTTATGGAAGTTGAAGATTTCATGAGCAAAGACAGTATAATCATTTAATTACATTAATCTTCTATCTTAATTTCTTATGTTCTCTAAGCATGCTAGAGCTCTACAAGGGATTTGCTGAGGTGCCTCTAAGCATAGCGCTACACCCCACTGGACTCTCCATCCTGGTCGTCTTCTTAAAAAAGCTGTCTTGGCTGAACTTGCTTATCGATGACTTCAGAACCTTCAAGGAATTCCCATTGGCAGGGTGTACAGAGGTATGCCTCGGTGGGAGAATAAGCTCTCCACACATTCTGTTGTGCATTGAGAGAATTGGCTATTACTACCTAATGCCTATTCACATTTACAGTTGAAGTCGAAAGTTTACATACACCTTAGCCAAATCCATTTAAACTCAGTTTTTCACAAACATTTAATCCTAGTAAACATTCCCTGTCTTAGGTCAGTTAGGATCACAACTTTATTTTAAGAATGTGAAATGTCAGAATAATAGTAGAGAGAATGATTTATTTCAGCTTTTATTTCTTTCATCACATTCACAGTGGGTCAGAAGTTTACATACACTCTGTTAGTATTTGGTAGCATTGCCTTTAAATTGTTTAACTTGGGTCAAACGTTTCGGGTAGCCTTCCACAAGCTTCTCACAATAAGTTCCTGGAATTTTGGCCCATTCCTCCTGACAGAACTGGTGTAATTGATTCAGGTTTGTAGGCCTCCTTGCTCGCACACTATTTTTTTTCTGCCCACTAATTTTCCATTGGATTCAGGTCAGGACTTTGTCATGGCCACTCCAATACCTTGGCTTTGTTGTCCTTAAGCCATTTTGCAACAACTTTGGAAGTATGCTTTGGGTCATTGTCCATTTGGAAGAGCCATTTGCAACCAAGCTTTAACTTCCTGGCTGATGTCTTGAGATGTTGCTTCAATATATCCACATAATTTTCCTTCCTCATGATGCCATCTATTTTATGAAGTGCACCAGTCCCTCCTGCAGCAAAGCACCCCCACAACATGATGCTGCCACCCCTGTGCTTCGTGGTTGGGATGGTGTTCTTCGGCTTGCAAGCCTCACCCTTTTTCCTCCAAACATAACGATGGTCATTATGGCCAAACAGTTCAAGTTTCATCAGACCAGAGGACATTTCTCCATGTGCAGTTGCAAACTGTAGTCTGGTTTTTTTATGGCAGTTCTGGAGTAGTGGCTTCTTCCTTGCTGAGCAGCCTTTCAGGTTATGTTGATATATGACTAATTTTACTGTGGATATAGATACTTTTGTACCTGTTCCCTCTAGCATCTTCACAAGGTCCTTTGCTGTTGTTCTGGGATTGATTTGCACTTTTCGCACCGAAGCACGTTCATCTCTAGGAGACAGAACGCATCTCCTTCCTGAGCGGTATGATGGCTGCATGGTCCCATGGTGTTTATACTTGCGTACTATTGTTTGTACAGACAAATGTGGTACCTTCAGGCATTTGGAAATTGCTCCCAAGGATGAACCAGACTTGTGGAGGTCCACAATTTTCTTTCTGAGGTCTTGGCTGATTTCTTTTGATTTTCCCATGATGTCAAGCAAAGAGCACTGGGTTTGAAGGTAGGCCTTAAAATACATCCACAGGTACACCTCCAATTGAGTCAAATAATGTCAATTAGCCTATCAGAAGTTTCTAAAGCCATGACATCATGTTCTGGAATTTTCCAAGCTGTTTAAAAGCACAGTCAACTTCGTGTATGTAAACTCCTGACCCACTGGAATTGTCATATAGTGAATAAAAAGTGAAATAATCTGTCTGTAAACAATTGTTGGAAAAATGACTTGTGTCATGCACAAAGTAGATGTCTAACTGACTTGCCAACACTATAGTTTGCTAACATGAAATCTGTGGAGTGGTTAAAAATGAGTTTTAATGACTTCAACATAGGTGTATGTAAACTTCCGACTTCAACTGTATATTATAAGATAATGTGCCTCATTTATCAATATGGTCGTAAAAATTAGCGTATATTTGAGCGTACCAACTTACGTACTAAAATCTCACGTGTGATTCATCAAACTTGTGTAGATCTGAGTGTAAATGTGTTTGTAGGTTGATAAATCAGACTTGATCGTACATTAGGAAGCGCGTTCATATCATTATGAATTACCATACCCACATGCCCATTTACTACCATATTTGGCAGGGCCACCTTTTTTAAAACACACATGCCAATGCGGTTTTCTCCAGTATTATAGGCCATGGCGGGCAACAGGGAAGCAAAGAAGAAGAATTTTTTCCTTTAGGGTAAAATTCAAATGCATATGAATGAACATGAAAATAAATGTGTGCTTATTGGGAGCATTAGTAGTGGTGTGCAGCCTAGCTCAAAAGCCGCTATGTGGCAGAGGATAACCAGGGCTAAAATGCTTCCTCTGAATTTGCGGGCTACAGCTGAGATGAAAAAAATAAGGAAAAATACCCTGTCACAAAAAAGTTCTGCTGGTACAGGTGGAGGAAAGGGCATCCTGGATCTCTCACCCACAGAAGAGAGGATGAGTATCACTGAGAAAGTGGCCATGGAAGGAGTAATAGAAGACGGCGACTGCGACTTTATTTGTCAAGACTTCAAGTTTCTCTCACACCAGGTTGCGAAGTTTGCTAGGTCTTCTAGGCTAATAAAGTTAGATCGGCTAGGTTACATTTTTGCGTCTTGCATACGACATGACTGGTGACGTGTAGTTTTCATATGGCTGTCTCAAATAAATCCTTTTACAGAGGCTATTTCCTGATTTAATGATTTTAACCGGCTTATGCTTCATTCCATTTAGGCTGCATCTTATGAGAAACTAATGGCGGTGTCAAATTAAAAATCAACTCATTCAGATATTATTTTTGCCAATTAGGCTACACAACGTATGTCTACAGTCGCAACGTGTAGGTCAAGTGCATTTCAAAATATTACCCAGATGCATTAACGGCTTTTAATATTTTCATGAATGGAATTTTTATAATCAGCTACTCATTTAAGGCAAAATCTGATTTTTAAGCTCACATAACCTGTTTTCCAAAGAGCACCTCTTTGTTTATCACCTGTTGACTCTGCAGTGCTCTGAACAAAAGTAATTATTTTCATTGTTTAAGCTGCACAACTATTGTTCCCTCGCTGTTCCTTGCATGCAATGCCGCTGCCTCGCCACTGAGAAAAAGCGTAAGTCAAGAGCTGTCGTGAGATTTTATCGTACCGTACACCCACATTAATTTTGGTAAATCCGGAAATTTGCCTATTAATGGTCGTACGCACACTTTACGATCAGATTTGAACCTACGCATGAATGATAAATGAGGCCCAATGTTTGTATCCTTAATGACTTGTTGTTGTGTGAACTCCCCCCAGTGTGCTTTCAGTCATGGGGGACACATGTTTGCAGTTGTCTGTGGAACCGACATTCACGTTTTCTCCACTATAACATTTGAAAATGTCCTGAACCTGGCGGATCACAAAAAAAAGGTGAAACTGCAGTTAATATAATATAAAAATGTGCAGAAAAGGAAAAGAATCCCACGTATAATCAAATGCTTGAGTCTGGTTGATGGTGATTGTTTTTGGTGACTAATAAATGCTGAAACATACATGCAAAGTAGCCCTTTAGAAGTATAAGACAGACAAAATGGCAAAATGGGTGCATTTTTTGGCAAGATGACTCATGCTGTGTCTCAGGTTCACTCCATCATTTGGAGTGAAGATGACAGAAAGCTGGTGTCGCTTGACATGGATGGTGCTGTTTACGAGTGGAACACCATCAGCAGCAAGCTGGAGTCAGAGATTGTCCACACATCCTACATGTACACCAGCGTTGACGTATCCCCTGATGCCAAGACCATCTTTGTTGTGGGGACAGACTTTACCCTGAGAGAGATTCACAATACCAAGGTTCAAAAATGGTCTTCATTTTCTTCATGGGAGTGTGTTGATTGAAAAACAGCAATCTCAATGAAGCATGTTTCCCATGTGATTAATGTTGATATAAAAACAAAAAAATCATATCATATGACTATGCCATAAAATTTACATTTGTTGAAATGGGTGGTGCTTTTTAAACAGTAAGTCTCGGCAGCTTTTCTTAACTGGATTTTGAATGAGTGAGATTGTTTCTTCCTGCAAGGGGACAGATGTCTTTGTTTCCATTTCTTATTTTTTACGTTGGGTATTCTTATGCATGTGCTCCATGTTTATCAATAAAAGTTACATTGCTTTTGTTCTCTGTTTCATAGATCCTGATAGAAGTGCCCACCGGTGACATCACCTACACAACAATTGCCTTGTCCCGCTCAGGGAGAGTGATGTTCTGTGGTACCACTGCTGGAACCGTTATGGCCATATCATGTCCGTTGTTTGAGCCAAAGAACTTCCAGTACCAGGGCCAGGGCCATACTGCTCCTATCACCAAGGTGCTTGGTTTCATGAGTCAACAGTACAGATATGCTCTAACAAACACTTTGAATGCAAGCTTTATTTGTAACAAATACTGTTAGCTATATCCAAAGGTTTCCTTGTACAATTTGATTCCATTCAGTTATATTTGAGTGCCATTTTTACAGAGACATTGTCACAACCACACTGACACACCTGACTAAAAGGGGGAGCCCATCTATGCTGGCTGTTGGGCTAAATGGTAATAGGGAGGTATTGGGTATTTACTGGACAAATAATCAAAGTGATTGGGCAGATTGTAGCCCAGGGTATTGGATTAGCTGGTAAACAATAGACAGTCCAAGCAAAGAAGTGTAAATGAATGGGCAGGTCAGAAAAGCAAAACGTTAGGAACTTCTGGTTGGTTGTATCATGACATTTTTTAGATTTATAGTTGGGTACTAGGGAGCAGGATCAGTCAAGTTGTGGTTCAAACATGAAAAGAAAACTAAATTGAGACAAATCTTATTTCAATTATTAAAAAAAGGTTTTTAATTTATTAGTTTTTTTTACAAGGAAAACGAATTTTTAAATGTCTCAGTTAACAAAAAAATTGTATAGTATTCAAATACTATAGTGCATATTTTCAAGCAAATTGGACAAACCTACATTATGTATTGTATGATTATAAATAACAAGATTCATCAACCTAGTGCATGCCAGGCACTGGAGGTCTCGCCCCGGCGATGGCTTTCTCACCCTAACACAATAGAGCTCTGTGGTCCTGCCCCCTCCTATCCCGGAAGACTGCCGGAAGCCATTACCTGCCCCACTTTGGGATCTTTCAGTCACCCTTTATGATAATTGTATGGCATTGTATGGACCAAACTTTGACATATATGTGATACAAAGTCCATTATATACTCACCACAACGTTTAAATAAAATTTGAATTGTATAATTAACGGAGTTTGAGAAACATAACTACACTACCCAGAATCCCCGGTCGTACATTGCCGGCTCCCGCTTTTGGTAGCTACCGGTCGCTCTGCTAGCGAAAATGGCTATCACTTTGTCTCATTATGGAAGTGAAACACCAAGGGCGAGAATCACTATCAGTCTGGCCATGTCGAAAGTGTCAGCTTTATGGCTTTAACTTCAGCAGTGATGGTGAGCAAGTGAGTAGTAGGATGTTGTAGTCATTTTGGTTGTTTTTTTGAAAACGTGTTTGTTGTTTATTTGTTGGACATAATTTCAAATTACCAATTTTATAAATTATTTTAAAATGTGACAACCCCTCTCTTGGGTGTTTTGAATGTGTAGCTGCCTGAATATAGTAGAAAAAAAACATTTTCAGTCCACTGACTCCCATTTCTTCCGAAAAGTGGCACCAGACGTTCGTCACCAAAGTGGTCGGGACTACGGAGCTCTATAGAGTACTCAAGTGAGTACGTCAGTCGTGGGCGGAGTCTGGTTTCGGATGTAAATTCCCTATGGAAGATATAGCTAATGGGCTTCGGAGACTATCGACTATTTCTTGAAATCTGATTTATAGAATGAGCCGAAACGTTCCTGGATTACCCTGTGTGGTACAAGGATATAGACCATAGGCTATATCGCATGTTCCAACTTTTATTTTTTAAAGTAATGCATTAAAGGGATAGTTTGGAATTTTGGACATAATGTCTCAATTATGACTTAGCCATGATGTAGTTGATTGATGGAAACCATTTTCAGATAATTCCATGCTGTCCCTTCTTTTGGACATACACACATTGCTAATGCTAGCGCAACTCTGAGGTATCGAGTAGCATCCACTACCAAACACACTTAAACACTCCACAGTGCACCCAAAGCAAATAAAATACGACGACAGTCTATCGGAGTTATTTTCAGTGATTATACCATCATTTTTCAAGTCAAACTATTGTTGAATCCTTTACTTTGTGCTCACCTAAATTCTCAGTGGAAGTACGGCGTTAGTTTAGTAGGTAACGTAAAGTAGCCTATAGCTCTGCCGGCCAAAAACAATATCGCGCGTGTGAAAGAATCAGACTCGTAGTATTGTTAGCTAACGTTCAGGAAAGATGGTATTTCGGTGTGTATTTCAAGGTTGTTCAAATCATGCAAAAAAAATGGCCACCACAAGGTTTTCACCGATTTCCAGTGGAAGATCAACAAAGAAAACAGCTGTGGCTTCTTGCTGCTCGCATGGATGTCATCAATTGAGACTCTAAAAAAGTTAAAAGTGTGTAGTGACCATTTCACGGAGGATGACTATGTGAAAATCAAAAAAGGACGGTCGGGACACCCTCTACTGAAGGAGACTGCTGTGCCATCACCTGTTTTTCTTCATGCACCGAAAACAACTGACGAGCAGGTAACTAATAAATGATTGCATGTGTGATCTATCTATTCAATTTAGCTAGCTAGTTGCCACGATTGGGAAGTCATGGAAGTGGTCAAACTTTTCCTGCAAATTGGTAGCCAGTGTGCTTGCTTGTATATGCTGTGTTATTCTGTAGCATGTTTGTGTTTAGCTGACTTGTTGTCTACCAAATATGTAACGTTACGGCAAAACGGATTGTGTCGGTAACTGTGGAGTACAGCAGATAGCCTACAGGCAGATACCCTGGCTAATCTACAGCTAGCTCCGCCACCGTACTTCCACTGAGAATTTAGGTGAGCACAAAGTAAAGGATTCAACCATAGTTTGACTTGAAAAATGATGGTATAATCACTGAAAATAACCCTGATAGACTCGTCATATTTTATTTGCTTTGGGTGCACTGTGGAGTGTTTAAGTGCATTTGGTAGTGGATGCTACTCGATACCTTAGAGTTGCGCTAGCATTAGCAATGTGTGTATGTCCAAAAGAAGAGACAGCATGGAATTATCTGAAAATGGTTTCCATCAATCAACTACATCATGGGTAAGTCGTAATTGAGACATTATGTCCAAAATTCTGAACTATCCCTTTAATGAATGTAGTTCGACTTGTAGTCCACTTTAACGGACTACATATCCAGTACTGCAACGCACGGGTGGTTCTCGACCAATAAGATATCATCATCTCGTCTGTCTGACTGTGGCAGATGGGAGTAGGCTACTGACGCTAACGTTAGCTTGCTAAGTAGAGAAGCCCGCCTGACAAGGTTAACCACATAGAGCAATTCTAGCTTTTAGTCCTTCAAGCTAGCTAGCTAACGTTAGAAAAACGTGGTTAAAAACGGAGCTGTGTGCTACTGCTGGATAACGTTATATGACAACGTCTGGAGGCAAGGCTGCACGTTCGGAGGGAATTATGGGACATGTAGTTTTTAAACATTGATTTATAGAATGAGCCGAAACATTCCTGGATTACCCTGTGTGGTACAATGATATAGACCATAGGCTATATCGCATGTTCCAATTTTAATTTTTTTAAGTAATGCATTAATGAATGTAGTTCGACTTGTAGTCCAATTTAACGGACTACATATCCAGTACTGCAACGCACGGGTGGTTCTCGACCAATAAGATATCATCATCTCGTCTGTCTGACTGTGGCAGATGGGAGTAGGCTATTGCCGCTAACGTTAGCTTGCTAAGTAGAGAAGCCCGCCCGACAAGGTCAGAAACTGTGCTACGGTTAACCACATAAAGCAATTCTAGCAATTCTCTGTCCCACCGAACTAGCTCTGCCATCAGTGCCCTGACCAAGAATGCCATGCGTCATTCGCGCAGGCGCAGGATCCCAGAGCAGATATATGGCAGGCAAGCAGATTTGGTACCGACACCAGAGTGATAGGAATGCATTGGCTTACTTACCATTCATGTAACAAACACAAGGGAGCTTGCTAACTGGATGAAAATATCCAAATAGCGTATCCACGGTTTGGGGTGGAGAATCTCCATTTTCACTGGAGATAATGGGGAGCGCCGATCTGCCACTCTGCAAAGTTGAAAAGTGCTGAACCTTTGATGAGCGGTATCCAATCAGAAAAATTATGTTTGTGATGAACAGTGACGTTTTGCGTACTTGCACACAAACACAGCGAGATCAGTATACCACCATTTACTGCCTATGTACTCGTGCGACTTCCAAGAATGGGTAGTCTGTCACTCACTCAACCACTCAGTTAGCTACTTTCACTGTTCTAGGCCGGCCTAGCGCCCGGCAAAGACAAAGGGCGGAGATTTAAATACTGTATTTATGATTTTACTAAATTATTTCTTTGTTTATTGCATGTAAACACATCTTATTTATTGGCAGGATTTTTAATGATAATTTATTATCAGATAAGACGTATGCACTTTTCATGTTTAGATCTAATTTTTATTTTGAAATTAAAAACCCACATAGAGCTTCACATTTATGATATGATGATGCGAAGCTGAAATGGGAAAATTTGTAGAGGTGTGTCTTTTCAATGCATAATTGTAGTTTGCGGTTCGAAAGAAACGGTGGAGAGAGCTACCACAGCTTTCATATATGTACCCATGGAACTGAAAGTGTTACACTACTTAATTACTACTTATTTGGTGCAATCAATTTCTGATGTTTTTTATTTATTGCTGGTTTTCTGTATTATTGACAAAAATAGCCCTGCGAATAGGTACATTTCAATCCCTGATCTATTCCCATCATTATGTGATCTATTTTTGAGATTATTCTTCCTTAAAAGAGATCTGGAAAACCTGCTGTGCAACCACAATCATGTTTGCTCAAATACTGATATTCTGTGATTAAGTATAGTCCATCTGAAGCTGAATCTATGTCCCTAGATGATCGTCACATTTGACGACCATTTCCTGCTGACTGTATCAGAGGACGGCTGCCTGTTCATCTGGAAGATCATCTGGGAGAGGTATGGTCTGAAGAAGGACAAGGAATTGTGCTACTTGGAGGAGATCTTCATCACCAAGTCTGACCTAGAGGAAAAGGTACACACACTAATTGAATGACAAGGGCACAGCAATTTTACTGGTTTGCAATTATCGTTTTGCACATTTGCTTCTTGCTAGAGTGCACTCCAAAAGTGTTAGGACAATGACATTTTTTGTTGTTTTGGCTATATACTCCAGCACATTGAAGTAGTACAGATTAAAGGTATACTATGTAGTTTGATTGTAAACAACTCGTTCTTTGTTTACATTCAAATTTTCTCTGCAAGCAACACAAAAAGACAGGTAGCTGGGCCAATTACAGCGAGCAAGCTACGGACTAACTGCAAACAATTCAAAATAAACTAAGCTATCTAGTGACTCCAATCTGTTCAATTAACTAACGAGCTGAAAGCAATGAAAAAAGATACGCTTATCTGAGTCCGAGTGTAGCCTAGACGATCCACGACGCAGCAATTATGCACTCGAAGTACATACCGAACTGTGACTTGTGTACCGTTACACCCCTATTATAAACCAATTTAAATTTTTTATATTTATTATATTCACTTTATAAGATCATATGTGTCGTTATCATCATCATTATTATCATTTCTATTGATAATTATTATTATTTTTAATTGTACTTTATTATTTTACATTATTGTTATTTCTAAATCCATAATCAAAGAAAAGTTCTTGTTTTCATGTATGATTACTGTTCATTCGTTTCTAGTCTTTGCTGTTTTGTATTGTTCAGAGTTAGATGTATGTCTTCGACTGTTTTAATGCAGTATGCTTTGACAATACAGATTCAATGTCTTGTCATGCCAATAAAGTGAATTGAATTGAATCCAAGGTCAGAGAAAATGTGTGAAACGTCACCACAATGCTCGTGCGTCGTCGTGCGCGTCTGAGAAGAACACGTGATAAGCAATTTTCGGGGAGCCCTTTTCTCCTACGTGCTCAATATCGCCATCTAGTGTTCTGAAACTACATAGTATACCTTTAAGCTGTAAATTACATATGGAACACATAGTTGGCTCAATGGCTGTAAATCATTGTCTGAGGCAGGGGTGCATCAAACCTTTTCAGCGATGACCCAAGGATATACTTTCCATTAGAAAGTATCCATACTTTTTGCGACCCAAACTAAAGTCATTTTCATTAAAGGGATTGACAACTGTTTTTAAAATGTGGTTTTCTTTATTTTACATTTAAAAAGGTCTACTTTAAAAAGGTCTACAGCTGAAAAAAAGATTGAATATTGTCACTTTCTGCCGACTATGCAGTTCTCAGGCCTGGGTGGGCATGAAAGCTATAATATTCAGGCCACGCCCAAGAGCCTGTAGACAAGTTACGAGCAGACTCGGAAATGCAAAACAAATGATAGCTAAATAAAAAAGAAAGTGCGTGGTGCAACCGTGCCATATGTTTGAGCCACTGAACTAAAGAAGATTCGTTCACATAATAATACTAACGTTAACCTCAGAGACCGACGTTCGCACTGACCCGATCGGAACAATTAAGCTCAAGTTTCAGGCGACATTATTGCTGAAGCCTGTAGTTTATTTACCTGGTAAAAGTGTTTTCTGCAGACATATGATGCAGGACACCATACAGCCTAACGTTAGTTCCTTCCAACTGCTCTCTCGTAAGAGCATGTAGCCACAGGGCTCGTCTTTGGGATTTCCGATTGGATATAGCAAACCGTGCAAAATGCAAGTCGAGTTTTTTAAATTGTGTTTTCTATGGGAGAAATTTGGAAGGATGCAAAAAAAACAACGGATCCTTGCGGGAGAAAAAAATATCACCTCAAATTACTGAGATGCTGATTCACTAATAGCCCTATCAGATGAACTCTATTCTTGTTTTGCAGAATATGGTAGGTAGCCTAATTTGTGGTGGGATTTTTACTTTTACAAATTACGGACTTTAATTACGGGCTGTGTATAAAAATGGCTACAATTGCTACACGGTTCACCCGATATGGATGTAAAAACCCAAATTAAAGTCAAATTAAAGCTGAAATTCTGCACTTTAACCACTGTTCCATTTCAAATCCAACGTTCTGGAATACAGAGCCAAAACAACAACCATTGTGTCACTGCCCGAATACTTTCTGTCCCCACTGTATAAATGATTCAGCTACGAGGTGAAGGCATTCCTTCGAATAGCAGTGGCTGACTCAATTCACAAGAGCAACATTAATATTGACAATCTTGGAAAATGTAATAAAGTTTATTGAACACAAAGTGCCAAAAAGAGCAAAGCAGGATTCACTATATAATGTACAACAAACTATGTGCGAGTGCGCACGTTGGGCCTAAGCATGTGGTGGTTTGTATGTTCTCCTACACGTGGGGGGTTGCGTAGCTGTGTTTATGCGTGCCCCGGACACTTGTTCAGAAACTAACACGGAGGGAGGTTTGGAACTAGCTGGAGCTAGTTAAAATGGTGCGTGAACCATACCAAACAGATAAAAGGATAACTATAAGCGTGTGCGTCGAGATCAGCATGCAGTGTTATGACCGGTTAGTGTTTAAAATAGATCACATGCATCTTTTCTGTGTGTGATGTATATTAAAACTAACGCAGTGCGGTGGATGGCTTAGAGCTAAACTTTTACCACATATATCCAGTCACAAAAATGTTGCGATTGCTAACTGATATGCTATGCCCAGTGCTACAGCCTTACTTGCAGGGCTGAGTTTAACAGTTCACAAATGCGGTCAAAACACAAAATCGACTAGAGCATACATTTGAGCTTTGAGTAATCCCTTTCATATTGTTCTATTTGTTTAGATTGGTAACTATAAGGATTCGAATCAGACCCAGCTCTAGAACCTAATTGTAAGTGAGGCATGTGATGACCAGAGGGGGGCAGCATTTCCTGCAGGTCTCACATATTTTTACATGAACGATAGCTATATTCAATCAGCCACATGTAATTCATTGAAGATAAGCATTCTACTTTTGGTAGTTGCTATTTAAAGCTGTAATGTTTCATAAATAGAGATATAACATTTTTATGGAGACCAGGACAGTTTATTTCATGAATAGATGTTATTGAATTCGCTAGCCAAACCTATCCTTAAGCCCTTGCTCTCCTCTCCCTGTCCTCCTCACACCCTTCTCTCCTCTACTCCTCTCTTCCTCTTTTTGTTAAAACGGGCTCCTTGAAAACAAACACTCACAAAATGATGCATGTTGCCAAAAACTGTACTTTTGATTGAGTGTTGCAAATAAATCTAGGTCTCTCCAGTTTAGGCATTTTCATTGCAGACCTTATAATCAACAATGCTTTGGTTTAATAAACACCAGTAATTCACCCACACAAAACAGTTTCATTTCTATTTAAACCTGTCATTTTTCAGAAATATAGACCAGGACAGTTTGTGGAAAAGGGATAAATAACTGGCTCTTTGACATCATTGAATTGATTCATAAACTAAGTTACCTTGTTCATATATGATCTGATTTACTTAGCTAGAATGTCAAAAACGTCAAATGTCCACTCAATCACGTTTGTATATAGTTAGATGGATAGCTTATGGACATTTTACATTTTTGACGATTTGTGTGTTTATTGTTGAAAACGTAAAATGTCCACTTAATAGCTAACGTTTTTATATAACGTTAGATAGATAGCTAGCTCGCATTGAATAGCTGACGTTAATAGTTCGCTTGGTATCAACCCACCATTCGGGCCATACTACTAGCTAATTAGTGAACGTTAGCTAGCTGACATTTTCAAAATGAGCTCACTAACTGAAATTTTAAACAATAAACACATGAATCGTCAAAATAATATTGATTACATTAACTAGACTAGATATGCCATGCCACTGAGGTTTGAGTTAATTAGAAAGCGAAACCGCTTTTATTATCGATTGTTGAGTTTCTTGACAGCGTCCAGCATACCTGTAGTGTATCGCGATGAACGTCATTTGACAACGATCTTTGACTAATGCAACTGGGTTGGGGGACCCTGTAGTAGGCTACCACGTGCCTTTCCATTGGCTGTATCGACTGTAGGCTGGACTTGGGGTGCGTTCAGCACAAGAAATCGTTTCATGCACGGAGCACACGCTTTAGAAACAGTATAGAACAATATTATTACTTTTTACAAATGTGCAACTAAAAAAAAACATGTAGTTACGGCCATGCTTACTTGAGTCCATTGATCGGTTTCTTCCGTCGTCTGATTGCAAGTTCACAGGGTTGAGCTAGATGGGTGAAGCCGGTCGCCCCATCTTTGGGTCCCTTGAATTGTTTCCTTTGTCGGATTGCGAGTTCACAGGGTTGAGGTGGATAGGGGAACTGGTCACCCCATCTCTCCCAAAGTACGCAGCTTGATCCCTGTGCAGGCCACTTGTCTCTTGGGACTTACAGGAGTTGCTCTGCAGTATCAGTCGATGAATGTCTCTCTTCGTGGTTCTTCCTTGACCACCGCTATTCGCGTTGCCTCCTGGCATCTCATCTCCGGTCCTCCGTGGTTGATAGCCGAGGGTAGATGAGCCTGCCTCACTCAGTTGGGTCGGCGTCGTTGACGGCCAATGCTTTCTTGTGGAGTGAGGGCTCTTCCCCCGGTGTGCGTGTCGCACATGAGAGGTGAGACGAGCCAGTGCAGGCCGAGTGAGTCAAGAGAGCGAACAGAACTCGGGAGAGGGGCAGTGTTGGCCTTTTTATAAACTTATTGCCAGTTGTGCATTTTGGTCTCAGAGTATCGCATTACAGTGCGGAAATCACAACTGGGACAATGTGTTACATCACTTGCAATGTGGAGGAGGGGTTTCCTGTGGAATGTATGGAATTGTAGTTCTATAGACCCTACAAAAAAGTGATACATCCATATCTAGCCTACTGCATATCTGGCAGCCGATTTGATGGTTGGAGGCTTGTTTGATACCTCAGACCCTTGATGACTTACAGCCATTTAGCGAATCATGTGTTCCATACTATTCCCGTGTAATCTACAGCTTAATCTAGTCCCACCCCCCAATTCCCATAGAGATCCATTCAAATGCAGAGACATTATAGTATCGCTTGTAAGAGTACCTGAAAATAAGATATCAAGAGTCTTTTCATGTTGTTGGGTCACAGACATCAGGAAATCATGGCATGCAAAGGATATGCAACCAAATATTAAATGTGATGACTTTATTTATGGAAGTTTATGTTAATTTGTCCAATTACTTTTGGTGCCTAAAATGGCAGGGCCTATACGTAAAAATGGTTACAATTGCTACACGGTTCGCCTGATATGGATGTAAAAACCCTCAAATTAAACCTGAAAGTCTGCACTTTAACCTCGTAGTCACTGTTCCATTTCAAATCCAATGTACTGGAGTACAGAGCCAAAACGACAAAAAATGTTTCACCGCCCTAACATTTTTGGAGTGCACTGTATGTGTAATCATAATATCCCATATATTTCTGAAATTCAGGTCTCTCTGCCTATTTCGAAACTTTTCAGAACCGGCTCATGCAGGAGCTAAGGACTCAAGTGAAGGAGCTTAAAATAGACAACAGATTTCAGCTTTGCTTCAAGGACATGGACCATGAAAGGGAAGTACGAAAGATGACTGAGACGTACACCCAGGAGGTAGAGGGCCTGAACACAAACAACGAGGTGGGCTGAAATGACATCATGTGATGGCGAGTCCCTTAGTGATGTCTCTGTGAGATCCAAGTTTAACAGGACACAACAGGACAATTAGCCAGATGATCTCTGAAATCTTTTGTAGGTTCTTACAGCAGAGAATGAGAGGTTGGAGCTGTTCCACAAGGAAACAATGGAAGAATTGGTGGAGAAGAACACTAGAGAGCTTCGGATTTTAAGTGAGCCCAAGCTACAAGTTAATATTCCAAGCAATCACTCATAGCCTCTCCACTCTCGTATTGTGACGGAACCTTCCAGAATGAAGTAAGGCAGGGATGGGCAAGGAAGGCTTTTTCGGTTTCTGGAATTATTTCTTAATTATTTAATTATCCCAGTTATTTGTTTATAAACAGTTAAGATTAATTTATTGTTTATGAACACTTGTAAATGACAGCTCAAGATTGCTCATGTCTCTACATGAAACATTTTACTGTGGTCTAATCTACAATCAAACCAGTATTGGTATATTCAGCTAATTTGCTAAATAGGCCAGGGTGATTGGTGGCAAAAAAAACCTATATGAAAACCCTCAAGGAATGGAATTGCCGATTCCTGAATTAAGGGTAGTATGGAGCTCTCATTTTCTTGTCTTCTTCACATGTACCTCTCTCCAGAGGCGGATACCTACCGGAAGCTGACACACGAGTATGAGGTGTCCCACGCACTGCAGCTGAAGTCCCAGAAAAAGCTGGATGAGTATGAGTCGAAACTTCAAAAGATTGAGAAGAGCCACAAAGGGGGGCTTGAGGGCCTCACCAGACGTTATGAGTCTAAGCTGCAGGAGAACATCCTTAAGCTAACAGTAGTAAGCACTGAGGGAAATGGGGTTGGGTATGCAAGGAAGGAAAGTTTTGGCTTTGCTAGCAAACGTAGCTAAAACAGCTAACTACAACAATAATGTTTTAAATTTTAATTGTATATGTTGTCATATATATGTATCGTTCAGTAGCCTAACGAAACGAAAAGTAAGCAGAACTATTACTTCCAAGCAGATAATTTTTTTAAGACTGTTTTTAATGTTTTTTCCACCCGGGGGTGCCTTAAAAAAATGAAAAACAGTCAAAAAAACATCTAAAAAAATATTATAGCCTCGTTAAGCGCGTAAGTATAATATTTCTGATGTTTTTGTTTGTTATTGCATAGAAAACACAACCTTCAATGCTTAACGTTAACTCTGGTCCTTTCAAAACAATTGTAATTTTGCCATACGTAGCCTGTTCCCCGTTGTTGAGAAGCACATGTGCAATGTGCGAGTGTTGAAAAGTGTATGTGTAAAATTTTGAGTAATTGTCTCCGACAACAATGCTACAGCCAGTATGTTCTCCTTTGAAATTTCCATTCTGCGTCAGAACGTCTGTATTTGTTTTGGCCTGTGTGATTCACTATTCTCGAGTTGACTCCGCCCACTGCCCATTACGAACAACCAGATGTACTCCGGCACTCCGGCAGCCAATTTACGAATGCCTAAGCTAAGTTCAACATCGTTTTCATTTAGCTAGCTAGCTAAAGATTTAAATATATATACGTATATACTTACTAGCTAAACATACCACTAGTGTTAGCTTAATTATATCTGTGTGACCGTAAACATTGTCAATGTTAGCTAGATGCATGGCTGGCTGAGTTATAAAAAATCCACATGAGCTGGTTTATAATTTGCAAACAATAAATAAATTGCAAACGTATACATTAGCTGATCAACTTTCAGTGTAGGACTCGTCGTCGCTTGTCATTGTCAAAATGGAATAAGCTTGTCTCAAAATATAATGTTGTGCTCGGTTCGTCTTGTGCTCGTGTTCGTTCAGTGTTCTCAACCTGGCAACCCGCGTGAGCTTCGAGTCTGGGGAGGAGGGGGTGGGCGGAGACAACTCTGCAATATTGTGAATTGGGACTGCAGTACGCATTTTAAACGCTCGGTGTCAATGTTACATATAGCTCCTTTAACTTGCAAATGAAAAGGCAAAGTGGCCTTTTGCATTTTAATTTAAATTATATCATGGTTTTTGCGCACATCGAATGTAAACGAAATGTAATCGCCAATTTGCATTTTCTTTAGAATTTTGGCCGGGATATGCATCCATACAGAACAATGTCCGCCGTGCCTTGTCAAATGTTCCCCACTGGCTCCTGCAGATTAAAAATGTGTGTACAGTGAAAGTTCCAGCATGTTTTTGGGATGTTGGTCAAGTCACGTCATTGCAATCCATTGTGTGAATACCAGCAATGGATAATTTAATTGATGAATGTGTATAAATCATGTATATGAACAAAATTGACCATATAAATTTGACTTTAGGCTGTATGTAAACAGCTCAGTTCGGGGTCGATTTACTAAGATCCCAAATAAGGGGTGTTATTCTGTGGGCGCAGCCAAAGTATTTGCACGCGTTATTTCACACTTTACGGGTGATCATTATGTAAATTACTCCAGCCGCCATATTTAAATTAGATTTTGCGTGTTTGAAATGGTTACATTGTAAGAAAACTGAAAAGACGGCCGTTTTTTTTTTTTTTGCAATGTAGGATTTTTACACTGAACAAGCTGGTGGTTTATGATTAACTATTTCACTGGATGTCTCAGTTTCTGCCAGGAGTTACATATGTTTGTCAGGACTGAAATGATCATAACTATGCTTACTAGCACTAAGCCTACTCGCGCCGTTACTGTCACATAAAATCACATTTCCATGTGATCATGTGTTTTATTTTTATAAATTATTATTTTCTTTGTTACTCACTGTTTGTTGTAATAGGTTACTGTTCGTGATGTATCCACAAATTCTCGTGTGTATTTTGAGCGTTAGCTAGAATGGGCTAGTGAATTAGCCCCCATTGTTACGCAATCATTCAGAACGATCAGTTATGGATTGTCACGGCTGGTGGGGGAAGGACCCAAACGCGGACAGGACTGAATAAACTGAAGTTTATTAAAAGGGGCAAAACAGCAATCCAAAAGTAAAACAGACAGGGTCGAGATCCAGGAAGGCACAGCAACAGTACAGAGACAAAAAATCGAAAAAAATCGAAGTCACAGAATGGGCAGGGGTCAAAACACAGAAAGATATTCAGAGATAGGACAGAAGAAACAAAAGACAGGTGCAGATGGAAACTGAGATTGCATTAGTAAATTAGTAGGTTAGTAGAAACTCTAATTCCCTGACGTTAGTAAATTAGTTGCTTAGTATTATTTACAAGTTAGTCGTTAGTGTATTAGTAAGAAACCTAATTCTAAGCAGTTAGTAGTGATTAGTAGATTAGTATTATAAACAAGGGTAATTAGTAAAGAAGGAAGTAAACGAGAGTGGAAATACAGTGAAACCCGAAATCACCAAAGGCTCCTGAATAGTGTGACGACGACAGGGAGTGACAGTAATACAAAACATGGATCAGTGAAACCACAAAATAATCAGAATAAATAAACAAGGTAAAAATCTGAAACATAAATGAAACAAACTAACAGGCAAAAATCAGAGTCCTGACATGGATATTCAAAACACACCCGTACGTGTCTTAACAGCCGTCATCTTATCGATTCCATGTCTTTTAATACCTGCTTTCCATTTGTACTAAAATGCACCCGCAAATACCTTTCCCAAACTTCCTTTTAGGCTTACTAAATCACGTTACACGTGCTAAAGTAATCTATTTGCATGATCTCCTCCCACTATTTAGCGAAATAACGTAATCTAAAAATGCGGCTGATAATTAGGAAATAGGCAAGTTATGACAGCACCTTTCTGTGTAGAAGAAATATAGGAGTGAGAACAAACTGAAGGCCAGTTGAAAGTGTCCACATGCTCAGTCTTACCTGACATTGCTCTTCACTTTGTCATTCCTGTGTCCTCTCTGCCCCAGAGCGAAGGTGCATCCCATCAACAGCAACAGGAATATGAGGTGATGAAAAATATGATCGAGGAGGATGCAGACAGAGAAATCCTGGACATCCGTTGCAAATATGAGCATGAACTGCAGAAAGAGAAGGCTATAGCCATTGAGTACAGGGATGAAACTGGCATAATGAGGAAAAAGGTAATTAGTCAGTCTGCTTCTTCCAGGAGGCAAGTTTCATTAATGCCACAATATTCTTGACACTACCACTATGTCCATTTAATCAACACATGACAAAGCATCACATAATTCCCATTTAAGTTTTCTGTTTATCAGTTTTAGTACATTTATAGCAACAGGACAGGTAAGTAATGGCATTTTTGCCGGCGATAGGCCGGCCTAGAAGAGCAAAAGTCGCTAACTGACTGATGTCTACCTTGTTGAAAGTCACGCGAGAAGTGGCGTAAATAGGCAGAGTAAATGGTGGTAGTATACTGATCTCGCACTGTTTGTGTGTAAGCACGGTTACCTAACAACCAACGCCACTTTTTTTCATATCGTGCACAGCTGATCGGTTGGGTAAATAGACCGGTTTCTAAGCAACATCACAGTAGAGGTGCACACAATGCTGGGGCAGAATATTCAATATTTCAAAAGAAATCAACATCAACTTGTAATTGCAGAAGCTGAAATGGATGATGAAGGACACTTGTTTAACTTTGAATATTGCAATGATCAACACACACAGGTGCCTACGAATGCTTGGCAGATGTTACACAGAAATATTTGGAAATGCATGCAACAACAGTGTCTTGTGAAAGACTATATTCACTCTCTGATCGTATTTTACTAAAGAACTGGATTAGGCTATCCACTGATAATGTTAAGACTAAATTTGTCTCAGCAAATATAAGACTATATGAAGTCGGCGGAGCATTTGGGGGGGCATCCCCCCCCCCCCCCCCCGAGAAAACGGCCCTGCTTCAGCTCAAGTGACAGTTGGAACCTTTTTCTTTTTTACAGTCTATGACTGGAATGCGCTGAGCTTCCATGTCTGCGTCCAAATCCAGTTTTTGCTCCACCCTCGTAAACATCACTTTCAAACTTCACGTGGGAGGATGTGACGCCATACCAATAAAACAGGAGTATACACTTGCATTTAGTGAGTGGGAGGGAGCGAGGGCGGAGCAGGTTATTTGAATTGAGCCACACTTCACCCCATCTATACTTGGTTAACCATGCTGCTGCACAGTGGCGTATCGTGGGATCTGGAATGTAAAACGTCTGTCACCATAGCCTACCTTTAAACGGATGAAACTCTCAACCTGTTTACATTGATTATCAGTCAAGCAATTGATTTACTGAATAACAAATCAATCAATAAATCAATAAATACAGCAAATTTTGTGTGCTAGCATATTTCTTTGTCATAAAATTGTGTAGCATTTAAATATGTAGGACAGCCGATGCGCTGGAAAAAGAGTATAAAGCATTTAAACTGAACATATTCTCAACCTGTTTCCGTTTATTTTGCTTGCTTATGTCAATCAAACAATTAATTCCCAGAATAATCTAGAACAATTATGTAGCCTATAGCCTAATCATTAAGAAATGACAATGACAAATGGATAACTAACGTGAGATTGTTTAATGGGTGGCAATTATTCTAAATAATTAAAGGTGCAGTAGGCACCAATATCATTTTGGCGAAATTATTAAATTTACTCATTATATTCCAGCAGCTATCAGTAAATCAAGCGTTCTTGGAAAAGATCTGGTTTCTGTGAGTGTCCTGCGCTCTGTATTTGGCTGTCAAAAAATCTCAACCCGGTCTTCTAAAAAGTAACCAATCAGGGCTAGCTATGTAGCTACCAATCAGGGTAACTATCTATATATAAATATCCTCCCTGTAGAATAAACCCCTCCCTGTCTGCATGTCTCCGTGCGTGCACTGGATCATCATTTGGTGGGAGGGGCTTAGGAGAGAGATAGGAGGGAGGAGAGCAAAAGGGGGAAGTCTTTATGCCTTGAATATTTTCAAATTTGCCTATTGCAGCTTTAAAGGGTTAGTTCAGAATTTTGGACATAATGTCTCAATTACGACTTACCCATGATGTTGTTGATTGATGGAGGCCATTTTCAGCTGATTCCATGCTGTCCTTCTTGTGGACATACACACGTTGCTAATGCTAGCGCAACTCTATGGTAACCGGTAGCATCCACTACCAAACGCACTTAAACACTCCACAGTGCACCCAAAGCAAATAAAATACGACGACAGTCTATCGGGGTTAATTTGAGTGTTTATACCATCATTTTTGAAGTCATACTATCATTGAATCCTTTACTTTGTGCTGACCTATATTCTCTGTGGAAGTACGGCGGCGGAGCGAACGGGGCCATTGCAACTTGTTACTCTTCTTTGTTGTTGTAGTCGACCAGTGCCGGCACTACATTCGTAGGTAACGTAAAGTATCGCTCTGCCGCCGTACTTCCCCATATATACTACTTCCACAAGAAGGACAATAGTATGGCCGGTGTCTAGAGGGAGCAGCAATTGGCGGCTACTCCCGGGGTGGTGGGAGGGAATCGGTGAAATTCGTCGCGCATACAAGGGCCTCGGGCGAGTTGGATCGCGGTCAGGAGCTTGAAGAGTCGCGCCCTGTAGAGGACGTGGCGCCCTCCTTCCTACTACCAGCTGACGGGGTTCTGCAGAGGCGATTTCAAGCGGTTGCTACATGGGGGAGAAATTGAATAATATAGGGTTGAATTGACTACCAAATTGGGAGAAAAAGGGGGAAAAAAAGGAAAGGCTAGACGCTTACCACTACACCAAAGCTTCTTGGATGTATATATAGGGCGTTTTTCATACTTTGACTAGTCCGAATAGTATCAAGAAGCTTTCTGATTAGTGGATGAGATGTCGTTATCCAATGGGGAGCATTATTGTTTGAGGGTATGGGTAATGTTGATGACAAATAATTATCATCGTAGTTATGTGAGTAGATACATATATTTACAGTCTGATGTTAGCTATTTCAAACGATTAACTGATACTAGCCATGATTATAAATAAATGATAATACTGGTTTCTCTATTTCGCATATTATTTAGATGGCTCACGTATACCACAGAATGTTATAGTTAAGCTGTAAGTCCTCATTCAGTGATCCTGATTAGGTGGCTCCTTCGCCTTCACCTTGTTGCTGTAAATATATGAATGGAATAACAATGATCTAAGATGATAACTCTACACTTTGTACAGTACACTGTGATATTGTATCAGACATTCAAATGTAAGAAGTTATTGTAATGGGTTTATTTTTTTAATGCTTGACAGTGAGAACAGCCTGTACTATAACCATATGTATGGGATAAAAATAATTCTCAGTATTTCTATTTCACATTTTGCCCATGTAGGCCAGTCATGTGCAGAAGGAGATGAGCAACAAGAACACCGAAATTGAGAAACTGAAACTGGAACTTCAGAAACGTCAGAATGTCATTGATGCCCTAAAGAAGGACATTGTAGGCTTTAAAAATGAGATAAAACTGAGGAATAGCAATATTGAGGAAAAGGTATGCTGATACTTGGGACATTGTTAACCAGGGAGGTATTTCATAAAGCAGGATTACTGAGTTAGCTGGATAACTGCACTGAGTAAAACCCGGAACCCTCCAAAATCTGGAACATGGACTGAAGTAAAAAGAGCTGTTCCAGGTTCTATTCAGTGCAGTTACCCAGCTAACTAAGCAATCCTGCTTTGTGAAATACCCCCCAGGGTGCTCTGGATGAAAACTATTGAGGATATGCAGATTCAGTCATAAAAATGTCAGTCAGACCCTTATTCCTTCTTTTTGGTCCCTTTCTGTATTTTCTATTTAATCACTTATGTGTAGCAGCATTCTAAAATCTTGAGGTTCCATAAATGTATTTGATGGACTAAATGAATAGCTTGCTTAGTGTTTAGCTGAGTCACAGATGTTGACAATGAGAGGATTAGACCCAATAAACTTTGCAAATCGACTATACAGTATATCTTAGTCCATGAGTGCTATTTCAAAGAACTACACTGAGAATTTAAGACAGGGCACTGTGTATGGTATACATTTAAATTGATTTATTTTCTTAAGTCATTAGTTTTTCTAATCAATGTTGACAGAAACCAGAAGTGAATTAACTGAGAGGTTTGTGTCTTTTGCCAAGCTTGCTAGGCACTGAAATAACATATGTGGAAAAATACAAGCATACAATATGTCTCTGCAGGAGAAGTGTATAAGCGAACTGAGGAACATGACCACGGACCTTGATAAGTCCAAGTTTCTTATGGATTATAAAATCAAAGAGCTACTGAATAAAGTGGAGCCAAATGAGAAAATCATTGAAGACATGAGAGAGCAGATCCAAGAGGTAAAGACTAACATCAAGAGCTCATTAGAACTTATATTGAGTAAATTCACATACAAATATTTTATTTTGTTCTTGCTGGAATTAAGGATTATTGAATATACATTGGAGTGCTGAAGATATAATTTTTGAAATGTCAATAGTTTTTCATCAAAGCTACATAAATGCACCAGTAAGGACTATGATATAGTATGTAGCCAACTTTGTGGAGGGTATAGCATTGTCAATGGCTTGACAACAGAGATGTGAGGTAAACAAGCGCAACAGTTAGCCCTGGGTGTATTTAACGAACAACAAACAAGGAAAGGTTGGGGATAAAATCAAAAGACCAATGACAGGCAACGGAGACCTGTCATCTATGTTACAAGTTGGTCGGACATGCCCACTTGTTTACACAAACCGCCATGTTGGAAGACCAAACGCGGGTTGTGATGTAAAATTTAGAAAAAGCGTCAAACATATCATATTTAATCAGGAGATTGATTGATTTTTCTTTATTGTCCTTATGGCTAATTTGGTCAATTCTCACCTATTTAGGGGTGCTCTGTTTAAGGCTTTATAACTCCTGGGGCCCTATCTTACACCCGGCGCTAACCTAAACGCAAGTGTCTTTGCTATTTTACACCCGGCGCATGGTTCATTATAACGCCTTGCGTTCACGTTGTTTACATACCATGTATTCTTGCGCCCATTACAAGTGAACTGGGCGTGTTGGTCTGAGGAGTGGCCAGGATTATTTTTGGCGTATTGCTATCATGAGCCAGCAGAAAGCGCTTGCGCTAAAACCACCACAAACCTGGTCTAAAGTCATGTCGCAGTTGTTTACATGTTATTTTAACGGCGCATATAAGTGCGTCTACATAGGCGTGTGCACAACGCGCGTACACCCTCCTGTCTGTTACACACAGGGGCGCGTACAAGCATGACTAAAAATATCAAGATTACAATGTAAAATAATATTATTGTGTAGGCTATATAATAAAATGCGAAGGGGAATTCCGAATTAAATTGCTTTCAGCCCACTCCATCAACATCCAGGCGATGTGCGATGGTACGTGTGAGGTTACATGTGGGCTATAGACTATTCGCAATTATCCTGGATCAATCTATGACTTAGCCTATATTTGCCAATAATTCCTGTAATCTTCTGGGGGGACAATCTTCTGTTACGGGAAAATGGCTATCCATTAAAAATGGCTTTCCATTTGCTGATAACACCTATATCAAGCCTAATGTGCGAATTGTCATTTCCACCTAATGCGTGAATTGTCATTCAATGGAAAACTCGCGCAATAGACGGACATTTGAGTTCTGAAAATGCGCTTCAGATGTCATTACAGTACAGCTCTCTAGGCATACAGCCTGTAAGTGAATAGAATGGTTTTGACTGAAAAAAGTTCAAAACCTTGTCCAGTGAATATTGCATTTATTGTTTTTCAAATAGTCTAAGCTACAGCGGATTCGCTGTGCATAAGGTTTTTTCCATAGCGGTTAAACAACGGAGATAAATGTCACCGTGTTAACTGAATTTGAACCTTAGTATTCTTCGTCCTTCATATTTTTTTTAATTACCGTGATCAAGTTTCCATACTCTCAGCTTATTAAAACCCAGCTGATTTCACATGTTATTCCATAACTGAACAAAACGATTTTAAAGAGAACTAAGCGTCTAATTAGAAATGAAAAAAAAATTTGCAGCACGTTACACAATTAATTCACAATTAATTTTAATGCCATTCTCTGCATGTGCACTGCATGTTCTCTGTTTCCCCTGCTGTAAGTCGCACGTTTAACGGTCTTCCTGGGAAAGTGGATTGTTTTAAAGCATTATCTACGCTACGAGTAAAACAGGTTGGTCACATTTCCATAAACAGGGCATTATAAAACAAGGGGAAATATGCGTGAACATATGGGTTGCCAAGCTGACAGCTTTATTGTATTTAGTGTCATCATTAAGGCAAAATAACGGTATTTATGTTATTAATCAATATTATATGCAGGTAGCCTAATGAACTTCGGATGAAGCTAGAACTTTGAGAACTCCATGAGAACAGCCTCATGGAATTGATGTTTGACACTTTCATTGCATAATCAAACAAAATTCTTAAACATGCAGGCTAATTTGGCGTTTTCTAAGGTGAGGCTGAAGCCATTGATAGCTTATTCTCAGCTGTTGCAGGTCCTTTTAACGAAATTTAACCGCATATATTTTGTAAAATAACAGCCTTGTCGGGAATTACCAGGAACTCATAGGCTAATGGTTAGTCCGAATAATATTGATCATACTATTGATCCATATATAGCCTATTCCTTGATCGTACTAAACACGCACGAGCATGTCTGTTTCGCCATCAAGGAATCCGCCAAGGTGGAAAAGCAGGCTTTTAAAGGGAATGGGTTATGACATTTTGATTGGTTTATTGCATTTAACGCCCAAGACACACCTATAATTAATAAGAGACTAGGTTCAGCCCATTTGCACGTTGCGCCGTGCTTAGCGCCCAAAAAACACGCAAAAAAATAGCAAATAGCAAAATAGCAAAAGTGGACTTAGACACACCCTAAATGGACTTTACGCCATGCGCTTAGACCAAGCGCCAAGATCGCCAAGATAGAGTCCCTTGTTTTATAATGTCCTTCTTATGGAAATGTGACCAACCTGTTTTACTGGTAGCGTAAAGTTTTAAAACAATCCACTTTCCCAGGAAGACTGTTAAAAGTGCGATTTACAGCAGGGGAAACAGACCTGCTCCTGTAAAGCGCACATGCAGTGTAAAGGGAGCGTGACGTGTGAGGAAGGAGGAGCCAAACGCAGCAAGGGGATTCTTAAAGCCCTAGGGCCACTAAGGTGGGAAACCCCACAGTTAAGGGAGGAGACAATACAACGAACACACACGCACCACAGCTACAGACCGGCTCACTGTTACATACCAAAGAATAGAAGCACAAACGCCTGGTTTCACAACAAGAAAACCCAACAAGGCGAAAGGGAACAAAGAACTGCTACCCCATACTTCTACAAGCTAAGTAACTAAAAAGCAAGCCGGAAATAACAAACGCCCTGTCTCGATAACGAGATGCATAAGAACAGGCGAGTAGCACAATGGCACAAACAAAACACAATCAACAAATATTGCAAAATGATACAATTGTTTAAGAGGAGGCGAAAGAACAGAGATAACGTTCCGTGGCTACTTCCATAAGCTAGCAGTCACATGCAGAACATAAAGGGGGTAAACGCCCGATCTCCCAGGAGGGAGAAACATTTTACAGGCGAGCCGACGGAGGACCGCAGTCCCATAGCCTTACCAGCAAAATTACTAAGCTTAAAATAGAAAGCCACGCCCTAGCCTCTCAGTAAGGAGAAATGTAACGTGGCGAAGGAACAGATAATTAATGTTCCGAGGCTTAGATTGAGGCTCGCAGTCACACGCAAACATGTCCACAACATCGCCCGTTCTCCCTATGGGAAGACATGTACCGAAGGGCGAACAGAACTACAGTTCTGAACAGAATCGCCCAAATCTCCATACACAGAGAAAAGCACAAAAAGAGGAAAGGACAGCTGCACCGGAATTATCGGCTATCTGACTAGCACAAGCACAAACACAAATACAAGCCCTGCCTCTCAGTAAGGGGAAATGTAACGAGGCGAAGGAACCGAGAACAGACGTTCCCATGCTACGCGCAGTCACACACAAACATGTCCACAACCTCGCCCAAACTCCACACAAGGAGAAACATACCCGGAAACCGAACAGAACAACAGTTCCGAACAAAATCATCCCGTAGGTAAAAAGGACGGGGGACAGCTGCAACAAAAATACGCAAAAAATAGAAAATAGCACGACAGCCTCTCAATATAAACAAAAACCCTGACTCACAACAAAGGGGAACCTAGTCCATGAGAAGGAGACAAAACAGGGAATAAACGTACCAAAGCTACTCACTGGCTCACCGTAACACGGAAATGAGTAGAAGCAAAACGCCAGGTCTCTCAGTAAGGAAAACCAATCACAGGCGAAAATGGAACAAAGAACAGCTACTCTATACTTCCACGAGCTAAGCAACCAAGTAGAAGCGTAACGCCCGATCCTCCCATGGGAAGACATGCACCGAAGGGCGAACAGAACAACAGTTCCGAACAGAATAGCCCAAAACTCCATACACGTAGAAAAGCACAAAAAGGCGAAATAGAGCAGAGATCCGCGGTCCTATACTTCTACGAGATAAGTAACTACAGAGCCAGCAAGAAATAAGCCCTGCCTCAGCAATGAGACGTAAAAATAGGCGAGTAGCCCAAATGGTACGAATAACTCAAAGCCAACAAGACACCACAGTACAAAACAATAAACAAACAATCTCAAAGCCCCGAACGAAGGAACGGTAGGCTTATATATCTCTCAAGGTGACCACGCACAGGTGTGGACGCTAACAGCAGCTCCGCAATCTAAGCAGGGCGGAGCAAGCATCCACCAAAAGAGCAGCGCCCTCGCGTGGCCACCAAGGAGAACGACCGCATAGGCAAAAAGGGTTAAAACCATGACATGCAGATAATGGTATTAAAATGAATTGTGAATTAATTGTAACATGCTGCAAATTTGTTTTTGTTTCTAATGAGACACTTAGTTCTCTTTAAAATCCTTTGTTCAGTTATGGAATAACAGGTGAAATCAGCGGGGTTTTAATAAGCTGAGGGTATGGAAACCTAATTAAAAAAATATGAAGGACGAAGAATAGCTAAGGTTACAATTCAGTTAACATGGTGATATTTATCTCAGTTTTTTAACCATAGGCTATCGAAAAAACCTTATGCAAAGCGAATCCGCTGTAGCCTAGGCTATTTGAAAAACAATAAAAGCAATATTCACTGTACAAGGTTTTGAACTTTTTTCAGTCACAGACCATTCTATTTACTTACTGTAATGGTGTCATGGTTTTTAAACCTGTTTCCCTATGCGGTCGTTTTCCTTAGTGGCCATGCGAGGGCGCTGCCCTTTTGGTAGATGCTTGCTCCGCCCTGCTGAGATTGCGGAGCTTCTGTTAGCGTCCCCACCTGTGCGTGGTCACTGAGAGCTATTTAAGCCTCCAGTTTCCTTCGTTCGGGGCTTCGAGATTGATTGTTGTTTGTTTATTGTTTTGAACTGTGGTGTATTGTTGGCTGTGAGTGATTCGTACCATTTGGTCGCCTACTCGCCTATTTTTGCGTCTCATTGCTGAGGCAGGGCTTATTTCTTGCTGGCTCTTTAGTTACTTATCTCGTAGAAGTATGGGACCGCGGATCTCTGCTCTATTTCGTCTTTGTGTGCTTTTCTCCGTGTATGGAGATTTGGGCGATTCTGTTCGGAACTGTAGTTCTGTTTGCCCTTCGGTACATGTCTTCCCATAGGGAGATCGGGCGTTTTGCTTCTACTTAGTTACTTAGCTCGTAGAAGTATAGAGTAGCAGTTCTTTGTTCCATTTTCGCCTGTGATTGGTTTTCTTACTGAGAGACCTGGCGTTTTAGTTTCTACTCATTTCCATGTTAAAGGGAGCCAGTTAGTAGCTTTGGTACATTTCATTTGTTCATACTGAGAGGCAGGGCTTGTATTAGTGTTTGAGCTTGCGCTAGTCTATTAGCCGATAATTCCGGTGCAGCTGTCCTTTCGTCTTTTTGTGCTTTTCTCCGTGTATGGAGATTTTGGCGATTCTGTTCGGAACTGTAGTTCTGTTCGCCCTTCGGTACATGTCTTCCCATAGGGAGATCGGGCGTTTTGCTTCTACTTAGTTACTTAGCTCGTAGAAGTATAGAGTAGCAGTTCTTTGTTCCATTTTCGCCTGTGATTGGTTTTCTTACTGAGAGACCTGGCGTTTTAGTTTCTACTCATTTCCATGTTACAGGGAGCCAATTAGTAGCTTTGGTACATTTCATTTGTTCATACTGAGAGGCAGGGCTTGTATTAGTGTTTGAGCTTGCGCTAGTCTATTAGCCGATAATTCCGGTGCAGCTGTCCTTTCGTCTTTTTGTGCTTTTCTCCGTGCATGGAGATTTGGGCTATTCTGTTCGGAACTGTAGTTCTGTTCGCCCTTCGGCACATGTCTTCCCATAGGGAGACCGGGCGATGTTGTGGACATGTTTGCGTGTGACTGTGAGTCTCAATTTAGCCTTGGAACATTAATTATCTGTTCCTTCGCCTCGTTACATTTCCCCTTACTGAAAGGCTAGGGCGGGTGTTTCCTAGTTAAGCTTGCATTAGTCTTTCTGCTAGTAAAGTTATGGGACGACGGTGCTCCGTCGGCTCGCCTGTAAAATGTTTCTCCCTCCTGGGAGATCGGGCGTTTACCCCTTTATATTCTGCATATGACTGCGAGCTTATGGAAGTAGCCACGGAACGTTATATCTGTTCCTTTGCCTCCTCCTTACATTCCTCTTTACCAAGAGGCAGGGCGTTTATTTTATACTAACTCGTTTTGGTCTTTTAGCCGCTAACTGTCCGGTGCAGCCTGTCCTGTTCGTTCCTTTTGGTACCTGTCTCCGTACATGGAGTTTGACGATTTTGTTCGGAACTGTAGTTCTGTTTCATCTTTCGGTACATGTCTTCCTATAGGGAAGATAGGGCGATGTTGTGGATATGTTTTGCGTTTGACAAACGAGTCTTTGAAAGTAGCCTTGGAATGTTAAATCTCTGTTCCTGTTCGCCTCGTTACATTCCTATTTATGGTGAGGCGGGGCGTTTATTTTCTGCTAATTAATTTTGGTCTTTTAGCCGGTAACTGTCCAGTGCAGCCTGTTCTGTTCGTTCCTTTTGGTACCTGTCTCCGTACATGGAGTTTGACGATTTTGTTCGGAACTATGGTTCTGTTTCGTCTTTCGGTGCATGTCTTCCTTTGGGGAAGATTGGGCGATGTTGTGGACATGTTTGTGTTTGACTGCGAGTCTGAGAATAGCCTTGGAACGTTATATCTCCGTACCTTTTCGCCTCCTCGTTTACTAATTCGCATTAGTTTTCAGGGTTTGTTTGTTGTGTGTTTTATGTGTACCTATTGTTGTGTTTTGTTTGTGCCATTATGCTACTCGCCTGTTCTTATGCGTCTCGTTTCCGAGACAGGGCGTTTATTTCCGGCTCGTTTATTAGTTCCTTAGCTCGTAGAAGTATGGGGTAGTAGTTCTTTGTTCCCTTTCGCCTTGTTTGGGTTTCTTGTTGTGAAACCAGGCGTTTGTGCTTCTACTCATTGGTGTGTAACAGTGAGCCGGTCTGTAGCTGTGGTGTGTGTGTGTGTTCCTTGTCTTGTCTCCTCCCTTAACTGCGGGGTTTCCCACCTTAGTGGCCCTAGGGCTTAAAGAATCCCCTTGCTGCATTTGGCTCCTCCTACCTCACACGTCACGCCCCATTACAAATGGTGGTGTGACGTGAGGTAGGAGGGGTCAAACACAGCAAGGGGATTATTTAAGCACTAGGCCACTAGGACGGGAAACCCCGTAGTTAAGGGAAGGAGACAACACAAGGAACGCACATACCAAGGCTCGTAACCGGCTCACTGTCACACACCAATGATTGGTTACCTTGGAGCTATTTAAGCCCATGTTTTCCTCTGTTCTGGGCTTTGATATGAATTTGTATTGTCTGGCATTATTTGCACCGTTTTGTGTGTGGTATTATTTTGCCCTTTGATTGCTTAGCCAGTATGATTAGGTCTAGGTTTTTTAGGAGACCATTTTTGCTCTCCAGAGTGTTTTATTGCAGTAATGCAGGACTTGCCTTTGTGGATATATTAGGACTCTTCCCCCCTGGCTCTTTTCTGTCTCTGCTTCCTGGTCTTTCCTTTCTTCCGTTGCCTAGACATTTTTGCCTTTTCTGTCTCTTCCTCCTCTCTCTGTCTGCTTTCTTTTGTTTGTTTGTTTGTGGGTGTATTTGTATAGCCATTTCTTACTAAGAGACCAGGCGTTTTTATCGTACTGACAGGCAAGGCTTTATTTATTCTGAGCCAGGGCGTGTATTTTCTATTAAGCTAGCGTTAGTCTTTTAGCCGGTAAATGTCCAGTGCAGCTGTTCGTCCTTCGGTACCTGTCTCCGTACATGGAGCTTTGGCGATTTTGTTCGGAACTGTAGTTCTGTTTCGTCCTTCCTATAGGGAGACCGGGCGATGTTGTGGACATGTTAGCGTGTGACTGCGAGTCTCTGAAAGTAGCCTTGGAACGCTCTCTGCTCCTTTCGTCTCGTTACATTCCCCTTTACTGAGAGGCTAGGGCGTGTATTTTCTACTAAGCTTGTGTTAGTCATTTTGCTAGTAAAGGTATGGGACGGCGGTTTACCGGCGGCTCGCCTGTAAAATGTTTCTCCTGGGAGATCGGGCGTTTACCCCCCTTTATGTTTTCTGCGTGTGTCTACGAGCTTATGGAAGTAGCCTTGGAACGTTAGCTCTCTGTTCCTTTCGCCTCGTTACATTCCCCTTTACTGAGAGGCTAGGGCGTGTATTTTCTACTAAGCTTGTGTTAGTCATTTTGCTAGTAAAGGTATGGGACGGCGGTTTACCGGCGGCTCGCCTGTAAAATGTTTCTCTCTCCTGGGAGATCGGGTGTTTACCCCCCTTTATGTTTTCTGCGTGTGACTACGAGCTTATGGAAGTAGCCATGGAACATTGGATCTCTGTTCCTGTCGCCTCGTTACATTCCTGTTTACAGAGAAGCAGGGCATTTATTTTCTACTAATCTCGCGTTAGTCATTTAGCCGGTAAATGTCCGGTACAGCTGTCCTGTTTGTCCTATTCAGTACCTGTCTCCGTAAATGGAGCTTTGGCGATTTTGTTTGGAACTGTAGTTCTGTTTCGTCCTTCGGTACATGTCTTCCTAGAGGGAGACCGGGCGATGTTGTGGACATGTTTGTGTGTGACTGCAGGTCTGAGAGTAGCCTTGGAACATTAGATCTCTGTTCCTTTCGCCTCCTCGTATACTATCTCGTATTATTTTGCAGTGTTTGTTGGCTGTGTGTTTTATTTGTGCCATTATGCTACCCGCCTGTTCTTATGCGTCTCGTTACCGAGGCAGGGCGTTTATTATTTCTGGCTCTTTCTTTAGTCACTTTGCTCGTAGAAGTATGGGAGCCCAGTGCTTTGTTCCATTAACCTTGTTTGGTTTTCTTACTGAGGAACCTGACATTTGCGCTTCTACTCATTGGCGTGTGACAGTGAGCCGGTTAGTAGCTTCGGTACGTTTGGCGTGTGTTATTTGTGCCATTATGCTACTCGCCTGTTCTTATGCATCTCATTACCGAGGCAGGGCATTTATTATTTCTGGCTTTTTCTTTAGTCACTTTTCTCGTAGAAGTATGGGAGCCCAGTGCTTTGTTCCATTAGCCTTGTTTGATTTTCTTACTGAGAAACCTGGCATTTGCGCTTCTACTCATTGGCGTGTGACAGTGAGCCGGTTAGTAGCTTTGGTATGTGTGTTCCCTGTCTTGTCTCCTTCCCTTAATTACGGGGTTTCCCGTCCTAGTGGCCTTGTGCTTAATGAATCCCCTTGCTGCGTTTGGCCCCTCCTACCTCACACATCACGCCACCATTACACTTATATGTGCCGTTAAAATAACATGTAAACAACTGCAACATGACTTTAGACCAGGTTTGTGGTGGTTCTAGCGCAAGTGCTTTCTGCTGGCTCAAGATAGCAATACGCCAAAAATAATCCTGGCCACTCCTCATCTTAAGACCAACACGCCCAGTTCACTTGTAATGGGCACAAGAATACATGGTATTTAAACAACGTGAACGCAAGGCGTTATAATGAACCATGCGCTATGTGTAAGATAGCAAAGACACTTGCGTTTAGGTTAGTGCCGCTTAGCGCCGGGTGTAAGATAGGGCCCCAGGTGTGAGCATCCCAGAAACTTGGTAAATGGCTTAAATTAAACAGTACAGTTGTACCATTTACAATACGAACTTAGATTTATTTATTTTCATAATTTAAGTCAAAATAAAGTGCCATAAATGCAAAGAAACTTTAGTTTGTAATGAAATACTGAGAGCTACATATGTGAAACAGGTAAATATAGATTTCCTGGATCATAAACTGTGTCCACAAAGATATATGGCAGTGTACCCTGGTGTCCATTAGTGTCTCCAAATCTATCCAAATGGCTAAATTGTGCACTGCTCAAAATCATAATAATAATATATTTAACTACAAATCAACTGTTGTGGCTCATAAAACTCACTTTTGCATCATTTTCAAGTGTTATTACTATCTTTTCATCAGTATAGGGGGGTAGATATCTATGGGTCCAAAACCCTATCCAAAACATGTCATAAAATGAATAAAATTAGTTTTGTCCATTATAAAGCATATAAATTTGCCCCTTCTGATGGTTTAGAAAACATTGATATGTCAGGGAGTGGCTGAGTCGGAGGACCAAGCACGACCGCCAGGGATTCTAAAAGTGTAGATAATAAAACCTACACCACAAAAGCAGACAGATCTGCACAGGAAAAGTGTAAAATAAACAGTGGGGAAAAAACCTCCCGGCGTAAGCCAAAATAAAGCAACCCCAAATGAGTGCGAACTTGAGAATAGCAAGTAATCAATAACAAAAGAACCTCACACTCTTAAACGAGCAGCGTATACAGGAAGTCAGAGAAAAACAAAAGAAACACCCCGTATAAACGGGCGAGAGAAATGAAAGAAAAACTAGAAACTGTTACCTACAGCTCTTGCTGAGAACGAGCTGAACAAAGGTAACGGAGTATAAAGGATGAAGAGAGAAAGGAAAAAAATAAATAAATAAAATAAATCTTTCTCCTAACTCTAAGCCGGACTTGCTGCGTTTCCTATTCGTACAAACCAGAAATGCAGCGACCGAATCCTATAACTTACCGACCTCCTTGTCAATATAGCAAAGACAATATGGAAGCGCTGAACAAAAAAGACATGAGGTTTAAATAAGGAGCGGAAATGCGGCGCAGGTGATAACACTGAGTAGCAGAACGAGCAAAACCACGGAACGTTTAACGGAAACCAAAGAAAGAGGACGCTATACGAGCGCTCCACGGAGAAGTGGCCGCTTAAGGAAGAGCAGGCTGAGAACCATGACATGATATCACACACTGTTACACACACCTAAATATGTAGCCTAATCATTCACTCATGTACCTCAATAAAATATCCCCTGTACTCTACAGTATGTTTTTTTTTTTTGTGTAGCCCTGTGATCACATTTTTCTGTAGTTAAAACATTTTTTCTCCCATTCATAATGACTCCAAGGAAAATCTTACATTCATATATATATCAGCGCACAGTAAATTGGAATGAGTATTTTCCATTCCCTAAGTGACAAGTATAGCCCAGGAAGATAAGCCTATAGCCTATATTATGTACGATAACATTACAATAAAATAATATTCCTCCAACAGGAACATGCTGCCAAATGTTCTAGCTTCAATGAAAATCGGTACATCAAACATAAAACATGACTGAGCCATCAGTGAACATTACACTACAGTGTGTGAAATGCACTCTAAATGCGAAGATAATAATATCTAACATAGCGTACTGGACAAGATGGTGATCGAGTGGAAAAACTAACGTACATATGTAGCCAGCAAGAATATATTACAAGCAGTACTGCTTTCATATCAAGGACGAAAAACTCCCGTCAGCGAATGCGTTTTCTGTAGCTGTTTGCGTCATACTACATTGATAAAATAAAAAATTCAGACGCTCCATGTTGTGCAATAACATAATAAACTGGTGTGTATTTCTCAGATTGTCCAAGACAATAAATGACGACTGAATTTTTAAAGGAACATCTCTATGTCTAAAACTAATGGTAGGATTGTATATGTATTTCATATTTAGTAGCAGATATTGATAGTAGAATGATGTGATATCATTACGCAAGTATTTCACGTTTATTTTGCATTTGAGTGAGCAGGGCTTTTCACTGCTTTTTTGGCATACGATCGGGCTATTGTTGGGTTTATCTTGTTGCTACGACGGAATACTAATTTTAGATGATGAAGAAATATATTTATGATCTCACACATAGACACTATTGTCCACTATGCCACAAAGTTGGGACAGGGGCAAAAAAAAGACTGGAAAGTTCAAAAAACACCTGTTTGGAACATTCCACAGGTAAACAGGTAATGCTATCATGACTAGGTATAAAAGGATATCAAAAGACTCTTGATATCTTATTTTCAGGTACTCTTACAAGCGATACTATAACTTCTTTGCATTTGGATCTCTATGGGAACTGGGGGGTGGGACTAGATTAAGATGTAAATTTTGCAGGAATAGTATGGAACCCAATGTTCCAAACAGGTGTTTTTTGAACTTCTCAGTCTTTTTTTTTTTTGCCCGTCCAAACTTTATTGGAACATGCTGCAGGCATCAAATTTGGAATTAGCGTATATTTACAAAAATCAATAAAATTGATAAGGTAAAACATTAAATATCTTTTCTTTGTACTGTTCTCAATTAAATATATGTAAAAGAGAATTTACAAATCACTGCTTTCTGCTTTTATGTGAATTTTACATACTGTCCCTACTTTTTTGGAATTGGGGTTGTAGATAATGTCAAAGTGTAACGTTAAACGTCTTATTGTTGTGAGAGTCTGAGAATTGGTCTTCCAACATGGCGGGACGTCCCTGTAAACATTGGTCAGTGCTGGTGATATGTGACAGGCCTCTATTGGTGGCCATACAAGATTGTGGAAGTGCAGTTGAAGATGGCGAGGGTTGAACGGTCCCAGGGTTCACACAGGGCCACAGGATGTCCAGCTAAGGTTTAGTATCTTTCAGAGAAAACAGCCACACAGGCAAAGTTTTGGAGTCAGGACTGAGCTCCCCTCCTCTGGGTTGCTATAGCTGGTATCATTTATGGACAACAGCCGGCTCCCAATGATTGAATTATTGTAGTAATCAGAGGGATGTGTGGCGCTGTCCACTCAGGCTTGTGGCTGCTGACCTTGGTGCTGTAGGAGCTGAGAATCAGGAAAGGGTCACAGGAGAGAGGGATGAGTGGGTGGGCACACTTTCCCTACAGTACAGGGGATCCACAAAGGGAGTGATTGGTAATGACTGTTAGAGAAAAGATTAAGACAAATTGAATTTAGACCTGTTCATTTTTGGTTTCAAATAGATGGAGGGTGAACTGGAGATGTTCAAAACACAGAATACCAAGATGAAGTTGATAATATCAGACTTCAAAGTGAAATTGAAGGTCTCGGATACAGATAAGCGTCAAGAAATGCAAAGGGTATGTATGTGATCGGAGTCACTGGCTAGACATGGACATTTCCAGTACACATTTATTAGGGGGGCCACTACAATAGGAGAATAACCCTTGTGAAATAAACCCTTGTTGGACTTAAAAAGATTAATCATACGCCACAGCTGTGTTTTTGGCTTGGTTTTCAGGTCTATGATTTTTTTGCTGTAGTTATACATGAAACACTAACAGCTTACAAAACAAATCTATGACTTTCTTTAATTGAATCATAAATAACCCTCCACAAACTTAAGTTTTCATTGCCCGTTGGCACTCCCACTCCCCAAAAACCCAACACTGACCAACCCACTGTTTGTAAGGCACTGGCAAAAGTAGTTCTAGCAGGCGACATGACCCAAGGTGTTAAGCCGATGTCCGATTCCGGGTATCGCTTGCCAAATTTCACCAAGAATTAGGATAGACTTACAGTGAGCTCATGAGGATAATTCAAAGAGCCAAATGGTGTCTAAAATTGTTACATGTGACCTTGCTGTACTGTGACTGGGGCTGAGCAAAAGAGCTCCATGTCACATGGACTAGGGGCCCACTATGTTGGGATTATTTCCCTGCACTCTTTTCAGGTGTGCAACATAGAATCTCGGATGTGGAGTTTCAAGTCAGACCTTCACCACTGTATGGAATTCATTCAGGAGCCAAAGAGGCTGAAGGAGGGAATTCTTAAACTACACAGCACCTACCTTGAGCCTTCTGATGTGGTGAGAGACTTGTGCTATTTTAGCACAAAGCAACATCAAGAGGCTTTTTTCCGAGCAAAGGTGTGGTGTTGTGGTCAGTCTGAAAAGAGTTTGAGATTCATTGTTGCGTCTTGATGGTGATGACTTGGTTAATTGCCAAGGAAGTAAATGTATTACAGCACTTCAATTCATTCTTTATAATTGATATTTTAAATTAGGTCTAGTTGATAGTAATATTTCTCAGAAGTATGTAAATGTATACAAATTCACAGAGTGTGAGTTGCAGTGTGAGACTGATTGTTTTTGTGATGCAGGAGTTCATCCAGCGACTTGACGCTGATATGCAGGATAACGTTCGTGAGGCTCTATGTGAGGTAAGACAAAGTTGGTTTGTTTGGCTTGAGGATTTCAGAGAAGGATGTTTAAATTAAAATTCATACACAGGAATTTGTGTAGCTGTGAAACAGTGACTACAGGGTTTGTGTAGTTCCATAAAATCACTTACAAGTTCTCACCTGAAAGTATCATTGCTGAAAGCACAAGTGGTGATTTTGACAAGATAATGATAATGGAATATGTTGAATACATTTTCCTTGTACATTGGTTTACTGTTGTTTATAAGCCTCTCGGTAAGCATGTGGGGTTCCAGGTGGACAGTGAGGTTTAAATTACTTGTGAAAATGAGCTTATGAGGAAGACACAAGTCTGTTTGTTACTCAGATTAATTTATTCATGTTGGCAACAGATAGTTGCTTGATATAGTTGTGTAGTTTAGTTTCTCTCAGGAAAGAAATTAATTGAACATTGCATTGAAACCGCAGACCAGATTAAATTGTGCACATTGTTTCTTTTTGCTCTCATGTCAACCTTTGCCTGGAAGATTACCATCAAGTGTACATAATGTTGTATCCTGCCACAAATCAAGGTGGTTTACAGATACTTAGGCTGTGTTCGGAATCGCTCCCTATTCACTATATAGTGCACTATTTAGGGTATCAGCCATTTTGTAGGGTGTCCAAAATTAAAAATGTCAAATTTGACACCCTAAATAGTTCACTCAATATACCCCACAATGCACCACAAAATGTAGGGTACAAACGATGTACACTACATCATCACCGGAAACATTTTTTTTGTTAAGATGGCGACAGCTGAGCCTGCACTGGTCTACAAATGTAAATATAAATGCAAGTTTCATCTTGTAGCCTATATTAAATCAGTTTAGTCGGCTTTATAACCGAAATATAAACGTGGTAGATTAAATATATTACAAAGTGTTAACTATTTTTTTAATTAAACAATTATTACTGTTTAATGGAAAATGCAACTTAATTAGCTAGCTAGCTACCTAGTTACCTAACTTACCTAGCTACCTACAACGAGACAAAAAAACCCTTGTTCAAAATAAAAAAAACACTTTTTTACCGTTTCTTGCATGCTTTCTCACCAAGACGGTGACCGCTGTCACGCAAGCGTCGTGCGTTGCTAAGTAACCTGCTGAGAAACGGTAGTGTCCGAAATCGTCTCCTCCTTTCACCAGTGAATCCCTATCTAGTACTACTTAGATTTCCCTAAGTAGTGTATGGGGAGGGAGTGAATGAGTGAGCCATTCACAGCCTTATAGACCCATTTTTTGTTTGTAAACAAAAGAGGTTGCTCGCGCAACCCTGGGGCAAAAAGTGTATCACCTTGGCAGGCTATCACAATGCGGCTGACTCTATCGTCAACGATTTGACGTAGGCCTACTAAATGCATCTAATTTTGTTTCTAATTGTGTTTTATTTCACTTTAATCTTGGCAAAGCTATCCAAATTATATCCAGTGTTAGTCTCATTAGCCTACAACTTTTCTGTAGCTTTTTTTGTTCTAAGATAGCATAGCTATCTGGCTGTATTTAACATTACGTAAAAGCTAACCGTCATAAATGTCAATGTTTGATCAGCGGCAAGTTGATAACTTAATTTTAAACGTTAGGCCAATGCAATAAGTTGGACAGATAGTCCACATGAACAAATTTTGTTTAAAATTGATGTAGTGTAACTTCTGTTAACGCCGTTAATAACGATAACGTTTGGTCAGAAATAGGAGTCTGCATAGCCTTTGTAACGTTAGCTAACATTAACATTACTTAACACACACAAAGGTGGAGCTCAGCTGACAATGATTGTTTCAGTAAATTGTCTGTGTGATATGATGGGTTGATAACTTAATGTTTAAAGCCTATTGTTAATCATGGAGTCTACTTTTTAGACGTTAACGTTATCTTAACCTTATCCATCTTATTTATTTTATCTTTTATCCAAGTGTTCACAGGTGGAAACATGCTTTTTCAGGGAAATACGTTGGCTCATGTTAACTCAAAGATTGTTAGTTTGCCTTCTTTAGATTGTACAAAATTAAAGATTAACATTGGTAATCTAGCAGTTAGCAAATGTTAGCAAACTGATAATGTTCATGTATGTGAGATCAGATCAAAAACGTCTACGACGTAAAAAAAACCAAGTTACTCACGCATAGCCTACATAGCGCTGTCTAAGTCCTTAATTCCAACTTGCAAAAACTAGCCCTGCCTTTAAAAGTCTTGATATCAAAATGTGGCCAAGTTACAACTAACAATATTGCCTATCGTAGCTCACACTAAATAAACTAGCTCTATTCCAAAGCAATGCCATCCAAACTTTCCTAAATTAATTAATGCAACTTGGCCCTGTGTTTCTTCATCTTTGTGAAGAGATTGTGCCTCATGGAACAACATATGATTTCAATGAATGTTTTTAACAGTTGATGAATAATTACACTCCAGAAAGGATATGGTTGTACTTTGTTGGCAAGTTTACTTTAGAAAATGTACAGGTTTTAAAATGTTAACTGCTGCTACAGAATTTTTTACAATTCACAAACACATTTATATCAAGAAACATCATGTACAATAGAGAAAGGGGTGATGAATAAATAAATGCAGATAAAAATTACTAATATTTTTACCTAGAAAATAGCGTACATATAGCATTTTTACAAACGTATCCAGACATGTTTGTGGGTCAGATGGTGGCAAATAAGTAATAGTACCAATTTTCTTAACATAATAGTATTTATGATATTTGCAAACAGAATTTTGTGAACACAAGGATATCTATGCTCTGTAGGACCACACAGGTTTTAATAGAAATCCAAATAAATAAATCAATAAATACATAATAATAATAATAATAATACATTTTATTCATTCTGTGCTTTTCATAGACCCAAAGCAGTGGATGCAGACAATTGTTCAAACATGCCCTATAGTGTAGTAATTTTTCTGTTTAATTTCTAAGTGCAACACATCTGAATCAGAGTATTTCCACTATAAATTATTTTCATTTTGCAGTTTGATGTGGCACATACAGTTTCATTGACCACATTCTCTTGAGATGGTAAGATGAAGAAACACAGGGCCAAGTTGCATTAAATAATTTAGGAAAGTTTGGATAGCATTGCTTTGGAATAGAGCTAGTTTATTTAGTGTGAGCTACGATAGGCAATATTGTTAGTTGTAACTTGGCCACATTTTGATATCAAGACTTTTAAAGGCAGGCCTAGTTTTTGCAAGTTGGAATTAAGGACTTATAGACAGCGCTATGTAGGCTATGCGTGAGTAACTTGGCTTTTTTTACGTCGTAGACGTTTTTGATCTGATATCACTTATTTTTTATAGCTAACTAATGATGAATAATGCATGAAGATAAACACAGAGAGACATGCATTCCAAATAAATGCATGCAGACATTCGCATAACTATAATGCCCTCTATTGACAAGAATGAGAACAGTTATCCTATTACAGACAACACACAATTACATTAAAAGAGTTTGTAGATGAGCAGTATTTAATGTGTAATGAAATACAATGAACAGCACCACCTGAGCTATGGATCATGAAGAAGCATGTAAATTAATGAACCAAGTCTACATGGAGACATGCATGCACAATGGGCTAGACACAAACACATTCTAGCTGAAAGACATACAGCCTAAATAGCTAGTACAGCCTAAATAGTTTGCATCAGTAAAAATGGAAATACAGTTTTAAAATAGGGCTATTAGTATTCTTTAGAAAATGAAATACATTTAACGTTAGGCTGTTCAACACTGGATTGCCGGATGCGTAACTCCAACCTTCCACGAGCTAGCGAGCGAGCGAGTGAGTTAATTCACAGAAATTCCTTCGCAGTTTTTTTTCCGGTAGTGTAGAACGTTACCTGCGGGAAATGTTTTGGTACCGGACAGCTAGGTTTAGTTTAGTTTTCTGTAGTGCAATGAATGTAGGCTATAAGGCATGTTGATTTGCTTCGTAGTAGCCTAGCTTGTATCTGCTTCCTGACTAGAAGCAGACTGACGCTTCTCTGGCAACAGTAAGGTTGGCTAACAAGCTTAATTGGACAACGCATATTTCCCAGGAATCTTAGCCAGAAAGAAAACAATAGATACTACTAAGAAAGTACATACCAGAGATTATTCTTATCATTATTATTATTATAATTAAAAGTGTTTGTAGTAAGCTACATTATCTGCAGAGTAGCGTAGACTAGAGCTACATTCGGAGGCTATTGTTGTTTTTCTTTTTAAGTGACTAACCATGAATGAGATTTTTTGAGGTTTATAAATCCGATCTCTTGAAGGATTACAGCTTAAATGAGGCTATCATCAATTCTTAATGTAGGCTATTATCGTAAATTCTTAATTTTCCTAGTAGTTAATTTTATGGTGACATTGTGTTATGTGTGAAAAGAATAAAGTGAACAGAGCTGAAGTGAAGAAATGAATAAATAAAGAAATGTTGGCCGAGGCAAGGGTACGTTGAGGTTCGGTTCCACAGTCAGTCAGTCATGACCGCAAGAGCAGAGCTTAACACCCTCCCCAAACCAGACAAGAGCGAGCGTCAAGTGTCAGTGAAACATTGAACAGTTAATATTGGAAACCTCTTTTGCCTTTGCAATAAAAATATGTTAATGTGTTAATGTGAAAATAATAACAGTCTAATCAATGAAAAGTACTTAACAGGTGCACATTGTTTTTGTGGAAAATAAACATGTGCCCTGCTGGGCTCAAACCCACAATCCTCTGTGTGAGAGACGGCACCTCTATAAATTAGGCCACAGTAACTTCTTGGAAAGCATGAAGCCATTAGCTGTATTAGCATTAAAAACCATTAGTATGGAGCGACTTCCGGTGGTGAGGCGAGCAAGATGGCTGCTTAATTTTTTAGCTCCCGATAGCAAGTTAAAACCAGCCCCCTTAACCCTATAAACTTCACCCCTAGTGGTTGAGACGCATGCGACTCAATTACAGTATTCATCTTCATCTGAAAATATAAACTACAGCTTTAAGAAAACCCTGTAAATTTTGACGCAGTATTTTTTAAAAGGGTAGCCTCTTGCGAAAACCTCAGCTTCTCCAGTTACACTGCAGTGCAATAAATTAGTAGGGCGTTATTAATAGCCCAAAGCACTTACGACCCTCCTCTGGCTACAGCCACAGACTGTAAAATGCATAAAATGCACCATTTATACACGCTAAGAAAATCATGTTCACGTATAGAAACAATAATATTTTTTTAAAACGTTGTACAAATGAGCAATCGCCATTTTCTCTTGCTTACTGTACTATATACAGTACCGATGCACTTTCGGTTTAGAAGACACCTCATTTTTTTCTCCAAAATCTCTAGTATAAATATGTTTAAGAAACCAAGTACTTACCAGGATATTCAGCTACAGCTGTTTTTTGATGAACCCTGAAGAGTTTATCTTGTTATATTTCGCCAAAGTCCCGTACAGTCGACATTTCCGCAGCGACCACCCCTGTCACTGAGGGCTGAAATACGTTGCTGTACTTGTGTGAATACACACGCGCTTTCGTAAGTTCTTTTTAAAACGTATTTAAATACATTAGGCGGCGTATGTTATCGTTATTATATATATATTGTATGTGACTATTCTGAAATAAATGTATTCTGTAGCAAATTTCTGAATGATACAGCTTCTTCTTCAGTTCGAACTTAAAACCATGGATGTGCAGGGAATATTTTTTTAGATATTGACATTTAAATAAAACTAGTAGAAACCAGGAGGAAATTGCCTCAAAAGGGCCAAAGTAAATAGGGTTAATTCACTAAGTATCACACAAATCGTTGTAATCTTTGATTGGAATGAGTGGGGGAGCAAGGAAGAAAAGAAGTCAAAAGAAACGTGATGGACAAGAAGGACAAGAAGGAAAGAATTCACCGGAGATGGATGAAGCTCAATGCTCAACCGATGACTCGGCAGAAAACATGTGCTCAGTGCTCCGCAGCATCGGTAAGGAAATACGCGATTTCAGGGCCGAGCATAAAGTGGACTTACAGAAACTTAAAGAAGAATTCAAAGAAGACATGAAAACCGAACTCAAAGATCTGAAGCAAGAAATTTATCAAAAACTTTCTGCCAATTCCACGCAAATCCAGGCCCACGAAACTAGACTGAATGAAGCAGAAACACGAATTGATGAGGCTGAGACAATTAACATGGCTATGAAAGATGCGCTTATTAGGTCAATAAAAAAACAGAAAGCCATGCAGGAAAAACTGGTAGATTTGGAGGGACGGTCTAGGAGAAACACTATTCGCATTTACGGTGTACCTGAAGAGAAAGAGGGCAACTCCATGTTTGACTTCGTGGAGCAACTTCTTAAAATTGAACTCACATTAGCACCGGACACCAACCTGCAGATCCAGCGTGCTCATAGAGCTCTGGCTCGTAAACCGGAACGGAATGCACCACCTAGATCCATACTGGTAAATTTTCTGGAGTTTAATACCAAAGAAATGGTATTGAAAAAGGCCTGGGGAAAGAAGATAATGATTGAAGGGCGACGTTTATCATTTGACCACGATTATGCACGGAGATTGTCCAGAGGCGCAAGGTGTACACGGGAATAAAGAGGGCCCTGAAGGAGAAAGGTATCTGCTTTCAGACCCCGCTGGACAAGATGCGGATTCACTGGGACTCGGGAACACGCACATACGACAGCGCACAAGACACAGCGCAGGAGCTGAGGAGGAGAGGTTACTCCGTGGAGATGCCGGTCAACAGAACTACAGAGCCAGACACGGAGCTGGAGCATCGTCTCCAGGCCAAGACATGGCAATGCGTTGGGGAGAGGGATGAAGACGGAAATGAGGCTGCACGTCGAGCCAGGGTGGACGCGTACAAACAGAAGGGGTCTCGGGTGATTTCTGCTTTCTACCAAGCTCTGGGGGGAAGCAGGAGGGAATCAACAATCTACATTAAGGCAAAATGGGAATCAGAGTTAAAGATTCAAATAACAGATGAAGAATGGTACCAAATGTGCGAGACACAATGTGTACATCCACAAATTCACTAGTATGGAGGGAATTCTGCTGGAAGAATTTGACACGTTTTTTCATAACACCCAAAATAAAAAGCAGGCAACTTGCTGCACCACAATACTGCTGGAGGCTGTGCGGGAGCATGGAAGCTGACCACTCGCATATTTTCTGGAATTGTACAAAGATAAGGCTGTATTGGGACAATGTTAATTCAGTTGTTAAAAATATTTTGGGATATGAAATCCCAAATACCTGCCCTGTGATGTACCTTGGGAACATTGATGATGATGTGATGAGAAATTACTTTTACTTGACTAAAGTCTTACTTGCAGCAAGTAAGAAAGCCGTTACCAGAAATTGGCTTAATATAAACACTCCAAAACAAGAACAGTGGCTGGAAATTGTACAAGACATCTTTGTTATAGAAAAGTTGACATACGTATCTTTTGAGAATCAAAGAGGATATATTTAAAAAGAACTGGAAAAAGTGGAACATTTATATGAGACATGACACAGACTAAATGAATGCCTAATTAAAATATATTTGTGTGAATATTGAATTATCTCCAGACAGCAATTCAATTATTGTTATTTTCATTTATTTATTTATTTATTTATTTTAATTTTTGTTTTATTTATTTACTTACTTTACTACTATCATTATTGTTATTTATATTTATTATTTGTATATTTTACTGTATTTTTCTTTGTTGATGTAAGTGTGATTATATCTTTGTGAAAACTTAATAAAAACTAAAGTGTTAAAAACAAAAAAAACATTAGTATGAAGCGTTTTTATTAGGCGATAAGCTTGATGAGCAGGTATACGGACCATACCCTCAAAGAATAATTCTCCCCATTGGATAACATCGCGACGGAGGCAGGCAGTTTGGCAGGAGAAATGGGAAGAAGAAGAAGAAGAAGAAGAAGAAGAAGAAGAGGAAGGAGAAAAACGGCAAAATAACCCAAGTTTGGGGCTTTATTGTGTGGATGTGTGAAGTTTACAAACACACGGTATTCCAAAAAAGTGACTTAAACCCACCTCAACTCATCTGCGCTTGCTAACTAACATTAGTCCACCACGTACAACGTTAAACAATACAATTACTAGCACACTAAAGTAATGAATGCACGGTGCCTGTTGCCGGACAAACCCTAGATATATAACGTTAGTAACTAACAGTAACAGCAGCCTTTACAGCAAAACAGCATTTAGATCAATAGCAACTTGTGTCTTGATGACATTAACATAATAACCAGCAAGACCTTTTAATGTTAATTTTTATATCTCAGGCTGGCTCGCAAAAATGGTAAGTGTCCATTTCTACATTGTTATAGCTAGCTTGCCAATTAACTTGCTCGCCAGCGGGGAATGCCACATTCATAATAGGAGCAAGTCAGCGTTAGCTATGCTAGGTTCGCTGTCATTTGCATAACTTAATATTAAAGTATATTTTGATCTTGGGTCAAAATAGTCCCACAGTATGTTTTCTGTCATGGATAGCTAGCTAGCCACCTACTCCATTTGCTTCAAAACTGCAGTTATACGGTCAAAGCTGTCTTCATTCAATTGATTGCCTAATTTATATGATGAGATGGGAGCCAGCATAACATCCAGCGGCAGTAGCCTACTCCCATCTGCCACAGTCAGACAGACGAGATGATGATATCTTATTGGTCGAGAACCACCCGTGCGTTGCAGTACTGGTTATGCAGTCCGTTAAAGTTTACTACATGTCGAACTACAATCATTAATGCATTACTTTAAAAAATAAAAATTGGAACATGCGATATATGGTCTATATCCTTGTACCACACAGGCTAATCCAGGAACGTTTCGGCTCATTCTATAAATCAGATTTCAAGAAATAGTTGATAGTTTCCGAAGCCCATTCTATAACTATATATAATCATTAGTAACCATGGTAGCTATAAGCGCAATAATGACCTCGGAGCCGGGCATTATACAGTTTGAATGCCCTTCGCGGAGGGAAATTTACTACCTCCTAAAATTTAAAAAAAAATTTAAAAAAAATTCAAGTTTCAAAATAGTAACGTATAAGCTTTGATGAGATATTGAAAAGGAATATTCAGTCTGTGCTACACTGCTGTAACTGCTGTGTCCTGTCATTTTTCCTCATCTTCATCCCATTAGCGGGAAGACATGGCAAGAAATGCAATTTATTCCCTCAAGAGCAATCTGGCCAGGGAAAAGGAAACCCACCAAACATGCACAATAAGAACAATGAAAGTAAGTGTGACTATATCCTTGGATAATGCGTTCGGACTTTATGGCTGAAATATTTCATAATGCTTCTGAGATTTATTTGAAATGTAACCAGACATTTTATAAATGCTGATTAGTACCTTCTGAACTATTTTTAACCAGAAAGACAACCAAAAATCCTAAATAAGGATGGTAATGGTTATTTCCCGTCTGATTTTACTTCCTTAGTAATTTGCAGAATATGTGTACACTTCATAGTCTTAGTTTTGTACAATATTGTATTTTTATTAAAACCTTTTTGGTAATTTCATGTAGGAAAACGCTGCACTGATTGCTGAGATAAACAGTTTACGCTACAATCTGATAATTCTTGAAGATCAGCTCCGTAAGAACCAATTGGAATTAAACCAGAAGCAGAACTTTTCAGAAGAAAAAGGTAATTCCTCTTACTTTATCATAAATTCCTTTCCTTTTAGGATAGCATCATTCCTGTCCCTTTATTCTGCTGTATTTCTCATTTGTGAGTACGGGGTCTCACTTCCAAGGCAAATGCATTAGCATCACTTCCAACAGCTAACACAAATGTATATCATAGAACAAAACAATGCTGTTGCAGCTGCTACTTCCTATGTTCCTTCAGTTCTATCAGCCTCCACGTCTGCTGCCCCCCTTCAATGCATTGATCAGGCTTAAAGTGAAGGAGCAAGAGAGGACCGGCCAACTGTGTGTTGTGCAGCTCAAGAAGCCATCCCAGGGGACCAAAGCCCATACAAAGACTAACCAACTCAGTCCCCCCAACAGAGGCAAAGAGTCAAAGAGCACACATCAAACAGAGGTTGTCCTCCCTGGCCCTCCATCATAAAGAGATACTAGTAGTGAATATCTCATGAGCATCTTTATTGTTATTGATGCCTCAACAATTGAAGATGAAGAGATGCAACAATGAGTGACTTTTGATGCAACTGTTAATGCACAGTGATTTCTTGTGCTCCAGGTCACAATTAAGTTTAGAGTAGCTCGTTTACAAATTTCCAAACCATTCATGACCTACATTTGTCTATACTGTGATATGTAAAACATTAAATAAACAGTTAGCAGCAGATCTTGAGGTAGCCGGTTCCTTGTGGCCATGGTCTATTCTGTCATGATCTTGTTCTAATTCAACTCAACTCACCGACTGAAATCTATTTTAAATTGCAGGTATTATGTGGTAAGCAGCATGGACATAGGTCAAGACCTCTGCCATGGCTGCCAGAACTATGAAACAGCAGTTTACATACTAGAAGCCAGGAAATCCAGAAAAAACTTGTAGTGGGGAGTGTAAGGTTCGGAGAACCAAACGCGACTGATAATGATTTCTAAAAGCGTATCTAGAAAGATACGCCACAAAAGCGAAAGTAGCCACACCAGGACGAAGATAACACAGGATTGGGAGCAAAACTTCCCTAGCACAAGGCAAAACAAAGCAACCTCAAAAACGAAGGCTTATCTCGATAAACAGCGAGAATAAATAACAAAAGAACCTCATGCTCTCAAACGAGGTGCGATAACAGGAGGTCAGAGGAAAACAAAAGAAACACCCTGTATAAATTGCCGAGAGAATGAAAATGAAACTAGAACCTGTTACCTACAGCTCTAGGTGAGAACGAGCTGAACAAAAAGGTAACTGGTAGAGGAGTATAAAGGATAAAGAGAGAAAGGAAAGAAAAAGACTAAAATAAATGTTTCTCCTAACTCTAAACCGGAGTTGCTGCGTTTCCTATTCGTACGAACCAGAAATGCAGCGACCGAATCCTATACCTTACCGACTTCGTTGTCAACATAGCAAAGACAATATCGAAGTGTGGAAATGCGGAAGTCCTGAGGTATTTATAGCCGACAGGAAACGCAAATCAGGTGTAGGGAATAATTGTCGGGCAAGATACAAATACCGTAACAGAGGCGGAAAAAATCAGATAGAGCATCCTGACGATGCCAAAAGGAAAACCGAATGCAGAAACAGCAGAGGCTGCTAGAAACCATGACAGGACCCCCCTACTAAGGGACGACCCCAGGCGATCCTTCAGCCTTGTTTCTGCAGAAGTCCCTAATAAGTGTTGGGTCCAAGATGTTCCTGGAGGAAACCCAGCAGTGCTCCTCAGGACCTCCCAGTTCACTAAAAACTGGGCACCTCTGCCCACGCTTCTCTCAGCCAAAATGCGCCAAGCAGTGTAAGCCAGACCTCCCTCCAAGGGCCGGGAGGGAGGCGGCGGCCTGTCAGCTGGGGCAAGAGCACTAACCAGCACCGGTTTCAACCAAGAGACATGGAACGTGGGACGATGACACCTATCGGCCGCAACCTCTTGTTTGGCTTTGGCGCAAGAACGTGCCTCCCAGAACGACTGGGGATGGGTGAAGGGCGTAAACGACCTGAGGGTGGGAGTCGTGAACCCCCTTTGCGGGAGCAGACCGATACGTTAACTGGCAGGGGAAAGTCGGACGCCCCTATCCCCGCAATGCTCTCCCTCCCCTCCTCGGAGAGAGAAGCGGAACTGCCTTGGTCAGGCCGGGAAGTAGCCTCCTTGAAGTCATTAACCTGACTAAGCTCCGAGCGATGGCTATGCCCGTGAGACGCGAAGGAAGCCGTCAGTCGACATTGAGCCCCACATTAGGGGCCCCATTGAAGGACAACAACCTTGTCACCACCCCAATCAATGTGTGGGCTGTGCCGGACCAGCCACAAATGCCCCAAAACTATAGGATAATCAGGGGAATCGACTAAAGAGAATGGCCGTCGAGGGTAGTGACCAGACGAGGTCGAATGAGGGGGTGTATGGGAACTTTATGTTCCCGGGCCCATTTGACATCCATTGGACAATCGACTGCTTCGGAATCAGTAAAAGCGTTGACATTAGCCGAACGCCTATTCCAGGACAGCTGAACCGGCAATAACGTCCGATGGGCAGTGCAATCATGTCTCGCTAGGGTACCCGGCTCCCCCAGCAAAACCCCCCTATTTACCCCCAATTTAGGGCAGTGATCTTTCAAGTGCCCCCTGCGCCTGCAGTAACTCTCGCGGCTTAGCTTGTCTTGGCTCGCGCAAGAACGGAGGCGGAAAAAATCCGATAGAGCGTCCTGACGATGCCAAAAAGGAAACCAAAAACATAGAAAAGCAAAGGCTGCAAATAACCATGACAACTTGCTGCTGTTGTAAATGTGTGAGGGTTTGTATTGTACACTTATTGTGACTGTGATTTTCTGACTCAGGACTTTTGTTAAGAATTATTATCTCCTGGTGCAAGAGCAAGCTTATTTTTGTATCCTTTACAAATGAGTCTAAATAAACGTATTTAACTTGAAATTAAAGTAACTTCAAATGTTATGTTACAGAGCAAATGTCTGCAAACACAACTTTGCATCAATTAACATTTCAAAGCAATGGCAATACATATTGTAATATCATATCACAATACTTGTAGAATTGCAATACGTATCGAATGGGCACCCAAGTATCACAATACGTACCGAATCGGCAGGTCTCTGGCAATTTACACCCCTAGTTTCGGCCCTAAGAATGAAATAGAACTCTATAGGCTACACATGCAAAACACAGATTTAAACAGGTTTGCATAAATGCAATTGCCCACATAACGCTCCTTCAGACTACAAAATAAATAAGTCAATGCAGAATAAAAATGGGCTGGGTCCAGAGTTTATCATGACACTGAACAAAACAAAAACACAGCATCTTTTTTTAACACTAAAACGCTCATATTGAATCAAGAGTGCATATTCAACATCTCATGTTGATGAAATCTTATAGTAGCTTTTTAAAAATATTAAAACGATTCAGTATTGCACATGAATTTCCCCAAACTTCCACAAACCTACCATTTTAAACGAAAAACAACTGAAAAACTACGCAGAACACTTTTAATGCATTGAAAAATTACACAAATTCACTTTCAAGCAGTTCTCCTAATTGCCAAGTCTAAAGTACCCCATCAGCCCAGCAGAGGATGCTGTAGCCGCACCCCCACTTCCACGTCTATGATGGTCATATCCCCAATATTACAGTAGTGTGCACGTAAACACACTCGTTGATATATAATACATGCACATTGAATACATTTATCAAATGTATTTATTTTTGACAGTCATGCAAGGCTTTATTTCACCAATGACTCTTCCAGCAACAAGGGAAAACCTTTGAGGGGAAATTACCATTCATCTAGCTGTCTTTATTTAGGCCCTATTGACGGATGCCACACCAGAACCTTTTCATTCATTTTTATTTTGTTTCCCAATAAATTCTTATTTAACATTCATATCAGCCTTTGTAATGGGGCATGTGTTTGTGCTTGGGATGGAAGAAATCCACATTTTTCTAATCGAAAACATTCCAATTCACTATGACTGGTGCACAGCCAGCTCCCTATAATGTCAAGTTGACAAACATAGCAGATGAGTACTGTCTACAAAAGGGTTTTCAATTATAATATCTTTGTAATCATATTACTTTCATGCAGAATACTGAAGCTTGATAATGTCCAGACCCATACCTTGTGATTTCTTCCTTTTCACTGTTTCACACCCCTGCCCCTCATAGCACTTATTCAGCTATCAGATCATCATATGTAAATTATGTAAAATGTTTAGCCTACTAACAATCTTGCAATATCATATTTAGCCAACATAACCTTATAACTGCTGGTATTGTGGTGTCCGTCCATTTGGTTTCTTGATCTCTTATTTGTAGTTTTCCATTGCTAACATGAGATCAACATATCCATCCCTCGTTAACAGTAGTGGACTGGCTTAATTGTTTGTAGCTTTAATCGCGTAATTAAATTTACATTTAGCTAAAGTATCTATTTTCAAGTATAACTTATAGTGGATCCAACAACAGACATGCACTGACTGAGAACTGCAACACCTGGGGCCTCTTCTAGAAAGCAAGATTACCGAGTTAGTTAACTGCACTAAATAAAATCCAGATAACACTTTTTACCTCAATCCATGTTCCAGATTTGGGAGGGTTTTGGGTTTTTACTCCGTACAGTTATCCAGCCAACGCAATAATCCTGCTTTCTGGAACAGGCCCCATGGTAATCTTGCTGCAGGTAAATTTGCATTTTAAAGAGAACTTGGCTCTGATGGCAGTGACGAGAGGAAGACCTAATGCTGTGTTCAAATGATCTCGGAAGTCTGAATATTTCCGACTTCCCAGAAGAAAAAACGAGTTGAACATGCAAATAGTTTCTCGTAAATCGGAAATATTCTGACTTCTGAGATCATTTGAACACAGCATTAAGGTTACCAATAACTGACGTTTTCACCACGTTGCTTCATCACAAATGAAGACGTCGCTACGACGTATAGAAGTCTTTCAGTTGTCACGTTGTGGCGACGTTATTATGTGACGTCGCTGGAACGAAAAAAAAGCGACCCTCCAGCGACGTCGTTACAACGTCAAACTAACCTGCAGAAGACCTTAAACCATTTGTAAAGCCACTCGCTAAGCCATTCGCAAAGCCATTCATAAAGCCACTCGCTAAGCCATTCGTAAAGCCACTCGCTAAGCCATTCGTAAAGCCACTCGCAAAGCCACTAGCAAAGCCATTCGTAAAACCACTCACAAAGCCATTCGTAAAACCTCTCACTAAGCCATTCGTAAAGCCATTCGCAAAGCCACTCGCAAAGCCATTCGTAAAGCCACTCGCTAAGCCATTCGTAAAGCCATTTGCAAAGCCACTAGCAAAGCCATTCGTAAAGCCACTCGCAAAGCCATTCGTAAAACCTCTCACTAAGCCATTCGTAAAGCCATTCGCAAAGCCACTCGCAAAAGCCATTCGTAAAGCCACTCGCTAAGCCATTCATAAAGCCATTTGCAAAGCCACTCGCAAAGCCGTTCGTAAAGCCACTCGCAAAGCCATTCGTAAAGCCATTCGCAAAGCCATTCGTAAAGCCATTCGCAAAGCCACTCGCAAAGCCATTCGTAAAGCCATTCGCAAAGCCGTTCGTAAAGCCATTCGCAAAGCCACTCGCAAAGCCATTCGTAAAGCCACTCGCAGAGCCACTCACAACTAGCTTTGCAGTTAGCTTCGCAACTAGTTCAGAAAGTGGTTCAGCAGATAGCCCAGCAAGTACCTCAACAAGTAACAAAACCAATTGCATTGCACAAAACAAGTAGCTGAGTAAGTAGCAAAGCCAATTGCATTGCACAACGCAAGTAGCTGAGTAAGTAGCAAAACCAATCGCACCGCACAATGCAAGTAGCAAAACCAGTGGTATTGTAAAACGCATATGTAAAGGTTTTGGCCCTAACCACCCCCCATAAATGCGGAGTTGCCCTCACATTTCTCTGCACAAGCATGTGAGTTACTTGTGCTCACAAGAGCATGCTATTTGGCTGAAGCGAAAACTGACCATTTACACCGATTCAAGATATGCTTTTGGAGTGGTGCATGATTTTTGAGCCTAATGGAAAGAACAAGGTTTTATAACCTCAGGGGGCAAGCGTGTGTCTCACTATAGATTAGTTGCAAATATATTAGAAGCATTACTCTTACCCAAAGTAATAGAGGTGTGTTAAATGCCAGGCACATACAAAAATTCAAATGACGTCTCAAAAAGGGAATGCTCGTGCTGATCAGACAGCAAAAACTGCAACACTCTCCACCGATGCCCCAGTGTTATAAATTAATGTAAATAATGTAAATAATATTAATTTGTTTGATAACGACGAGTTGAAGTTGTTGCAGGAATCTACAGGACAACAGGAACAAACCTAGTGGAGGAAGCATCGATGCGCACCCCGCCCGGAGGGTTGTAACACCTAGGGTTGTAAAATTCCGGGAATTTTCAGAAGAGGAAACTTTCCATGGTAACTTTCGGGAATTTATGGAAACTTTCAGGAATTCATGGGAAATTGTTGGGAATTTATATTTACCTGGGTATGTACTGTTATAAAACACATTAAGTGACCAGTGCTTTCTAGATTTGTCGTAGGAGTATTGAAATGACATTGATTAAAGGGGAAATGTGGTGAGCTGTACTGTAAAACTGTGTTGCTATTAATGGAATTCTGTAAGAATTATCTATTGTACAGTTACAATACACATTCCAGAGAGATGTGTTTGTGTTCCACAACCTGAAACTCAGCTGTTGTTTGTTGACTATTGTTAATGCTACTAATACTGTGTTCCATATTTTGCATTTCAAATGTAGGGGGAAATCAACTGCATGTTTCATATGCATTTAGTTCATTTTTAGTTTCTAAGTGTATTTATTTCTGTTACTTTATTGTACTTTTATTATTTTAACCTATTAGATCATTGTAATTATCACTTGTTGAACTACTATGGTCAAACCATGGCCAGGCCGTTTCCTATATAATTAAATCATAGCATTTTATCAAACTACAGTATAAATAAATGCCATATGTAATGCTTAAGTAAAACCACCAGAGGCTGATGTTGAGCCATGAAAAGGAAGAGGGGTACGGGGACCCCTGGTGTAGGATTTCAGAGGAAGGGACCAGCCCCTGTGAGAGGAGGCAAGGTTACACCCCAAATAGGTGGAGTTAAGGACAGGATAAAAGGCCTAGTAATTCAGACTGAAGGGGGGCTTTTTACAAATGCTGAGGTTGAAAGTGTATATTGGTTTGCGCAAACCAGCCCGGGGTTTTTTGTATGTCATTATTGAATCATATGCAATAAACTCAGTTGCATCAGACTCTTGAAGATCTTGTTTATTTTTGAAGACGAATTGAACGGTGTGGGAGAAACTCCCCAGTTCATCTGGCCCGGACTGGGGTCAGGTTTTTTTTACCACAACCCCAAGTATGCTTCGCCGGAGGAGAGGAGAAGCCGAGTTTGAAGCCGCTTCGCTCGTCTTCTCCACTATTGGGATTTGGGACAGTGGAGGGAGAGAGGAACCAAAGATCGGTTTCCGGGGCATGGAGTTGAGGAGGTGGTAGTGGAGGAAGGGAGGGTGCATTTTTCGACTATTGGGATGCACCCAAGGAGTAAAAATATGCGATTGGAATGAACCCTGGGGTGCGTCCCAATACTCAAAAAATTCACCCTTCTTTCCTCCACTACTACCTCCTCTCCTCCTTGCCCCGGAAACGGATCTTTGTGTTTTAATCTAATGCTGCTGATTGCATCTTAATTACGGATTATTGGTTAAATATTAATTAATGTCTCGACGCAAACTGCAATGTCAAGTACATTGTATACTGTACATGTAACTAACTGTATTCAAAACGTTCAGGCAGTTTTGCATACTTCTGGGTAGCAGAGGAGTAGTAGTGGGGGAGAGGAGGAAAGGAGGTGGGGAATGAAGAATATTGGGACGCACCCCATTGTATGGCACCCCATACAATGTACTTGACATTGCGGTTTGCGTCGAGACATTAATTAATATTTAACCATTAATGGGTAATTCTCCAACTACGTCCTCTTTCATGTCCTTGGGGAATATTTTCAAAATAATTATAGATTTCAATACTTTCATTCTTCTTATGTGGACATAGAACTAAGATAATTCACATTTATTTTCATTAGATCACAAATATGTTTTTTTGGTTACTTTATTCTGCTGTTTTGGTATGAAAATCACAGTTTCACACTTGTCCCCAGACCAGACTTTTGACTTTCAACAATGCCAGTTTAGATTATTATTATTTTTAATTTTAAAAGGAATAATATATAACACATCAACTTGAGTCAATTAAATCATAACAAGTTTTGTCTTTAAACATTTTGGGAATTATCTATTGTTTTTTATACAAAATACCACTGTCCCCAATTCTGCCGTCATTTCCACCACACTTACAAGTTAACTGAACAATAAAGTTTTTTCAAAAGTTTGTTTGCTTGGTGACCATGGAAACAGCTAGGAAAAGTTGAGCGCATGGTGACAGTGGAGGTACATTTTTGTGGAGGATCCTGAAATGGAGACAATATAAAGGTAAATATCCCTAACATAGAGAGTATGTTTATTGTGTGTCATTTCCAAACATGCCATAAGTTCATGAAATGTCAAGTAAATGTGAAAGAAATTAGTTTTATATGGTATATTTAGTTACATGATATGGCTAGTTCCAAAACTGGTATTCATTTTGCTAGTTAGCTAGTTAGTCTGGTGGAAAAACTGGGAAAATGTCATTTCCACCACGGTCATTTCCACCACATCATGTTCAGTAGTGGAAAAGACAGTGTGGTGGAAATTACTTTTAAATTACTCATGGACTTTATATAGTCTACTTCTAAGATTCAATTATAGTTTTAATAAATTGTTATTGATAAAATGAAGTTTTCAAGGGAAATTATGATAAATCTACATTGTTATAATGAATTGTAAACTTTTAGTGAAATCCATGGGAATACCCTTGATTGTATCTGAAAAGTGTCCTTTTTTCATGTAAAACTTTAACATACAGTTACTCTTTGGTTTATTCTTTTAAGGATGGCAAAACAGTAGCAGAGAGGTCACAGGCATACAGGGACAAAATCAAATCTGATCCGATCAGATACCACGAAAATCTGAAAAAGGACAGAGAGCGCTATCTGAAGAAAAAGGAGAGAGGTGTAGTGAAGAACATAGCAGAACTTTCAACACGAGAGCAGAGAGGAAAAAGAAGACAGTGGAAAATAAATCAAACAAGGAGATGAGCAAAATTGAAAGAAGGGGCAGCAGTGCAGACTTACCTGGATGAACATACCCCACAAGAATCTCCCAATGGAGTGGCCCAAGATGCTGCGGGTAACTTACCTTCTTCTTCTGCAAACACACCACTTGTACCTCTAGAGGAGAATCAAATCCAAAGGCAGAGAGGAAAAAAAAAAGTTTGCAAAAGCACGGGCAAAATCATACGGAGATCTCTGCATTGTAAATGCAAAACTTGACGGTGCACTGCGCAAAGTAGACAAATACAAAAAAAGATACGCACGACTGCTGAAGAAAGTCCGACATCAGATTCCCCAAAAACTAAAGAAAAACATCAAATCCGGGACACACCAAAGAGATTGAGAAGAACCCTATTATTTCATAATGGTGATTTCACAGATCAAACAAAGATATCAGTCCCTTCATAATGCCAAGGACCGGCAGGTCATTTCAAAAGTTCTGGCTGGCAAAATACTCAAGAAGTACTGCCTGGCAAAGGTTGCACAAAAAGAATTTGGCTTTTCTGAATTCAAAGGCACGAAGACAAATGGAAAAAGGGGAAACAGCCTGAAATACACGAGACAAAAGCAATGCAACAAAATCAGTAAATCCACTGAGGAAAAGATAAGAAAATTCCTAGAACGCGATGACAACAGCAGAATTACCACAGGAAAGAAAGAAACGGTCACAAAAAAGAGCAAAAAGATGCAGAAGCGTTTTTTGAGTGATTCAATGCAAGCGTTGCACCAGAAATTCAGTATTGAATATCCTGAAAAGGAGATTTCATACAGTCAGTTCTGCAAACGGAGGCCCTTCTGGATTACCACGCCAACTCTTCAAGACAGGAATACATGCCTTTGCAAAAGTCAAACATTCATAGACAATGGAAGTATCCTTCAAATGTGTTTTTATTGGTACTGTAGTTACCTTGTAACTACCAATGTTAATAAATTCATAAAATGTCTATTGTTATCATTTGGAAAATCATTTCCACCACACCTTGTCATTTCCAAGTCACGCTGTCATTTCCATCGCAGCATATAAATTTCAGGAAAATTTGTACAATTTAATAATTTTTCTTTCCAGATATGAATATGTTGCATTTATTGGGATAAGATTCCATTTGATTTCTTTTTGAACACAGTTTTAGTTTAAATTAATAATAACTGACAGGTGAGTCTGAGGGCAGTGTCAGGTATTTGGAAACAAAATGTTAAATATGATTTTAAGTATTAAGATCTATTAAAATCTTAATGCATGTGTTAAATACATATGAATATTGTTCTAAAATGCCTTTAAAACTGGAGTATGTGATTATATCTTAGATAAAAAATTCATGTTTTCTGATGTGGTGGTAATGACATTCTCCCTGGACTGCTTCTTAAAAAGGACAAAAATGTTGATATTCCTAATTAATTTCAGTGCAACCATAGTTATATATTGTTCCTGCACAAATAAGAGAACATATTAAGATTCATGATTTACTGTTACAAAGAGATACATTTTCTTAAAATTGCAATCACCAAAAGAGGCGGTAGTTGGAGAATGACCCTAATACGTAATTAAGATGCAATCAGCAGTATTATAATTAAACACAAAGATCCGTTTCCGGGGCAAGGAAGAGAGGAGGTGGTAGAGCAAAGGAGGGTGCATTTTTCGAGTATTGGCAAAGAGGGTAGGCGGAGCAAGAGGTCCAACTTCGGAGCTTGAACGTCCGCATTTGGAACTTATTAGACAGACAACAGGCGCTCATTGAATGACTGGAGATCAATGGAGTTTTTACAAAACAGTTCGCTAAACGGGTCATTGTAAAAGTCTCCCTTTTCTTTTTAGATTATATATGTCTAGGTTGTCAGGACCCAGTACTACTACTTACAAGCCGTTATAATTTGACTATCCAACAAAAACCAACTTTAAATGCGGCTATCGCCGGTCAGTTGCGCGTAGGGTTGCCAACCGTCCCTTGAAATAAGGGATCGTCCCTTATTTGGACAATAAAAGACCCGTCCCTTATTGAACTGATAAGGGATCGTCCCTTATTTCAAGGGACGGTTGGCAACCCTAGTTGCGCGCCACTCTGAGCATACGTCATGTAACTTCAGTTGCTAAGCTAACTGAAAACACTACTGCGCATGCCTGATCACTTCCCCTTGTGCGGACGAAAAATCCAATGGGGAAAAGCGCCAGTTGCGTATCTTCTCATATCTAAAATATTTGGCATTGGGACGCACCCCATGTAAATCTCTTCTTCCATCCTTCCCTTGACCCCGGTCAAGGAAAAGTTGCAAGGAAAGGGAAAAGGACGTGGCCTATTTTTGGACAATCCGAATGCAGCACATGATTAGTTAATTTGTTTAATCAGGTGTCATAGTAGGCGACTAGGGCTAAAACAAATAACCTACAGAAACATATTGGCTGTTTTCGGATAAGACTGGACACCCATGATGTAACCTGTAGCCTACATGTCTGTTTTGCCATTTTCCCTAGCCTGCTTAATTTAGAGGGCCAACTATTACCTGTAAACCGGGAAACAATAAGAAATTATTCAAATAGTTGTAGCCTACTCGCCGAATTTGTAGAGAATAAAACAATCAAACGTGCATTTTATTCAGTTTACTATATGGACACATGACATTTCTTAAGTTTTTAAATGAATGTTACACCAACCACAGGAAAGTTTTGAAACTTCCGCAGGGAAAGATGTTGTGTAGGCTATTCAAATTAGCGATAAATTAAATCAAAGCAGGTTACACATCTTAGCTGTAATTTCGCAATTGGTAATATCAAAAATGAGCTCGGTCGATTTTCTTAACTATCTTTTCTTGATTCCCCTTTGCATGGTGTAGGCGTGAGCCTTTGGATCCTTTATAGTGACGTGCCGAAACCTTTAGGAATATTTCCTCTCAGCTGAACCTATAAAAACGGACGTCTGGTTGACGCCGAGTTCGACGCTGTAAACAAACCTGGGGAGGTTCAAGTACGAAATAACACTTGTTTGGGCCATATAATAAGAATAAACTGTTGATGTTACCTTCAGCTGGATTCTTTGGGAAAATATACTGCCCCTTTTTTATACAGGGCTTCTGTGAGCGACCTTTCTGTCAATATAAACATGGAAAAGATGAAAGGGTGCTTACAACTTCACATCGAAGAGCAGCGGGTAAGTTCATAGTTGTCTAGATTAATTTATTCAAGTTTTGATTTGCAGTTGAAGGTTACACGGACTTTGATATGAAATTCAACTGTAGGGTTTTAATTGGGTTGCAACGTAGCCTAGGCTACTTGTTCAGCAGAGTCTATTATACTCGGTTCTAAGTTACCCATCTGGCTTGGTGAACACGATGTATATCATTGTTCAAAGGTTTGATGATGTATTTGTCTTTAATGAAGGACGCTATTTAAAATATATATATATATATTTACCTACATTCATTCAACAATGCAGCGTGAGTTCATGTTTTGCTTTACTTGGAAACTCCATGCAAAACATTTCTTATTTTATAGGCTATTATGTATTTACTGATGTTCTTTTGAAGTTAGGATATTCTGGGGGGGGAATTGTGTGTGCAATCAGGGTTCTTTTCTCTTTCCTCTATAAATAGGAACTGCAAGGTATCACTTTACTCGTAGCAAAATTACCCACAACAGAGATGTGTCATCTGAAAAGGACCCTTGCCTTTTGGAGTTGGAAAGGATCAACAAAGAAATTGAGACTGTTAAATGTGAAGTAGAGAAGGAACAAAGACGATTATCTCATTACAAGAGCCTTCAAGGGGACGGTGATGGTACAAACAAAGGTTTGATCTCCTATAATGATTCTGTAGGCAAAGTCTGTAACCCGATTAACTGTAGCACTTCCCGCCAACAGAAGTCCTCTGCCATACGTTCCCGTGTTAGTAAATATGTGGTTGACAATTCCAAACCAAGAACGGATTTGGAATACGACCCTCTGTCCAATTATGCCGCTGATGTGCAGTCAAGCAGTTCTGCAGAGCACAAACCTCAGCTCTGTGATAGCGGTGAAGAAAAACAGTGCCTGAAGAGGCCAAGGGAAAAAGTAAACAAAGATAGAAGTGAGCTGCTAACTTCAGAACTAGAAGACTCGGATGATGGTGTCCTTGTCATTGATATTCCACCACTTGAAGTAAAAAGGAAGAACCGCAGACCCCCAAAATTGAGCAAGACATTAGCTGAAGTCCCTGAAGATGCCACACCTCTAGTCCCTGTAGCTGATGTTTTCGTTCCCGCTCAATCATGCGAACACAAGGTATCCACACCTGACATAGTTGGTACACAGTCAGAGTCCAATTGTATTCAGCCCTCAACTGGTCTTATTGTAAATCAGAGAAGTGAATGTGAAAAAAACCACAACCCTAATGTGCTTGAAGATATATCCAAGTGTTTGGAAACTCTCAGGAGTGAAAGTGAGAAAATTGTTCCACTTCTAAAAACGGAAGTCATGCAGGTAAACAAGGGTACTGCTGCTTCAGAGTCTTCCAGAATTAACTTGGTCTCCTGGTCCAATATGGATCCATCAGGTGACCAGAATGGCAACTCCAACACAGTGGTACCTCAGTTGATCAAACATGAGCTTACACCCAGTTGTGAAGAAAAAAGCAACTCTCCCCTCCCAACTAGACTGGATTCCTTCCAAAATTTAACAGGAAATGACAAGGGTATACTCCCATTATCCCTTAAATCAAATTCAAATAACCAGAGTAATGATCAACAGGGTACCAGCAAAGTTGAAGGTTATTGGTTGCCTGTGCAACAAATTCCACTTCCATGTTTGCAGAAAGCAGTTGCACAAATATCAAGACCAGACTTCACAGAAGTTCACTTGCTATCTGCAGATGCAAAGCCCAATGACAGTCCAGACAATATAGCAGATATCAGTCCTATCAACCTGCTGCAAGGTCCATCCATTTCTGGTGTTCCACAGCCAGTCACCAATGAGGTGGACCTCCTTGACAATTCCAAGGACTCACAAATGCACAAAATCAGTGAATCAGCTACCAAATCAGCTGATTTGAGCTCCGGGGAGGAAATTATTTATTCAGACATGGACCTATCTGATAGTGACCCCATGGAGGAGTGCTACCGCATCTTCATGGAGGCCAACCATGCTGGACAAGAACCAGTGGATCAGCCGGGGAGTTCCCCTGTAAGACCCTTATCAGACTTGGTACTTTTTTGTGGTGTGGACAGAGGGTAGAGCTGTTAACCTGAGTGTAATTGTATTTATTCAGGTGAAGATGTCAGATTTGAAGAAGCCAGGGGCAAAAAAGCCGCCTCTCCTCCTGTCAGGCCCAAAGAAAAGGGTTGCGCACATTTCCAAACACAATGAGGTGTGTATGTGTGCTCCCGCGTGCGTGCGTGCGTGCGTGCGTGCGTGCATGCGTGCGTGCATAATTACTATGCCATTGTTTTCATTGTTGTATGATTCTTTACACAGGTGAATAAAAGCAGACAACAGGTGATTGTTCCACTGAGAGGATCAGGCACACATTTGTCTAATCCCTCTAGAATCCAGCAGCTGCAGCAGAAGGCTACAGTGTTGACCTCAGCCATCAAAGGAGGCCAGGCTTTTGTAGCCGCAACTACTGGGCAGAAGAAGCCAGTAACCTTGGTTCCTGTTCCTCAACCCACCCCAGAGCAAACTAGTAAGTGTTATCCAGGGTAAAAAAATGTATTTATTTATTTGACTAATGGAATTCCATCACGTCCAATTTGTCACCAACTGTAAATTCATTCTATCCTCAACTTTGACTGGGAATTCATATTGAGGCTTCCTATAGTGAGTGTTTTACTGCAAATTGTTCTTGACCATTGATAAATACAGTAAAACCTTTTTTTTTGTATTCCTCAACTTCTTCAGCCTGTGTTAATATCATACCTGTTGGAGCAACTATACAATTGGGCTCAAATTTGCACTTCATCATACCGGACGGGAACATTGCTCTGCCTGTAACTCCAGTTCCCACCCATGTAGTGCCACAACAGCAGACTACCCTTACCCCTGCTAAGGTAAGTCTGCCCCTCCTTTGTAGGCAGAGCACTGCTCAGTCTAATACCATTCACTGAAATATAAATATCAGTGAGCATGAACTGTTGAACCGTGGTGCACTATTAACCAGTTTTCATACAATACTGTACCTACAGTTTGACATATCTGGTATGTCAAATAAAAAATCAGTTTATAAAGCTTTTGTGCGACAGAGTGCATCACATCTACTACTAATGATACATTTTCTTTATAAAATGAAACCCAAGGTTGCTGAACAGAGAATGCCAATCAATAAAACACATGGCAGTGTAAAGACACTGACGCAAATTAATGTTGGTAGAGTAGTCAAACAAGTTTGAGACATACAAAAACGACTGTTTTAAACCATTAGAAATGGCTGAAAACATGGATCTTCACAACTTTAAAAGTGTCAATGCTGTTGGCATCTTGAATGTGCTGGAGGGGGTTTCAGAGCAAGTCTCCCAGGCTAGGCTTCCTTCATGCAGAACCTAGTTTAGCAGTTGTGCGTCTAGGTTTGTGAAGGTTCATACAAGTGTAACTAGAATTGTGTCCCCACAGCCATTTGCCATCAAAAGAAAACCTAAATCTCGCCCGGAGCCTGGCATCAAAGTTCCACATGATATACGCCAGCGTTATGTTAACCTGTTTGTGGAGGAATTCCTGAAAACATCCTTCACTGTGCAAGATGCCTTTGAAAAGGTCAGTGTCCAAGACGATGTCTCAGCTTTCAGCTGAATAAATCCACTGAGGTCTCTATATTTTCTGTCTGCAGATTGGCTCACCACAATAAGCACTGGATTCCAGTGTAGTTATGACCCTTATGGTTTGGAATTTAATTCTCATTTAGACAGTGCCTACTGAATGGCAGCCCTGCAAAGTGGCACATAATGGGGCCTACAATTGCCCTACGAGGGAGGGTTTTCGATAGATGGGTTTGTCCTTGACCCCTTGGCAGAGGGCAATTCCTGGTCAATTGGTTGCCTGTGACTGGATGAAATATTCCTCCAAAATCTGATTTGACAGAAGACATTACAGCAATAAGCAGAGCCTATGAATATGGTTGGGCATTGCTTATTTTAAGAAATTTACATTTATGATTGTGCTATGCCATAAGAAGGTATGGAATGTGTCTCACTGGTAATTTGAGCTACATTGAAATTGTCTGCCTGCTAGGCACTGGCTGAGGAGAAAATGGTATATGATCGTAGCATCAACAAGCTGAAGTATCTGAGTGTAGCTGTGAATTCACTCAAGAAACTGAAGAACCAGAATGTTCCTTCTGTCAAAGGTATCTAAAATTCTAGCAGACTGTCTGCATTTTATCTGTCAGGCTGTACTCTTACCCTCTGTTTCTGACTATTGAGATGGTCCAATAGCCTCACATTAACATCAATGCGCATATCTCACCTTAAAGGCATACTGAACTTTGTTGGAACATAATGTTGTATAGTTACCTGGCCGTGATATGAGTCATAATATTTAAGCTCACCTTCATGACTTGCTCCAGTGGTCAGCAACTGGCCTACGAAGAATGACGTTTTTTCTCTCTCCATTCACTCCCATTGCATGGCGAAAGAGGTCTCAAAAGCACACTTTTAGCACATAAACGAATGCAAACAACGCGGATTATGCCGATATATTATGTTCTAACAAAGTTCAGTGTGCCTTTAAACAGCTTAGAACTAAATCCTCTCTAAATCTGGGAATGGATTTGTTTTGAGTGATAGTCGATATATTAAATGTCACATACTTGGTCAAAGTAAATGTGTTAATGATAAGGCTAAACTATGAGATATATCTGTTTCTCTTCAACTCTGTTTCTCTTTTCTTTTCTTTTTTTACAGCAAGCACTGAGGCCACTGTCCAGGGGTCCAGAGGCAAAATTTGTCTCACTCCTGTAGGACTACATGCAAATGGTAGGAACTAGTATTGGCTACATACTGTAAATTACAAATATTTTTTGGGGTCAGCGTTTGTGTCTTTCTCCATTTTTATGTTCCGTGATTATAATAATGTGATTAATGTGATTGGTATTGTGGTTGACCATAGTGTAGTGTGCTGTCATTGTTCTCAGTGGCCACAGATGGTTTTCTTTCCCCTATAGTAAATGTTTTTGGAGCATGTTATATTGTTCGTCCCTCTCAGAAATGTGAAGCTTAAGCATGACTCACCTTAGAATCACTGGAGACTTCATGATTCATTTCAAATCCAGGAGTTGCCACACTATATGAACAACTGAAGGAACATGTACTGTCTGAGGTGGCATTGAAGGAAAATGGCTATCCTCTTCACAACCATGAAAAACCCGGTAGCGCCATACTGTATGGGGAAGTAAAAAAAGGAAGCACTGACCGTAGGTACCCTTGTGCCCCTGTGGTTATTGAGCCCTTGGTCCATAACGGAGTCAATCTGAGCTAATGTTACCACAAATGTGATGTCTACCAATGATTTCAGCTCTCAGTTTCAGACCTGGATTCATTTCATTTGCCCTCAACTGGATTACAAATCAATGCAAGTGTTGGGTCTGCTTCTTTCAAAGCAAGAGAAATTTATTTATTTTTACTTTGTTGATCTTTGAACTTGGCAAGGTGTTTTTAAAATAAAAAAATAAATAAAAAAATAAGAAAATAAACAAGTGCACTTGCATTTGGAGATGCATGTTGATTGAATCCAAGTCGCCGTGTTTGAAATTGAAGACCCAGTCCAACCCACAACTGCCTTGTGTTTTGTTATAAAAACAGAAATGGGTGTGGAGTTCACCACTTTGCGCACATCACCTGCATATACAGTGCACTCCGAATGTGTTAGGACAGTGACACATTTTCTGTTGCTTTGGACTCCAGTACATTGGATTTGAAATGGGACAGTGACTATGAGGTTAAAGCGCACACTTTCAGCTTTATTTTGAGGGTTTTTACATCCATATCGAGTGAACCTGGTATAAAAGATAAAAGTTATGAGGAAAGACTTAGGATGCTTAATCTCTTTAAGCTTAGTAAAAGGAGACTTAGGGGTGATTTGATAGAGGCTTTTAAATTCATAAAAGGGATTAATAAAGTGAACTACAGGAGATTCTTCAGGGTGAGTTCTGTTAGTAGAATGAGGGGGCATAGATGGAAATGAGCAATTAGCAAAAAAAAGGTAAATTCCGCACAGACATTAGGAAGTACTTCTTCACATAGAGAGAAGTCACTGTGTGGAATAGCTTGCCAGGTCATGTAGTAGAGGCAGAAACTCTGGGTGTTTTGAAGACCAGGCTTGATATGGTGCTGGATACTATCTTGTTTGTAAGGGAGCGCTAGGTACCCTTTAGTGGTAGGAAGATGCCTGTTCTCGTCATTAAAGGGATAGTTCAGAATTTTGGACATAATGTCTCAATTACGACTTACCCATGATGTAGTTGATTGATGGAAACCATTTTCAGATAATTCCATGCTGTCCCTGCTTTTGGACATACACACATTGCTAATGCTAGCGCAACTCTAAGGAAACTAGTAGCATCCACTACCAAATGCACTTAAACACTCCACAGTGCACCCAAAGCAAATAAAATACGACGACAGTCTATCTGGGTTATTTTCAGTGATTATACCATCATTTTTGAAGTCAAACTATCGTTGAATCCTTTACTTTGTGCTCACCTAAATTCTCTGTGGAAGTACGGCGGCGGAGCAATACTTTACGTTAGTAGGTAACGTAAAGTATAGCTCTGCCGCCGTATGTAGTGCCGGCCAACAACAATATCGCGCGTGTGAAAGAATCAGACTAGTAGTATTGTTAGCTAACGTTCAGGTAAGATGATATTTCGGTGTGTATTTCAAGGTTGTTCAAATCATGCAAAAAAATGGGCACCACAAAGTTTTCACCGATTTCCAGTGGAAGATCAACAAAGAAAACAGCTGTGGCTTCTTGCTGCTCACATGGATGTCAACACACCAATTGAGACTCTAAAAAAGTCAAAAGTGTGTAGTGACCATTTCACGGAGGATGACTATGTGAAAATCAAAAAAGGACGGTCGGGACAGCCCTACTGAAGGAGACTGCTGTGCTATCACCTGTTTTTCTTCATGCACCGAAAACAACTGACGAGCAGGTAACAAATAAATGATTGTATGCGTGATCTATCTATTCAATTTAGCTAGCTAGTTGCCACGATTGGGAAGTCATGGAAGTGGTTAAACTTTTCCTGCAAATTGGTAGCCAGTATGCTTGCTTGTATATGCTGTGTTATTCTGTAGCATGTTTAGCTGACTTTTTGTCTACCAAATATGTAACTTTACGGCAAAACGGATTGTGTCGGCAACTGGAGTACAGCAGATAGCCTACAGGCAGATACCCTGGCTAATCTACAGCTAGCTCCGCCTCCGTACTTCCACAGAGAATATAGGTCAGCACAAAGTAAAGGATTCAACGATAGTTTGACTTAAAAAATGATGGCATAATCACTGAAAATAACCCCGATAGACTGTCGTCGTATTTTATTTGCTTTGGGTGCACTGTGGAGTGTTTAAGTGCGTTTGGTAGTGGATGCTACTAGTTTCCTTAGAGTTGCGCTAGCATTAGCAATGTGTGTATGTCCAAAAGAAGGGACAGCATGGAATTATCTGAAAATGGTTTCAATCAACTACATCATGGGTAAGTCGTTATTGAGACATTATGTCCAAAATTCCGAACTATCCCTTTAAGTTATGTTATGAACCGTGTAGCAATTGTAGCCATTTTTACACATAGTCCCCTACATTTTAAGGCACCATAAGTAATTGGGCAAATTAACATAAACTTAGTCATCACATTTAATATTTGGTTACATATCCTTTGCATGCCATGACTTGATGTCTGTGACCCAACAACATCAAAAGACTATCTTATCTTGTATCTTATTTTCAGGTACTCTTACAAGCGATATGATAGCTTCTCTGCATTTGAATGGATCTCTATGGAGATTGGGGGGTGGGACTAGATTAAGCTGTAAATTACACGGGAATAGTATGGAACACATGGATGGCTAAATCGCTGTAAGGGTCTGACGTATCAAACAAGCTTCAAACCATCACTCTGCCGCCAAATATGGATGGATCACTTTAAGGGTTGTATCTCCTGACTCATTTCCCTATTGAACTCTATGGAAAAATAAAAATCCAATGTGCCGGAGTACAGAACCAAAACAGCAAAAAATGTCCTTTTGGAGTGTACTGTATATTCAAAGGAACAGATCTACATATAGATATCATAAACGGCAACTGAGAACCTACAACCTGTACAACGGTTGTTCATTTGTATGTAAATATAGGCAATTTTTGCATCTTGTTTATCTCTAGTCTATTATACACAATACGTGTTAGTGCTTAATTTTCTACCTGTAACTCATTAATGTGAGCTATATCACATTTCAGTCATCAAACACTGTTTTCAGTGGAGTGGGTCTTAAGAGAATCTTTACAGCAGAATTTTTTTTATTTATTTGCTAGTCAAAATGTTTAATATTTGGATTGAATGTTTGTACTTTGTGTTGTTTCCCATTACTATTTTGAGTTGATTTTAATGTGTAAACAACATTGAAATGAAAACAGCTATGAAGAGGATTTGCTGCAGGTGTGGAGCGACTTTCTCTGTGAACCAATCAGGGAGACATGTCCGTAAGGAGGAGTGCAACTATCACTATGGGAAAGTGATTGAAAACAAGGGTGAGTAGGAAAATGTACCACCCAAACTTGACTGCGTCTGACTGCTAACAAATCACTGTTAGGAATTGGCTGTTGCTCTCTTTCCAGAATAACTTGTATTCCGTTATAGATTTAGGTGTCAGGGTGTATTCGTAGTTACTGCAAGGGGTTGGTCTGGGCCGCGTTTCCCGATAACAATCAATCTTAGGGTTAAGTGCGATTTCAACGAGCGATTCTACGATGGCTCTTTAATTTGTAACACGCGTTTCCCAAAACAGTTTTTAAAGCGTGAACGCGGAGTCACCTCTTAAGAGCTACTTAACCAGAGGTGTAAAATCCGGGTTCAGGAAGTTAAAAGTATCCTCCCCAGTATTTAGTTCCAATCACCTGGATTTGCTAATTTGCACAATTCTTCAGCCAGGAGGTAGAACTAATTAGTGAAATCAGCTGGCTGAGTTCATGGGTGGAAGAAACGCATAGCAGGACTTTTCCTTTCTGATCCCTGGATTTTACATCTCTGTACTTCTGTCTGTGGTGCTGCTGATATGGGAAAAGGAGGGGCGATAGATTGGGAGACGCAAACCCCACTGTGATGCCCAATACATGGCCGGTTAGGCACGTCAAAGTTTCTTTTGAAATAAAATCATTTTCCCACTGATTTTACTTGTCTCAATCTTATTTATTTATTGCCTATTTAATGAATGGCTTTTATGGGTAATTTCCAAATATATAAAAATAAGTAAATTAAAAATAAATAAATAAATGTAAATATTGTTGCATCTAACGTCACTATAAAAAAACAAAAACAATCAGTGGTTATGGTAACCATAAAATTAAACGAACACTAACATGAAAAATCAAATATCTATGTAATTTATGGGCTTATAAAATGCACTTAACAGTCTACGACTGGTCTGGAGTAATCGTTAATCTAAGAGCGTTTCTAAGAGTGTCTTAAGTTAAGATGCTTTTGGGAAACGCACCCAAAGTTCAAGAAGCTTCGTATGAAGGGTTTTATGACCGTCTTAGCCTTACGATGCTTTTGAGAAATGCACTCCTGGTCAGTTATGTCTCAAATGTTTATTATGGTTGAAAATTAGACAGAATTAAACATTTTGAAAGGGCACCTAGTGCTGTTAAGTCTATGAAAGGTTTGCCATACAATCTATGTCAAACTAAAAAAAAGAAAAAAAAAGAACTGAGATTCCGCAGGCATTTAAAAGCAGTCTCAACAATTCTGTTAAGCAATTTCAGAACTGAAAACACAGTAATTGCGTACTGTCAGTAGAAGTGGCAGTGCTTGACAAACATCATCCATCCACAGTCAAATGTGAGAACTGTTTCCCATTGTTTGGACTCTGGTCATTTCAGTACCTGGTGGAATGGAAACTCGCTATAGCTGCTGTGAAGGGGCCATTGGAACACCTGGATGTCAGGTTTTCAAGGTGAAGCGAGACATTTCTTTGGATTATGTGTTCACTACAATTAGTGTTTCCTATGCTCTCTAAGTTATATTAACATTTTCAACAGACATAGAATTGCATTAAAATTTAACTGAAGTATAAGGTAGATGTCGGTCAGCCATTGTTCCTCTGGTTTAGCTGCTCCCAAAAAGATAACAGTTGCATATTTTAACAGTACGCATATTTTCCAATCAGTACTAGCTCTCTTATAGTACTGTGTGGCCTGTAGTGTGGAGAAGAGTCACTCATGAGTGAGTGCTTTGGAGTGTACACGCGTGTTGGCTTCAACACTGCCTTGAAATCTTTGATTATTCCAAATTATGGTGAAAGAAGAGGGGAATTTAAAAAAAGTAAACTGATATTGAACTGGAAAATGCTCCAAATGTACAATGCTGTGTCAATGTGATTAATTTAAATAATTTTGTGACTTTCCACTTATGGCTTTTCTACTCTTTTTTTCCACGGGCGGCAGTGTGGTATAATGGTTAAGGAACTGGGCTTGTAACCGAAAGGTTGCAGGTTCAATTCCCAGGTAGGACACTGCCGTTGTACCCTTGAGCAAGGTACTTCACCTGAATTGCTTCAGTATATATCCAGCTGTATGAATGGATAAATGTAATAAGAAGTTGTGTAAGTCGCTCTGGATAAGAGCGTCTGCTAAATGCCTGTAATATAATAATATAATATACTCTATTTTTGGTCCTCTAAGAATAACCAACCATTTTGAAAATGTTGTCATTTTAAGGTTATTTCTTGCCATATTGCCCCATTCAATCCCTCTAATTGTGTACTGAAAAAATGGCCAATAGGTGGCAGTACTACACTAATTTAGGAGCCATAAACTAAACATGCTTCTACTTCTAGCAGAACTAGGAAGAAAATTGATACAGTGCATGACCTGGAACTAGTTTTGTATTAAATCTGTCACTTTTACTGCAGCTTTACTTATTATAACAGTCAGTTTTAATTAGAATTTCCTCTCCCAGCTACATGTCCATGACGGTGTTAGACTTGACGGCTTTGTGAAGAGCCTCCCCAAGTCCCTTCCTGAGAAAGGCTGCCCTGGGGTGTTTGCACTCGACTGTGAGATGGTAAACTTGTGTGCTTTATGGAGGAACCGAGCTTGCAACTTTCAGTAATAGTCCTCAACATTCACCCTTTGATTGTAAGATTATTAATTGGGAGAAATTACTGTATAAGATGAATCTTGTATGAGAAATTAATCTTGCATGTTTCAAATATGTTATTGATCTTTTGCCAAAATTATTCATTATGCAGTGTACTTTGTATCTTAATTTTGTTTTGACTATTCTTTATTTAGGACAGTGCAGGAACATTTTTGAAATGTTCAGCTTTGTTTCATATCCTAGCTCTGGGCTGACAGTAAGTTGATTGCCTTAACCCTTTAATGGCCCAACCGTTTGGTTTGGTTTGGTTTGGTAGAGCACATTTTGAGTCTTGATATCTTGTTGGACTTAACTCCACCTGATTGAGCCACGTAAACCAAATTGTAGATGGAGTTAAGTCCAACATATTTGTCAACAAGACTCAAAATGTGCTCTACCAAACGGTTGAGCTGGCCATTAAAGGGTTAAGGACTACTCTTTCTATATGAATGCTGTTAATTCCAACATTTTTACGTTATGAAACCGTATGATATATGTACATACTGTATGTGTGCACTGTTAAGATGGTGTTCTCTCTTTATATAGTGTTATACCACTCAAGGTCTTGAATTGGCCAGGGTAACAGTGGTGAATACTGGGCTGCAGGTCATCTATGACACCTTTGTAAAACCTGACAATGAAGTCATTGACTACAATACCAGGTAAAGTAGCGCCCCTGAAAACAGCCTTGGTTCCAGAGATCAGTTTTTGGAAAGTTACCAGTAGTTTATGTAATAGACCTACATAAAGTACAGTCGTTTATGTATTGACCTCCTTTGCCCTGAGTCCTGCAGGTTCTCAGGAGTGAGTGAGGAAGATTTGAAAGGTTCTAGCTCATCCATACACAACGTCCAGGAGGTGCTGCAGAGCTTCATCAGCGAAGACACAATCCTCATCGGACACAGCCTGGAAAAAGACATCTGCGCCCTCAAGGTGCACGATCATTAGTCACACTTCTACACCTGCAGCAGTTTCATGCGTATTAGTGCTTCCTGCTTTTCCACAGCCTCATCCGGGCATTCCGGTGGTTCATCTGTGCCCCTTGGTCTTCAGCAGTCCAGCTGGGGTAAAGGCATGGTTATGGTGAAGTGCAGGGTTTTCACAGGTAGAATACGAAAGCTGTCATCTTTCAATGAGAGTATGGATGTTATCACCATGGAGGCATTGTTTAGGAGGTGATTTTGAGTGACCTTGGCACCTGGATCCTGACACTGGATGAGCAAATGGACCAGCACTCAGAGGCTGTGTCCAAATCAGTATCCTTCCATACTATTAGGTAGGCTTGTTGAGTAGACTGGATGAAAAAGTCATTAAGTAGGCAAAATTTTTCTCTAAATATAGTATACTTTAAATCCCTGTATGATACACTTCCGGGGTTTTGCTGAATATATTCGGGAGCACACTTCAAGAAGTAAACAAACATTTTGGTCGCATAAATATGACGTACAGCTTTGTTTTAAAAAATTATGTTGCTGATGTTTTCCTTCATATACAGTACATTGAAAACAACACGTGACATGGCCATGCAAGGGTAGGACGTCTTACGACACTTCCACAGTACGGTTGGAAAATAGTATGGTGGATATTTTTTGCGTACTGCACGTTGCGTGCTAAACAATGCACATTAAACATCACACTAATGCCAGTGCACTGTATGCAGCAGACAGGGCACAGTAGATAGGGATCTGATTCGGATAAAGCCCCAGTCTTTGGCATGCAGCTTTGGCTTGGCATGGAAAATCCAATGGCAAGTTTTGGTGCTAAGTGTTAAGTTGCACATACCACCCCTAGGGTTAATTTACATACTTGACTTTTACTTGATTTGTTTATTTTATTTTATTGTTGTTTTGGTCAAAAATATGCCTTTGATTCTATGTTACACTTTCAAACTTCAGTGTCAGTTGCAGATATAATTTGTGTGCAATATACGTTTTCTCCGTTATGTGCTGGAGTTATGAGTTATGTACATACAGTGCATCCGGAAAGTATTCACAGCGCTTCACTTTTTCCACATTTTGTTCTGTTACAGCCTTATTCCAAAATTGATTAAATTCATTTTTTCCCTCAAAATTCTACACACAACACCCCATAATGACAATGTGAAAAAAGTTTTTTTGAGATTTTTGCAAATTTATTAAAAATAAAAAACAAAAATTTCTCATTTACATAAGTATTCATACCCTTTGCTTTAACGTATTTTTAAAGTATCATATTTCATATTTGGTCGCATATCCTTTACATGCTGTTACTTCCTGAAGTCTGTGACCATCAACATCAAAAAACTGTCGATATCTTATTTTCAGGTACTGTTACAAGCGATACTATAACCTCTCTGCATTTGAATGGATCTCTATGGAAATTGGGGGGTGAGACTAGATTCAGCTGTAAATTACACTGGTACAGTATGGAACACATGGCTGGCTAAATGGCTGTAAGTTATCAAGGGTCTGAGCTATCAAACGAGCCCCAAACCATCACTCTATTGCCAGATATGGAGTAGATGTGGATGGATCACTTTAAGGGTTGTTTCTCCTGACTTTTTCCCCCCATAGAGTTCTATAGGAAAATGAGTCCGGAGAAATAACCCTTGCAGTGATCCATCCACATCTACTCCATATCTGGCAACAGAGTGATGGTTTGGGGCTCGTTTGATAGCTCAGACCCTTAATAACTTACAGCCATTTAGCCAGCCATGTGTTCCATACTGTACCAGTGTAATTTACAGCTGAATCTAGTCTCACCCCCCAATTTCCATAGAGATCCATTCAAATGCAGAGAGGTTATAGTATCGCTTGTAACAGTACCTGAAAATAAGATATCGACAGTTTTTTGATGTTGATGGTCACAGACTTCAGGAAGTAACAGCATGTAAAGGATATGCGACCAAATATGAAATATGATACTTTAAAAATACGTTAAAGCAAAGGGTATGAATACTTATGTAAATGAGAAATTTTATTTTTTTATTTTTAATAAATTTGCAAAAATCTCAAAAAAACTTTTTTCACATTGTCATTATGGGGTGTTGTGTGTAGAATTTTGAGGGAAAAAATGAATTTAATCAATTTTGGAATAAGGCTGTAACAGAACAAAATGTGGAAAAAGTGAAGCGCTGTGAATACTTTCCGGATGCACTGTATATGTAAATGAAGAGGCCTTTGGGGACATTTTTTACTTTCTGTTTCAAGATCTTGTGTCGCATGGCCCATGTGACACAAGATCTTGAAAATGTTCAATTTCAGCTTCTTCATGGCAGTGTGGTGGACCTTACTGTGGTGTTCCCTCATCGGCTTGGCCTTCCACACAAACGAAGCCTTCGAAACCTGACAGCGGATTACCTCAGGAGAATTATTCAGGAAAGCGGTAGGTCACACGTCTGAACCAAATGTGCTGAATATTTTAATGTTTAATTTGTTCACTAATATATTCTTATAAATAAAATGGAACTAAGATAATGAATAAAGCAGATTTAAATTCTGGTGTGGTTAAACATGTACTCTAGGATGATCTAAGACTGCGCTGGGGCTGGTAACTATATTAGAAGTCAGTCGAGAGCACATCGGAGCTTTAAATACCAATGAAAGGACCTTAAAATTGATTCTAAAACATGGAGGTAGTAAATGCAGAAATGAGAGGAAGTTATATGAGCTCTCCTAGTCCTAGCCAGTAGTGTGGCAGCTGCATTTTGAACCAATCCAGTGGATTTTTTTGGGATGCTAAGAAAGCACATTGCAGTAATCAAGCCTACAAGTAATGATAATACATATTGATCTTTGTGTATCATCTTGTGAACAAAATGGTTGGGGGGGAAAACCTGTCCAGGACCTGCACATATTCAGCAGCTGATTATCTGGATGGATTTTTATCATTCTCTGCTACTGTTTACAGGTATCAGTGTATCTGCACAGTTCCATCACAGACCTTGCCCCAGCCTAACATAACAATTTGAGCATATGCAATGGTTATACAGTAGATGCCGAGTTTGACTGGACTAGTTGGTGCATGACTTGGCACATCCAAGCTTAAGTTTTGCCATTCTGGAAAAGTTCTGTTTGTCCTTCCTTTCATGCAGTCAAGGGTCACGACTCTGGGGAAGATGCTGCTGCTTGCATGGAACTGATGCTGTGGAAGGTCAAGGAAGATGCTAAAGTGAAAAGATGGTGATTCAAATGAATGATCACCCTCTTGGTCCATGAAAAAAAAAATATATATATATAATAATAATTTGATCATATCAAACCCTGTGCTGATTGCCATCACACATTTGAGATATGAGAGTACACCCCAAACACTGTGTGTGCCGTGTATATTTTGGTTGAATTTGATGTTTGAAGCTTGTTTTAGTTTGGCCTTCAATGTTCATACAGTATCAAATGCCTGGAACTGATGTTTATCTATATTAAGTTTATTCTGGGGGAGGGGGGGTGCATACTACAAGCACTGGACACAAGATGGAATGCACTTGGAGAGGGAAATGGAGAGCAACGGAATGCACATCACTCCACCTGCAACTGTCACCCATGTAATTCCAATGCATGAACCTGATTGGTGATAAAGGAGAACTGAAGTAAATACACGTTAAAGCTGTATGAGTTCTGTGTGTATGTTTGTTAACCTCTAAGACATATACTTAGACATTTTTCGCAGTGTCATCACTGTCTTAAGTGTTTTAGTTTTGTAATGAGACTAAAAATGGAAAAAGTAGGAAATATTTTTAAGTTACCTTTAAAAACCAAATCTTGAAATGAGTAAAACTATCTCACCCCACTGGCAGATAGTTTGTCTTATTTAGCAAAAAAGTAACAGAAATAAGATTCTGAAGTGTGTGTATATAAGATTCAAATGCTTGTTAAGATTAGATGTTTGCAGTGTATGTGTTGGCTCATGCGTGAGAGTACCATCATAATGAGAGCAGGGGCCTCATTTATTAAAAAAAATAATATAAAAAAAACCGTATTTTGACGTGATCTTTAACTTTCACGTAAGCAAGTAATTTCTTTAAATTGACAAGCATTATTTATAAAATTGGCTGCGGTTGTTTGAATAGTCTGTCTGTTTGAATACCTTCATCTATAAATCTCAAATAAACTTCAAATTGAATGCATGTTTTGCCACGTCCTCCAATAAAGCTAGCTATGGTTAATTGTGTAGCCATGGTTAAATGGAGTGTTAATTGTTTGCTTACAGTAGACTATAGGATACATTAGCTGGTCTTTAATGAGCAACACTTTGTGAATCATAATGAATCTCGCATTCACCATGCCCCAATTTACAAGTTTCTACATGTCATACAATAATGGTATATAATGTAAGGAAGACTTCAAAGCAATAAGCGTTCACGTCCGGCTCTCAAGCCTGCAATACTTTGGCATTTGTGCATCAAGTGAAGACCTGACATGGGAGCTACGACCGCTTCCACAGTCGCGTTGAAATTTTATAAATCACTACTTAGTCGTGATTTTCTATGTGAGCCACACGTAAGATCAAATTTGGTAAGATCAAATTTTGATTTAAAGTACTTTTTATAAATGAGACCCCAGGTCACAAGCCAAAAGCAAAAACACATGACTGGTTTAAATTGATATACAAGAAACCAGTCAAACATAGCCACACAAATGCACTTTAATCCTCTATATACAAGTAGAAACATAGAAAATTACCTTTTTGTTTTAAATAAAAGTACAACACTGAAAAAGCATGCTTTCCCAATATTTTTTTTCAAACCATCATTGGAATGTTGTATGGCTCCTGTAGAGCCCATTTTGTAAATCTAGGGCATGCTTCTGTGCCAAGTAGTGTTCTGTGTTTTCAGATCAAATCTATATTTATTTATATAGCGCATTTCACAACTAGTTGTCACAATACGCTTCACAGAAAAACCCAGCCTAAACCCCCACAAGAGCAAGCCAAAGGCAAACAGTGGCAAGGAAAAACTCCCTGGTGTAACTAGGAAGAAACCTTGGGAGGAACCAGACTCAAGAGGGGAACCCATCATCCTCTGGTCGGCTCAGGGTCTAGGTCTTAATGAACAGCATGGTCAAAATAATGTCCATGTTAACTGAATTAGTAGCAGGTAGATGACAGTCCAGATGTGGCGGCAATGATGGTGGGGAACCGGGCGGCGGGAGCGGTGGGCGAGAAGGGGAGGGGCAAGCGGTGATGGAGAGGAAGCTGGACAGCAACTCTCGAGTTGGGGGGCATAAGTCCCGCCCGCAGAATGTAGAAAAAAGAGAGAAAAACAGTTAGGGAAAGTGGCACAGAGCAGCAGGTGCCCCCGCCAGGAGTAATCTATAGCTGCATAGCTATGAAGACAGAGTTTGTCACAGCTGTTGACAGGTGACAGTAAGGAAAGGATGCCACCCCACATTACTCTATGCCTAAATGCTTCTCTGGCCCTGTCTCCAGCCTACAACTCGCTATAAGACTGATCATAGAGGTGCGTTTTTAATCGAGACTTAAAGCCCCAGGGAACAAATTTTCGTGATTGCCTTCTATTTAGGTTAATTTGGGTCTTGTGGACATACAATATGCATATACTTGTATTTGAATTCCAGAGATATTGGATAGTTTTACCCTCGTTTTTGGATTGAAGTTGGGCGGGTACTATAAGTGGGAATAGTGATGTCACTAATTCCAAACCAATCACAAGGCTGAGTCGCTTGTCCCTCCCACCAGCATTTTGTCAAAACCACAGAACAATGGGCGTGTTCAAGTAGACATCGGTGAGCAGTTGGCTTGTCTGCCTCAGGTGGAAGTGACAAACACCTGATCAGATCGAACTGGGACAGTTTTGGACGTTTCTGAAACCGGCAGGGAGAAAAACAACTTGGAGGAGTTAGCCGTGTTGTTTGTGGTTGCGGAGGACTTGGAGGTGACAGAGATGTCCTTTTTACTTCAAAATCTTGAAGAAATGGAGGAGAACGAGAGAATGTTGTTTTAATACTGACACATTATTTCATGACTTGTGTTGTTAGGGTAGTCAATAGCCTATTTATCTTTTTCTACGCGACTTTGGCTAAGCACCCTGAACTGTGCCACAGTGAAACTCCAATTAAAGTTCTTGAATAAATATGTATAATTTCCATTGGAATTAAAGCGCTGGGTGCCGTTTCATTATCGAATAACTAAATTATTTAGCTAAGCTGTCATCTGTAATGGTAACATACCTGTAAACATTAGGCTGCTTTTGTTCTATTGCTCATATTCAGTTGTTTCTTGTCTGTCAATTTATGAGCTTGCCTAAACTACACCTGTCATCTGTGTTTAAACTGGCAAACTGTTAGACATGTCATTTTAGTTAATCTAACCCCAGAAGTCATCATAGCCATCGGTAGCCATACATTGTAATGTGAGAATCTATGTAGCTATGTTAAGTATCATAACTTACATGCATGTTTTCATAGACCTTTGAGTGGTGGTTCTAAAGAATATTTTATTGCAGAAGATCTGTACCAATATAAATGAGAAATGTCTCTTTCATGGGACTTGTTGTAGAGTTGTACAGTTAATGCATTGAAGGTATTCCTTGTGACATAAAGGGAAAGTGTATCAATCCTAATCATTAATTATGTTGCTATGAAATAATAATACTTGGTTACATATCCTTTGCGTGCAAGGACTGCCTGCAGTCTGCGAGTTGTAGAAATCATCAGATGCTGGGTATCTTCACTGGTGATGCTATGCCAGGCCTGTACTGCAGCCTTCTTCAGTTACAATATGGATGAAAATGCCATCAAATTAAAGCTTACAGTCTGTACTTTAGCCTCACAGTCATTGTATCATTTCACATCCGAAGTGCTGGAGTACAGAGCCAAAACACAGAAAAAAATATTCACTGTTCACTGTATATATCCTTTACTTGAACAGTCTGTTGAGATTTCTTTTCACACTAAACATTACATAGCATACATGATTCAGCTACTCATAATGTCAGTCTTCATGATTTTATTCAAATTACATGACAGCAGGTGGTCCCTTTGGACCCTGACAAAGAACTTATTGAATTGAATGCCATCCAATGTCTTTAACAAGATAAATTTAGTTTGTACGAATGAATAACTAACATAGTACATATAGGGACATTGGGATACTGGAAGTTGTTATGTGTTTTGAGGGAACAATGTCAAGAAAGATGACATTTTCCTTGCCAGTTATGGTAATGTATGGATAAATAGAATTGTATTTGCATAAGATGTATTCCAATATCAACATGTCATCTTCCTTTTACCTGTCACCAATCATTATTCATATATTTCTGATTTGACAATAAACATACAAAATGACAGAAAGAACCCGGTGTCATCGTGGCTTTAATGGTGGTGAAGGGGAACCTTAATTTCTCACGCATAAAAATATGTTTCCATTTTAAAATTGCAGTTGTGTCTATTAACTACACTGTACATGTTATGTCCATTACATATCAAGCAGCAGTTCAGTATCCGGAACGAAAGAGCCGTTTTAGCAACAAGAAAATCCCTTGTTGCGCACCTCCCGTGGCCACTTGTGTGTACCTACCAAATAACTATGGTACCTATGGACTTTTCACGCACAGACACATAGAGCGCGAGCAACAGCCTGGATGCATCCCAATATTCTTCACTCCCCACCTCCCTTCTTCTTCCACTCCCCGACTACCACTCCTCTCCTACCCGGAAATATGCAAAACTGCCTGAACGTTTGAGTACATGTATTTGCATGTACAGTATCCAATGTACATTACATTGCGGTTTGCGTCGAGACATGAATTAATATGTAAGCATCAGTGGCGCCCCCAGCTGTACGCAGAGTACGCAGTCTGCGTACCTTAGCAACAACAGTAAAATTTGTATTGCCATTATAACTGTCGTGAATTGTCAAAGTCTCTGCGTCTCTGTTTCTACGATGTTGAGGAATGATATTTGCTTATTGTCTTCGTTGCAGGGTCGGTGTCAGGGGTGGGCCTTGGGGTGCAAGGCTACATTCTAGTACATTCCATGTGGGGGAAAAAAATAATTTCAATAAACCAGTAGACTAATTCAGATGTATTATGTTTTTAATTTTATTTTTATATAATTTTTTATTTGATATTCTAAAACTGTTTAATCACCTACAGTACTATGATTGAATTGCCTCAGAGCCTATCATCTTCAATATCATCCATTTGCAGACTGGATGTTTTTTTGTTTTTTTAAAAGATTTTATTAAATTTGTTTTTGACAACAAAGCAGGTTGTCCTGGTGTTGGTGGAGAGGCACAAGGTCACTTGCCGCAGTCTGAGGTGGGGGGGGGGGGGGGGGGGGGGGGGGGGGGGGGGGGGGGCAAGCCAAAAGGAACAGAAGAGAATAAAAACAGTTAATAATGGGTGAGCAAACAGTTTGGGTCCAACAAATGCACAGTAAAGTAGTGGACAGCACTGCTATTGATAGCACAGTGAACTAGGAAATAGAGAAATGTGTGAGTGAAGACAATATCAAGTAAGCAAATAGTAGAAAACCTTGCCTTCTTTGAGCTTTATGTAGCCCACTCCTCCATGCAGGACTGTGAGCACAGCCCTGCATATTTTGGCTCAGAGTAGAACCCCTGGCAAATCCCTCTTCTTCCGTCACCGAAATATCCTACAAGTCGGACATAAAACAAAGGGATGCACAATATATATATATATACATAAAGAATGCATGAATATTAGAAGATAAATAAAATAAACAAAACTAAATCAAATAGGCACAAGAAGTGCCAATTCAGCAGTATTTAATAAAATAAAATAAGCATATTGGCATTGGTTTGCATAGCACATTCACCTAGATATAGGGACATTGTTGCACACAAATAATGTCTATGAGCTGTTAAGTGATTGTGTGATATCATAGTAATAGTTGTAGCAAAAACAATTACACATTCCTATGGTAACGACAAGGTTTCTACACAATCTATAAAAGGGGACCAACTAATTATAAACGTTTTCCGAGACCTGATATTGTTATGTTTTAGCTGTTCTAATGGCAATAATAAAAGCACATCCTTAACCCAGTCTATGAAGGAGGGGGGGGATATCTGTTCCTCCCATGAACTACTCAGAGAACGTGTGTCCTAGAGTGTAAAATATCACTTCTATAAATTAATGCTATGGTTAAACTGACAATAAGCCATTTCCTCCTCAACACTTCAACAAGTAGCCCATCAAATGCAGTGATTTGTTGACTTTATTATAATATTAGAAATCTAATTATATATTCAACACTCTTATTTATTTAATACTGTTAATACACAAAATATTAAGGTTACCTCCATGTTTGACTGAAGACTTGTGGGTCTGTAGGTGGGCCACCATATTGGGGTATTCCCCCACCCTTGGGCCTTCCCGAAGAAGAACGTTCCCGAAGCGCCTGCACACTGCAGATAGACCCTTCTCCGCAGGTTGGCAAACTTTCAGTTCAACTTTGAACAAAAATATAACTACGGCCTCTTTCTAGTAAATGACGGTCACGATTAACTCTATTTACTTTGGCCCTCCAGAGGCAATATCCACCTGGTTTCTACCAGGTTTATTTAAATGTCAATATCTCAAAATATATTCCCTGCACATTCATGGTTTTAAAGTTCGAATTGAAGAAGCTGTATCATTCAGAAATTTGCAACAGAATACATTTATTTCAGAATAGTTACATACAGTATATAATAACCATAACATACGTCGCCTAATGTATTTAAATACGTTTTTTTTAAAAAGCGCGTGTATTTAATCAACAAGAACAACTTAGCCTATTTCAACCCTAAGTGCGAGGTGGTTGCTGTGGAAATGTCGACTGTACGGGACTTTGGCGAAATGCAACAGGATAAACTCTTCGGGGTTAATCAGAAAACAGCTGTAGCTGAATATACTGGTAAGTACTTGGTTTCCTAAACATATTTATACGAGAGATTTTGGAGAAAAAAATGAGGTGTCTTCTAAACAAAAAGTGCATCAGGTATTGTAGCTATATAGTAGCTAAGCAAGGGAAAACGACGAATGCTCACTTGTACAACGTTTTTAAAAAATATTATTGTTTCTATGCGTGAACATGATTTTCTTGCATTTTATGCATTTTACAGTCTGGCTGTGGCGGAGAAAGTGCTTTGGGCTATTAATAGCACCCTCCTAATTTTTGTACTGCAGTGCAACCTGGAGAAGCTGAGGTTTTCGCAAGCGGCCGGCTACCTTTTTAAAAAATAGCCTACTGCGTCAAAATTTCCAACAGGGGATTCCTGCAGAACTGCAGAAGGGGCTTACAGCTTGCTGGGCGGGGGCTTGAGGGGCTTACAGCTTGCTGGCGGGGCTAAGCACTAGTGCGCATGCGGATGGACCGAATTTGGGTTTCCAGATTCTTTATTTAGTTTATTTAGTATTAACATCGCATTAATAGATATTCTATGTCCTTCTGTATGTATTAGTTCGCATATATACATGTATTCATCAACTAACATTCAAAGATATACATTCAGAAATTATTAATACATTCATTTTTATTTTTTATTTAACATTTATTTATCCAGGGGAAACCCATTGAGACCAAGGTCTCATTTACAATGGTGCCCCTGGTTACAATAAATGTCACAAGCAGCAATGATACAGAAGGTATACACAACTATACACAAGGTAGCCTACACAAGGTACACAGTACTGAAATATAAATACTAAAATGCAAGAGTAAACATAGCAACAGTCATACATATATGGTGCAAATATACAAGATACACATAACATATTCACATAATATGGTGCAAATACACAAGATACACAGGACATAGTGGTGTACTAAAATACTAAGGATACTAAATACAGGAGAAAACATAGCAGCAATCAGGGAAAGGGATACGAACCCAGGTTAGGGTAAGGGATGACAAGAGAAAACATAGCAGCAATCAGGGAAGAAAAGCAATATTGGAACAATGAGTTTTGAGTGTTGATTTGAAAATGTTTGCTGAGGTTGCATCCCTGATGAAAGCTGGCAGTGCATTCCACAATTTGGGTGCACAAAATGAGAATGCAGTCTCCCCAAATATTTTCTTGTGAACGTGTAGTATACAGAGAAGGCCAGCATCAGAAGACCTGATGCTGGTCTATGCTGGGAAGTGATGTTCACTAAGCTGGTAATGTGATGGTCTTGCTCGGAGACCAGCTTGGGTATACTGGTAGTGTGATGTAGTAGGAAGGGTCCCCATGCACCCCATGGGTATATTTTTTCTAACTTATGTTTTTGTAAAGTAGGCCTACCTGACACATAAACTTTGGTTACAATTTTCATTTTAGTCATTTTCTGGAGGTTTAAACTGCTGGGGTCAAATTGACCTCAAGGAACCCAAATGTAATGTAAATTTGAGGATAGCAGGAGGTTTAATGCACACAAGATTACTTTAGCCTTTCCTGAGCTAGACATTATCAAACAGATCTATAAGCAGATTTATGGATGTCTGGCATCTTTATGTCATGACAGCTAAAGCTCCTTTCGGTTTAGTGTCTGTGGCTGTGCAGGGATTTACCAGATAAAAAACTTTGGGCCCTATCTTGGCGCTTAGTCTAAACCAGGGGTGTCAAACTCCAGTCCTGGAGGGCCGCAGTGTCACAGGTATTTGTGGTTTCCTTTCAATCAGCACCCAGTTAAAGCATTGAGAACAAGGTGTGTGGACTTCTTAGCCAATTAGTGACTTAAATTAATCACTTGTGCTTAAACGCACCAAAAACCAGCAGACACTGCGGCCCTCCAGGACCGGATCTTGACACCCCTGGTCTAAACGCATGGCGCTAAGTCCATTTAGGGCGTGTCCAAGTCCACTTTTGCTATTTTTAACGGCGTGTTTTTTGGGTGCTAAGCACGGCGCAAGGTGCAACTGGGCTGAACCTAGTCTCTTCATTAATTATAGGTGTGTCTTGGGCGTGACATGCAATAAACCAATCAAAATGTCATATCCCATTCCCTTTAAAAGCCTGCTTTTCCACCTTGGCGGATTGCTTATGATGGCGAAACAGACATGCTCGTGCGTGTTTAGTGCGATCAAGGAATCGGCTATATGGATCAGTAGCAGTAGTAGTATTATGAGTTCCCGGTAATTCCTGACAGTGCTGTTTATGAAATATATGCTGTTAAATTTCGTTAAAAGCACCTGCAACAGCTGAGAATAAGCGACCAATTGCTTCCTTCTCACCTTAGAAAACGCCAAATTAGCCTGCTTGTTTAACGAATTTTGTTTGATTATGCAATGAACTCATGTTCAAGCTTCATCCGAAGTTCATTAGGCTACCTGCATTCTAATTTTGATTGATAACATAACTAACGTTATTTTGCCTTAATGATGACACTAAATACAACAAATCTGTCAGGTTGGCAACCCATAGGTTCAGCATATTTTCCCTTGTTTTATAATGTCCTGCTTATGGAAATGTGACCAACCTGTTTAACTGGTAGCGTAATACTTTAAAACAATTCACTTTCCCAGGAAGACCGTGAAAAGTGCGATGTACAGCAGGTGAAACAGACCTGCTCCTTTATAGCGAACATGCAGATAATGGAATTAAAATTAATTGTTAATTAATTGTGTAACGTGCTGCAAATTTAGTTTCTAATTAGACGCTTAGTTCTCTTTAAAATCTTTTGTTCAAGTTATGGAATTACAGGTGAAATCAGCGGGGTTTTAATAAGCTGAGGGTATGGAAACCTTGTCACTGTAATTTAAAAAAATATGAAGGACGAAGAATAGCTAAGGTTAGCCTACAATTCATGATGACATTTAGGCTATCTCCGTTTTTAAAACAACATTATACACAGCGAGTCCGCTGTAGCCTAGGCTATTTGAAAAACAATAAAAGCAATATTCACTGGACAGGGTTTTGAACTTTTTTCAGTCACAAACCATTCTATTTACTTACAGGCTGTATTCCTAGATAAACAGAGCTGTATTGTAATGACATCTGAAGCGCATTTTCAGAACGCAAATGTCCGTGTATTGCAGTAACATGTAAACAACTGCGACATGACTTTAGACCAGGTTTGTGGTGGTTCTAGCGCAAGCGCTTTCTGCTGGCTCAAGATAGCAATACGCCAAAAAGAATCCTGGCCACTCCTCATCTTAAGACCAACACGCCCAGTTCACTTGTGATGGCGCAAGAATACATGCTAGTTAAAGGACGTAAGTGTTAGGTGTTATTATGGACCTAGCGCCGGGTGTAAGATAGCAAAGACACTTGCGTTTGGGTTAGCGCCGCTTTGCGCCGGGTGTAAGATAGGGCCCTTTATGTTGGGAGAGGTATATGTGCTTCTTTGATCTCTGTCATCTTTTATAATATCCTCTTAATGGTTTATTCTGTATATATTGTTGATCAGTAAACACAATGGGTTTGATAAGCGTTTATTTTGTGTTTCTTATTGTTTTGATAAGGAACTCATGGAGATGCAAAGATTTGATTCGAATCCAGGTACTTTGTGGAAAACGGAAGGCCCACAAAACGGGCAGTGATAGCTGCTGCAACAGGATGTGCACTTCACTAGTGGTGGAAGTGAACGGCCTCTCTGTATTGTTATGTGGTCCTGGAAAAAAAGAAGATAATTACTTTCAAAATGTCAAGGTCAGGTGTCCCAACATTCAAATAAGCATATCTTCTTCCACTATATTCAGATTGCAATGCATGACACATCATTTGAAAGCTTAGGATCTGCATTTTCATAATCTGTAAAACAACTGAAAAATGACCTATTGACTTAAGGACCAAAACACCAGCTGCGGTCACAAATGTAACAATAAGCGGCCTCTAACTGATTCTGCTGTTTTCACTATGCTATATGAGCATCAAGTCATGTTTCTCATTTTGGACTAAAATAGAGGAATGTTGCTCAAGCTTATAAAACGCAGTTGTGTGCACTATGCACCGGGATTCATTTTAGCATTACACATATTTTCAAGGTGGCTTTGATGATTGAATAAGCAACAAATTCCAACGTATGTGTTTTTTACAACGACGTTGACAATGTGTATTGCGGTGGACATTATAGAGAATGTGAAGTTGACCACCTTGTGAAAATGGTTCGTGTTTAACATATCTTTAACATTAGTTCAACATTAATAAGTAGTCTTCCTCAAAACTTGGCGGCCAAAATGATGGCAACTTCACATTCACATAGTTGGGGTGGGTTGGGTGTTTACAGGGAATATTAGCTAACGTGCGTTAGCTAGCTAATGCACATGCTAACAAGCTAGCTAAAGTTAGCTAACGTTAGCTCAACACTGAAGCAAATGACAGACCGAAAATAGGCCCTAATGTCCAAAATAGCGAAGGTGCCCCTTAAGGTACTTACTTTTTCACTGGAAGCCATATTTGGTTCTTCTTCAACCGAATGAAAGTTTAAACCAGAGCTAGAGAGACTCTCTCATACAAACTAGTGTCTGCTCGTCTGCTTAAGTTCTGACAACACAAATTCGGTCCATCCGCATGCGCACTAGTGCTTAGCCCCGCCCAGCAAACTGTAAGCCCCTCAAGCCCCGCCCAGCAAGCTGTAAGCCCCTCAAGCCCCGCCCAGCAAGCTGTAAGCCCCTTCTGCAGTTCTGCAGATACACCCTATGGAGTTTTCTTAAAGCTGTAGTTTATAATTTCAGACACACATGAATACTGTAGGCTAATTGAGACGGATACGTCTCAACCACTAGGGGAAAAGTTTAGAGTTCAATTTAGTGAGCAAATAAAAGTTTGTCGATGTAGGCCTACTGCGGAGGTTTCAAACTTGTCGCATCCTCTTCTAATGGCGAGTCCAGCTGTTGATTGATTTTCTGCTGTTTTATACGCCAGCCTTGGTACAGTTTTGCTTATTTACGTTACGGTCTAAAAACATGATTATTTGCGACCATGGCCAATTTTATGTAGATATTGGAATTTTAGAAATGTGACAAATCTCACGCATTGACGGTAATGTGTATAGGCTAATATATCATATCGCTTGTGTTCGATGTATTCAGTATGATTCTATTCTATTCTATTACACCGCGGGTATTATTTTCGCTCCTGTTTCTGGCGGTCTATCTTTTGTGTAACTGTGGAAACGACTCACTTTATTTAAAATTGGTGAACGCTCGACTTCACAGCACAAGGTCAAGCCCCAAGTATACTGTAGGCTACTACATACGGCGCGGTCACTACATCTCTCCGAGTGTTATTCCGGTTCTATTCTATTATATTTTGCTCTATTCTGTTCTGTATTCGTGTAACAGTGCTATGCTTCCCCTCTGCAAAATGTACTGTATGTATAATGAGTTTGTAAGTTTGGTGTCAGATTTGCCTCCCCACCCGTTTGATTCGTTCTGGCGCCAACCCTGCTTCGTTGTATTGCCTGGTTATTGTATTTTCCAAGTTTTGCATATTTCAAACATTTGAAAGGATCACCATCCCGCCGATAACACCGTTGAAAGTGATTGGAGGATCATCATCCCGCCGTTAACACCGTTGAAAGTGATTGGAGGATCACCTTTTTCTTCAGACCGGGAAAAGTTGTCTTTTTACTTGTCAGTCAAGATAACTAACTTAAACGAATAGCATACAGTAATTGACGTTAGCCAAATATGTCTGTTGAGTCTGAAAAAGAAAAAGGATGAAAATAACAATTCCGAGAATCAGCTTTCGTAGAACCAGTCCTCAGCTGAGGATGAGTTAGCCCCACCGGGAGACGAGCTACCCACCAAAATGTTCTTTTATTTGCAGTGGCGTGTTAACATTGTCTTAACATTAACTGCTGTAAGCCGCGTAACAGCTTCCATTCTATTGTGAGGTCTCTCCGGTTTTCCTGATGAATGATCAGGCCACTGTAAGTCACGTAACATCTTTTTGCGTGTAACATTTCCATTCTATTGTGAAGTAAGTCTCTCCGGTTTTGCTGATGAAAGATCAGACTTTAACGTAGGCTAGGCCTACTCCTACGTTAGAACTTCTTGTAATATGCGACCCTATGAGTGCAAAATATATCGGTAAATTACGTTGTAACGTTAGACCTAAGTAGTGGCTTTGTTTTCATGTAGTCTATGGCTTGGCCTCCTCTGTTGCGTACCCCGGGAAGAAATCCTGCGGGCGCCCCTGGTAAGCATTAATACGTAATTAAGATGTAATCAGCGACATTAGATTAAAACACAAAGATCCGTTTCCGGGGCATGGAGTAGAGGAGTGGTAGTGGAGGATAGTGGTGTGTCGTTCGCGAACGAGCCGGCTCAAAGAGCCGGCTCTTTTAGGTGAACGCTGGGACTCGCTTATCTGAAGAGCCGATTTGTTTTGTAAATTAACACAAGACAAGTGCTTGTGGTCTTGGTGGAACTTTTATTAGTTTTTTTTCTTCAAGTTCCATCTGTAATCAAAGAGAACAATTTTTTGGCCAAAAATAAATAAAACCACTACAAGAAAATAACATTAATAATAATTTAATTTTTAATTGTTTAATTGTTCTGATGCTGCAGTTTTGCACATTTATTTTTTTATGCATTTATTTATTTTTCTTTGTTATGATGCAATATTATGTTCTATTTTATGAGTGTCTATTTTGTTTTGAAATGTTCAACTATGCACTGTGTTTATTGTGAAATTTATTTCAAGACATAAAAATGCCCCACTTTCAATGCACATGTGTAATAGCGTCTTACTGTTTTTACATTTATTTAAATAGTTTTTATAACAAACAAAATGAAAAATAATGTTATTTTGGTAATTAGAAGGTAGAGTAAGATTCCTTTGAACAATTTAAGTGATAGATGTGCACAAACACCAATCATAGGTCAAAATATCGCTAACTTTGGCCGAATTTGAAAAACCGGAAATGCTACTGAATGAAGAGCCGTTTGGGAGCCGAAAGAGCCGGCTCTTATTGGTGAGCTGAGCCAAATGATCTGACTCAGTGAAAAGAGCTGGAATGCCCATCACTAGTGGAGGAAAGGTGGCATTTTTCAAATATTTGGGTACGTCCCTATGGAGGATTATTCAGCCCAAAATGAAAAGGAAAATGAAAATGGAGGATTATTCAGCCCAAAATGAAAATTAAAAACTTTTCATTTTCGTTTGTTTTCATTTTCATTTTCATTTTCGAACTGTATCTATGTAAATGAGGGGGTATGGTCCTCCTATCAATCATAGCAAGCAGGGTGGGCCTCATACAGGTTTAGTGCAGTAGCACTTAATGAACACTAGGAGGAGCATAGCATAGGGATGGTAACAGTCTATGCTTGATACTATGCTCTCAGGGCACTCGTGACTTTTAATGGATGAAATGATGAAGAATCTGAGCAGTGTTATAAAGTATTCTTGTTTTATGAAAGAAACGGAGCTAGCTAGCCAGCGCTACGCTGTGTAGGCTATAGGTCAAACCTGCGAGGTGGAAAATCCAGGTTCAGAAAGTGAAAGTCCTCCCCAATCATCTGGATTTGCTAATTATCACAATTCTTCAGCCAAGAGGTAGGAGCTAACTAGGCTAATTAGTGAAATCGTGAGTTAATGGGTGGAAGAAACACGGCAGGACTTTTACTTTCTGACCCCTGGAATTTCCACCTCTGCAAACCTGGTAGTAGCCTACGATAGGCTACATTGTGCCAGGTTAAACGTTGGATTGGATCAGTTGTGTTAGACTGCTGGAAATAAATGAAATCCTCTCTTAAAATAAATGAAGACCGCAAATGACTCACTTGATCGTTTAAACTTTTAACCTGGCTCCGGTAGGCTACTTTAAGCGAACATTAAGGCATTGCTTCAAAAAGTCTACAGCCAGATTCTATTCTATGTTATGCAAAATGAGAAATGTTAATGTAGGCTATTTGAAAGTGAGTCGGCTTCATCATACAAAAAAATCCAGGGTTAAATCTTAAATTGAGCTTGCTAGCTGTTTATTATTATCCTAAAATAGCTCTCAAGTGTTTCTGTTACCCATCTATCGTTAATTGTGTTTACTGTATTACACACTTCGTGTGCCATGAGTCACTGGACCGTTTATTTTAACCTGGCTCCGATAGATCTAGCTATAGTCTACTTCAAACGAACATTAAGGCATATTCTGAAAGCTAGCTAGATTCATGACGGTCGTAAAAAAATATGGTCGCAAATATGAATAGGCTAGGGCATGAAAGATGCGTTTTTGCATTGTTATGAAAGAAAAAATATAGCTGAAGACAGCTGAAAATGGAACGCACAAAATGGTGCTATGACGTTTTATTCTATCCGGTTGTTTTAATACACATCGGAGCTAGAATCCTGAAAAATAAACGAGAATGTCTAAACTTGGAAGCTGCCAAGTGTGTCGTTTTTTCCCTGAGGGAATTTCACGAAGCAGATGTGTAGCCTAGCTACTAAGCGAGATTAAACGACGCTGAAGTTGGCTCCCGATTCGCAGCTCCCGATTCGGAATTGCCGGTCCACCTTAAATCGGTCGCGAAAAGCGATTGTATGCTTTCACGGTCATCCTTCCGCTTTTTTCTCCGCTAAATCTAATTGGCTGAACATTCTGATAGCCTAGTTGTGTGTGTGTATACATACATACATACATACATACATACATACATACATACATTCATTCATTCATTCATTCATTCATTTAGGATACTGCACCGTTTTGAAATAATCGCACTCCAAACTTCCTATGTCCACCAATGTAAATTACTGAAAAAGGTGAAATTTTGAATAGGATTTTCTTGCCAATTTTAGAACGTCTCAAACTTTTGACAATTGGGTATGAGAGAAGAGGTTCTCCACTATATCTGACCCGAGTTGGGTGAAATATTACTGTAGCATTTTGAAATAATCCCACTTCAAATTTTCTATGTAATCCAATGTAAATCGACTGAAAAAGGTGAAATTTTGAATAGGATTTTCTTGCCAATTTTAGAACGTCTCAAACTTTTGACACTGGGGTATGAGAGAAGAGGTCCTCCACTATATCTGACCCGAGTTGGGTGAAATATTACTGTAGCATTGTGAAATAATCCCACTTCAAACTTTCTATGTAATCCAATGTAAAACGACAGAAAAATGTGAAAGTTTGAATAGGATTTTCTTGCCAATTTTAGAACGTCTCAAACTTTTGACATGTGGGTATGAGAGAAGAGGTCCTCCCCTATATCTGACCTGAGTTGGGTGAAATATTACTGTAGCATTTTCACATAATCCCTCTTCAAACTTTCTATGTAATCCAATGTCAATCTACTGAATAAAACTTTGAATTTTTAATCGGAATTTCTTGCCAATTTTAAAACGTCTCAAACTTTTGACACTTGGATATGAGAGAGGAAGAAGGTTCTATTTCATATTGTTCAATATGGCATGGTATGGGAGGAGACTGAATAGCAAATTAACCACCACTACAGGAGGAACCACGTCACGCCATAAATATGGCGCTTGCACGCCATCCGGCCTTTTTTTGTCTCAGTTTGAGCTGAGACTGGTTTGTATGGTACCCTTTAGAATTTCTTGCCTCTCCCTATTGCCTGGAGCTACGTCCTGAACGGAGTATGCTTTCTGGGGCTTTCCCTCCCCAGCAACGCGGAATCACGGTTTGTTGCTGTTTGTTTGGCTACCATTACTCGGTAGAGTTGTTACCTTTTGTTAGGCAGTTCACTGCCGGTTTTCCTTGCAGAAGTAGATCGGGTTATGCCGATATCTTCTGATTGTATTTTGTCCTGTTGAGGCATTGAATTTTCTTTCTCCTTGTTGTTACTAAGAAAGGGAAAAGGGACAAGCCGGAAGTAGCCTCTGTGTCAGTGGACACACGCTACCTGAGGTTTTAGCGGTCTCTGGCGGCCCTTCAGTGCTACTGATTCGGGCCTACTGCTAGCCACCTGTGCCAGCCTACTAGGCCTCTGCTTGGTTGGCTTAGCTAGCCGACACTACGCTGCCTGTGGTGTGTTGGAGGATTTCCGCAGGATATGTCCTCCTCTACCCCCAGTAACCTTGCTATGGCGCCCACGTACCCGATGTCCTTCAGTGCTCAGCACCTTGGAGTCGGGGTACAAGCTCCAGTTCACACGCGGCCGGAGAGGGCTCAACTGCTTCCTAAAGCGCCTGCCCTTGCACATGCTCTGCCGTTCCAGTCTCCCCCTACTGGTGGGAGACAGCGATTGGTTCACATCTGTGTCCCTGCCGGATGTATACTTCCATATCCCCATACACCGGGATCACCGGAAGTACCTCCGCTTTTCCTTCCAAGGCAAAGGGTACGATCACTCGGTCCTCTCCTTCGGCCTAGCCCTGGCCCCACACACTTTTTATGAAGTGCAAGGAGACACGCTGATCCCACTCTGTCACTAAGGGATTCGCATTGCGAACTACCTGGACGACTGGCTAATCTGCAATCCTTCAGAGGAGCAAGCCAGAAGGGATACAAGGTCAGTACTGGCCCACTTAGCTAGCTTGGGCCTGACCCAGAACAGGGGAAAAGAGCCACCTCAGCCCCTCCAGAGAGAGGGTTTTCCTGGGCCCGGTTTTGGTCTCAATGTCCATGCAGGCCCCTCTGACCCAGAGAGGCAGCATGTTTTTGATGGACAGTCTGTCCCACTTTGCTGCAGCGCAGCAGGTGACAGTAAACATTAACCGGAGGTTGCTTGGCTTGATGGCTTCAGCGGCCCAGGTGGTGCCACTTGGGCTGCTGCATACGTGTCCATTACAGCGTTGGGCGGCAGCACAGGGAGTAAGCCTGCACGAGGACAGGCGGCGACTCCTCCCTATTTACCCAGTGTGTTACCTAGGGTGACGACCACCACGGATGCCTCCAAGACTGGCTGGGAGCGGTCGGAGAGGGTCATTCCCTACAAGGGTTGTGGAGCCACTCATGGGTCGGGAAGCACATCAACCTGCCAGAAACGGAGGCAGTGCATCAGGCATTGACCCATTCCTCCCAGTGGTCCGACACAGACAGGTTCTTGTCCGGACAGACAATTCCACTGTGGTCTCCTACCTCAACCAACAGGGTGGGCTTTGGTCTCCAACTCGACATGCAAAGCATGTCAACTCCTGCTGTGGGCACAGGCCTAGGGTATGTCCCCGAAGGCAGTACATGTACTGGGCACAATCAATGTGGAAGCCGATAGGCTGTCCAGGGGTGGCCTGAGAGTGGGGAAATGGTGCCTGCACCCAGACAGTGCAGTTCATTTAGGGAGTTGCTAGTGGGCACCCCTTCGCGCCTCCCGACCAGAGCGGATTTGCTGCCGCAGGCCTGCTTTGGCAACCAAATCCACAGTTGTATGACCTGCTTGGCCCCTAGATGGGAGTGGCCACAGGGCCTGGGGCCAGCAGTACTGGAAACATTTCAGGCATCAAAGCCCCATCTACGAGGGTGCTCTATGCTGGGAAGTGGGCAGATGTTAGCTGCTGGTACCACAATAATGGGTTTACCCAATTATGACAGTTCAGTCGTTTTGGCATTCCTCCAGTCCCTCTTCAAAGAGGGGGTAGTGGAGTCCACGCTAAGGTGTTATCTGGCAGCCATATTTGACAGCCATGAGCGTATTGAGGGCCTGATGGTGGGGTCTCACCCTCTCGCCAGCCAGTTTCCCTGAGGAGCCAGGTGGCTTTGCCCACCCAGGTCTAACTTAGTCCCTTCGTGGGACTTACAACTGGCTTTGAATCAACTCACTGAGCCGCCCTTCGAGCTGGATGGACTCAGTCTAACCTTGAAGACTGCATTCCTGCTCGCTATCGCCTCCGCGAGGCGTGTGAGCGAGCTGCATGCACTGTCAGTAAAACCCTCCTGTATGCGGTTGGGTGACAGTAGCTCATCGGTCTTTCTGCTTCTTAACCTTGTGTTTCAGCCAAAGGCCCTCTCGCGGTCGTACATCTCTGTCTATGGTTTTGGAGCCGTTTCACCATCCTCCCCACGAGACCCCTGAAGAAGCCAGGCTGCACTCACTGTGCCCCGTCCGGGCTCTACGGTCTTATATCTCCTGCACAAGTGCAGTGAGGAAGACCAAAAATCATTTTATTGTTTTGGAGGGGCTATGAAGGGCTTTGCCCTATTGTACAGCACGCGGCCCTCTGGATCATAGAGACGGTTCCATGGCGTACAGCAGTTCTGACACATCCCCTCCCACAGGCATGGTAGCTCACTCCACTCGGGGCATAGCTACCTCCTGGGCCTTACTACGTGGCGCCACAATTGCTGACATTTGCGCAGCAGCGGGCTGGGCCTCATCACTCACTTTCAACAGGTTTTATCACCTGGACGTAGCATCATCGGCATCAGTTGCCTCCTCTGTCCTCAGGGCAGCGGAGCAACCTTGTATGAAATTTTGTGATGATTTAGGGTTTCTATTACCCGGTGGTTATTTTCCACGTTTCCCACTTGAGCTTGCTCTTCTGGTAAGAACAGCAGCCAATAGTGCATTTTGTTTTTTACAGGATTCGCACTAATTCAATGACCTGCGGTCCTGGTACCCCACTATATACCGCGCCCAACGTTATTTGGTATTCTGTGACCAATACCGTGGTCAGGCGGGGAACCTTGCACCCTCAGGATGGCAAGTGCCCTCAAGTCGGCAAAAGAGGCCGGGCGGCGTACAAGCGCCATATTTATGGCGTGACGTGGTTCCGCCCGTAGTGGTGGTTAATTTGCTATTCAGTTTCCCAGCAGCTCTTCCTCTCAGCGAGGATGCCCCATAGTGTGGCGTGTTGACCGATATGAAATAGAACCTCGTTCGTCTGTCATATCCAAGTGTCAAAAGTTTGACACCTTCTAAAATAGGAAAGAAATTCCTATCCAAAATTTCACCTTTTTCAGTAGATTTACAAAGGATTACATAGAAAGTTTGAAGAGGGATTATTTTAAAATGCTACAGTAATATTTCACCCAACTCGGGTCACATATAGAGGAGGACCTCTTCTCTCATACCCAAGTGTCAAAAGTTTGAGACGTTCTAAAATTGGCAAGAAAATCCTATTCAAACTTTCACATTTTTCTGTCGTTTTACATTGGATTACATAGAAAGTTTGAAGTGGGATTATTTCAAAATGCTACAGTAGTATTTCACCCAACTCAGGTCAGATATAGAGGAGGACCTCTTCTCTCATACCCAAGTGTCAAAAGTTTGAGACGTTCTAAAATTGGCAAGAAAATCCTATTCAAAATGTCACCTTTTTCAGTCGATTTACATTGGATTACATAGAAAATTTGAAGTGGGATTATTTCAAAATGCTACAGTAATATTTCACCCAACTCGGGTCAGATATAGTGGAGAACCTCTTCTCTCATACCCCAGTGTCAAAAGTTTGAGACGTTCTAACATTGGCAATAAAATCCTATTCAAACTTTCACATTTTTCTGTCGTTTTACATTGGATTACATAGAAAGTGTGAAATGGGATTATTTCAAAATGCTACAGTAATATTTCACCCAACTCAGGTCAGATATAGAGGAGGACCTCTTCTCTCATACCCAAGTGTCAAAAGTTTGAGACGTTCTAAAATTGGCAAGAAAACCCTATTCAAACTTTCACCTTTTTCAGTCGATTTACATTGGATTACATAGAAAGTTTGAAGTGGGATTATTTCAAAATGCTACAGTAATATTTCACCCAACTCGGGTCAGATATAGTGGAGGACCTCTTCTCTCATACCCAAGTGTCAAAAGTTTGAGACGTTCTAAAATTGGCAAGAAAATCCTATTCAAACTTTCACCTTTTTCAGTCGTTTTACATTGGATTACATAGAAAGTTTGAAGTGGGATTATTTCAAAATGCTACAGTAATATTTCACCCAACTCAGGTCAGATATAGAGGAGGACCTCTTCTCTCATACCCAAGTGTCAAAAGTTTGAGACGTTCTAAAATTGGCAAGAAAATCCTATTCAAAATGTCACCTTTTTCAGTCGATTTACATTGGATTACATAGAAAATTTGAAGTGGGATTATTTCAAAACGGTGCAGTATCCAAAATAAATAAATAAATGTATGTATACATACACACACACAACTAGGCTATCAGAATGTTGAGCCAATTAGATTTAGCGGAGAAAAAAGCGGAAGGATGACCGTGAAAGCATACAATCGCTTTTCGCGACCGATTTAAGGTGGACCGGCAATTCCGAATCGGGAGCTGCGAATCGGGAGCCAACTTCAGCGTCGTCGAGAACGAGGGGTTAGACAGCTAATTTAAATTTCCAATTTCTGGATTTTCTGTATCACAAAGACGACTCACTTTCAAATACATTAATGTCTCGATAGACTTTTAGAAGCTATGCCTTAATGTTCGTTTGAAGTAGGCTAGCTAGATCTATCGGAGCCAGGTTAAACGGTCCACATGCACACACATGAAGTGTAATACAGTAAACACAATTAACGATAGATTGGACATAAACACTTATGAGAGAAACACTTATGAGAGCTATTTTAGGATAATAATAATAAACAGCTAGCAAGATCAATTTAAGATTTAATCCTGGATTTTTTGTATGACGAAGCCGACTCACTTTCAAATAGCCTACATTAACATTTCTCAATTTGTATTTAACGTTTAACCTGGCACAATGTAGCCTGTCGTAGGCTACTACCAGGTTTGCAGAGGTGGAAATTCCAGGGGTCAGAAAGTAAAAGTCTTCCCGTGTTTCTTCCACCCATGAACTCACGATTTCACTAATTATCCTAGTTAGCTCCTACCTCTTGGCTGAAGAATTGTGATAACTAGATTAACAATTCCTAAAGAAATTGTAGCTAGGTGTGGTTGCTTCACAAATATCAATGGCTGGAAATGGCATAGAAAGATGGTAATATGGTATAGTGTGAGGTGGAAAATAAAAGGTGGAAATGGTATGAACTGTTAATGCGGTATAAAGGGATCTGGTGAAAGTGCTAAAATATGGTGATGTAGCCTATTTTGTGGTAAGTAGTCTAAAGAACCTGGAAGTGATACAAAGAAGTAATGTATTGTGATAAAAGCACAAAAAGGTAATGTCAAATCATCTGGGATAGTATTGTTGGGTCATAACAGTGTTGTAGAGGAAGGCATTGTGAATGCCCAATTTACTGCGTCCTCTGTACTAGCATATTGCTTACTGTAGTCTACACTGCAGTGACATGCAGTATGCGAAATATCCTCCATATAAACCTGGACATAAGTAGCCTAGGCTATATCAGTTTCCTTTACACACTTTGGCTACATCATCTGGGGATATTGAGGACACTCAATTTGGCCGTGCAGGTAAGGCTAGCCTAATTTAACAGCTTTTCAACAACAAAAAAAAAAAGTATACTCAACTGGCATACTCAAATAGTAGTGTGTGCTGATTCGGACTATTCGGACACAGTTGTAGTTGTGTTTGTAGAAAAATATGGGTTCATACGATTTTTGCCTAGGTTTTAACCAAATGCTCATCTACTGATTTCTCCACTTTATTAAACAAATCTGATTCCGATTACAGATTTCACCATTTTGTGAAGTCCAAACCACATGTCCTGTGCTGAATTCAGCGTTCTATTCAGCCTACCTAGCATGCAGCTATCTAAAGCAATAATTAAACATAGGCTATCGTTTGCTAATAGTAACTTAGTTTAACGTTGTCGACTCGCATAAACTTGAGATTATAACCCAATCACATGTAGCGGATAGTTTATTTGCTGTAGCTATAATCGATTGCATTTTGCTAATGTAGTCGACTGGCACCAGTCACCTTGGCATTTTCATGCAGAGTGAAAGGTTTGTTTTTCCTGGTAGCTTAACCACAGTAGCCTAGCTAGCTGGCTTATGCTTTTGTCATGTTTTGTTAGGAAGTTGTCTGTGTTAACATTATTAAGACATAAATCAGAATTTGTTGAATAATGTTGAATGGGGTGATTAGTAGGCTAGATGAGTATTTAGCTCAAAAATTTCAACAGCGCTAAAAATGTTTTGTTAACCTTTGCGCAGAAGGTGGCGCCGGCGTCACCTTTTTGCTCAACTGAGACATTCGTTGCTACTGCAGCCAAACTATTATTGGAAATCACAAACTCTGTGTTTTAAATTTATTGGTAGACGGTTTGTGACGATTTCTGCCGAATACGTAGTTTCTAAGTGCCACTATTTCCCTGTAGCAAGTCCATTTATCAAGCAACCCCCCACCTAGTCTATACCTACCTATGCGTGACATAGTGGACAATAGCATCTATGTTTGAGTTCATAAATATATTTATTCATCATATAAAATTAGAATAACGTCATAGCAACGAGATAAACCAAACAATAGCCTGATCGTATGCCAGAAAAGCCGTGAAAAGCCCTGCTCACTCAAATGCTAAATAAACTGTGAAAGTACTATCTCATTCTACCATGTATTCTACTAGCAATATATGCTACTAAATATGAAATAAATATACAATCCTACCATTGGTTTTACACATCGAGATGTTCCTTTCAAAATTCAGTTGTCATTTATTGTCTGGTACAATCGGTTTGAGAAATATACAACACTTTATACCGCTATTACACTATCTGAAACGTCGCCGCGTAATAGCCCCATGACCTGTAAGCCTGTCTCATGCATTACAGTTCATTCTGGTTTAATTGTCGGCTTTTTTATCCAATAGAGTACATTATAACCTTCGCAACGGTATATGCCAAGTCTTTTTGGGTGCTTTGAGCAATTTACTACAGCCCAGCGTAACGGCAGTTTTCGTTTTAACTGTCTAGTATTACACAAGCGCTATAGAATACGCATTATGCAGGGGAATTTCCCTTTTGCGATATGTAAGTATTTTTGCATCTAAAATACCGTTGGTCTCGCTGGCTACATACGTACGTTCGTGTTTCCACTCGAGCACTGTCTTTCCAATATGTTTGATAGCCCTATTGTTATTTTCTCATTTTGAGTGCATTTCACATACTGTAGCGCAATCGTTAAATGTATTTTTGAAGTAGGCTACCGATGTTCATTGAAGATAGAACATTTGGCAGCATTTTGCAGATGGTGGAAAACTATTTTATGTTCATGTTATCATACATAATATAGGCTATGGCGTATACTTGTCTCTTAGGGCATGACAAATGCTCATTCCAATTTACTGTGCGCTGATATGTGGTAGATTAAAGTAAAAATTTCCTTGGAGTTATTATGAATAGGAAAATTTTAAAGATTAAAAGAATACAGAAAAATGCAATCCCAGGACAAAAGTATACATACTGTAGAGTACAGGGACAAGTGATGTTTTATTGAGGTATAAGAGTGAATGATTAGGCAACATATTTAGGTGTATGTAACACTGTGATATCAATGTTTTTCATCTTAAGCCATCAGAAGGAGCAAATGTATTTGTTTTGTAATGGACAAAACTAATTAATTCATTTTATGACATGTTTTGCATAGGGGTTTTGGACCCATAGATATCTACCCCCCTATACTGATAAATATAGTAATTCCCACTTGAAAATTATGCAAAAGTGAGTTTTATGAGCCAAAACTGTTGATTTGTAGTTAAATATATAATTTTTTATTTTATTTAGAGCAGTGCACAATTTAGCCATTTGGATAGATTTGGAGACACTAATGGACAACAGGGTACACTGCTATATTTTGCATCATAGACTTTTAGTAGTTCTGCATATCATCCTCAGATTTTGCTAAACTTGTGGACATGGAGTTTATGATCCAGGAAATGTATATATATTACCGATTTCACTTATGTAGCTCTCAGCAAAATGAAAAAAAACTATTAAAAATTTTTTTCCCCAAAGTTTCTTTGCATTTGTGGCAATTTATTTTGAATTAAATTATGAAAATAAACAAATCTAAGTTTGTACTGTAAATGGTACACCTGTCTTCTTTCATTTAAGCCATTTACCAAGTTTATGTGATGCTCACACCTGGAGTTATAAAGCCTTAAACAGAGCACCCCCTAAATAGGTGAAATTTGCCATCTGCGCCAAGGGGTTTTAACAATTCAATTGTAGCCTTTTTTGTAACTTAGACAACATAACGTTACGTGACAGCATTTGGATTTGGATCAGAGACGGTAAGCATAGGCGGCATTTGCTTATATATGTTTCATTCGTTTCACCTGAAAAGAGCCTCTCAACTGAAAGGGGCCTCGCCTCAATCATAAACTGAAAAAGTATATAATTTAAAAAATAAAAATCAGTGAATAAAAGAACCGCTGATCCTGTAGTTTTCCCATTCGGCCACTGTAGGCGCTGTTCCTTACTCAAGCTATTTCAGTGCTTCTCCTTATTTTTCTAGTCAATGGATCTGCAGATACCACAGAACTGTGGCAGATGCTCATGACCATTTCTGACCCACATCAAAACACTTGCTGATAGCTACGATGTCAGAATGATCACATACAGTACATTCATAATACAACGGAACAGTTATGTGCATAATTCTGATAAAATACGTAGCCCAATGTATTTATATACCTTAAAAAGTAACGTTACGTGTCTTTTTACATAACAGCATCATAGGCTATTAGTAGCCATGAGTGCGATAGCGCTGTGGAAACACGTTGCTGGGCAGTGGCAAAATGGAATAAGAGAATCTCTTCGACATTCAACAGAAACCAGTTGTAGAATCGTTACGAGGTAGGATATTTGGTTCCTTAATCTGTTTCTCAGAGATTTGTAGTAAAAAAATGTAACGCTACATTGGGTAGGTGTAGCCTACGCAAAGGAACATACACCGAATGTTTATTTGTAACAGTTTCAACTTTTTAATAATAGCCTAGAGGCTAGCCTATATCGGAACAAACGTTTTTGTAGTGTGTAGAAACGGTACATTTTATGCATGTTATTGTCTGACTGTGGCAAGATGGTTGTAAACGGGTTTGGGCTATTTAATCGTGATGCAGTGCAACTTGAGAGGTTGATGCATGCACAAGCGGCGACTCTGCAGCAATCCTGCATTGGAATTTGTTTACAATTTCAGAGAAATATGAATAGGCTAATATAATGGGGACATTGACGACTAGGCTAGCACCGTAGATAAGGCCAATAACCTGCGTGTTCGTGGCGAATGATGCAGCATTTGTTGTAGTTATAGTCCAATGGCAATGATTATTATTTTTGAAAACTAAATTGAGTAAGATCATTTCAGTTGCAGAAGGAAGTAGGCTACGTCGTTAGCTATGGAATTTTTCCAAGGTTGTTGACAGAACGTTAAGTGATTCAAAACTTCTCACCGTGAGCTAGCCTACTGCACATGCCCATTGACCCCCATTCATTTTTTGGCGATAAAATGTCAAATATCTCAAAAAGTGTATATGCTATAAAGGTAAAAAGTAATAGCAACCTGGAGGGGGTATAAAGGTATAATATGAGGTATGAATGGTGTCGATGGTGCGAACGGTGTAGGAGGAGATAGGTTTTGAAAAATCGGCGGAATAATAATAACGGTCAGTCTGAACGATAACAGTAGGTGTGGTTTTTCAACCACACCTAATTAGCACATCCAGGTGATTGGAACAAATGATTGGGGAGGACTTTCACTTTCTGAACCTGGATTTTCCACCTCGCAGGTTTGACCTATAGCCTACACAGCGTAGCGCTGGCTAGCTAGCTCCATTTCTTTCATAAAACAAGAATACTTTATAACACTGCTCAGATTCTTCATCATTTCATCCATTAAAACTTACGAGTGCCCTGAGAGCATAGTATCAAGCATAGACTGTTACCCATCCCTATGCTATGCTCCCCCTAGTGTTCATTAAGTGCTACTGCACTAAACCTGTATGAGGCCCACCCTGCTTGCTTTGATTGATAGGAAGACCATACCCCCTCATTTACATAGATACAGTTCGAAAATGAAATAATTTTGGGCTGAATAATCCTCCATTTTCATTTTCCATTTTCATTTTCATTTTCGTTTTCGTTTTCATTTTGGGCTGAATAATCCTCCATACGTCCCAGGGTGCGTCCCAATAGTCGAAAAATGCAACCACTCCTCTACTCCGTGCCCCCCCCGGAAACGGATCTTTGTGTTTTAATCTAATGTCGCTGATTACATCTTAATTACGTATTAATGCTTACATATTAATTCATGTCTCGACGCAAACCGCAATGTCATGTAGGCTACATTGGATACTGTACATGCAAATACTTGTACTCAAAACGTTCAGGTAGTTTTGCATATTTCCGGGTAGGAGAGGTAGTTGGGGAGTGGAGGAAGGGAGGTGGGGAGTGAAGAGTAGACATCGGTGAGCAGTCGGCTTGCCTGCCTCAGGCGGAAATGACAAACGCCTGAGCAGATCGAACTGGGACAGTTTCAGACGTTTCTGAAACCGGCAGGGAGAAAAACAATATGGAGGAGTTAGCCGTGTTGTTTGTGGTTGCGGAGGACTTGGAGGCGACAGAGATGTCTTTTTTACTTTTTTTAATTTACAAGAAATGGAGGAGAACGAATGAAGGTTGTTTTAATACTGACTTAGGCCTACATTATTTAATGACTTGTATTTTTTTGTCAGTATTTATCTTTTGCTACGCGACTTTGGCTAAGCACCCTGAATTGTTCCACAGTGAAACTCCAATTAAAGTTCTTGAATAAATATGTATAACTGCCATTGGAATTAAAGCACTGGGTGCCGTGTCATTATCGAATAACTAAATGATTTAGCTAAGCTGTCATCTGTTATGGTAACATACCTGTAAACATTAGGCTGCTTATGTTCCATTGCTCATATTCAGTTGTTTCTTGTCTGTCAATTTACAAAATGGCCTAAACTACACCTGTCATCTGTGTTTAGACTAGGAAACATGGTAGACACATGTCATTTTAGTTAATCTAAACCCAGAAGACATCGTAGCCATCGGTAGCCATACATTGCAATGTGAGAATCTATGTAGCTATGTTAAGTATCATAACTTACATGCATGTTTTCATAGACTTTTGAGTGGTGGTACTAAAGAATATTGAGAAATGAGAAATGTCTCTTTCATGGGACTTCTTTAGAGTTGTACAGTTAATGCATTGAAGATATTCCTTGTGTAGGAAAAGTGTATTAATCCTAATCATTAATTATGTTGCTATGAATTAATAATACTTGGTTGCATATCCTTTGTGTGCAAGGACTGCCTGAAGTCTGCGAGCTGTAGAAATCATCAGATGCTGGGTATCTTCACTGGTGATGCTATGCCAGGCCTGTACTGCAGTCCAAGATGGATTTCTGCTGTAGTCTGACAGCAGAAACCTCCTCTGCCAGAAAGTCGAGCGACCTTTTAATGTCGTCGACCTCCTCAGCTGCGGGATTCTTTTTTGGTGGCATGGCTTTTTGTTGTTGCAATGCCAACAAATCTGTAGATTGCGCTGATAATAGTGACTATAGATGAGTTACTCTTCCAAACAGATGCGCTTCTGCTCTTCCAGGTGTCATGGGAGTCTTCCAGGAGTCAAACTCAGTCCAGAAATGTGGAAGTGCAGTGCGAGTGGGAAAATGAAAAATAGCTGCTGCTGTAAGTTAGTTACTATGAGATTTATTTATAAAACAACAGACTTTGCAAGTAAGCCAACACGTCACATGCAAGCCAGTGGAACAGACTCAACACACACACGTCCGAACACACAGCAAGCGAGGAGTTTTCGCAGAGCACCTAGCCTCCCAGGCTAGCCCAGATAGCAATGGGACCGATCTGTGGAGCCACAGCAAACAACCCGCAACCACGGCTAAATCTACCACACAGGAGACAATTGGAAACTTACCCCCAGTGAGGTCAACCGCCAGGTGAGGAGCAGCTAGTCAGCGAGAGGGCATGGACAACACCAGAGTCAGCAGCACAGATGGCAAGCGGAGACTTACCCCCTGAACTGCCAGCTACCGAGGATTTACCGGCCGGCCGACAGAATAGTAAGCCAGAGGCTACGGAGGCATCCACAGATTCCGGCTTGAGATAACAAGCACACAACACAAGTTAATTTTATAGGCCTGCTATTTGTTAGGTCGTGTATTTGGTAATTATTAGCCTGTTTGGATAAAATACATAAAGAATAGATTTGTTACTACTACTGGTAACTAATGAAAGGTTAATCGGATACTTTGTTAACATTGACAACTAACGTTGTACATCCTTAAACGTTGGTTGACGTACGTCTATTTAATACACGGCTCCTTTAAGAGTCGCGTGTGACGTAACTCGGCTGCACCCGAGTTGTCAATCATTTGTAACGTTAACACACGGAGCCATGGAAATAATCTTTTAACGGTCTGTTTGTAACAGTATAGCTTGTTTGCAGTCACGTGATTCTGATGACGCGCGAAATTCAGATGGGGGGGAGGAAGTGAAGAACACTGATTTGAAATGATGGAAAGTCAATACACAAAAGCGTTGGACGGGCCTACACGCAGGAGGTATCATCAAAAAATATATAAACATATTGGATATGATCCGTACACGCTGAGGAAAAGCGATTTTTCTCACATCTTGGCCGATTTGCCTGGCGTGGAGGCGATCGACATCACAAATTACCTCGTCCTCCAGACCTCCTACTACACGGCTAGCCAGATGAAGGCGTACAAGAGTCTGGAGGCTTATAACTATTTTGTGTGTGGTTGGGTCAACGACCTTGCTGTGGACTCCCTGGACCCCTGTCAAGGACCTCACATCCTCACGTTGAGAACCACTGGCCGTGATAGCTAGCTAACGTTAGCATTGCTAAAAACAAAGACACCGGAAGATAGCGTTAGCTATCTAGCTGCGAAACACAAACACACAGGGTGATATCACAGATGTAACGTTAGCAATATTGCCTCCTGGTCTGTATTTTTGTCAGTTTTAGCCAGCTATGTAAGTAGCTAAATTACTGTAGCCTTACCTTTCACAAAGTGGTCACTGCATATACGAGCGTTGTCTGACTCAGCTCCTCCAGACTTAAGACGGAGATTTTTGATCCACGTCTGCCGCTGTTTCTCTGAGTTTTTTAAACTTCTCCCCTTTATGCAGTGGCAGCTCCTGAGCTGAAAATTGGGGGTAGCGGAAAACTTCCATTTAAACTGATTATTGGTCTTAATAATTTTTCAATCCGTTTCTTTGATTAACAATAGGCTACTACGGAAGTGTGGTGTTGCTGATTTGCCCACAGCTTACTGTGAACTACAGTCGACGTTCATTGCTAGGGATAGCTGCTACATTATGGGAAGGATGTGCTTTGTCTTGTCTGTTCTGTAGTGATCTTGATGATGTCTCTGTATGCACTTACTGTACGTCGCTTTGGATAAAAGCGTCTGCTAAATGAATGTAATGTAATGTACATCAGCGTTTAATTCACCAATTACTCAATGCCATCAAATGTAGCCGGTTCTCCTCAATTAGGCTATTAGGCAAGTAATACAATTATTTGCAGGTTGTGCTAAATAAAAAAAATAATCTAACAAAAGCTGAGCTTTAAGATCGTTTAATTTCCATTAATATTTTCGGAATTAAGAGTGCGGAGAACGAAGAGCACATGTATCCACAATTATAATGTTGATTAAAATGTGTACAATTTTGCGACGCAAGTTAAAATAATTTTATTACTTGCCTAATAGCCTAATTGAGGAGAACCGGCTACATTTGATGGCATTGAGTAATTGGTGAATTAAAAGCTGATGTAGCCTATTGTTAATCAAGGAAACAGATTGAAAAATTATTAAGACCAATAATCAGTTTGAAGGGAAGTTTTCCGCTACCCCAAATTTCAGCTCAGGAGCCGCCACTGCCTTTATGTGTAACCACTTTAGCCCTTGTTTTTTCCCCGATTCGATCGGTTGGTACAGCCGTAAACCGCGCAAAACTTTGGCATTTTAATAGTGCTTTCCTAATCTGCAAATCACTTCCTGCCCCCCATCTGCAGTTCGCGCCACTGCAACGCAGTGACATGACGTCACATGCAAACAACCTAAGTCGTGGGCGGAGTCTGGTTTCGGAAGTAAATTCCCTATGGAAAATAGAATGGGCTTCGGAGACTACCGACTATTTCTTGAAATCTGATTCATAGAATGAGCCGAAAAGTTCCTGGATTAGCCTGTGTGGTACAAGCATGTAGACCATATATCGCATGTTCCAATTTTTATTTTTTAAAGTAATGCATTAATGATTGTAGTTCGACTTGTAGTCCACTTTAACGGACTGCATATCCAGTACTGCAACGCACGGGTGGTTCTCGACCAATAAGATATCATCATCTCGTCTGTCTGCTCTGTGGCAGATGGGACCCAGCTAGCCAAATATATGCGGCCCGATGCTGGCCCGATTCCGCCATGCCGGATTCGTTTACATTTACATTACATTCACACGATATCAATCATTGGCATGCACAACAGTAAGCTAATAAGTAACCTTACAAGTACTAAACTAGAAGCTTGAAACACTTAAACAAGGATTTATAAAACACAATCAAGGGAGGTCACAAGGAGGTAGGGAGGGGTGGAGAGAGGTGCAGCTTAAAGAGGTGAGTCTTCAATCTGCGCTTGAAGGCGGTCAGACTTTCTGTTGTTCTGACCTCCACGGGGAGCTCATTCCACCACCGTGGGGCCAGGACAGACAGACGTCGAGACCGGGTGCTAGTATGAAGTGGGGGGGGGTACCAGTCGTCCTGAGGAGGCGGAACGCAGGGATCTGGTAGGTGTGTAGGGTCTGATGAGCTTTTGGAGGTATGGAGGGGCTGATCCTCGGACTGCCTGGAAGGCGAGCACCAATGTTTTGAATTTGATGCGAGCCATCACAGGTAGCCAGTGGAGGTCAATGAGCAGGGGGGTGACATGGGAGTGTCGGGGGAGGTTGAAGACCAGGCGGGCTGCTGCGTTCTGGATGAGCTGAAGGGGTCTGATGGCCGATGCTGGCAGGCCAGCCAGGAGAGAGTTGCAGTAGTCTAGGCGGGACAGCACCATCGCTTGGACCAGGAGCTGGGTTGAGTGGGTGGTGAGGAAAGGGCGGATTCTCCTGATGTTGTACAGGAAGAACCTGCACGCCCGGGTTACCACTGCGATGTTCTCGGAGAGGGACAGCCTGTTGTCCATCACCACTCCGAGGTTCCTGGCACAGGGTGTTGGGGTCAGTGGAATGTCCCCTAGGGAAATGGAGAGATTGAGAGGGGGAGAGGTTAGAGCAGGAATGTAGATGAGCTCAGTCTTATCTGGATTGAGCTTCAGATGGTGGTTGTCCATTCAGGTCTGGATGTCTCTCAGGCAAGCGGAGATGCGGGCTGACACCTGAGTGTCAGAGGGTGAGAAGGAGAGAAAGAGTTGAGTATCGTCAGCGTAGCAGTGGTAAGAAAGACCATGAGCAGTGATAACAGGGCCAAGGGATTTGGTGTAGGTGGAGAAAAGGAGGGGACCAAGGACTGAGCCCTGGGGGACTCCTGTGGTAAGTGGACGGGGTGCCGATACTTTACCAGCCCAGGCAACCTGGGAGGAGCGCTCCGAGAGGTAGGACTCAATCCAGGCCAGGGCCGAGCCGCCGATCCCCGCTGCAGACAGGGACGACAGGAGGATGGAGTGATCTACGGTGTCGAAGGCGGCAGAGAGGTCTAGGAGTATTAGCACAGAGGAGAGGGAGGCTGTCCGAGCTGCGTGAAGCATCTCGCTGACGGAGAGGAGTGCGCTCTCCGTTGAGTGGCCAGGTCTGAAGCAGGACTGGTGGGGGTCTAGTAGGTTGTTCTGGGTAAGGAAAGAAGACAGTTGGTTAGAAACAGCACGTTCAATAGTTTTGGAAAGAAAAGGAAGAAGAGATACCGGTCTGTAGTTTTGGATGTTGGAGGGGTCCAGCGTGGGTTTTTTAAGGATTGGGGTGATGTGGGCTCTCTTGAAGGATGAGGGGAAGCAGCCAGAGGTCAGGGAGGAGTTCACCAGAGAGGTCACAAACGGGAGGATATCTGGGGTGATTGCCTGGAGGAGAGATGAAGGGATACGGTCGAGGGCACAGGTAGTGGGGCGATGGGAGAGTAGGAGGTGGGATACATCGGTATCAGACAGGGGAGAAAAGGTGGAGAAGCAGGGGGGGGACACAGAAGGGGTAGGGAGAGGAGGAGAGTGGAAAACAGTGAGGGGAGGGGGAGTGCGGGAACAGGGGGGGGGGCATAGAGAGAGGGGCTGAAGGAACTGCGGATGTCTGCGATCTTCTCATCAAAGAAATCTGCGAAGTCGTCTGCAGTGAACGAGGATTGAGGAGCAGGAGGGGATTTGCTGAGGAGGGAGGAGAAGATGGAGAACAATTGACGGGGGTTAGAACTGTATTTGTGAATTTTAGTGTGATAGTAAGTTACCTTAGCAGCGGTGACTGCTGTAGAGAACGCTGCTAGGAGAGACTGGTAGGAGGAGAGGTCTGATGCGTCTCTGGATTTCCTCCACATCCTCTCTGCTGCGCGAAGACCGGCCCTGGAGGTGCGCAGGGCATCGGACATCCACGGGCAGGGAGGAGATGACCGTGTGGGCCTAGAGACAAGAGGGCAGAGAGAGTTAAGTGATGTGGAGAGAGCTGTGAGCAGGGTGTCGGATGCAGAGTCGGTTGGGAGTTGAGAGAAGGATTTGAGAGGGGGGAGGGAAGCAGTGACACAGGGAGCAAGAGAGGAGGGTGAGAGGGAGCAGAGGTTACGGCGGACAGAGACAGTGGGGGTGGGGGGAGGGGGGGGGCGGTGTGGAACAAGAGGAAGAGAGAAAGAAATGAAGTGGTGATCAGAGGTATGGAGAGGGGTAACAGTGAGATCAGAGCAGGGGCTGTTCCTCTGGAAGACCAGGTCTAGGAGGTTGCCAGCCTTGTGGGTTGGGGGGGAGGGTTGGAGGGTGAGGTCAAAGGAGCGGAGAAGTCGTAGGAAGGCTGCAGACTGGGAGGCATCTAGATGGATGTTGAAGTCTCCCAGGAGGATCAGCGGGGTGCCGTCCTCTGGGAAGGAGCTGAGCAGGGTGTCGAGCTCGTCGAGGAAGCACCCCAGGGGACCTGGAGGGCGATAAACTATAATGTACAGGTTAATAGGGTGGTTGATTAACACAGAGTGGTATTCAAAACTAGTAGTAGATATATCAGAGAGGGGGAGAACAGAGAATGACCATGAGGGGGAGAGTAGCAAACCAGTACCACCTCCGCGACCAGACGGCCGGGGGGTGTGAGAGAAGGAGAAGGAGGAGGAGAGGGCAGCGGGAGTTGCCGTGTTGTCCGGTGTGATCCAGGTTTCAGTGAGGGCGAGAAACTTGAGGGACAGGAGGGAGGCATAGCCGGAGATGAGTTTAATCGGCCGGACTCGGGCTTTCGTCAGAATGAATGACGCCCCAGAATCGGCCCGAGTACGCTCGGCCGGAATCGGCAGCCGTAATCCAGCCGACACTGCCAGCACACAGCCAGAATCGACCCAGATGCCGACCGGAACAACTGGCATCTGGCCGGACATGGGCTAACACTGGCGCAGATGTGATCTGTTTTCATTTAGCCTGTTCCCACCCCCTCCCCCAGTTCTATATATATATATATATATATAGTTTTATATGTTATATGATGCTTCATGATGATGTTTACAGGTTATACCATTTTCTATTTCAAATTGACACGAAGTAGACATTTTCAAATGAATCAGAATTTTATTGCAGCCTACAAATGATCACTTCACATAATATATCAAAGAACAGAATAAATGACTAAAATAAAGCCTAAATACTAAGATAAATAACAAAAGTAGAGTAAACAACAGCAAAATCACGTTACGTTTCTCCCTCAACTTTCCTCTACACCTCTCCAGAAAACACAACGTTGTGACAACTCATTGCTTTGGTTCCCACAACGTTGTGCACACTGCCGAGGAACGTAGAAATGCCACATAAAGTGGCGACGTTTCTGAAATCTCACCGTTTTGACAATCGGCGACGTTCTGACAACGTAGTCTGGAGTAACCTAGCTTGAAAATAGCCGCAACGTTGTCACTACCTTTTCTGACAACTTTAATAATTCTATAGCTTATTCTGGGACATTTAAAATTAATGGCATGAAAATCAGTAGCAGCCAACGCTATATCGGCACTTAGCCTAACTGTAAATATTGGTATTTCTGCCCCACCCTTGCGGAGTATGGTTTTAAAATACTCGTAGCATAGCTCCCTAACCTATCTAGCTAGGTCTTGACTGACTCTTTAGTTGCCTACCTACTTTAGATAAATGCAGAATTGTGCGTGTATTTATAAAATACTATTTAAAAGTACGGCGAACAAATATTTTGGAGTAGACTATTATTGTCCAGGGGTAAACGTAAATATTGCACTGATCACCAACTGGTGTCGAAAATATATTCTTTGTGGTACAATATTTTATCATGTAGGCTATATATTCATTGGTTGTGGAATTGTGAAAGGCATGCTTTAGGCCAGTGGTTCTCAACCCTGGTCCTGGGGACCCCCTGTGTATGCTGGTTTTCGTTCCAACCACAATTGCAATACTTGAATTTTAACAAGCTGTTAATTTTTCTTAATTAGGTGTTTTTAATGTTTAGAGGGATTATTTACATTCTTAAGCCACATTATGTTAGTAATAGCTATGCATGCCATGAAGAATAAAAGTCCAATATTCACATTGTGCTGTATTGGAAACAATTAAAAGGAGGTAAAAAATGTTTTAACTGATCAAATTAAAGACTGAGGTGAATCAATTGGCTCATAATTGGTGAAATTGTGGACACATGGCCACTAAAACTAACCGTTTGGTAAATAATGAAGAATTCAAAGACAAAGCAAATGATAACGAGCCAAACCTGCATTGTGTTAACAAGTTTAAGGAAAAAATTATGAAGGAACTTAAACTTGTGTTCAATTACCTAATTAGGAGCCTATTCACCTGAGTTCTTACCTCTTCTTTGTAATTGTTTGCAATATAACACAATAAGCATAACGAACATGGGATTTTTTTTCTTCAAAGCATGCATAGCTATTGCTAACATAACGTGGCTTAAGAGAGTAAAGAGTTTAAAGTGTTCTCTCTATACAATAAAAACACCTAATTAAGAAAAAAATAACAGCTTGTTAAAATTCTGGTATTGCAATTGTGGTTGGAACGAAAACCAGCATACACAGGGGGTCCCCAGGACCAGGGTTGAGAACCACTGCTTTAGGCTACTGAAAAAAAGCAGAGGCTGCAAAGATCCAAGACAACGCAATTTAAAAAAAATACGGTAACAATGAAGAAGCTGCATTCAGTCCACCATAAACATGTTCGGTACTGCTTACTATGCTGTAAATTGCAACCGGTTCAACATGTTTTAAGTGTTCAAATCATTTGTCTAGGCTGCATAGCCCTGTTGCTGGGGTACAGACGACACAAACGAGGCTTGTGTAGCCTACATTTCCACGTTGTTTTATACGTTGTGAATTTTACTGTCGACTGACTTGAATTAGTTTTTGCATTTTAAATTGATTTGTGTTATTTTACAGCACCACACATGCTCCCGCGCTCCTAACTAAATCCTTTCGTAAGGCTACTTCAGCTTTCTCTTGCCGTGTAGCAGCACGAGCGGCCCTATATAAAAATATAACGGGAATGTAGAATACAATTAGAAATTGCAAGTGACTAATATTTATGTTGCTTTGGAGCCTACCGCCTGCACTGTTAAAAAAACAAAAAAACAGTGAAGAGCTGGCAGCAGGGTTACTGTAAGATTAAGTTTTACTGTTGCAGAAATTTAGTTTGGTACCGTCTTTTATAAATACAGCATACAACCTTAAATTATTACAGTATACTTTTACAGTATAATACTGATAACAGGGTTAGCAGTTAATTGCTGTTTTTGCACTATCTCTACTGGTAAGCATAGCTGCAGATTATTACGGTAAACAAAACATTTATGTGTATTGCAATCGTGGCAATTTGGATTACAGCCAATTTTGTTAAGAGAATGACTGTTTCATGTTAACAGTTATGGAAAACTTGTAAATCTTGCCAAAATAACCCAGAGTCCTACCTCAGTGAAGAAACTAAACATGGCCTTTTCAATTATTTGACTTAACATTTGAGACAAACACAGCTTCTAAGTGCATCTTACAAAACATTTCTTACTTTATTGTAAAGAAAGTCTTGATTGCCCTTGCAAAACATTTGCACATCATTTGCATGTACATGGGGAAAAAATAGACAAATCAGCCCATTTAGGCAAAATAACTTAAATGAACTTAGTCATAACCAAAAAAAATTCATTTGATATTTGTAGTCAAGTTAACACCTGAGTCAAAGCTTTAGTGCTAAAATGTTAAGTAATACAACCACAAGAAACACTCAAATGATATCAGCATAAACAAATTAACATACATGAATGTTTTTCTAATATGAGGCTGTGTCTGTCCAAAACCATCCAAGTTCTTAACACAAACAGATATTAAACACCAACAGACATGACACATTATCAAAATAAAAGAATATGACTGTCCAAAACCTTCCAAGTTGTACGTGTGTGTATGTGTATGAGGGGGAGGGGGTGGGGGGCACAAACTGGTGTAGGGATAGAGGTGGGGGAGTGAGTGAGTGAGCTCATTGGCTTATATAAAGTCCATCAGTCTCTTCAGTAGAGTGGAGACATGAGGAGTGACCTTTGTTGTCTTCTTATGAGCGACTTTACCAGTTCTCTTGGACAGCACTTTGTCCCGTCCAGCCTTGGTGCCCCTCTCTGGGTTTATTCCTACATAGCGTCTGAAAAACAATAGTGCAAGTTTAGAGATGGTGTGAAAGTTGGTAAAAGGGGAATTCCACCGAAGAATTATGTTTGATTTGTAGAAAAGTAGCTCTCCTCCTGATTAAAATGAGCTCTCAGCCAACTCTCTACCTGTAGTGAGAGCAGAGATATAGCCCCAAACTACTGCACATGTACCAGGTATCTGCTTTACTGTGAACTACAACTGCCAAGCGCTTACAGTTTATGGGCGGTGTCAGGGTTATAAAGCTTTAAACAGAATGGTACAAAACAGATGAAAATGGGTCAAATTAAGCCTCTGCGCAAAGGGGTTAAGAAGTGCTGGGCCAAAAGATAAATAAATAAAATACTATACAGTGGGGTGCCCAAATTTTAGCACCCCACTGTATTGTACTGAGATTGTCATATTGGTGCATCCCTAATTTTGAGAGTGGGCAAGAAGAAGATACCTGTGATGCTGGTGTCAAAAGGCTTTTGGAAATGGTCTTGCTACACACACACACACACACACACACACACACACAAGTGGCAATGGGCTTGAATACACATTTGTTCGTTACCATATTCCTTTGTAAATGTTTGTTTAAACACATACCTGCAGTTGGAGCGCAACCAGCACCGGAGTAGCAGCACTGAAGTAGCAGCACCGGAAAAGAAAACGAACAAACTGTTAATAAAAGCTAGCTAGAATTCATTGATTCACATTTGTAAATTTTTGTAAATAGAATAATTTGTGTACACCTCAGGGTATGTAGATAGTATTAGTTACATGAGGTCAGAAGGTACAGAAGTTACTGTTTTTAAGGGCTGAGAGTCTGTGGTCATTGCGGTTATTTCTGTAGGAAAACCTGAAAAGTGGCAAACTCTGTGTGCTGTATAGGTATGGGGTATGCAAAGGCCAAGGGGTGACATTACACTGAAACATGCAGCCTAGGTTAATGTTTTCATCATTTACATTTTAAAGCTCACATTTCTGCCATTTCCTGTGATTTTTAATGCTAACTGCAATGGTATCTACATTATTATGCAAGTGCCAGTGCGAATGCGAATGGCACAAACTGTGACAATTGTGAGTGTCAATGCCAATGCGGATGAGATTTTAATGTTATTGACCGATTAAAACGCACAGTGTAAGGCAGTCGCAGACAACATAATTTTGGCACTGTTGGCTGCCCATAGTATGGAGTTCAGTATACTGTTAGTATGGAGAGGAATTCGTGCCACATCACTTTTCAATGGTGACGAGTTGAAGATGTGCCAAAATTAAAAGAAAAACCTTCATTAAATTGTTTTCACGTCGATTCATCCCTATACTGAAAAACAATCAGTGGGGATTTTATTTAAAAGTGATGGACAAGGGATTCTAAAAACTTCAAATAACCACAACATATCACAGAGCGGGATGTATCCACTACACAACCACCAAATATCTTTAAAAAAAATGTCAATAGGTATATTGATATACATCTCAAAGTCAGCTAATAAATTCAGTCTTGAAAGAACTTCAGGATTGTAGGGGTGTGGTCTACATTACATTACAGTCATTTAGCAGACGCCTTTATCCAAAGCAACATACAGTAAGTGCATATAGAAACGTCATCGAAGTAACTACAGAACAGATAAGACAAAGCACATCCTTCCCATAAAGTAGCAGCTATCCCTAGTAATGAACATTGAATGCAGTTCACAGTAAACTGGGTAAATCAGCTCTACTACAATTCTATTCTAAATATTAAATTATCTAAAAATGGATTTTTTTTTAAACTGGCGGCAAATGAATCCCCTATCTCCCTCCACATATTTCCTTTTGAGAATAGTAGAAGAGTAAGAAGTCAAATCTATAATACTGGTTGTTTTTTACTCGTTGCTTTTGCAAATGCAAATGTCTAATGCATTAATGAGATAGAAAATAGCCTTTTCTAGTATATAATGAGTTATTTGTTTTACATTCATATGTACAACAATTAAATTTTTCCAGACTCTGTTCTATTTTTGAAACAACATATATTTTTTATTCAAAACTATTATCTGTCCATTAAAATATTGTTTTGCATTAATAGGTGTTAAACTCTATTATACCATGGTATGGGTGAATACTCGATTCTGATTGGTCAATGACTGGTCATTATTCTGTATAACCGGTCAGTCATCCGGGTCACAAGTTTAATCACAGTTCTAAATTAATGCGCTGCCTGCCTGGCCAGCTAGTACTACGCAACCTGGGAATGGCAAACATGACCGGTCAATTCAGAGTCCAAGACGTTCTAGAAAATAAGTGGAATAAATAAAGTGAATTAATGAAGTAAACGAATGTAGCCTACCTACTTTATTTTCCTTAGTGACTAACGTTACTGCAGCCTACGGCAGACGGCTACTTCGCCTCGTAGGTATGCTGCAAATAGTAGGCTAACTTTGGCTACGATAAACTTTTGTCATTGTTTTTCAGATAATGCAAATGCAATACGTGGCGAGGTAACTATATAGCTAGCCATAGTTACATTATCACGGAGTTAGCAAAGCGCATGGTGTTTATGTGCAATGCGTAGCCTAATCTTTTTCGTGTAGTTTTTAAACAGTGCCAGCGCTGGGATGTTCACAAAAAAAATACTAAAACGTAAGCTAAGCTGTCATCTGTTATGGTAACATACCTGTAAACATTAGACTGCTTATGTTCTATTGCTCATATTCAGTTGTTTCTTGTCTGTCAATTTATGAAATGGCCTAAACTACAGCTGTCATCTCTGTTTAGACTAGCAAACATAGTAGACATGTCATTTTAGTTAATCTAAACCCAGAAGACATCGTAGCCATCGGTAGCCATACATTGTAATGCGAGAATCTATGTAGCTATGTTAAGTATCATAACTTACATGCATGTTTCCATAGACTTTTGAGTGGTGGTTCTAAAGAATATTTTATTGCAGAATATCTGTACCAATATAATTGAGAAATGTCTCTTTCATGGGACTTCTTTAGAGTTAATGTTAATGTATTGAAGATATTCCTTTTGACATAAAGGAAAAGTGTATTAATCCTAATCATTAATTATGTTGCTATGAAATAATAATATTTAGTTGCATATCCTTTGCGTGCAAGGACTGCCTGAAGTCTGCGAGCTGTAGAAATCATCAGATGCTTGGTATCTTCACTGGTGATGCTATGCCAGGCCTGTACTGCAGCCTTCTTCAGTTACAATATGGATGAAAATGCCCTCAAATTGGGATGGCAGGTATGCCATCCGCCAAGTTACGGCTTGGTGGGGCATGCCCCATACCTATACAGCACTGAGAGTTTGGCACTTTTCAGGGTTTCCTACAGAAGTAACCACGTTGACCATAGACTCTCAGCCCTTAAAAACATTAACTTCTGTATGTTCTGACCTCATGTAACCACACAGCATTCAGATACAACTTCACACATCCACACAATAAAGCCCCAAACTTAACGTTATTTTGCCGTTTTTCTCCTTCCTCTTCCGCTTCTTCTTCTGCTTCTTCTTATTCTTCCCATTTTCCTGTCAAACTGCCTGCCTCCGTCGCGATGTTATCCAATGGGGAGAATTATTATTTGAGGGTATGGTCCGTATACCTGCTCATCAAGCTTATCGTCCAATAAAAACGCTTCATGCTAATGTTTTTTAATGTTAATATAGCTAATGGCTTCATGCTTTCCAAGAAGGTATTGTGGCTTTGTGGTTAGCACTGCGGTCTCTCACACAGAGGGTTGTGGGTTTGAGCCCAGCAGGGCACATGCTTATTTTCCACAAAAACAATGTGCAACTGTTAAGTACTTTTCATTTCTTAGACTGTCATTATTTTTACATTAACACATTAACATATTTTTATTGCAAAGGCAAAAGAGGTTTCCAATATTAACTGTTCAATGTTTCACTTGTAATATATCACACCCTCCCAAAACCGGACGCTAGCTCTTGTCTGGTTTGGGGAGGGTGTTACGCTCTGCTCTTGCGGTCATGACTGACTGACTGTGGAACCCGAACCTGAACATACCCTTGCCTCGGCCAACATTTCTTTATTCATTAATTTCTTCACTTCAGCTCAGTTCACTTTATCCTTTTCACACATAACACGATGTCACCATAAAACTAACTACTAGGAAAATTAAGAGTTTACGACAATAGCCTACATTTTGTCTTTATTGGTTTTTAAATTTTCATTATCCAATAAAAACATTTTATTTGATTACAATCATCATCACTTAATTTAATTTCACATTTTAAAAACATATTTTATCGGGGGGGTTTATTTCCCTTCCCTTTTTAATTTTAAAATTAACATACAACATTCAAGACACCGCAGTAAATTACATTACATACAAAATAATAACCTACATTAAGAATTGATAATAGCCTCCTATAAACTGCAATTCTTTAACAGATCGGATTTATAAACCGCCACTTCGCCAAACATATCTGATTCATGGTTAGTCACTTTAAAAAAAACTAAAAAAACAATAGCTTCCGAATGTGACTCTAGCCTAGTCTACGCTACTCTGCAGATAATGTAGCTGCAAACACTTTTAATTTAACTACCGGAAAAAAAGGCAAAAGACGTTTCTAATATTAACTGTTCAATGTTTCACTTGTAGTCTATTTCACTTGTACTACAGTGAAATGGTGAAAGTCAGACTGACACTGACAAATGGCATATATCATGTGATTATACCCCTTTGGTCTTCTGGTTAGCGTCAAGCCTTAGTATTGCGAGAGACGTGGGTTCGTACCTCGCCCGGTTGATATTAAAGTGTAGTTTCATTTTGGACTCAAACAGTGTGCACACGTTCTGGTTTTCTCATGCAAGAATGTTTTCTTATTGCAAAGGCAAATACACGTTTACAATATTAACTGTTCACTTGTAGCCTGTTAAACAATTCAGTCACTGGACACCACGACAGTAATGCAATAGGCTAGCTAACGTTATGGGAACAGGCATCCCATGGCCATTTGTCAAGCAAATAAAAAAGTTTCAACACAGAATATCATCCGGTTAACATCGAGTTCTTTCATTAATGTAAAAATGCCATTGGCTACATATTTTAATCTCACACAAATGCCGACAAAAATATTTGTCTGTATGGAGCGTGCTGTCCATTCCGCCGCGGTCTTGTCTGACTCACTGTGGAATCATAACGTTTAACACTCGCCTCGGCCAACATTTCTTTATTATGTCTTCATTCATTTCTTCACTTCAGCTCTGTTCAGTTTATCCTTTTCACACATAACACAATGTCTCCATAAAATTAACTACTAGGAAAATTAAAAATTTACGATAATACATTAAGAATTGACGATAGCCTACTATAAACTGCAATCCCTTAAGACATCAGATTTATAAACCTCCAATTCCCTGAACATATATGATTCATGGTTAGTCACTTTAAAAAAATTACTATAGCTTCCGAACATTGCTCTAGTCTACGGTACTCTGCAGATAATGTATCTTACTGCAAACACTTTTAATTATAATTATAATCAGAAGAATAATCTCTGGTAGGCTACTTTCTTAGTTTCTTGCTGGCTAAGATTCCTGGGAAATATGCGTTGTCCAATTAAGCTTGTTAGCCAACGTTAGTTTTGCCAGAGAAACGTCAGTCAGCTGCTAGTCAGGAAGCAGGTACAAGCTAAAAAGGTAGCCTACAAGCTTTTTTTACCTAATACTGCGAAGGTATTATGCTGTGCTTATGAAGTTCGGCAACTCGTAGCCCAGACATGGAAGCTTGGAGTTACGCATCCGACAAGCCAGTGTTGAATAGCCTAACGTTATTTCTATAGAATACTATTATGCCTATTTTACAACTGTATTTCCATATTTTAGGCTGTATGTATTTCTTTCAGCTACAATGTGTTTGCGTCTAGCCTATTGTGCATGCATGTCTCCATATAGACTTGGTTAATTAATTTACATGCTTCTTCATGATCCATAGTTCAGGTGGTGCTGTTCATTGTATTCCATTAGACACTAAATACAGCTCATCTACAAACTCTTTTAATGTAATTGTGCGAGAAATGTTATCATTCTCGTCAGTAGAGGGCGTTATGGTTATGCGAATGTCTGCATGCATTTATTTGGAATGCCTGTAGGCTACTATTCTGTATGCATGTCTCTCTCGATGTCATTATCTTCATGCATTGTTCATCATTAGTTAGCTACCAAAAATAAGTGATATCTGAACAAAAACGTCTCTGACGTAAAAAAAGCCAAGTTACTCACGCATAGCCTACAGAGCGCTGTCTATAAATCCTTAATTCCAACTTGCAAAAACTAGGCCTGCCTTCAAAAGTATTGATATCAAAATGTGGCCAAGTTACAACTAACAATATTGCCTATCGTAGCTCACACTAAATAAACTAGCTCTATTCCAAAGCAATGCTATCCAAACTTTCCTAAATTATTTAATGCAACTTGGCCCTGTGTTTCTTCATCTTACCATCTCAAGAGAATGTGGTCAATGAAGCTATGTTCCACATCAAACTGCAAAATGAGAATAATTTATAGTGGAAATACTCTGATTCAAATTAAACAGAAAAATTACTACACTATAGGGCATGTTTGAATAATTGTCTGCATCCACTGCTTTGGGTCTATAAAAAGCACAGAATGAATAAAATGTATTATTATTATTATTATTATTTATTGATTTATTTATTTGGAATATTTGGATTTCTATCAAAACCTGTGTGGTCCTCCAGAGCATAGATATCCTTGTGTTCACAAAATTCTGTTTGCAAATATAACTATTATTATGTTAAGAAAATTAGTACTATTACTTATTTTCCATCATCTGACCCACAAACATGTCTGGATACGTTTGTAAAAATGCTATATGTACGCTATTTTAAAAATATTACTTATTTTTATCTGCATTTATTTATTCATCCCCCCTTTCTCTATTGTACATGATGTTTCTTGATATAAATGTATGCTTGTGAATAGTAAAGAAATCTGTAGCAGCAGTTAACATTTTAAAACCTGTACATTTTCTAAAGTAAACTTGCCAACAAAGTATAACCGTATCCTTTCTGGAGTGTAATTATTCATCAACTGTTAAAAACATTAATTTAAATCATATGTTGTTCCATGAGGCACAATCTCTTCATATGCTAAGATGAAGAAACACAGGGCCAAGTTGCATTAAATAATTTAGGAAAGTTTGGATAGCATTGCTTTGGAATAGAGCTAGTTTATTTAGTGTGAGCCACGATAGGCAATATTGTTAGTTGTAACTTGGCCACATTTTGATATCAATACTTTTAAAGGCAGTCCTAGTTTTTGCAAGTTGGAATTAAGGATTTATAGACAGCGCTCTGTAGGCTATGCGTGAGTAACGTCGGAGACGTTTTTGTTCAGATTAAAGCTTACAGTTTGTACTTTAGCCTCAAATTCATAGTATCATTTCATACCCAAAGTGCTGGAGTACAGAGCCAAAACACAGGAAAAAAATATTCACTGTTCACTGTATATATCCTTTACTTGACCAGTCTGTTGAGATTTCTTTTCACACTAAAACATTACATAGCATACATGATTCAGCTACTCATAATGTCAGTGTTCATGATTTATTCAAATTACATGACAGCAGGTGGTCCCTTTGGACCTTGATAAAGAACTTATTGAATTGAATGCAGTCCAATGTCTTTAACAAGATAAATTGAGTTTGTATGAATGAATAACTAATATAGTACATATAGGGACATTGGGATACTGGGAGTCATTATGTGTTTTGAGGGAACAATGTCAAGAAAGATGACATTTTCCTTGCCAATTATGGTAATGTATGGATAAACAGAATTGTATTTGCATAAGATGTATTCCAATATCAACATGTCATCTTCCTTTTACCTGTCACCAATCATTGTTCATACATTTCTGATTTGACAATAAACATACAAAATGACAGAAAGAACCCGGTGTCATTGTGGCTTGAATGGTGGTGGAGGGGAATAGTTCTACAGTTTATTTACCTTTTGTGAATGTTACCATATTGTGTGAAATAAATATTCTGAAAATGTTCTCTTTGCTTAATTGCTGGTATAATGTATGTTTTGTTCTGGAGATCAGACCACCCACATCTAATCAACCCATAGCCATAATAACAGTGTTAGATCTTTAATCTCAAATATTAATCTTACAACAATTTGTAAGATGGATGTACAGCATTGTACCCAGGTTGTGTTGCTTAATATTGTTTCATTGTTAATACCCTTCATGTTATTATGGCATTGGGTTGTTTGTATGTGGTTCTCTCTGCTGGCATGTGACATGCAGAGGTCTGGCTATACACTGTCCCATCTGGATATAGGGAAAACTCCAGTTCTCAACACAATGACAGACAGCAGGTCATACCTTCAGATCTTGATAAGGTGTCTTACTGATAACAAGGATGGTAAAGAAAAATATTGATTAGGTAACAGTTTTTTTCCCCATCAAAAGACATCCAAATACTTTGAAATAAATGAATGAGTTATCATTTGGTGGTGCTACCTTAATGTTCTATATGGTCACACCAAATGTTCTGGAGAGGACACTTTTTTGAACAACAGTCCAATTAGGATTTTACACTTAAACAAGCTGTTGCAAAAACAAACCACTCCGTATAACGAAGTTGAATCTTTACTTTTCTATAGAATATATAATTACAAATATAGTTGAATAAAGTATTGAATAAAACATTGTTTTTTTGGACAGGCCTTTTTTTGTTATTATTTCTTCATACACTTTTTGGTTCAGTCAACAGATTTTATATAGGCCTCATATAGGCTTACTGTTAGAGGTAAATCTTTTCCTAATTTATCTCAAGGCAGATGGATTACAGAAGCAGTCAAGAATGAGAATTGGCAACTTAATTTGTTTATGTAGCATTACCAATATTGTACTTTTCGCATTCGTACTTCAATAAAGTACATGTACGGTACAGTATATAATAGAGTAGCGACCTTATGTTAGTCAATCCCACACTCTCAAAACACATTTATTTATGTATTTGCATGAATAAAGAACAATGCAAGTCAAAGTCATTTACAGAAATATGCCAGAGAGGTTGGAAACCCTACAGGGCTTATGCTAGAAGCTCACTTTACAAAACAAAATCACATTAATTGAAGAACAATAAAGGATTGTATTATATAAAAAATATATTTTAAAATAAAGCAATAATAAGAAAAAACTGAATATTCATTGTGAAAATAGAAAAGAGAACAGAGAAGGGAAAGAGGAAAATACTGCTATTACATTGTAGGATTTAATAAATAACCCTTATCCCTGTGTTTGAACACTTAGGGAGGGGTAAATTTCATTAAGATTTTTTTTTTTTAAGAGTAGAATCAATACGCCGAGATAGGTGGCGATATTGTGAAATGATCTGCGTGTGTCATGACGAAACACCTCTCTCCTAGCACTCTAACCAATGCTGTTGTTGGTTTGTTTGAAGGCGTGGCGATGTTGATGAAGGCGCCCAAGAGCTGCTGCACCCATAGAAATATATATTAATATATAGTTCTATGGCTGCACCGCTGCTACCAGGCGCCTGCTTAACCTTCTGTTGTCATTTCCGCCTTAGTTCACGCAGCACCGATTTCCAATGCAGTCCGACGCAGATATGACATAAATCGGCTCTAGCCGAACACGCCCCTTATACTAACTACAAAGGCAGAAGCACAGAACTATATACGAACTAGAAAGGCAACTGCCTTCTCAAAACGGCACCGTTTCCACGGCCCAAAGTTTTTTCTCTGATTGGCCAACGTGACCTGTCACGTGAAGGTGGTCAATTTGTCCCTTTTGCAGAGAGTAATGGCTGCCACTGCAAATCTAGAACCACGACCACAGCCACCGCGAAGTGGGTTTTGTGAGAATAGATGTTATGTGAGAATCAAAAAAATAAATACATTGATAAATTATTTAATACGTCTATGCTATGATTACATTCACATAAATAATGATTGTTGTTTATTTACCGTCAGTAGTATTGCAGTCGGTGATCCCAACCGCTTTTTCAAGCTTTCCGTGAACCAGCGGTCTTTGCCCGGCTAATAATTGCGTGGTGTTGCCTGAATGATGTCGAAGGCTAACGTAGAGACTTGTTCAAATCGCCTCGCAGCCTAACGTTACTGCAAATTCATATAAATGAGCCACGAATAGTTAACGTCACGAAAAATGTTTAATAGGCTATCTATGTTGTTAGCTAACTACATTATTAATAAGCCGTTTGGTTAGCGTTAACTATAACGTTACTCGTTGTTATGTTGTTCAACAACCCGGTCTCACGCTTTTTCGTGCTCATAGTCACAACAATTAATCTATTGAATCGTGGCCAGAGCACGATTGTCCGACTTTTATCGTGCTACACAGAACGACATTTCTCAGACTTCTTTCGTGCTGGGCTGAACGACATTTAAACCAATGCATTTCAATTGGGAGATTTTCTTTGACTTTAGAAGGGGTGCAGAGATGTTGGAAGTAGGGGTGCGGGGGGTGCGACAGCCCCACTCGGTAGTACTAGTAGTAGCCTACTACTCTTCCTTCCCCGCCTCCTGAGGCTACTCAAAAGGCAGGTGCAGTGTCCTTCAGACTTCAGAGAATATGCATTCCCTGTCCGAACATTCACCGGGGAGAGCTTCACTCGCTCCTGCAAGGACTTTTTATTACTTGTAAAGTTGAGTTGGCTCTGAGTCTAAATAATGTCATTGCTGGTAATGATGTTGCATCGTTATCTGGTATATGACAATAAACCTCACTCAGATTTTTGCCCCAGACCTCCTCAAAAACGAAAACCAACCACGTCCCTTATGACGAAAGTACGCCACCGCGGGGAGGGGGTTGCCGAACCGATCTGGCAACCGTGGTGTCAGGTTCAACCCAGTTTGTTTTCAATGCGATTGACTGGTAGGCTAAATGTGTCAAACACTGTTGTATGTTTTGCCCGAAATACTATGATTTGTACAGTTATTTGCCGTTATTCGCATAGTTTTGATATGGAGTTGATAGTGCAAAGACTTTTATTGCAGTTGGCAAATAAAATATTAACAGGTATTGACAGACAATAACAGATCAAAAACGTGGCATCATAGGCTTTAGTTTACAAAGCACTTATCCAAAATGTTCTCTTTTCTCATCTGATTTTTCACATACTGATAGAACCCAGGCATGGTGCTGTCCAAACAATGCTATCACATATTGTATAACTCTAGAGATGTATACCTTACCAAAAATCACTATGAGCATTATTCCCCTCAGATGGTACCGACCAACCCTACTGGCTCACGGATTACTAGGTGTACGAATTATATATTAGAATTTTTGAAAAAAATTATACCTAACACATAAAAGAGAAAACCTCTGTATCTCTCTGTATGTCTGGTGCACAGCAGCCAGCAGGTGGCACGCAATGTACACACACGCACGCATGCATTAATTAGGTATAGGGCCGACTATATGTAGGAAACTTCATCCGTAAACAGAGGGATATTGAGGCTACTACATTATATAATCCTGACCATGTAGGACTATTCAGGAGGTTTTGGGGAGGGGCTTAAGCGCTTCAAAAACAGCATGTTATCTAACCCTAACCCTCATATGACAACAATCAAGATGTATTTGGTAGGTAAAATAAGGTATACACTAGCGCAAATCCAAATGTATGACTGTGATTAGGAAAAACATCAACACCTTGAAGGATTTTTCCCACCAAATAAGCATAAAATCAAAAGACTTGATTTTATCTAGGCTGGAGTCTCAAAGGGTCTCAGAAACTACACCTCAAAGAGGCTGTAGCCAGACAGATGTGAAAATTAAACTTTGTCTTAGGACAAAACTAAAGACATTTTTGGAAAGGCCTTGACGTGGAGAGTAACATATGTCAATTATTTTGCCCTGACACCCCAGGGGACTCAGTAGCGCCCCCTAGAAGGGCAAAACTGGCCAAACTTCAAATGCTTCTAATTCTGGAACCAATAGACATATCGGGTAGATATTTAACAGGATGATTAACCAACTAGTCTTTCATAAATATTGTCAGAGCCAGCCTTCAAGCGCTAACAGAAAGGCCTGAATAAAACGTTTGATGCTTAATCATTTGATACTTTGATGATTCAATTAGATGATCAATTGGGATTTTAACTGATGCTATACTAAACATAAATTTTAAGCCCCAGGTCAATAGGATTAGTATTTTTTTAGTTATTGGTACTAATAGTTTAGAACTACAATTCCCCCAAAAACCCGAGAGCTCTACGTAATGGATGGCCTGTGAATAGATGGCGCCGTCTGTAGTCCGTTCTGATAAATGCTAGCACTGTAAATGCATGGGTTTAAATTTCGTTCTGTGTAGCACGATAAAAGTCGGACAATCGAAAGAAAGCCGTGTTAAGCCATTTTTTCTGACGTTACAGTTTATGGTTAATCCTAACTGCATTGGACATAACGTTATTTATGCTAACCTTCCAATATCCAGTAGGCTATCATATCAGTTGACCAGAGTATAGCTACGCTGTATGTGTAGCCTACGTTATGTGGTGAGTGAATACATTTTATCCTGGTTACATTGGTTCAGTTCAACAAGTTACTCCTACGACGAGTGTGATGCAGGAAAATAAACAGACCAAACAGCAAAGCATATTTGTGGTTAATGCTAATTTAACTCAAGCAGGACGATGAAGAAGACAAGCAGGCTAACCTAACGTTGTCAAAAAAATTATTCTTACCGTGAAAATATGTAATTTTGTCCCCCATATGATAAGATACGCAACTGGCGCTTTTCCCTATTGGATTCTTTGTCCACACAAGAGGAAGTGATCAGGCATGTGCAGTAGTGTTTTCAGTTAGCTTAGCAACTAAAGTTACATAACGTTTGCTTACAGTGGCGCGCATCTGACCGGCGCTAGCCGGATTTAAAGTTGGTTTTCGTTGGATAGTCATAACGGGTTGTAAGTAGTAGTACTGGGTCCTGCCAACCTAGGCATATATAATCTAAAAAGAAAAGGTAGACTTTAGATTTCGTCTGTCTGATAATGACCCATTTGGGCCTGGGTAAAAGCCGGAATTGAATGGCGGAATGAAGCTCGGAATGGCCAATAGTGCTCTGTGCCAAAAAGGACCTCAGTTCAAATGCTTGCAGCACTCGCTGTGGAATGCGCATCAATACAATCTTAACAGTTTCTGAATGGGCGTCATATGTTCTTTCATTTGAGCATGGAATTTCCATGAAATATAAATTTGAAATATATTAGAAATTGATCAAAACTAATAGCATTACCGGACATGTTTCAGAGCCCCTCATCACCCTTTCGGAATAAGACATCAAGATAAGGTTTTCAACTTTTGAAAGTGCAGATTTTCTTCTTTAAAATTAGTATATTCAATCCTTGATGACTCAATTATAAGTTGATCAAAATTATATTTTAATGGAAAAAATCCTTCTCTGTTGGAGAGGATATGAATATATTTGAATATAAAGCCCTAAAAATCACATTCTGCATTCTCACATCAAGTCTGGCCATTACATCTACCATAAGTCAATTATCATTCAGAGCCTCTTATAACCCTAACAGAATAAGACATCAAGATGAGATTTTCACCTTTAGAAAGTGCAGAGCTCTCCATTTAATATGAGTATCTCCAGTTCTTGATGACTCAATGATAAGTCAATCAAAATCATGTTTTAATGACATCAGTCTGTTGGAATGAAATGGTGTCCGTTTCCTCTCCAAGTCCCAAAAATCACATTCCACATTCAGACATCAAGGCATGATGTATACCAAATTAAAGCTCTGGATCTGCCCTTCGAGTAAATCTCCATGATGTTATGGGTTCATGCAGAAATTGTGCAATATTTGGACTGCAATCAAGTTTGGCCATTACATTTACCATAAGTTAGTTATCATTCAGAGCCCCTTATAACTCTAACGGAATAAGACATCAAGATGAGATTTTCACCTTTAGAAAGTGCAGAGCTCTCAGTTTAAGATGAGTATCTCCAGTCGTTGATGACTCAATGATAAGTCGATCAAAATCATATTTTAATTACATCAGTCTGTAGGAATGAAATGGTGTCCATTTTCTCTCCAAGCCCCAAAAATCACATTCCGCATTCAGACATCAAGGCATGGTGTATACCAAATGAAAGCTTGGGATCTATCCTTTGAGGACATGCATATGATGTTACGGTTTTCACAAATAAAATATATTATTTCATGACTAAGTCATACTGGACCATTCATTTCTCTAAATATCTGTAGATTGAAACTGGAATCACTATTAGAGCCAGTTAGACCCCAGAATTTGATTGGACTCTTTTTAAAGATAAGTTTGTGCTGTTTAATTTGATGTGTAACACTTTGTGGGGAGTAAATAGGAACACAGTCTTTTGGGGTTTGGAGTAGAATTAGGACACACATCACCAAGTGGACATATAAGTCTTCAGTCATTAAATAATAGATATTTTCTGTACAAACCCATAAGATCATATAGCTACATGTAGCCTACACGAAGGGCAGATCAAGAAAAAAACTCCATTGACCGCCAGTCATTCAATGAGCGCTGTTGTCTGTCTAATAATAAGTTCCAAGTGCGGACGTTCCAGACCCGAAGTGGGACCTCTTGCTCCGTTTACCCTCTTTGGTAAATGCCTCTGGAACCGGAAATAAGGAGGAGCCGACCATGAAGAGGGAACAGGCTGCGCATAGACCAGTCTGTGAGGCTCAGATAAGCCAGAGGGATCAAGCCTTCGCTGATCAATGATAGCTAGCTAGTAATTAGCCACAGTTAGCTAGTAATTAGCCACAGTTAGCTAGTAATTAGCCACAGTTAGCCTAATTGTAAAATTAAATGGATTTTTGGCTTTAATAATAGCTTATTAATTTTTAGTAGTAATAGTAGCTAACGTGAGAAAAACATTTTGTGTCACGCAGCATGCTCATTTTTGTGTCCGCCAGGCAGGGCTGAGAGCTGATCAAGCTGAGGGATCAAGGTAAGGAATTCGCTTTTATTAGGCTATATTAGCCACAGTTGCTTAATTGTCAATTTCACTGGGTTTCACCTCCAACTGGTTTTGGTTTAATAATAGCTAGCGTTAACTTTATAGAAAAACATTTTGTGTGATTCAGCGCGCTAATTTTTGTATCAGCCAGGTAGCCACATTGACAATTTTACCTGCCAAACGATAGATTAGCTAAGTTATTATGGGAGAAAAAGTGGTGCGCGAGATTTCACCCTGAGAATTTTACACGTTCTGAATAGACTAGGCTACATTCAACCGCCGCGGCACCGAAAAACGGCGTAATATGTTTAACCTAATTTACTGCAGTGGATTTTGAATTTTACTGTATGAATTAACTTTTATTAGGTTTGGGGGCATGCCCCATACCTACAGCACCGAGTTTGCCACTTTACTAGTGAGGTCAAACCCGTTTTCGGGGATTTTTCAGAAAACATATTTAGCCCGCTTATTTTTCCATGTTGTCCTAAGTGCTACAGTATGATCAAATAACAATATACAAACCGCTAGCTTGCCAGAAAAAGGACGTTTGTTCGCTTTAAAATTATTTTTAAAATTAGCCCCTTGCACTTCCGTGTAATCACTCTCGTTGGACGGAAACACATCATCAATCATGTGTGCTGGTTTTAGGGTAAGGTTATCGTTATTTTGTCAACAAGAAGAACCGATATTTTGTGGTATTGCTACAGGAAAACGAATATAGGCTACTCTACACATTTACTCGTATACACTACTCACAAAAAGTTAGGGATATTTGGCTTTCGGGTGAAATTTATGGAAAATGTAAGTTCACGCTACAGTGATATTATACGTATCATGAAAGTAGGGCATTTAAGTAGAAGCATGCAATGGTGATTTCCTCATCTCAAACAATTTATTGAAACAAAAGCCAACAACAGTGGTGGGTATACCACAACAAAAATGTCAATGTCTCAATAACTTGTCATGTGCCCTTGAGCATCAATTACAGCTTGACAACGACGTCTCATGCTGTTCACAAGTCGACTTATTGTCTGCTGAGGCATGGCATCCCACTCTTCTTGAAGGGCAGCCCTCAGGTCATTGAGGTTCTGGGGTACAAGCCTCTACACGGTGAGTCAGCTGATCCCATAGGTTTTCTATGGGATTCAGGTCTGGAGAAAGTGCAGGCCACTCCATTTGAGGTACCCCAGTCTCCAGCAGCCTTTCCCTAATGATGCGACCTCGATGAGCTGGAGCATTGTCGTCCATGAAGATGAAATTAGGCCTGTGTTGTTCATGCAGGGGCACAATGACTGGATTAATGATGTTATTCAGGTAGTATGGGCTTGTCACTGTACCATTCACAAAGTGTAGGGCAGTTCTGTATTGACTAGACACACCTGCCCACACTGTAACACCGCCACCACCAAAGGGTCGTCTGGTGACAACAGTGGCTGATGCATAGCGCTCTCCTTGACGTCTCCAACATCGTTGGCGGCCATCATTTCTGCTCAACGTGAATCGACTTTCATCAGAGAACAGCACTGAGGCCCACTGGTCCCTCGTCCAGCGTAAATGCTCCCTGGCCCATGCAAGACGATGACGCCTGTGCCTGGTGGTGTGGTCAGGTACCCTTGCAGGTCGTCTAGCACGCAGACCACGCTGATGTAAACGGTTTCGAATGGTCTGACGTGACACTTGGGTGCCTCTCACCTCCCTTAAATGTGCCTGGAGTTGAGTGGCATTCATCATCCGGTTCCGCAGGGCACTGTTCACAATGAAGCGGTCATCAGTGTGGGATGTGGCCAAAGGACGTCCACTTCTATGCCTTTCTGTGACTCTTCCAGTTTCTCTGTATCTCTGTTGCAACCTGCTGATGACACTCTGTGACACTCTAAGCTCAGTGGCCACTTCCCTCTGAGAACATCCTGTTTGAAGCCTCGCAATGGCGAGGTACTGTTGATCAGTTGTTAGGTGTCGTCTTGGTCTCATGATGTCAAAATGTGAACAGCATGATGAAGAGGACTGTTTAAATACCAATTCTAATTGAACCAGGAAATTTATTGGTCGATTCATGGATCAAACACCTGTTGTGAATTTTGCCGTTCAGCTCCTTGTTAGAGAACAGCAAGTTGTGCAAAAAGTACTGAAACATTGAATAGTTGGACATGTGCATTCAAAAGTTTAGAGAAGGTCAAATTAATTTCACCTGTAAAGGTTATAGTGCATTTTAGGTTCATCCTGAAATTTCACCCGAAAGCCGAATATCCCTAACTTTTTGTGAGTAGTGTATATTGTCATGGGATGCGATATTTAATGAGATGTGTACTCCCAAAACGGCATAGCCTACGTGCCAAACGTCTCAATTTCAAACTTAGCGGGTGTGGCGGCTTCAGAATTCCATTGTATTCACAACCTTCTTGTAGCCTATTGCTCATCTATTTTGACGTTTGCTTGTGATGTTGAGATGTGTTGCAAGCTCCCATTTAGTGATGGTACTCATGTAGCTTGTTAACCAATTTTGTGAAGCCAACATAATGTTAACATGTAAAATGTCCGTGAATTTAATTAATTTTTTAAGTCGTTTAGCTAATTGTGTATTTCAGTTAGAATATGGTAGTTATTCTGTAGGCCTATATTCTCCATCTAACTGTTCATGTTTAACAGTTGCTGATGTTAACTCATTAAAATACACTATCTCCACCCTCACTATTTGTTGTCTGGGTACCACGCTTGCTGTCAGTGCCAAACACCTAATTTTCACATTTACCTACTGTTATTGGCTTGGTGTAACAGACTAAGATGAAAGTCACAAAATAACTAATTTACGAAAGCTTGCATCCTATATATCACTACACTCAGTAAACTCCACTACTATATCTGGCAAAAGGTTGGCTCTGCATTCTGTATTTCATTAAACTTTTCTGCACTAGCTGAAACTGGAATGTTTTTCTCACAGAAGTCAGCATTCAACCCTCCGCTACCGCTGCTAACTATATCCTGAATCATTTGTCTGTGTTAGAAGGGCTGAGCTGGATGGCTGCCCTCTCAAACCTAAATGTAGCCTAGTGCCATCTTTTAAATATACACATGCAGTGTTGTATTTATCTATACTTACAAGTAGCATCAGTATAGAGGGTGATGTCGTTTTCTGTCAGAAAAGCATCATGCACATGCTGCAGTGCCACCTGTTGTGCCTCCAAGACACAATGCAATTACAAAAAGTGGCATTTGGCAACCTCTCTAGCTTTGTGCCAGAAAGCTTCTCTAAAATTACTCTAGCCACCTCTGTGGCGTTATTTGCACTTACCCCCCTAGTTGTCACCAAATCCATGTCCAAATCCACCTTCTTAACATCATCAGAATATTTGCCGTGTTCAAATGTAGATATTCCAGCATGCCCCTGTACAAGCCTATCCAATTCCTCCTTCACTGCCAAATGTTCCCCACTCCACAATTCAACTTGCAGGTTTAATACCTGGCCTGCCTTACTTTGGTAGTAATTACTACAGAGGGAGTCCCTTCTCTAAGTTTATCTTTTCTAAATTCTCAGAGGTGCTGAACCCTGCTCTCTGCCTGCACTATTGTCTGATATAGACTCCTGTTCCTAAGTCTAAGCTCCTCAGTCGCTTGTACTTTATCTAACTTATCCCCCCTGCACTTCAGCTTTTTTTTGTAAATTCTTGGGGTGATGCTGATAGGGCCTCTCAGTACACTTAGCTAACTTAGACTGTAGGCCCGTAAACTTAACCTCAGCTTCATACAGTTTTCTATTCATAGCTTTCTTTTCTTTATCTAACCTATCCCTCTCTGCAAAAAAGCATAACATCTTTAACCTGGTTTTATCTGTTAATTTGATTGGAAGCTGTTATATATTTTATAGCACCAATTATACAGCAGCTAATGTGGCTGGTGCCTTTGATTTGTACAGTTTGGCCAACCATGGGAAAATATTCCTGTGTCCTAAACAAGTTTATACTCACACATAAATAATGAAAATAACAATGTCTTTGCTCAGGAAGAGTTCAGCGATCAATATTGGGGGAGTAACCCCGATATTTCTTCAAAAATATGGGGTGGTCTCAATTTTTTCCATGGCTATAGCCGCTAGCCTATATTAGTGGTGGTTGAGGCGAGGTTCCTCCCTCATCATTGTAAAGCGCTTTGAGTGTGAGAAAGGCACTATATAAATGTCAGGCATTATTATTATACGTTACTGTAGTGACCCAAAATCCCTTGTTTTGGCCCCTCATGACACAAAGACCAGCTTAGCAAGCTTAAGCTTTAGCTTGCACATAACTATGGTGAACTGTTGTAAAAATAAATAAATAAAGTTAAGATCCTAACTTAATATTCAAAATGTTAGCTAGGTAGTCATCTAACATGAAAAATCATGCCATTTTGCAGATTAAAGTTACACCAGTGTTTAAAGCACAAACGCAAGCAATTCCACCTGCCATTCTAGCAGTCGTTTGACTCGGAATCAATAAGATGCATGTTCCGTTTTCACGTTAATTAGAAAAAACACCCATTTGCAAAACTAAAAAGCTGTATACCACATTGTAGGCGAGATCTTGATGAAGATCTACATGTAAAAATGTCGTTGTTCATCTGGAGTTTACCAGTGATCTCGCCCAGAGAAAAAAACATGGCAGCCAGCAACTTTAGCTGGCACTGGTTATCAGAATTCTCTGTTTTTGGACTTGGAATCTATAAGGTGCATGTTCCCTTTTCACGTTAATTTAAAAAAACACCCATTCAAAATGTTAAAATGCTTTATACTATACTGTAGACGAGATTTTGATGAAGATCTGCATGTAAAAATCTCTTTGTTCATCTTGAGTTTACCTACCTAGCCACTTCAGAAAACATTTCAGAGCGCCTCTTTGCCAGCATAACTTGGACCAATCGGATTTGAACAATCGGCATGATGTCAAGACAGGGGTTGGCCACAATCTGAATAACATTTCATTTCACCATTACAAAATCCCTTCTGGGGTTATTTCGAATAAGGTGGTGAGCGCCTTATTTTTTTGGTGCCATTTTGCTTCTGAAGTGGCTGTAGAATTCTAATTCCTGCAAGATGCGCAGCAGGTGTAACATTTTCAGGACACCTAAATAGACGAAAGTATCGATACATACCGATCGATTAACACCTAAAACATTTCACAGTGAGTTTTTCTTGTAATAAAATGTGTATTAACGACTTCAGTGTGGTTGGATGTTTTATAATGACCCCATTGATTTCGGTACAGCGTAGGCACAAATGCTCATAAACAGAGTCAAATTAGCATAATAATTTCTGGCTTCTAAAGTAAAAAAATAACATTGTTGAAGTGTAAGTACACTTCTGAAACAAATGAATAGCTTCATCTACTCTCGTTTAGTAGATTGCCTTATTAAATTACATGTTGAAATGAGCCCAGACGTCAATTTTTTTTTTGTTTGTGTGTGGAAGGCCCATTGTGATTACATTGCAGGCAGAACGTTTGACCTCCCTCACTTTACAGGGTTTCTTACAGAAATAACCATAATGACCACAGACTCTCAGCCCTTATAAACACTAACTTCTGTACGTTCTGACCTCATATAACCACGCAGAATTCAGGTACAACTTCACACATCCACACAATAAAGCCCCAAACTTATTATCTTTGCAATTTTCCTCCTTCTTGGTAAGATGGAAAAACACAGGGCCAAGGTAGGCCTACATGAAATAATTTAGGAAATACAATAGCATTGTTTTGGAATAGATCTAGTTTAATTAGTGTGAGCTACGATAGTCAATATTGTTGGTTGTAACTTGGCCTCATTTTGATATCAATACTTTTAACGGCAGGCCTAGCTTTTGCAAGTTGTAATTAAGTATTTAAAGACAGTGTTGGAGGCTGTGCGTGAGTAACTTGGCATTTTTGTACGTTGAAAATGTTTTTTGTTGCTTTCTGAGTTGATGTGTGGGCCCATCAAGTCGAGTGAAGCTGGTTGATTCTTTCAAACTACTTTCTACCAAAGGACGCCAACTGTGTACGTACAGTATATCCAAGCTAAGTCTCAAGCAAAACTCGCAAGTATTCTGGGGCTTATGTCAACACAGTGCGCCCTAGAATACTGGTGTGCTTTGGTTCAGACTCTGCGCAGATATACACAGTTGGCGTACTAAAAAGTAGTTTTCAAAAAAATGTGCACAACGTCTGTAGGCTGTGCGTGAGTAACTTGGCTGTGCGTGAGTAAAAGCCAACACACTTTGGACCCGTTGAGATCCGTTCTATCAGGGTGATATCACGGTGAGCTGCAGCGGACATCACTAAAACCAGTGAAATCTTAGCAAAACTATCCGGATGGATAGATGGCACTCCTGGCACATAGAAACATATGTTAATTTCATTTTTGGGTTAACTGCCCCTTTAAATGGAGAGGAAGTTTTGCAAGTAAAGCTTTAGGTTCAGACTGGCCAGTGCTTGTTGTATACTGTTAAAGCCAGCTTGTTAATATGAGAGCACTTGCCTGTTTGTGGGTGCTGAAGAGTGTTACTGCAATGTGTTAATTGCCCCCCTAGTGACGCCTGATCGCCCTCTGGTGGCAGCTTTAGAAGCTTTAAAGAGTAAGTCCACCCACTGGCTCAGCCTGTCTCCGCCTACTACACAATTTTTCAAAAATACTTTGTGGGGTGAGCGAGGGAGAGGGGTGTGGCGGAGGAGCTGTGTCCATTGTCATTTGCATAAATTAACGTACAATGTAACTACAAAGGATTTTGTATAACTCGGATCAAACTAGACGTTGCACATCAAATATGAATCAAGATTCAGTAACTGCATGGCCTAGTTCTCACCTCAGATATTTTAGTGGACTATTTAGGTGGAATAAGAAAGTAACACGTTGTTCCGGTTTAAAAACATGGAGCCGAGACGAAAGTAACGTAGTGGGTCTAACCAATCAGGTGCCAGCTGTTTCCATTGTGGGTGACGATAATTATCCATATGACGCAGAGGTACCTCCAAAGAGGTACTCTGACATCACGATTGGGGCGGGGGCAGCGTGGGGATTCTTCTTCTTCTTCTTCTTCTTCTTCTTCTTATTCTTATTCTTCTTCTTCTTCCCATTTTTCCTGCCTACCCAGAGACCCTCACTACCTGCCTGCCTCTGTACCCTCAAAGAATAATTCTCCCCATTGGATAACAACATGGCATACCTGCTCTTCCAAGCTTATCACCCAATAAAAATGCTTCAAACTAATTTGCACACATCACAGAATCACAGACAAAACCGCTATATGGCTTGTTAGCTAACGTTAGTTTTGCCAGAAAAACGTCAGTCAGCTGCTAGTGAGGAAGCAGGTACAAGCTAGGAAGCGAACATGCTATCCATTACACTACAGAAAACTAAACTATTCATTTTATTTCATTAGACATTAAATACAGCGTCTACAAACTCTTTTAATGTAATTTTGGGCTATCAGTAATAGGAGAAATGTTCTCATTCTCATCAGTACAGGGCGTTATGCTTACGCGAATGTCTGCATGCATTTATTTTGAATGCATGTATTCTGTATGCATGTCTCTCTCGATGTCATTATCTTAGCCAAGTTACTCACGCATAGCCTACACAGCGTGTAGTATTGATATCAAAATGTGGCCAAGTTACAACTAACAATATTGCCTATCGTAACTAGCTCTATTCCAAAGCAATGCTATCCGAACTTTCCTGAATTATTTAATGTAACTTGGCCATGTGTTTCTTCATCTTACCATCTCAAGAGAATGTGGTCAATTAAACTGTGTGTTCCACATCAAACTGCAAAATGAGAATAATTTATAGTGGAAATACTTACTATTACAATTACTACACTATAGGGCATGAACAATTGTCTGCATCCACTGCTTTGGTTCTATGAAAAGCACAGAATTCATAAAATGTATTATTGTTATTATTATTATTATTAGTATTATTATTATTATTATTTATTTATTGATTTATTTGGATTTCTATCAAAACCTGTGTGGTCCTACAGAACATAGATATCCTTGTGTTCACAAAATTCTGTTTGCAAATATCATAACTATTGGATACGTTCGTAAAAATGCTATATGTACGCTATTTTCTAGGTCAAAATTTTACTCATTTTTATCTGCATTTATTTATTCATCCCCCCTTTCTCTGTTGTACATGATGTTTCTTGATATAAATGTCTGTTTGTGAATTGTAATGAAATCTGTAGCGGCAGTTAACATTTTAAAACCTGCACATTTTCTAAAGTAAACTTGCCAACAAAGTATAGCCATATCCTTTCTGGAATGTAATTATTCATCAGTTGTTAAAAACATTAATTGAAATCATATGTTGTTCCATGAGGCACAATCTCTTCACATGCTAAGATGAAGAAACACAGGGTCAAGTTGCATTAAATAATTTAGGAACACTTGGATAGCATTGCTTTGGAATAGAGCTAGTTTATTTAGTGTGAGCTACGATAGGCAATATTGTTAGTTGTAACTTGGCCACATTTTGATATCAATACTTTTAAAGGCAGGCCTAGTTTTTGCAAGTTGCAATTAAGGACTTATAGACAGCGCTCTGTAGGCTATGCGTGAGTAACTTGGCTTCTTTTTTTTTTTTAGGTTTTTGATCAGATTCAGATCCACAGTGACAGTAGTCAATACTTTCATAGTGACAAGTCAGCATTTCACCAAATAGCTTTTAATATTACAATGTTACAAATTGTTGTTACTTAATTCTATAGTTTATCATTTTGAAGAACTTCGTGACATCAGTATCACAAATAACACAATGACTTGCATGACATAAACTCCTCAAAAAAAGTTTGGAAACGTTATTTCGGTCGATTATTCCTCCCCTTTAATAATACCATATCGCTGGAAACCCTGATTAGTCACCTTTACAACGAGGTACAAATTGTAAGGATCATGCATTCGTGGAATGAGCAACACAGCTAACCGTGTGGGTAGCGGCCCAAAAAAATGTGCCAAAATCCCCTGCAATATTCTTCTGTTGGTATTCACTCTTGTTTTGAGTTGCTTGGTGGATTGGATGATTGCACTCTCCCACAGTAATAAGGAAAAAACAACACATATTGGCCATTTTTACACTTTATTCATTTTACACTGTCAGGGACCTCAGTAGCGTGTGGAAGATCCATACGCAGTCACAACAGCTTGGCACCTCCTCCTCATGCTGGTCACCAGCCTGGTCACACACTGCTGTGGGATGGCATCCCATTCCTCAACCAGGATTTGCCGCAAGTCAGCCAACATGGTTGTGTTGGTCACTCTGGCACGTACAGCACGCCCAAGCTGATCCCACAGGTGTTCAATTGGATTGAGGTCTGGACTCACGGCAGGCCATTCCATCCTCTCCACTCCCAAATTCTGGAGGTACTCTGTGATGATCCTGGCTCTGTGGGGGCGAGCGTTGTCATCCTGGAGGATGGAGTTAGGTCCCAGATTCTGGAGATATGGGATCGCCACTGGCTCCAGAATCTCATTCCGATATCTCACTGCATTGAGATTGCCTTCAATGATGACAAGTTCTGTTTTGCCTGTGAGAGAGATACCGCCCCACACCATGGCACTGCCCCCATTGAAAGGTGTCACGCGATCTGTGCAGCAATCTGCATAGCGTTCTCCACGCCGTCTCCATACTTTCATCCTGCCATCCAGCTTCCGCAGACAGAACCTTGATTCATCACTGAACATGACGTTGCCCCACATTCTTAGGTTCCACTGTCGGTGCTGTCGACACCAGCGCAAACGGGCCTGACGGTGAAGGGCAGTCATTGCAGGCTTCCTGGCAGCCTTATAAGCACGAAGACCGGCCATGTGCAGTCTGTTCCTCACCGTCTGATCAGAGATCTGTCTGTGGTACCGTTGTGCAAATCTTGCCTGTAAAACTCTGGAAGAAAGCCTACGGTTCCTCAGTGAAGCAAGGGTGAGGAACTGGTCTTCTTGGGGTGTTGTCTTCCTGGGACGGCCACTTCGTGGTCTGTCTTTGACTTCACCAGTCTCACGGAACTTGGTCCTAAGTTTGGAAATGGTACCAGGGCTGACACCAAATAATGCTGCCACTCTGCGTACCGGAACACCAGCTTCCACTTGCCCTATTGCACGGGCCTTATCCTGAAGGGACAAACGTGGCATGTTTATGCTTGGAGCACACACAAACTCAACAAAGTTGCTGTCAATTAGGTGCCAATCAGGTGCCAGTCACACACCTGTGACTGGCATACACCTGCCAGCACTTGAAGCTCAAAACGAGAGTGAATACCAACAGAAGAATATTGCAGGGGATTTTGGCACATTTTTTTGGGCCGCTGTGTTGCTCATTCCACGAATGCATGATCCTTACAAGTTGTACCTCATTGTAAAGGTGACTAATCAGGCTTTCCAACGATATAAAATACAATACCAATTGGTATTATTAAAGGGGAGGAATAATTGACCGAAATAACGTTTCCAAACTTTTTTTGAGGAGTTTATATTGCAAAAACATACTTAACTGGACATGGCAATACTCAAGAGTTATTAATTTTGCCCAAATTTTGGGAAGAGAGTGTGAATTTTGTTCAGGTCACTGGAACTAATTGTGTAGTTGCGAGCACTACTACCTTGAGCTCTAGGTGCACTGATGACACACACGATATGTTGTAATGGTACCCAGCATTTGTCTTCTCGAGACCTTGCAGGCCAAGAGAGTACATTGTTTTTAGATCTTTTCATGCAGGAAAGAAGAACATCAGAATGCTCATCTGAGCGGCCTTTGATATTTCCCACATACCAGTTGGCATCGTAAATGCATGCTACATATTTGCCTGGTTGATAGTCTTCCCAGTTTACAGTAATCTGTTCATCAATCTCACTACCTAAATTTACAATAGTGTAGACATCATCAAGGGAAACTCTTCTCATTTCAAGCTTATTTCCAAGACGGAATTAAACTGTCGTGTGACCTTACACCAGCTATTGTTTTACAGGTGTCAAACTGTTCAGCCAATTTGAATTTGATAGGTTGATGGTAAAAATATGAAAATGATGGTTAACTGCCCACATGGTCAAATGAGGACATGAAAACAAGGCAATTTTGAGGAAATTTGTAAATCGAAATTTGTAATTTCAAAATATTATTCTGACACTCCTATAACAGTAATAAATAGTTACTCCATACACATGGCCTAATATGTCATGAATGACAGGAAAAAAACTGAGTGCTTTATCTAGCATACTGTTTGAGTGAGAAGCTCTCAAAGGGTGTTTCGTTTTGTTACGTTTTGAATTTTCGGCCATTTTCAGAGCCTTGTAGGAGGAAAGGTACATAAGATACACCTGATCTGATTACATTTTTTAATTCTACAGACAAAGCCCTAGTCACAAAGTTTCAAAGCTGTACGTGCCATATCAAAGGAGCTATGAATGTCGGACCGAAAGGCTCGTTCGGCAAAATGCATAAAATTAATAAAAATTTCAAAGGGCTGTAGTTTCAAAACTACTAGAGATACAGACCTAATATTTGGGATTTCTCCATAAGTTTGGTAGAGTAGCACCTGTGATTTTTTTCAGGGGAATCTGAGAGAGTGACCTGGGAAATTCTTCTCAAACTGGGTGATTTGATATGGAATGACTCTGTAATTGAGACGGATACGTCTCAACCACTAGGGGCAAAGTTTATACAGTTCAAATAGGCTACGTACCGTCATGCAGTTAAAATGACTGCAAACACTTTAATTTAGTTGTAGTTCATGGTAGGCTAAAGCACAGAATTCACGCCTATGTCTTTCTTTGAGCTACAGTACAATGCATGCGTGTGTCTGCATGTATTCTGTATGTCTCTCTTGATGTCGTTATCTTCATGCATTATCATCATTAGTTAGCTACCAAACATATTACATTACATTAGTACACAAAAAGAAGTGATATCTCACCAAAAAATACGTTTTCAATGTAAAGAAATGCCAAGTTACTCACGCATAGCCTACAAAGCACTGTCTGTAAGTCCTTAACCCCTTGGCGCAGATGGCAAATTTCACCTATTTAGGGGTGCTCTGTTTAAGGCTTTATAACTCCAGGTGTGAGCATCACATAAACTTGGTAAATGGCTTAAATGAAAGAAGACAGGTGTACCATTTACAATACAAACTTAGATTTGTTTATTTTCATAATTTAAGTCAAAATAAAGTGCCACAAATGCAAAGAAACTTTGGAAAAAAAAATTTTAAATTGTTTTTTTTTATTTTGCTGAGAGCTACATAAGTGAAATCGGTAATATATATACATTTCCCGGATCATAAACTCCATGTCCACAAGTTTTGCTAAACCTGAGGATGATATGCAGAACTACTAAAGGTCTATGATGCAAAATATAGCAGTGTATCCTGTTGTCCATTAGTGTCTCCAAATCTATCCAAATGGCTAAATTGTGCACTGCTGCAAATAAAAAATAAAAATGATATATTTAACTACAAATCAACAGTTTGGGCTCATAAAACTCACTTTAGCATAATTTCCAAGTGATAATTATATATTTTCAGCAGTATAGGCAGCAGTATAGGGGGGTAGATATCTATGGGTCCAAAACCCCTATGCAAAACATGTCATAAAATGAATAAAATTAGTTTTGTATTATAACGCATACACATTTGCTCCCTCTGGTGGCTTAAGATAAAAAACATTGATATCACAGTGTTACATACACCTAAATATGTTGCCTAATCATTCACTCTTGTACCTCAATAAACCATCACTTGTCCCTGTACTCTACAGTATGTATACTTTTGTCCTGGGATTGCATTTTTCTGTATTCTTTTAATCTTTTAAGTTTTCCTATTCATAATAACTCCAAGGAAATTTTTACCTTAATCTACCACATATCAGCGCACAGTAAATTGGAATGAGCATTTGTCATGCCCTAAGAGACTAGTATACGCATAGCCTATATTTTGTATTATAACATGAACATAAAATAGTTTTTCACCATCTGTAAAATGCTGCCAAATGTTCTATCTTCAATGAACATCGGTAGCCTACTTCAAAAATACATTTAGCTAACGATTGCATTACAGTATGTGAAATGCACTCAAAATGCGAAAATAACAATAGGGCTATCAAACATATTGGAAAGACAGTGCTCGAGTGGAAACACGAACGTACATATGTAGCCAGCGAGACCAACGGTATTTTAGACGCAAAAATACTTACATATCGCAAAAGGGGAATTACCCTGCATAATGCGTATTGTATAACGCTTGCGTAATACTAGACAGTTAAAACGAAAACTGCCGTTACGCTGGGCTGTAGTAAATTGCTCAAAGCACCCAAAAAGACTTGGCATATACCGTTGCGAAGGTTATAATGTACTCTATTGGATAAAAAAGCCGACAATTAAACCAGAATGAACTGTAATGCATGAGACAGGCTTACAGGGCGTGGGACTATTACGCGGCGACGTTTCAGATAGTGTAATAGCGGTATAAAGTGTTGTATATTTCTCAAACCGATTGTACCAGACAACAAATGCCAACTGAATTTTGAAAGGAACATCTCGATGTGTAAAACCAATGGTAGGATTGTATATTTATTTCATATTTAGTAGCATATATTGCTAGTAGAATACATGGTAGAATGAGATAGTACTTTCACAGTTTATTTTGCATTTGAGTGAGCAGGGCTTTTCACGGCTTTTCTGGCATACGATCAGGCTATTGTTGGGTTTATCTCGTTGCTATGACGTTATTCTAATTTTATATGATGAATAAATATATTTATGAACTCAAACATAGACGCTATTGTCCACTATGTCACGCATAGGTAGGTATAGACTAGGTGGGGGTTGCTTGATAAATGGACTTGCTACAGGGAAATAGTGGCACTTAGAAACTACGTATTCGGCAGAAATCGTCACGAACCGTCTACCAATAAATTTAAAACACAGAGTTTGTGATTTCCAATCATAGTTCGGCTGCAGTAGCAACGAATGTCTGAGTTGAGCAAAAAGCTTCCGCCGGCGCCACCTTCTGCGCAAAGGTTTCCAACTTGCAAAACCTAGGCCTGCCTTTAAAAGTATTGATATCAAAATGTGGCCAAGTTACAACTAACAATATTGCCTATCGTAGCTCACACCAATTAAACTAGCTCTATTCCAAAGCAATGCTATCCAAACTTTCCTAAATTATTAATGCAGCTTGGCCCTGTGTTTTTTCATCTTACCATCTCAAGAGAATGTGGTCAATGAAACTGTATGTGCCACATCAAACTGAAAGGACAATAATTTATATTGGAAATAATCTGAGATTTACATGTGTTGCAATTACTACACTACATGGTATGTTTGAACAGTTGTCTGCATCCAGTGCTTTGGGTCTCTGAAAAGCACAGCATGAATAAAATGTATTCTTATTATGTATTTATTGATGTATTTATTTATTTGGAATATTTCAATTTCTAGAAACCTGTGTGGTCCTACAGAGCCTAGACATTCTTGTGTTCACAAAATTCTGTTCAAAACATAACTATTATTTTGTTAGCACTAAGTAATAGTACTAATTTGTTGTTTCAGTGCTATGGTAGGGTCTAAATCCTGACTGGAATATTTCATGGATATGGTTTGAGCTAAGGTATGCACCAAGTTGCTTTGCAGCAGCTTTCTCTAATATTTTTGATAAAAATGGAAGATTTGAAATGGGTCTATAGTTTTCCAGTTTGTCAGGTTCGAGGTTTGGTTTCTTCAGTAATACTTCTAGTTTAGCTGACTGTCATTTTCGCTCCTGTTTTCTTGTGGACTGCTTCAGGGCACGGTAGTGTCATTGTACCAGGGAGTACGGTTTTTCAGACAAACCTTTCTTTTTAGAGGGGCAACCATATCAGCCTTTCTACCGAATTATCCTTTATCGCCCTCCTGGGCCCTATTCATCTTTTTTTAGAAGAATTTTCCAATTTCCTCTCTGACCTTGTAGCTCGTACGGATAACATCCTAATTATCGGTGATTTCAATATCCACCTAAATTGCAAAACTACTCTACTTAGCAAAGCTTTTATGTCCCTAATTGACACTTTTGGCTTTACTCAGTTGGTTCACGACTCATTTTAATGGCAAAACCCTTGATCTGGTCCTCGCTCGTGGTATTAATGTTTCAGATTTAGTAGTTGCCCAGCGTGTTGTCTGCTTCCTGGGCCTCTCGTAGCTCCATGGGTGTCAGCAGCAGCCACCCCTCCGCGTCGCCGCTGGCCTGGACCACCGCCACATCTGGGCTCACCTGGTCCCGTTCCTCTCGGCGGCTACAGTAGCGACACTCCTGGGCTGCGCACGGCTGGCGCGATAAAGCGTTTGCGTTCCCATGAAGTCGGCCTGCCCGGTGCCGGATTTCGAAGTCATAGCCTTGCAGTTGTTCCAGCCAGCGAGAAACTTGCCCCTCAGGGTCTTTAAAATTTAGGAGCCAGGTGAGCGAGGCGTGGTCGGTGCGCAGGAGGAAGTGGCTGCCTTGCAGGTACGGCCGGAAGTGGTGCAACGCACTGACCACAGCGAGCAGCTCCCGCCTGGTGACGCAATAATTGCGTTCCGCCTTCCCCAGGGCCCGGCTGTAGTAGGCCACCACTTACTCGCCGTCTTCGTCCTTCTGTGACAGGACGGCCCCCACTCCGGTGTTGCTTGCGTCGGTGTCGACGATGAAGGGTCGCTGGGCGTCGGGGTACGCCAACACCGGAGCTTCAGTGAGGGCCGCCCTGAGCTGGTAAAAGGCCATGGATTGCCCCTTCTGCCACACAAACGGCCGGCACTTATCCGTTAAGCGATGGAGGGGGCTAGCCAGGGTAGCGAAGTCCCGGACAAAGCGCCGATAGTAAGATGCCAGGCCCAGGAAGCTTTGCAGCTCACCCACATTGCCAGGGACCGGCCAGTCCCTCAAAGCAGCCACCTTAGATGGATCGGTGGCTACGCCCCGCTCGCTGACGATGTGCCCTAGGAAGGCACTTCTTTGGGTTTAACCTCAACCCCGCCTGGCGGATTGCAGCTAGCATATCAGTCAGGTTAGCGAGGCACTGCTGGAAGTCGCTGGCGTGTACCAGGAGGTCATCTAAGCACACGACACAGCGACTGCGAGGGACGGCCGCTAGCACCCGCTCCATCAACCGCTCGAACGTAGCCGGCGTGTTGCATAGCCCGACGGGCATCAACCGAAACTGCCACAGACCCTGCCCGATAGTAAAGGCAGTCTTAGGCTTTCTTTCGGGTGCCAGCCTCACCTGCCAGTAGCCGCTGCGGAGGTCCAGGGAACTGGACCCCCGCTCTTCTTCTGGACCAGGACCACAGGGGCTGCCCACGGGCTGTCGGAGGGCTCGATCACACCAGCAGCTGCCATTTCCTTCACCTTTTCCTCTGCCACCAGTCACTTGGCAGGGGACATCCGGTGCGGCCGCAGACGGATGGGTTGAGCTGTGTCGGTGTTGATGGTGTGCTGCACCAGCTCGGTCTGGATACAGTCCTCATCCCGCACCGCGAACAGGTCCACTGCGTTTCTATCCAGGAGGCTTTTGAGCTGCTGGTGCTGCTGGTGGTCGAGCCCGCTGCTGCTTCGTTGCCACAGGGCGTGGACAGCTGCTGTCGTCTCGGCAGGCAGAGCTGGTTTGGGCTGGGCAGGCTGGTGGTGGTGGGCGAGCGAGTGGTCGGGCTGGGGCACTGTGGTCAGTGACGGTGGCTTGGGTGCGGTGGCTAGCTGAAGTAGCTTGCTTGTGGTGTGGCTAGGTGGCGTGCTCGTCGGGGCGGTTTTCGTGTCGGGCCGGATTGTAGGGCTACAGTCTCCATGCCTAGGGTGATGCTGGCCCTTGACACATCAACACAGGCTACCCAGCGTTTCAGCAGGTCCAGGCCGATGATGCACGAGTTGGCAATGTCAGCTAGCCAGAACTCGTACGACACCTCCTGCCTGCTCACCGTCACCTTCACCTCTTTCTTCCCCCTCATCGCCATCTTTGCCCCCGTCACTGATGTCAGCGGTGTGGCGGTGGGCGTCCACGCCCCGGGAAGTTGGGGCCCGCCGGTGTTGTGGAGTACTCCTGGCCGGACAAGGGAGATGGTAGCCCCTGTGTCCACCAGGGCTCGGCAGGCCTGCCCGTCCAGCCAACAGTGGAGGTACAACCCACTGGCTTTGCCCAGCCGACCTACCCGTGGATGGGACTTATGCTCTGTCGCCTTTTTAAAGGCGGTTGTGCTAGCCTCCGCAGAGGTAGCTGGAATCTTTGCCACTGGGGCGGGTAAGGCCGGACTGGGTTTGGGCACAGGGGTGTGTACCTGGTTGAGGAGGGTTGGTTCCCGGGGTGGCGTTCTCCTCACTGCGCCGTCCCTACCTCGTTTCCCGACGGCGGGGGCTTCCGTGGCTTTGGTGCTGGAGCTGGGCAGTCGCGTGCGATATGGCCCGGCTCGTCGCAGCGGTAGCACCGGCCTTGTCGCCTCGCTGGCCGTTGTAGTGGCGTGCGTGTCCAGCGGACCTCCTCGCCGTCGGCCACCCTGACGTGCTGGCGGGTTGGTTGTGGAGTGGGCCGGATAGCTAGGGTGTCTTCCGCCTGAGTTGTCTTGATCAAAGCCTCGCTTATGGAACCCGGTTGGGCTAGGCTAACGTGGTCACGTAGCCGCTCTGGCATGAGGGCTCGCAGGAATGCAGGCAGCGCTAGCTTCTCCTGCGCTGCTGCATCGAACTCTGGGTAGGCCTCATGGGCGTAGCGCTGTACGTCGGCCGCCACTTTTTCCCAGCTCTCCTCCTCACAGTGGTAGCGGCTTAGCAGCTTTTCCCGGCTTGCTTCGGCAGAGCGGTGCTGGATGAACCGCCGTTGGAGTGCTGCGGTCAGAGCCTGCAGGTTTTGTCGCTCCGCCGGCGGCAGGTCCAGGATCGCCTCCAACGCTGGGCCCTCCAGGGCGAGTGCCAGGTGTCCCGCTGTCTGCTCCGGCGTCCACCTCTAGGGTTGTCACGATACCAGAATTTTAAACTTTGATACGATACTAGTATAAGAAAACGATACTCGATACCTCTTTCGATACCACGGCACACAAAAAAAAAGTCCTAGGCACACAAAATAGGATACATTTTTTTAAACATTTTTTAAAAATTATTATTAACAACCTGCACACGGTGCTGGTACAGAAATAATTACTGAACACAGAACAAGATTAACATTATTATTACTATTCTTAAATGTTTTCCCTACCTTGTAGGCCTACACATTATTTATGTAGTTATTATTGCTTTTTGTATTATTTCCTTTTTTTCTATAATGTTGCTTCACTTGTAAACACAGTGCAGTCTTAGTGGGTTTCCCCTGTAAACAAAGGATAAATAAAATAAAACAAGAACATTCCAATTGCAAGGGTCTGGGTGTCCTTTGCAGCTTCTCTCTGGTGTTATATGAGAGAAAATCCATAATTAGATTTGATGGTATAATTCTTAAATTGCTTGTATTTTTATACAATTAAAATTAAGTTATTAAAATTAATAACTTTCTGTCAGGTCCAACATCAATGGCAGTAATCAAGATCAGCCAGCTATGTTACGTTAGCTAATGTTGGCTGAAACTAATTTTGGATAAATGTGTAACGTTATGTTGTCAGCTCAGCTGTCAGTGCAACCCCGTTACCTTACTTAGGCAAATGTAGTTGGTGTCGTTAAGCAACACACAACATAGCAAGCCAGCTAGTTGGATGCTGGCTTGCTCTGAGAAAAAAAAAAGCTAGGCTAGTTAACGTTATAGCTGCTAACGTTAGCTCGCTCGGGAAACTTTCTGAGCTCATCAGCATCACATCGCAACGTCATTCATGACAATAACTGTACACTTATTAAATTATTAACTCAACATTACCTCTCTCAATTCTTTGGAGAGATCAGGGTGCTGGTCCTTCAGATGCTTTGCCAAATTTGAAGTGTTCCCTCCTCTTGTTGGTACCGTTTTGAACCACATTTTGCAAATCGGCTTTTGCAAATCTTTCGCCTTTCCTTCTGCATCCGCCTCATAGGCAAAATATTGCCAAACAGCACTCCTACTATTTTCTTTTTCGACTGTTCCGTTAAAACGAGGTAGCTTCAGCTGCATTGTCGGCTTCGCGAGCGGGCCGTCGCGGCTTACCGATGCCAGATTCTCCTGTCTGCCGCTGAAGCCGTCCGGTCGCCTGGACACTCGGGGCTGGTCATAGCCCCGGCCCTCCTCGCCTTCCTGCGGGTCAGCTCACTGATCGACCGCTCCGGTTCCCCTATCTCCCTCAGCAGGGCTCGTTCCATCCCACTTCCGGACACCAATGTAGCGAGCGCGGAGAATGAGGGAGGGAGACAGCGGCTTGCAGTATCGAATCACTCGTAGCCGAGCTTCGTTTTATTGGTGCTACCTTACCAGCTCTGAAAAGAGCCGTTGGAATTCTGCACAGCAATGTTCACAGCTTGGAAACACTTTTACTACTACCACGAATCGCTTCAGGTACTGCCTTATATTTGAACTAGTCGTCTGTGATTGGCGCACACACTTATACATTCCTAGCCAATCACAGCCACACATAACACAGCCACTAGGTTACAGTTAAACGACAGTTAAAGTTTACAGTTACGTTTAAAGTTTACGATTAACACAATACGCGGCTAACAAGCTAACAACACAATTAAAACACACACAGCACGTTATTTACAATTATCTACACATCGACCGGGTAGCGGCTCACTACCCGGTCCTAGCTGGCCAGTTGACAATCCCCAGGCCGCCGCAATACCATAGAACTAAAGGTAGCTAGTCAGGTAAGTATTAATATAGCAAACAAACACTCGCTAAATACGTGTTTTACATAAATATGAAATAACATCACAGTAAAAATTAACATGAATCAAACGATATGTATTAACTTACAGATGATGCCTTTTTGAGGTGAAACACGATGGATTACATTGTTACCAGAACATGAACATGACACCGCACTGTTCTCTAATAAAATAACTTTCTATAACAGTGCACCTTGTTGTCTGAGTGTCCGTCAAACTAAGGCTTCCCCAAATAAAGTTCCTACCCTAGCCATTTAGGTTCCTAAGTGCAGCATTTCAAATCGCCACTAGATGTCACTAATATCTTCATTCCAGTACACATGCTGTACACAATTCATAGAAACAACTTCAAAAGATGAGAACGTATTTCCACACTTAGGGGTGAAGCTTTTTCACTTTTCCTCATCTGGCATCTGTAGAGATGCCACTGCCAACTTCTCACTTATCTTGAACTTCATGAGACAGGAGGAGGACCAACTTCGAAATCGGCCTGGAGTAGATCTTTGCTGAGCCTTGCCGGACCACCTTAAGTTCCACCTTTCTGACCAGTCCATCTCTGCTGGGAACTGTCTTGACGATAACTCCCATAGGCCAATTGTTCCTTGCTGCATGAGTCACCCTTTGAGAATTCAGCAGGAGGAAAGGGAGGCACGCCAACCAAGTTGAAGGAGCATTCCATCCCAGATGTGCCACGAAACAGGGCTGGTGGCTCGAGGGGCCGCAGGGCTGGAGGCTCGAGGGGCCGCAGGGCTGGAGGCTCGAGGGGCCGCAGGGCTGGAGGCTCGAGGGGCCGTAGGGCTGCCCCTGCCAAGTAGCAAAATAATTTCTGACCTTTTGTCCAGGGGTGGTATCTGGTCTGCTATGGCCTTTAGATGGCCGTGAGCAGCTCCAACGCTGATGGTGACTTCCTGGTAGACTGGGCCTCGACCATCGATGCGACACTCCTATACGATCCAAAGGAGCCACGCACTTTCTACTCTGCACGATGGAACAGCACCACCAACCCAGATCTGGAATTTGCTAAATGTCACAACAACCAGCCACTCCCAGTAAGACGCTCCCTGGACATGTTTCCCCGGTCACACCACCGACCGTCGCTCATTACTACCCCATCCCTGGTACAGCCTGTGCAAGGGAGGGATGTGAAGAGGTGGAATTTCCGGAAAGCAAACTGGGCAGGCTTCACTAAACAAGTGAACAAGGCAGCTGCTGGTCTACCACACCCGCGCCCCAACAACATGAACGATGTCTATGAATCATACTGCAGGTTGCTGCTGGCCGCTGCCAAGAAGAACATCCCCCGCGGTGTACGCAAAGCCTATGTCCCCTGCTGGGATGACGAATGTGAAGATCTACTTCGCGCCCATGCAGAAGCAGAAACCAGCGAAGACAGGGACAAAGCAGCAGACGACCTATTCTGCAGGCTATACGATAAACATAGGCAACGATGGACAGAGACTGTGGAATCAATTGACTTCACTCACTCCAGCCGCCGGGCGTGGCAGACCTTTAACAAGCTGACCGGAAGATCAACAACTCCAGCACAGTGTCCCATCACTGCAAACTCCATTGCGTCGCTCCTGCTGAGTAATGGCCACTTCCCTAATGCAGACCAGGACTTCGCAAGAAGAACACTAGCGAGAGTCCATGAATCACTCAGGGCCCCAGGATGCGATTCCAACCTATCCATCGATTTCACAATGCAAGAAATCGAGCAGGCCATCAAAAGCCTGAAGACTGGCAAGGCACCAGGCGTAGACGACATCCACCCTGAGTACATCAAACATCAAGGCAAAAAGGCAACCGACTGGTTGCGCTCCTTCCTCTCTGCATGTCTCCATCACTCAAAGCTGCCAAAGGTCTGGCGTCATGCAAAGGTGATCGCCCTGCCGAAGCCAAACAAGCCGAGCGACGACCCCAAGGGATACCGGCCTATCTCACTGCTGTGCGTTCCATATGAGCTCCTTGAACGTCTCATACTGGCCCATCTAAACCCAGTGATTGACCCCCAGCTGCCCAAAGAACAAGCTGGCTTTTGAAGCGGTAGGTCAACAACAGACCAGGTGACCCTCCTGTGCCAAGACATAGAAGACGGCTTCCAGGCAGGTGAGAAGGCTGGTGCCGTCTTCCTGGACCTCACAGCTGCATACGACACTGTCTGGCTGCGCGGACTACATCTGAAGCTTCTGGAAACCATCCCAGACAAGCACATGGTGAGCTTCATAATGGAGATGCTGAGCAACCGCAGCCTTCGGCTATTTACCAGCAACGGCCAAAGCAGCAGGGTCAGAAAGCTCAAGAACGGAGTCCCTCAGGGCTCAGTGCTGGCACCTATGCTGTTCAACATCTACATTCACGACCTACCTGCAACACAATCAAGGAAGTATGGCTACGCAGATGATCTGGCCATTCTACTCAGCAAACCATCCTGGGAAGCAGTAGAAGAGGGCCTCTGCAGACATGAACATCCTGTCTTCATATCTAAAGAACTGGCGCCTCAAGCTCAGTGTTGACAAGACCGTATCAACAATGTTCCACCTCTACAACAACGAAGTGACCCGTGAAATGAACATCCTGCTTGACAACGCCTGGCTACAGTTCCAGCCCTCCCCTACATACCTCGGTGTGAAGCTTGACAGAACTCTGTCATTTAAACAACACCTGGACAGCGCCAAGGCAAAGACAACCGCCCGTGCCGCGCTGATACGCCGCCTAGCCGGTACCACATGGGGAGCCACCACAAAGACACTGCGCATTTCCACTGAGGCCCTGGTGTTCTCTGCCGCCGAGTACTGTGCACCGGTCTGGTGCCGTAGCCCCCATGTCAAGAAGCTGGACACTGCCCTCAACACCGCCCTACGGACTGTCTCTGGGTGCCTGAGAGCCACACCAACAAACCACCTACCTGTCCTCGCTGGTATCGCTCCAGCAGAGGCTAGACGAGAAGCAGCAATGCTGGCCCTCGCCCGAAAGGCACCAATTAATGAATCACACCTCCTCCACAAGATCATTACGGAGACACCACAGCGCATGCGCCTCAAGTCCCAGCGCCCCTTTGCCACACGCCCAAGAACTGCTCCGCACAGCACTAACTGACATCTCCAAGGCCTCCTGGGTCAGGGCAAGATGGAGGGACCAGTGGAAGTCAGCAGAACCATCTAGGCTTCACCACTACATTGAAGATCCCACGGATGTCCTCGGCCAGCACCTGCCCCGAAAGCAATGGACAACCCTCAACCGTCTGAGGACAGGCGTAGGACGCTTCGGTGCAGCAATGCAGAAATGGGGCCTCGTGGACAGTGCCCACTGTGAATGCGGGGACCAATTACAAACTGTGGAACACATAATAAACAGCTGTCCCAAACACCGGCCACCGAATGGCGATTGTGGTCCAATTGACCTGAATGATGACACGCTGGACTGGCTTGCCTCAACGGAGCTGAAGGTCTAAGGACATACGCCAGAAGAAGATGGCCATTGGTTAGCAGCTTCTGGCGTGGGTATCTCTGCGCGATTGTTGGGAACTTCATCGCATTCGATCAGAGTAGGGAGTGAGAGGGACATTATGCCATCTACTGACTCAACAATTAAACCCTGAGCCCTTCTGCCAGGTGTCTCAGCTATCCCTGCACATGTCTTTAATGTGTATGGAGCTGATTCTCCCGTGATATTGAACATGTTGAAAAACTCTGGTTTGGCCAGAGACTTATTGCTCTGGTCATCCAAGATGGCATACATTCTGCTGGTCTCTTAGCGACGCCCATCTGGATAAACATTGACCAGACATATTTTTGAACAGGATTTGCCACTAAACTTGACACCACACACCTGGGTACACATGGAGGTAACATCTGCGCCAGACATTTGATCCTCCTCCCCACTATACTCTGTCCGGGAATAGGAAGTGGGAGGAGAGGAATGTGTGGCTGTCTGTATGGCTGGACCTGGATGGAGCACTGTGAGATGCTTCTTGCTCTTACATTCAGCACATTGGATGGGAATATTACAGTTCTTTGCTTGGTGTGTGGTAGAAGAGATACAGCGGAAACAAATTAAATTCTCTCTGAGGAATTTCTTACGGTCATCTAAGATCATGTTCCTGAAAGTTCGGCAAGAAGTCTGTAACACTTAGCGAGGCTACGCACCCCAGTTCCATGTCGGAAGATCAACCCCTACCTCCCGTTTTCAGTATGAAATGCATTTCTATCGACCAACATGCCGATACAGAATATTAAACATATACAATTAAAAGGTAAAACGTCATTGTTGTAGGCTACTTGTTGGCTGTTTTAGCTGTGTTTGCCAGCAAAGCCCCACATTTTCCCAGTGCAACTCGAATGCACTGATGTCGGTAAAAACATGGAAACGACTCATTTATCACCCCGATATCCGACCTACTTCCACTAACGAATGCAACGTTAGCTACTATAGCTTTCTCCATGGCAAACATTTTAAAACCAATTTGTTTCATGCCAAGATCCTCATTGCTAACAGCAACTAACGCACTAGCCCAGAAAAAATACATTGCTTCTGTAATCGAATGCTCAGAGCGAAACCGTTCAATTATAGCCAGCTAGCTAATGTTGGTCTACTTAATGGTCATGGATCATAATGTAACGTTAGTTGACATCAGGGCCGTTTCTAGACTGCTTTGATTGGGGGGACATAATGTTGGTGGAGCACAAGGGTGGGACGAACTAGTGGGGGGTCTGGGGGTCCTCCCCCTGAAAAATTTGAGCCTTTTAAAACTCATTTCCTGCATTTCTACACAACCTCACACAGGGCATTTTCTAACATAAAATGTTTAATTTATGAACATTTTGAAGATTTTCTTTTTTCAAAGCCCTAGATGAGATTTGAGATGCTTTCATATAAAGCTAAAACATAGGCTAATCAGTACATTAGTGGATAAGATAATTTTATAAAATTTTAAACCCACCTCCACCCCCCCTCATCTTATAGGAGAACAACTTCATTTATGCCCAATAATACCAAATCATTATCTAATCTTATATGGAAACAAGTAGGGCTGCAACAGTTAATCGAACTAATCGATTTTATATATATATATATTTATTTATTTATTTATTTTTTATCATCGATTTTTGCCCTTGTCGATTAGTTGATAATAAAAAACTATGCATTTTTTTACAATTTATTATTATTTTTTTATAATCTCCAAAGCGCTCATCTCGCGGCTAAATGTTTTGCCGCCATTTTTGACATTCTATCTGAAAATGGCCAAAGAGTCCCGAGCCTCTGCCATCCCTGCCCCAAGAGATGGGAAAGGAGGAGGGGTAAAGTGGAGGGAGGGTAGAGAGAGGGGAAGAAATTGAGGGTGGGATGGGTGATTGGTTTGTTGTTTGTTAAAAATGTGTATTTAGTTTAATTAAATAATAAATTATTATTTCTTTTTATTATTAATTCTTTGATGAAATTATATGACATTTTTGTTCAGATCTGTCATAGTTATATCAATAAATTGTTATGTTTTGGGGGGGGAAACCGTGCCTCTCGATTATTTGATTAATTGAAAAAGTAATCGATAGACTAATCGCTAAGAAAATAATCGATAGTTGCAGCTCTAGAAACAAGTATATTAAAGATGAGCTATATTCCTTCATCATTTCAGTCTCTTTGTGCTATTTTCTATTTACATGTGAAAATACGTTACTGTCTCATCATTTTCATTTATATTTTAGCCATACCCCCCCACCCCCTCCCTTATCGGAGGACTTATCAATGCCCAATTAAATCAAATTATTATAGAATCTTACTTTTATTCCTTATTACTTATTCCTTCATCATTTCAGTCTCTTTGTGCTATTTTTGATTTACATGTGAAGCTACGGTACTGGAATGGACCCAAATGCAGGACTCGGAGACAAACTCAGGCAAAACTCTGACAGGAATTAATTTATTATGAGCAGGCAAGCAAACAGACAGGGGAGCTAGGTGACGGGCTGGATGCAGGGTTGGCAAATTACAAGTGGGCAGGACGGATGACGGGGCAGGAACGAGCAGGAACAGGGAAGCAGGCAGGAGGGCTAGGTGATGGGCTGGATACAGGGTTGGCGAATAACAAGCGGGCAGGAACAGGGAAGCAGGCTGGATGGGCGAGACTGGAAACAAGACAAACACCAGGTTAATAGCACAAGCAGACAGAGGCCAAAAACACGTCGAGCATACAGACAGAATGAACTGGTGACGAGACAAACAAAGAGTGGAACTTATATTGAGGGAAAGCAGGTGTGAAAGCATGAGGATAATTAAAGTGCATGAGGAATGTATGCGGGAGATAATGAGGTAACGAGGTGTGTGTGGAATGTGAGCAGAGGGGGCGAGTGATAGGTCGAGTAATAATGAGGAACAAATTGGGAAAGCCACGCCCAGCCTGCACAACAAGGAATAGACAGACAAGGTAAACGGAAAAACATGACATGGAACAAGAGGAATGGGGAAAACGGAGAACGAAAGGAAGGTGGACTGGAGGGAAATGGCGGATGTCACAGTAATTGGCTCATCATTTCATTTATATACAATATATATATAAATATATAATTATTTTTTAAATATATTTTATGCCTGAGACGCCGGGGGGCTTGCCTCTGTTGACGGCTGCTGTTTCACCATGAGAGTGATAGAGAACGTAAGAGAGAGACAGACAGAGTGCATTTTATGTGAAGTATTCCAAAGTTTGAGGAAAGTAGGGCTGACTAGCCAACACGCAGCAGTAGGTTAGCTAACACACACACACAACACACAGCCAGCCAATGCAATGCTGCAGATGTTTTGCAGAATCGCAGCTATAATATAAATCTAAACAACTAGGCTAGATGCAACACGTAATCAATCTATTTAAAATCGAAACTCCCAGACGGAGACACTCGCCACTATCCTCAACTCACTGAGTAAGCTAGGCTATAGCTAATATTATATCCTAAGCAATGCGTAACAGTTACAGTTATCAAGAAGAGACAGCATAGATTGATCAAAGAAAGTGACCTCTCTCTCGCTGAGTCTCCATGTTTTATATAGCCAAACCAACTAATCATTTTTACGATTGGCCCGAACCATCTGTACCTCTAATAGCCTACTGACGGCGCTACGGGCGGCGACTTCATATTGTTGGATAAAATTTTTTCTTGATTTGGCTTTGGTTTCAGTAGCCCAGGCATGGTGCCTCTTGGGATAGCCTGTCATGTGAGAGGGAGAAGCTGGAGACAAGGCTTGAGGCCAGTGACTATCCTTATCAGTGATATGAAAAGGCAGCTTGCACTGCATAGATTCATGTGCCACTATATTCATCTGTGCAGATTTTTTGACCCACTAAGCCATGCAATACTTATGATGGTGCAGCAGTACTGGACTTGAATAATTCAGTTTTCAGATTAATTCAGAATAATTCAGACTTTTGCTTAATCTATATACAGTACTGTAGTTAAAAGGATGTAGAACTGTTGTTAAATATTCAGTGTCCACAAGACACTAAATTTCCATAAGAATAAATTGTACATTACTGTACATTATTCCATTTAATGAAAGCCATATCTATCTATATTGTATATCTATTATATATTGTATCATTTGTCTGGGGTTATTCATATATCATTATTTTATCATTATCATATATTTAGTAATTCATGGTTAACCATATAATTGCAATAACTTGTGCCTGTAACCCCTTGGTCACCAGTCCTGTGTTCCAACCTTTACAATGCCAACACCACTCTGCTGTGTTTCGGTTTTTACAACCATCCACCCTTTAGAATAGGAGAAGCAGGTGGACATGGCTAAGTGCCATTCAGAAGCATTCCTGCTGTGTTTACCAACAATAATAGGGATGACCCTCAATAAGACAGCCAATCTGGGTCCTAAATAACATCAATCTTGTAAAATAGAAATCCTATGGTCACCAGGGGGACACTCATTGTTTCAGTTAGCAAGGAACCTAGGGAAACCATTTTACTGTAGCATTCAGAAGTAGTTATGCACAACAATGTCTGATAAGTAAACTGTATACTTTCAAAACCATAACAAAATGTGTTTTTTATTTAGTTTTAGGGCTATAGAACATAACATCACTATCATTGAAACATTAACAACTGTCAAATGCTGAGAAAAATATAATGGACATACAACTGGAATAGAAAACTAGGGTACTCATTGAATTTTACGCAACTATTTCGAATCAAAAAGTAGTTTTTATTTTGCAACCAGTAAAACTGTTGGAGAAATTTAGTTGGTAGTGCTTCACAATCCAGTTGTAGAATCATATACAATGCATGCATTTTTGCAAATACCGACATAGAATTTTATAAGCACACTAACATAGCTTACTGCATGATATTTTATAATACAAATGTCTTTTTTTTGACAGTAAGTGTTATTTTGCCACTAAAACTGATAAGCCCCCAACCCCCCCCCCCCCCCACCTCGCTGAAAAGGTAATCTTTCATTAACACAGAAATCCCCTTATCACAGTCTTTCAGAGTGTCGAAAACGCTTATCTTCGCAAGCCAGCAGACTGCGGCAAGCTCTCGCAGGAATGAGGCAGAGACAAAGGAAACCCCAGGGCATTGATTCCTGCCAGCGTACGTCCTCCGAGTCTCTGCTAACCGCCATAAATAACTAGCTACCATTCAGCCTTGGTTAACTTGTGCTGAGTGGTCCCGCAACAAGGACAATCCGGACAAATCCACAAAAAGGGTAATTTTTTTAATGCCGTCTAAACAAAAGCCACAAAGACACTTTTTAAATGGCACCTCACTTGGGCGCTGAGTAAACATTTCTGTAATAGCAGTGTAATTACCCTTGCCACGCTTTTGCTTCTTTCATGAAAGGGAGATTTATAGTGAGAATGGACATGCTGTTCAGATCTAACCTTTTGGTTGTTCTTTACCCTCGGTCATTTGCCATTTGGTCATTTGTACATCATAGCCTGTTCTTTACCAGTATTTTGACTTAGACATTATCTAATCTGAGAAACCAACATGAGGTGTCACGATGGTTGCTATTGAATGATTGCTATGCTTTGACAACAGGCCAAAGCTGTCAAGCCATGCTTTGTAATTTTTCATTTAATGTGAATACATTCTTCTCAGTTTGCCCTTGCTGCAGTCTTGGATCCAATAATAGAGAACAGGCAAATTTGTTTTTCAGAGGGCTCTTTGCAGAAAGATAGATAGCCTACATTCTTTTTTATTAACAATGGGTTATTATATTTTTAAAGAGGATTTTCAAACAAACATAGCAAATGTGTAATAAACTCTGAGTGCTGTCTTTATAGTGCCTTATGGAATATAGTATATCCCCTTGGATAAGGGGACATTTCAAATAAATGAGGAACTTGTATAGGTGTAGATTTGAGAGGGAGGGGAGCGCGGAGGGGACGTGTCCCCTCCAATCTTGAAAGAAAGGTGAATTGTCCCTTCCAATTATTAACCTGAATGTATCACCTGTTTGGTACAAATTGTTATGCTTTACTCATCTGTCAGTTTTCACTGAACGGTTTCTGATGGAAAGAGCCAGGTTTATCCACTAAATTTGCTAGGAGAAAGCATTGTATCTCAGCCAACGTATATATCATCAGATAGCACTAATTTAACTTCCAAGTTAGAACCAGTCACTGTAAAGCAAGTTCTTTACCGCGCGTTCATGGAAAAGCGTCTTGTTGAAGGAGCTCAGATGCACTTTGGATGAAGCTTGAACTTCGCTAGCTGAAATGCATTGCCTGTTATCTGACTGTTGTGTGTTGTGAGAACATGGGGCCACAAATTCCGCATAGCTTAAGCTATTTGTGATTCACACATTTGACTTATCCGCTGTTTTAAGCGTCTCTGCAGTATATACGCAGCATTACGCGTGCGGGGTGGAGATTTGATGAAAATGAGGCGTGTCTGCAAATCGTGCAAGATACGCGTATTCAGAGTTTCCACTTAAACATTTTTTTCCGTGCAACTTTGTTTGGAAAAAAAGGTAGTTTATGTCTAGCGCCGCCAATAGATGATTATGAAAAATACAGCATCTTTCGCAAAAATGGATATTATAATGAGTGCATGTTCTTTGAAAATAATATTGGTCTTATTTTCCTTTGCCTAGCCTACTTACAATTATCAAAGAGCTGTCATAAAAATATGTAAAGGTAGGCTATGATTGACTGTCTGGTATATAATACCAGACCAATATTAGATGGATTCATTCATAGACAGTGTTTGGATCATAATCGCTTTGACAGAGAGATGATTTTGTAGCCTACTTGTGTGAGCACAGCTGCTCCAAAATGATTAGGAAGCATATATACGTCGCATGTAGGCTATTATGTTACCGTACATTACTTTATTAGGTAGGCTAAATCGTTATAAATATTTATAAATCTTTTTTTAAAGTAAATACAACAATTTATTTGTTTACTTAGTAATATTGCGTGCAACCACTGTCCAGCGATTATTTTTTTGATTGTGTGATGAGTATATCCCAGTCATCAATAGAAGCTATGATAATTTTATCAGTGCAATGTATTAATATGTTCACTGCATGCCTATACCCTGTCACGCAAGAGCAACTACGATGCGCAAAGACAGGATTTTCCTAAAGGCAAATGTGGTTATTAAAGGCACTGACACTGACACGTTGAAAACGCATAACCCCACAAACATTTTTTTAGTAGATAGCTGGCAACCTGGGGGGCAGGTACAAGAAACAGGTAATTAGAATATCATGCCCTGTACCACCCACATTTTGAGATAAGCACTTGCGCAACACAAATTAGAATACGGCATAAGTCAGCTTGTGTTAAATCCGTGCAGGAGAGGAAATTAAGTGCATGACTTAAGTTGGCCATCTCTGAATCCGGCCCATGGAATTGATGTTTCACAATGCTACATTGTATAATCAAATTAAATTTGTTAAAAAAGCAGGTTAATTTGGCGTTTTCTAAGGTGAGACGGAAGCCATATTCCGCTTATTCTCAGCAGTTGCAGGTGCTTTTTAACTAAATTAAACCGCACATATTTTCTAAAGTAACAGCACTGTCGGGAATTACCGAAAACCTGTGCCAGTGTTAAACCCTAATGTTTAAGATTATTATTGTGTATATGAAAACTCGTCATAATGGTTAGTCAGAATAATATTGATCCTAATATCCATATTTTCCTTGCGCGCAAGCAGGTCAATTTCCCCAGCTGTAAATCGCTCTTTTTGCAGTCTTATTAAATCCGCCAATATATAAGCAATCCGCCAACTGCAGGTAGCTTTTAAAGGGAATGGGAGATAACACTCTGTTTATTGCATGTTACGCCCAAGACACACCTATAATTAATGGAGAGGCTAAGTTCAGCCCATTTGAACCTTGCGCCTTACTTTGCGCTCAACAATATGCGCCCTCTAACTAGTAAAAGTGGAGTTGGACACGCCCTAAATGCACTTGCGCGTTGCGTTTTAGACCATGCGCCAAGATCGTCAAGATATAGCCCCATATATCTTTCAAGAAATGGAAAGGTCAAGTTGTCTGTGTTTCAGAAATGCAAGAGTCATGTTTATAGGACATTGTTTTGTTTCAACGTACAAAAATGCCAAGTTACTTGCGCCTAGCCTACAAAGCACTGTCTGTAAGTAATTAATTAAAACTTGCAAAAACTAGGCTTGCCGTTAAAAGTATTGATATCAAAATGAGGCCAAGTTAAAACAAACAATATTGGCTATTGTAGCTCACACTAATTAAACTAGCTCTATTCCAAAGCAATTCTACCCAACCTTTCCTAAATTATTTAATGTAACTTGGCCCTGTGTTTTTTTCATCTTAACCACTTTGCGCCTTACAAAACTAATTTTATAAATTTTATGACATGTATTGGATATGGATTTGGACCCATAGATATCTACCCCCCTATACTGATGAAAAGATAGTCATTACCACTTGAAAATGATGCAAAAGTGAGTTTTATGAGCCAAAACATTTGATTTGTAGTTAAATATATAATTATGACATGATTTAGAGCAGTGCACATTTAGTCAGATTTGGAGACACTAATGGACAACAGGTTACACTGCCTATTTTTTGCATCTTAGATCTTTAGTAGTTCTGCATATCATCCTCAGATTTTGCACACTTGTGCTCACAGAGTTTCTGATCCAGGAAATGTATAGATTTACCTGTTTCACATATGTAGTTCTCTGTATTTTATTGCAAACTATAGAAAAGCTAGAAAAATTATTTTTGCATTTTTCCAAAGTTTCTTTGTATTTGTGGCACTGTATTTTGACTTAAATTATGAAAATAAACAAATACAAAGTTCATATTTTAAATGGTAAAACTGTCTTGTTTCATTTAAGCCAAGTATCTTAAATGATACTCACACCTGGAGTTATAAAGCCTTAAACAGAGCACCCCCTAAATAGGCAGGAATTGACCAAATTTGCCATCTGCACGTAGGGTTAACATCTCAAGAGAATGTGGTCATTCAAACTTTATATGCCACATCAAATTCTCGAATGTATAGTGGAAATAATCTGCAATTCAGGTACGTTACACTTAGATATGTAGAAAAAAGAAGTACACTATGGTCATTTTTTTATGATCCCAAAATCAGGGAGTGAATTTGCGTGCGCAGCCACAGCATTTGCACGTGTTATCATTTCACACTTTGTGGGTGATCAACTAAGAGTCATTATGTAAATTACTCCAGCCACAAAATTACTCCAGCCACAACAGAAATATCACGTAGGAAAATGGAGAAAAGACTGGCAGCTATGTTGCCAGTGAAAACCCATTTAATGAATGGGGGGAAAAAAAATCCTTTTATTTTGGGTTCTGTTACAATGTACAAGCTGGCGGTTTACAACTGTTTCACAGGATGTCTCTTACTTTTTTCTGGGAGTTACGGATATTTGTCAGGACTGGAACGATCGTAACTCTACTTACTAGCACTGTATGTTAGTGTCACAAAAAATCACATTTCCATCTGATAATGGGCTTTATTTTGATCAAGTTTTTATTTGCTTTGTTATTCACTGTTTGTTATAATTTTGTTTAAACTTGTTGTATTTCTTGTTTCATTCAAATACTAGTTACTCTTGTATTCTGTAACATGATTTGATTCATGATTAAAAATTTATTTATTCTTACTGTTCATGATGTAGATTATGTCTCCACCAATTCTCTTTTTTCATATTTTTAGCATTAGCTAGAATGGGCCCGTTAATTAGTAAATTACGGTTTGGAGAAATCTGTCACCCCAAAAGTTCAAATGAAACCTACGCCCTTGATTTATTGTGTGAACCAGTTGTAGAATAGCCCTCTGTCCACGTTGGAACTGAAATCTTGGACAATTTGTAGGCTATAACAAAACAAATTCAGGCCTGAAAAGCAGTGTGGAGCCCTATTGCAGGTGCAGCCCCTTGGAAGTTCAGCTACAACCATGAATGGGACCAATTCAGGCCAGGCCCACTGGGCCTGTTCTACGGGCTGCAGGATAATCCATACCCCTAATCGGATTATGTAAATTCCTACTCCACACAGAGGGGCTTTTATGGAAGGCTGGCTCTTTGAAACAAACACTTGAAGAGCAGAAAAAAACAGTAACAATTGCTTAAACTAGACATTAGTTTTTGATCTGATCGTGGGGTTGAAAGTGGGGGACGGGGGGAAGGGAATGGGCCTCCCCGATTAGGGGATCGCAGAGAAGCAGTTTAAGATTCCAGCCTGTGGCCTGGCCCACTGCCTCCGACTCGCCTTACCCCTGCAAATTTATGTGTGGCCCCTGGAATGGCTCTACAAGATTACCACACTTGTGACAAAACCAACATTGTAGCAATGTCAATCCTGGTTTGGTATTTTCAACTTTCATGGCCCAATCACAGACTGACATCAAGGTCTTCCCCGTCACTTCCCCTTGTTTGTGATCCGAAGCGTTGTGGGGACCTACCAGAGAAGAACGATATGCTCCATGGTCATAAAAAGTGTTAAAAAAAAGGATGAAAAAGGAAAAAAGTGATAGAACAGAAAGTGATACTCCAATGCAAATATAATCACTGCACAGCTCAATGGAGACCTCTTTGAGGCTTGTGTGAATTATAGCTTAACCCGTTATCATGGGGCAGCTGGGCTAAGAACCCATTGGAAAGCACAGACAAAAGTGGTTGCGTCGAATGTTGAAATGCCAGTAAAGGCAGTCATTTTAATGCAAGTATTATGTGGGAAATCTATTCAAAGCCTAGGTGAGCTTATTAAAATCAGAGCTTGACATTATTCTCTTTTACAATTTGCCGTGTCTCCTTTCAACTTTATCTGGTGTAAAACACAAATGAACTCACATTAGAAGCATTTCCTGACATCCACCACAGCTTTGCATGGTATTTACAAAAATATATTACGAAAATATAGCTGACACCTAAACCCCAGAGGAACATGCTCAGAACTGAAATCTTATAAAATAACAAAACAAAACAAACAAAAAAAAGGCTGGAAATCGAACCCTGAAGCACAGCAAATGTCTCACGTACTGGCATAATGCAGAGAACCAGCAGAGGCTGGACTACAACTCGCACGTCACAAAAAGGGTCTCAACCGGCTATAAATTGCACTAGAAGAACCCCCCAGCTTCCCCCCTCCTCCTCTCATCTTCTGACAAGAGCGCTGAGTGAGAGTGTTCAGAGAGCATGAGGATCTGAGTGTGGCAGGAACTGTAATTGGCTACCGCTACCACCACCATCACCAGACAGAGCTGCCTGATGACCTGAGAAATACGCATTCCATCCAGAAAATCTCACTCTCCCAACGCCCCGTACATACAGGTGAGTCAGCCCCCTCTGTGGAAAAGTAGACTTTGGTTGTCCACTTGCTGTTTAACAATGTTGTGGCTGTGCACAGGAATTTGATTTCATATACATGGCACATGCACGATTGGAATCATGAGACCATTTTTTTTCTGATTGACAATCATTTATTTTGTTCATTTATTGTTGGTATATATGCCAAAATTGCACATATATATTAATATTGTCTTGATACAGCATAAAACAGTTATATTCATCATATGATATCAAGCAATATATAATCATATAATATAAATGTACCAAGTGTAAATGTACATTGTATACTTTAAACATATATAGTACATAGTTTATACTCTATTTGGTCAGAAATATTTAAATAAATTCCACCATTTTAATATGAAATTCCAAAAATTTACAAAGCATACTGTATGTTGATACTCTTGTGTAAGCTACCTTTACTAGGGCTATTACATTGGCAGCAAAGTCCCAGTGGTTAAAACAGCCTTGACTGCTGCAATATCGATTTGTAGGGTAATTTAGTGGTACTGATTTAAAGTAAAAAAAGAAATTGCTTGTGTGTACATATTACACAAATACAAGAATCCTGTCAAGTTGGATGATACAGATTATGGAAAATGTTTTTTTCTTGCATTTTGTGGTTTGTGTATGGATTCTAAACATTTAAACATTAAATGAAACTGTTACACTTTGGTGTTGATTTAAAAACTGTTACCACCCACAAAAAAACATTCTACGTGAACAACTAACGAGGTGCAAAGAGGACTGCGTGTGTTAAGATTGAAAGACACATGGATTTTTCATTTTTGCGGGTTATCCTGAATGGATATGTAAAATTGGTCATCCCTACGTTATTTTGCAAAATCGTGGGAGCAGGTTATGCAAATAGATTACTTTAGCATGTGTAAAGTGATTTACTAAGCCCGTAAGCAAGTTTGGGAAAGGTATTTGCATTTTAGTACAAATGGAAAGCAGGTATCAAAAGACACGCAATCGGGTGTGTTTTGAATATCCATAACTGAACGTTCTGAATGATTGCGTAACAATGGGGGCTGATTAACTGCCCCATTCTAGCTAACGCTCAAAATACACAAAAAGAATTTGTGGATACGTACATCACAAACAGCAAGAATAAATACATTTTTAATCATGATGCAAATAGTGTTGCAAATACAAGGGTAACTAGCATTTGAATCCAACAGGCAATACAACGTCTATTATAACAAACTGAATGACAAAGCAAATAAAAACTTTATCAAAATAAAACCCATAATCAAATGGAAATATGATTTTATGTGACACTAACAACGCGAGTAGTCCTAGTAAGCAGTTACGACCATTTCAGTGCTCCCGCAGAAACTGAGACATCCAGTGAAACCACCAGCTTTTTCAGTGTAACAGTAGCCTAAACTCAACACTGTAAAAAAATACCAGTTTACTGTGGAAAAAAAGCTGTATTTTTAAAGTAAAATGTTTGTTAAAAAAAAAAAAAAAAAGTCAAAACACTGTCAACGTTTTGTAGTATAATTATTTAGCGGTCATCTCCTAAAATAAAATGATTCATAAATTATTTCCCATTCATTAAATGGTTTTTCACTGGCAACATTGCTGCCAGTCTTTTCACCATTTTCCTACAGTATGCAAAATCTCTCTTAAATATGGAGTAATTTACATAATGACTCTTGATCACCCGCAAAGTGTGAAATGATAACGTGCAAATACGCCAAATAACACCCCTTGTTTGGGATTAAATCGACCACTTTTTGTTTTAGCTCAGTCATTCTATTTGGGGTTAAAATAATGAACCATTAGCTACAATAATTTTAACCCCCAGTCTATTTTAAATGTTGCATACATGTCCTAATTTAAAATACAATGACATGTTTCCAAATATCTCAATTAAAATTAATCGATTTATTCATTACGAAAGCTATGTATTTCTATGCAAGGGTTTCTGTTTAAAATGGATAAAAAAAGAGGCAGAAAAATTGTGTGTACGTGTGTGTGTGCGTGTACGTGTGTGTGTGTGTCTGTACAATAAGAATTTAATCAGACTTCACTATTTTAATTGGATTTGAAAAGCGAAATAATTAATAATAAAAAATAAGCTCAATCAAATAAAGATGCATTTAAAATTTTCTTATTTATTTTATTGCACCGCACCTCTCGATTGAGAACATACCATAGAACAATTTCTCAACCAAATAGGTTTCTATTTCCAAATTACCAAGAAAAATTATAATATATAGACACATGTAAACACATACCTGTACACACAGATGGTATCCAATAACCAACTCTTCACTCCTACCTCCCCAGGGCCAGATAACTATGACCAGGAAGGTGTTCACCAACACCCGGGAGCGCTGGAGGCAGCAGAACGTAAACAGCGCCTTCGCCGAGCTCCGCAAGCTCATCCCCACCCACCCGCCAGAGAAGAAACTGAGCAAAAACGAGATCCTGCGCTTGGCCATGCGCTACATCAACTTCCTGGTGCAGCTGCTGGAGACCCAGAACGGGCAGCCTGTGGGCGGCTCACCCACCTCTCTGCTCACTTTCCTGCGGGGCAATGTGGAGCACCTGCATTCCACCCGAGCCTGGGGGCTGGCCAGTGACACCGAAGCCCCATCGCCTGGATCCAGCTGTGACAGCTCAGAGGCATGGTAAAAGACCAGCTGAAACACGCTCCTCATACCCTGCTCCCCGCATCAGACTGCCACGCTGTCTCTTTCCATGGCTCCCCTCTCAGACAGATGTTTTTGACAGACTCCACCCGAAGCAAGCGAACAACACTTTCTTGAAGATGCCCCATTGATCAGGTTCAGGCTTTTATGTGTCACATTTTAATGTTTAAATGGCAGCTTATTGACTCACGGGAAAGTGCAACTTTTTTGTCACCACTCTGAATCTGCATGGATGTTGCTTCGATGTCCCCTCCCCCACTATTTGATAAATAATTCCTTCCTCATGCCTGTGCCATAGCAGATTTAAAAATCTGTTATTAGGTAAATCTCAAAGTACTGTTTAGGATTCATCCCATGGTCGCTCTTTGATCTGCATTAAACATAGCTCCAGGTTTTGAGATGTTGATGAAATATCCATCGGAAGAAAAAGTGTCTGAAATTCAGAGAAGATTGAAAGATTTTGAAGAACAATCTCTCCAAGGGCCAATTCAACAACTCCAATGAGAAGACATAAGGAGATACAACCCTGTGCTATTGAACGATCTGTGCTATTGAAATACTATTACATCTTCAAAACTTGAGTAATCAAAATAATTTAATTAATAGCTACACTTAAACTTACTTGGTTGGATATATTCCATCCTTGGTTATAGAACGGATCTTTGTGGACCATAGAGGAATACATCAAACTGTGCTGAATAACAATATTGAAATATTTGCTGCCACTGTGGCACTAATGCTACCCACTCCCTCCCCCACCCCCAATCCGACCAGGTAAATTGTGTGTTTATTGAAGTGTCGGGGACAAAGGTGAAGGAAAATTGACAATCCTTTTAAAATATCTTCAGATCTACTGGATGGACAGAGTACGTAACTATTTGTTGTTTTATTTAAAGTCATGTAGCCAAAGAGCATTATTTGGTCTTCATCAAGACTTGTGGTTAGATCTAACACTGTGTGCTTTGTCATGTATGTTTTGCTTAATATGGGAATCTATTATTTATTATGATTTATTTATTTTCTGCATCTGTAATTTGTTAATAAAGTATGTTGTTAAAAGAAACTTGTTCTATTCCTGAAAGAGATTTTGCTGAATGTATTAGGATTCCATATGGGTAAAAAGAAAGTAATTAGAGAGACAAAATAAGATTTAAAGAAATAAATAGTATCATAAATAGTGTAATGTTAGACAATTTTATTATTTTTTAACAGAGATGAATTCGCTTGGGATTTATTGATATAATGCAGACATTTAAGAAATGACCTGAGAAATACAATCACTCATATTTTCATGATCGCACATTCAGTCAAAGGTGCCAGTGACAGTGTGGCCTTCCTAATTGTCCACTACAAACCATCTGAAGACCGTGTGGGTAAAAGGCTGACCTCTGTGTCCAGTCCGAGAGCAGAGGAGGCGAGGGAATGAAAGGATAGCTTAACTTGTGCCCCGAGGTCACAAGGTCACCGGGCAGTCAGCACCTCGGTCCTTTCCTTGACTGAATGGATAATTGACTTTAGAGAGAGAAGGTTGATTGTCTGCCATGTTCAAATTCTGTTAATAGAACAGGCACAGTCTAACCACAATGTGCTGTGCCTTGAATTCCAGCAATTTAAACAAACCATGGCTTTTTTTGCACACAATATTTATACAATAGTATTGAGGAAGAAATGTTAAAAGAAAATGTGGCTGAAATTTAGGGCCAAAATGTATTATGTACTCTTAAAAATGTTCCTTGTATTTCATGCATTATGTCTCAATGAAGGGAGTTTTCTAAAGTGTGATTTTAAATCAAAAAGCAAAGTCCCATAATTTCCTGGCAACACTGTTGACGCATGATATAATAAGACACATGGTAATGGAATTTCCCTCTGGGTTTGCATGAACACTGCTTAAATGTGCTGGGATGTGGAAATCAACTCTGCTTTAATGTATACTTGCAAGTGCTGCATAGTTGCATCTTTACAAATGTCTGTGAAAATGGATGGGGGTAAAAGATTAAATTATTATGGCATGGAGGAGAACCCATCTGTGCAGTAAAAACACAGCAGTTTGGCTATCACTGCCATAACCGCCGATTGATTCTTTGATCATTTCATCCAGGCAAAGGTTGGATGTGTGCAGTCAGCTTAAGCATTATGAGACAGAAGCTATTGGGATCACTTTCAATGTGCCGTTCAGCTCAATTTTATTTGGGTATCATCAAACTATAAGGATAATAGTTAGCATGCACCACACCCTTGTTGGTGGAGACTATCCTCAAGGTGAGATGAGACACTGCTAATCAGCTATAGTTGCTGTCAAATATCATCCAAGTCTTTTCCTGCCAGTGGGGTGCAACCTCAGTGAGCTGAAGGGTAAACAGAGATTTCAGATTTGCTTTGTCTGGACAATTAAACCCGCTAACAGTGTCTAAACGGACAGGAGTGCAGCTGAACACACTGACAGGCTGGTGAGAATTAGCAGGTGACACTGCTAAATTCACTAGGGTCACTGTCAACAGAGTACTGGAAAGTTATACTCAGACATTACACCATCTCACTTACGCTTTACACATCATTAAAATACATAAGCTGTCATCTTAAAACTTGCTAGGATATGGTTCTAATGCAGTTGCTTATGATATTGGTATTATATATTAGATCCTTTCCCATCTATAATGCATTACTTATCTCTGAATTATGCTAAATTGTTACTTGTTATTTTTTCTTTCTCTATTTCTTCCAGCTTTGTGCTTTACTGGCAAGATTATTTCCTTCATTCTTTGTGTAGATAAAAGTGCATTTTGATATAAAAAAATATAAAGGCTTTGATTTCTGCATTCAAAATGAATATGGTATTACATTCAGTATTCTTTTCTAGATAGTGTAGAAAATGGTTGCATTACTAACAGGATGTATCTTCTATTATTTCTTGAAAGAAAATTGTATTTTTCCTTTTTCTGTTCCTTATTATATATTGAAATGGAAAGCTTATTTCTAACACCCTGTTGAGTCTACTAATTATATTATTTCTTCTCAGAATATTATATATAACTTATTTTTATTAGAACATACTGCAAGCACATATTTGCTGCATATTACTATGATATTATTAAATGATTTTGTTAATTATTAATGATGAAAGGAGCTGGATTATTGTTTTGTTTTTTTATTGTTTTTGAGAAAAATATTTTGGAGAAACGGAAATAAAATCATTATATGCAATTGTGATCGTATTTGGCTGGATTACTCCACAGTCCCCACAGAAATACAATCTGTATTCCGCTCCTCCCTCCATCCAAGTATATTTCTCTGATTGGCCATTCTCTTCAGAGCATGAGAGTAATCACCTATTGAGAGTGTGTTTCCTTATCTTCGTCTAGCACGCTGTCTGAATCTGTTATCACAATGGGCCAGATCGCTGGCTGCAGCCTCTCTCCAGACTGAGGATGCATGAAAAAGGCTTTCTGAAACTGGCAGCCAAGCGCTTGGCCCTGAGCTCTTTATCCTCCTAAACCAATTCACACTATGCATGTTTAAATTTTTTAAACCCCCCCCCCCCCCCCCTCATCACGCGGCCTCTCGGACTCTGTCCCTCAAGTTTTCTCTGAATCAGCCAGAAGAGGCCAACTCTGCCTGGGGTGCAGGTGCAGGCTTGTGGGGGGACAGGGGGTACCCACATTGTCGGGCTGGACAGCACTCTCTCTACTGAAGCACTTTTTTATGGGCTGAAATCCCACATTATAATGGGATTATGCAAATGTATACTTCAAAATGCAATACGCTGTAACACAGCAGAGTGAGGCAGAGGAGGTGGAAGGGGCGCAAGGGACAGGGACAAGAGGGGATACAGTTCATTCACAAACTCCCGAAAGTGGAACCCACTACTTGCTTTCCATTTCAGTCCTCTTCTGCATGAGAAATTGCACATTCTCATTACATATCATGGGTCTCATAACATACACTTGGTTCATGACAATATCCAGTAATGGTGTCTACGGGGGTATATAAAAAATACTGTTGGCATGAACCATTTTTGAGTGCATGCATCAAAACACGTTCCTTTCATCAATATGCTTTCTTAACAGCATACACACTTTCATAGTGCTTTCATAGTCGTAGACTCGTAGGAATAGTTTTACTGCACACAACTGAAGTAATTCCTGTATTCTACACAGATTATAGACTTAATCATTTTTAACAGAAATGCATTCCATATTTATTTTAAGGCCTATAATAATAATAATAATAAATCATTTAAATAATAAACTGTGTCTTGCAAATTAACAATAGTATACTGTATTTAGAGCCACTAGTTTGTCTTCCGTTGTTTTGGTACTTCAGTCCTCCACCAGCTAGAGGCCATGATGTGATAACCAAAACAACGAGCAGGAAGGAACACGAGGGAACAGTCAACACCGAAACAATAAATAGGGCAAACACCAAAATACACTGGGGACTAGGAAATAACAAAAAGGGAAAACACTCGAGAAGAGGGTAGGAACGAGAGAAATCTAGGCACATAGGTGATGGATGCAAAGCACAAAGACCAAGTGATGACCTGAGGGCAAAAGACAAACAAATATACACAAGGGCACAGGTGATGACAATGAGGTAAAAAGGTAGACAAGTGGAGAATGGGCTAAGAACTACAAACCCCAATTCCAAAAAAGTTGGGACAGTGTATAAAATGTAAATAAAAACAGAAATCAATGATTTACAAATCCTTTTTGCAAAACCTGTATTCAATTGAAAACAGTATAAAGACAAGATATTTAATGTTTTAACTAATCAACTTTATTGTTTTTTGTAAATATACGGTCATTCTAAATTTGATGCCTGCAACATGTCCTAAAAAAGTTGGGACAGGGTCATGTTTACCATTGTGTTACATCACCTTTCCTTTTAAAAACACTCAGTAATCTTTTGGGAACTGAGGACACTAATTGTTGTAGTTTTGAAATCAGAATTTTTCCCATTCTTGCTTGATATAAGACTTTAGCTGCTCAACAGTCTGGGTCTCCGTTGTCGTATTTTGTGCTTCATAATGCACCACAAGTTTTCAATGGGAGACAGGTCTGGACTGCAGACAGGCCAGTCTAGCACCCGCACTCTCTGACTACGAAGCCACGCTGTTGTAAAGTGCAGAATGTGGCTTGGTATTGTCTTGCTGAAATAAGCAGGGACGTCCCTGAAAAAGACATTGTCTAGATGGGAGCATATGTTGCTCCAAAGTACATATGTACCCTTCAGCGTTAATGGTGCCTTCACAGATGTGCAAGTTACCCATGCCATGGGCACTAACACACCCCATACCATGACAGACACTGGCTTTTGAACCTTGCTTTGGTAACAATTGGGATGTTCCTTTTCCTCTTTGGCCAGGAGAACATGATGTCCATTATTTCCAAAAACAATTTGAAAAGTGGACTTGTCAGATCACAGCATGTTTCCACTTTGTGTCAGTCCATCTCAGATGAGCTCGAGCCCAGAGAAGAACCGGTAGCATCCACTACCAAACGCACTTAAACACTCCACAGTGCACCCAAAGCAAATAAAATACGACGACAGTCTATCGGGGGAGCGATACTTTACATTACCTACGAATGTATTGCCGGCACTGGTCGACTACAACAACAAAGAAGAGTAACAAGTTGCAATGGCCACATTCACTCCGCCGGCGTACTTCCACAGAGAATATTAGGTCAGCACAAACTAAAGGATTCAACGATAGTACTTCAAAATGATGGTAAAAACACTCAAAATAACCCCGATAGACTGTCGTCGTATTTTATTTGCTTTGGGTGCACTGTGGAGTGTTTAAGTGCGTTTGGTAGTGGATGCTACCGGTTACCTTAGAGTTGCGCTAGCATTAGCAACGTGTGCATGTCCAAAAGAAGGGACAGCATGGAATTAGCTGAAAATGGTTTCCATCAATCAACTACATCATGGGTAAGTCGTAATTGAGACATTATGTCCAAAATTCCGAACTATCCCTTTAACTTGCATTTGTAGATGCAGCGACGGCCTGTGTTTACTGACAACGGTTTTCTGAAGTATTCCTGAGCCCATGTGGTTATATTCATTACAGAAGCAAGTTGGTTTTTAATGCAGTGCCGTTTGAGGGATCGAAGGTCAGACATTCAATATTGATTTTCGGCCTTGCCCTTTATGCACCGAGATTTCTCCAGATTCTCTTTTAATATGTTGGAATATGGGAACATCATGAGGGAACAGTGTTTGCACCATAGGGTGCACCTGGTCTTGAAAAATGGTTTCATATTGTTTGCCTGTTACACATCCATGGAGAGCAATCATTGGACCCAATGAGTCCCATGAAATGACTGCCCATACCATTACAGAACCACCACCATACTTAACAGTTGGCAACAGACATTGTGGATTGAATGCATCCTTAGGCTTTCTCCAAACATAAACCTGTCCAGATGTATTAAAAAGAGTAAAACGTTCATTACTAGGGATAGCTGCTACATTATGGGAAGGATGTGCTTTGTCTTGTCTGTTCTGTAGTGATCTTGATGATGTCTCTGTATGCACTTACTGTACGTCGCTTTGGATAAAAGCGTCTGCTAAATTAATGTAATGTAATGTAATGTAATGTAAAAGATGACTCATCAGACCATATCACTTTTCTCCATTACTCAGGGGTCCAGGTTTTGTGTTCCTTACACCATGTTACACATTATTGTGCATTAGCCTTGAATAAAATTGTTTCCGCATGGGGGCCCTGCCATAAATACCAGCTTTGTGAAGCTCACGACGGACTGTTTTTGTTGACTGGTTCAGATATGGATTGATACAATTCTGTAGTTATTAGCAACTATCCTACCAAGTATCCGTCTGTCCCTGTTGGAGAGCTTTGACTTGCAGCCACAGTTCTTTTTTGCTGATGCTGTTTTTTGGTGTTGGGCATATGTTGTCACAATTTTTGACACTGTTCCCCTGGCCACCTTAAATAATTTTGCGTTTTTGTGACCGATGCATCTACAAGTCCGGCACCAAATTATTTGGCCCCTTTAGAACTTAGTACAGGGCTTTCCACAAGGATATGGAGTAGCCATCCAGTGGGAAAAAGTAAAAAGTTGGCCGTAAAAGCCTATATTTGGTGGCCTCTGGCACATTCTAATGCCACTATTCCATCATGTACACTGATCTTAATTATTGCATATTTGAATGAGTTTGCCTACCTGATTGTAAACATGTAGTGAATTATTGTAAAGGAGAATTAGGCTTCTTGTGCGTTTTAGCCCACAGAGTCTGTAAATAGCTATTAATATTTAAAACCATGCCTGACTGATCAGAACTTTGAATCAGAATCATTAGACCTTATTTATTATTATTTTTTATTTATTTATTGACACCTTCACATCAAGACATGCCACAATGATGGTTAATGTATTGTTTTACTAGAAACATACACTGCCTGGCCAAAAAAAAAGTCGCTGTTGCACCCGTCATGCATAGTGCCCACTGTACAGGCTTCTGGAGGCAGTGTTATGATCTGGGGTTGCTTCAATTGGTCAGGTCTAGGCTCAGCAACGTTATGCAGCAATAAAATGAAGTCAGCTGAGTACCTGAATGTACTGAATGACCAGGTTATCCCATCAATGGGCATATTCCAGGATGACAATGCCAAGATGAATTGGGCTAAAATTGTGAAAGAGTGGTTCAAGGAGCATGAGGAATCATTTTCGCACATGAATTGGCCACCAGAGTCCTGACCTTAACCCCATTGAAAGTCTTTGGGATGTGCTGGAGAAGACTTTATGGAGTGGTTTGACTCTCTCGTCGTCAATACAAGATCTCGGCCAAAAATGAATGCAACTCTGGACGAAAATAAATGTTGTGACGTTGCATAAGGTTGTCGAAACAATGCCACGACAAATGCGCGCCGTAATCAAAGTTAAAGGCGGTCCAACGACATATTAGAGTGTGCAACTTTTTTTTTGGCCAGGCAGTGTAAATGCACTGTTATTCAACGAAAATAAACAAGGTTATTTTAAGGGGGAACATGTTTTTAATCCCATGTCTTATCTAGCCTATGTATTGGTTTTAAATTAAATTATTTATAAAATAAACCTATGCCAAAAATAACTCTAAAATAACAAAACATGTGAATCACTTGACTCAAATCATGTGAATCTACTGAATCAACTCAACTTCGTCATCTTCGTCTTCATTTTCATCTTCACTAAAAATGTATTTCGGGAAATCAACATAAATATTGTGCTTAAAATGTCAGTTTAACCTTAAATAAACATATTATGGACAATAACTGTCCTTATTGTAATGGGGAGTCGGATTCGGCGGACCAGACGTGATAGAGAGGGAATCTAAAAGTTATTCTACAGAATAGAATAACCACAGGAGCGGGAGGGTTCCGTGAATGGAGAGGAAAAAATTGTAAGGGGGAGTGTAAGGTTCGGAGAACCAAACGCGACTGACAATGATTTCTAAAAGCGTATCAAGAGAGATACGCCACAAAACGCGGAGAAGCCGCACCAGGACTGGGATAACACAGGATTGGGAGCAAAACATCCCTAGCACAAGGCAAAACAAAGCAACCTCCAAAAATCAGGTGATCTTGATAAACAGCGAGACTAACTAACAAAAGAACCTCACGCACTAAATTAGGCGTAACAAGAGGTTGTGAAACAAAACAAAAGAAACACCCTGTATAAACTGGCGAGAGAAAGAAAATGAAACTAGAACCTGTTACCTACAGTTCTAGGTGAAAACGAGCTGAACAAAAAGGTAACTGGCAGAAGAGTACAAAGGATAAAGAGAGAAAGGAAAGAAAAAGACAAAAATAAATCTTTCTCCTAACTCTAAACCGGACTTGCTGCGTTTCCTATTCGTACGAACCAGAAATGCAGCGACCGAATATTTTACCTTACCGACTTTGTCTGACAACATAGCAAAGACAATATCGAAGTGTCAGAAATGCGGAAGTCCTGGGCTATTTATAGCCGGCAGGAAACGCAAAACAGGTGTAGCGAATAATTGTCGGGTAAGCTACAAACACTGGAACGGAGGCGGAAAAAATCCGATAGAGCGTCCCGACGACGCCAAAAAGGAAGACGACCGCAGAAACAGCAGGGGATGCAAATACCCATGACAAAAATAAAGAATAGGAAAACAAAACTCCCGGTGCAGCGCCAACGAAAATCAACCCAGGAAAATGGGCGAAGGGAGAAGGAAGTACCTCTCACTTTCAATAAGAGAGAGCACTAATAAGAGAGGTAAAATAAATTGAAAATAAAGCGACCCGAATGACTGGGTGAAATAGCCTCGTAGGCTTGAGTGTAGACTAAAAAAGGAAAGAAAAGGCCTCTCGCTCTCAATATGAGAGAGAAGTCAATATAGATGTAGAAAAGAAACCGTAAAGACAAAACTATCTCAGGAATTGGAAAAGGAAAACCAGAATGAAGGACAGAAAGATGCAAAAGAGAAAACAAAACCCTAAAAGAAACTCTAATGCACAAAAGGCCAGTCCCGCGTTACACCAAAGCAAAGCGATGGAGCAAAGTGGTCACCTTAAGTTGCCTAACTCCTATACCGTTTACCGGCTACGTGTCAACACGAAGACAACACGGAAGTGCAAGAAAACGGAGTCGCATGAGGGCACTCTGGCGGTACTTTTCCACCGACCGCGCCGTGCTTTCCCTTCCACTCGGCACTTATCCGGCTCACCTGTGTTGAGTTTCCTGCTGGCTATTTAAGCTCTGTGCTTCCATTTTCCGGCGCTTCTGTGTTGTCTTCATGTTCACACGTAGCCGGTAAACGGTAGAGGAGTTAGGGATGGGTTAGAATATTTGAATATTTGACTAGTCACACACGTCTAAACATTCGAATTGCATACCAGGGTCGCAATTCAATTTTTATATGAATGTATTTTTTTTTTAAAGATATTTTCTACACAGTACACTACACTCGGCTACGAGTGAAATGGCCTACTGCTGGAGAGTGCGATAACGGTGCAGCCCACGCAGCTAAAAACATGGAACTTGGCACAGCAAGGAAAAAGTTCCACGTGGAACTTCTTCGATAAAATTTACGACAACGAAGTAAAATGCAAATTGTGCAACACTAAGCTAGCATATCACAAGTCAAGAACAACAATGCACACGCATTTAAAAGGAAAGCATCCACAGACCGTACAGCTACAAACCGTGAGTGCCCAAACATCCATTTCTAGCGTTGGGTGGCAACGACGTTGTTGTGATGATAAACGTGCGGGACAAACAACAGCGCTTATCACAAAAATGATAGCAAAAGACATGCTACTCATAAGTTTCGTTTAAGGAAAAGGATTGTGTGGCTTACACGGAACCCGAGTATCCCGTAAAAGCTTTACTTCAAATCGAAAAGCTGTATGCTGACACTGCCGGAAATCTCCGCAAAACATTAGCCAGTGTTGAAAATTGCCAGTAATTGTTAAGAATTCTAAGAAAAAAAAAGGATGTAGCCAAGGAAAAGCTTTTTATTTAACAATTGTAATCATTGTAGTACTGTACATCCTTGTTTTTGTTGTTAACCTAATCAAAACCAATCTATGTGACGTGTTGAATTTAGGCTACAAGCTGTTCTTATTGTCGGCTATGAGCTGCTTATACACACCACTTTTAGTGTCGGCTGTGAGCCGCTTATTGTCGATAGCCTATATTGTTAAGCATTTTACAAAATAAAAATGTAGATGGAATAGCCTATTATTTAACCATTGTTATTAAAACAACATTTGACATAGATTTGAATGAGGTTTAGTTCTATTAAAGTCATTATTGAACCAAGGCTAAAGTTTAACAGCCTCACTTTTTCCGTTTGGGGGGGGGGGTTAGAGGAACGTTGGGGTATTTCGAATATTCTAATATTCGCTCTAAATTGCCACAAACTATTTGAAAATCATTTTGGCCTGTCATGCCTAATAGGAGTTAGGCAACTTAAGGTGACCACTTTGCTCCATCGCTTTGCTTTGGTGTTAACGCGGGACTGGCCTTTTGTGCATTAGAGTTTCTTTTAGGGTTTTGTTTTCTCTTTTGCATCTTTCTGTCCTTCGTTCTGGTTTTCCTTTTCCAATTCCTGAGATAGTTTTGTCTTTACCGTTTCTTTTCTACCTCTATATTGACTGCTCTCTCGTATTGAGAGGCCTTTTCTTTCCTTTTTTCGTTTATACTTAAGCCTACGAGGCTATTTCGCCCAGTCATTCATGTCACTTTATTTTCTATTTCTTTTACCTCTCTTATTAGTGCTCTCCCTTATTGAGAGTGAGAGGTACTTCCTTCTCCCTTCGCTGCTCCAGACCTCGAGCCTTGCCCATTTTCCTGGGTTGATTTTTGTTGGCGCTACGCCGGGAGGTTTGTTTCCCTATTCTTTATTTTTTCCTCTCCATTCGCAGAACCCTTCTGCTCCTGTGGTTATTCTATTCTGTAGAATAACTTTTAGATTCCCTCTCTATCGCGTCTGGTCCTCCAAACCGACTCCCCATTACAGCAAATGCGTCGAAGGCACAAGATGGCTTTGAAATCACAAATTGAAATGTATTAAATTAATTTAAATAAATATGCTACACTTTAAATAGATTCACTGATGATATTACACTGATTAGAGTATATGCAACTTATGCATTAGTAGGCTACACAGGATAATTACAAATTCAAGAATGTTTTGGACCAATAATGTCAGTGCACTGATCGATCAATAGGATAAGCAGTATGGCAAGCCGAATGAGGATTTATTCCATATCCCTGATATCCAATTTACGGTTTCCCACTGATCTGTTTTGTTTGAAAGGGAGAATTTATCTTTTTGGCAGAATATAGGCTATCGTAATGAACCAATTACTCGATGGGTAGCCTACTGCTATGGGGAAACATTTAGGATATACATTAGCCTACATGTAAGATAATATGCTGTACATACGTATATGCATTAGGGATGGGGGTTTTGGCTTTTTTTTTGTACTCGTTTACACTTAGAATGTTGGCGTGTATCCGCGGTTAACCGTAACATTACATCATAGCGCGTAAGTGATGACGTCATAGCCATAGAGGCCAACGATACTGGTCGGAAACTCGGGTAGCTGCTAGTAAGTAAGCAAGCAGTTATGAAAGAATAACGTTAGGAGGTAAATATAGGTTAGAATATACTTTACTGTTTCAAAATGTTTTCCTAAAATAACTAGTGTCATGAAATTCAAATAAAACAGTCCAATCACGGAGTGTTTTTTGTTATTGTCCACCGGCTTGGGACTGAGTATGGTTTACATACTCCATCAGAGACCGAAAGCCTGAAAGCCAGTTCGCTTAACGGTCTTGTGTCTTTCACAATCATATCCGCGATCAGCTGAGTGATTTTCGCAGCTATCTGTGGAGTGCACTTGTAGAAGACGGAGCCTATTCGGGGTTGGGTGCTAGCATTACCCACCCGCGGCATCTTGTCAAAATCTACGTTCGCGTGTTTTAATCGCAGATGATTGTTCATTGAGCTGGTACTCCCCCCTTTCACACTTAAAACAATGTTACCGAGTTGCCGTCGACTTGTTTTGTAAAATAATTCCGGGCTTTAGCTTTTCCGCCGCTCATTTTGATGCTTTCACTCAAATTCACTGACTCACTCTCGCATTTTTTCCATCGTTAGTTATGTTGACGTGATTTACGATCTAGATATATTTAAATGCTTTAGATATACATAATATTGTACGAGGAACAATTATAGCCTACGCAACATTTAAATAATTAATATGATTAAAAAATATTAAAAAAATTATTTTAAGATTTCGGTTAATCAGTCCTAAATGGATAGTGATAAATTTTCGTGTACACGGTTTAAACGTGTACACGACCCCATCCCTAATATGCATACATATTTTTGACAGCGTTCTTAATCCATACTCTGCTAGCGAAAATGGCTATCACTTTGTCTTATTATGGAAGTGAAACTAAGAGTATCACCAACGGCGAGAATCACTATCATTTTGGCCATGTCGAAAGTGTCAGCTTTATGGCTTTCACTTCAGCAGTGTGAGCAAGTGAGTAGGACTGGATGTTGTAGTCGTTTTAGTGGTTTTTTTGAAATGTGTTTGTTGTTTATTTGTTGGACATAATTTCAAATGACCGATTTTATAAATTATCTTAAAATGTGACAACCCCTCTCTTTGGGTGTTTTGAATGTCTAGCTGCCTGAATATAGAAAACAAAAAATTTCAGTCCATTATATTTTTTCCGAAAAGTGGCACCAGACGTTCGTCACCAAAGTGGGCGGGACTACGGAGACACGTCCCTCATCGACAGTGGCCACTGGCCAAGGGAAATCGATAACGATTCAGAAAATATATAACTTTTAAAGATCTAATTCCATCTTCTTCTGGGGCTTTTGCCATTTATCGAGGATGTGACTGAAATCTCGGTGCCACTGACCACAATCGACTTTTACTATTCGATTGGACAAGTAAGGTTAGAAATCAATTTTGTAGGGGTTAATGCTATTGCTTTCTGCTAGCTACATCATTCTAGCCTCTTATGGGGATCAATAAAGGCTAATAAAAGCTAAAAATACACTACACTATCACCCCTGCAGTGAAGCAAAAAAGTCAACAAACTCCGTTTTCTATCAGGAATGTATTGTCAAACTCACGTGAATTCACTGCTGTCTACGTTCTAAAGTTCCGGTTTGCCCTCCCTACATATAGAGCATGTGGGGGCAGGGACTGATAGACAGGCACATTTCTCTAGCATCATGCTCGCATTGTTTTGAAGCGGAGGCTAGTAACTTGTTAATCAAAACTATTTTATTATAATCAAAAATTAATATAATAAAGTAGCCGGCTGGACTTAAATGAGTAGTCGGCTGCCGGCAGCCGGCGCTTATGGAAAGCTCTGTATTAGTATCCTCGTCTTGCTTTGAAGACTTACCTCACAAAGTGCTGCTGGTTAGACCCCTTTTAAGCAGACACATGCTGCTAATTAGCATTCAAATTAATAGGAATCACCTGTGTTGATGCTTTTGTAATTGTGGTTTAGACACTTCAAAGTTAAAGCCATTTTTCAGGGGTGTTTCCGATATTTTATATTTTGATATTCTGTATATTAATAGGATGAGTACTCTATAGTAAATGACAACTAGGTTAATTAAACAGAGAGATGATCAGTGAAGTCTTAGGGCTCTATTTTCTGGCAAGCGCATGGCGTGCGGCGAGCTGTCATAGTCATTGGGTGGGTTTGATTTAGTGAACCGGTGCGCCGTTACACCCACATTGGTGACGCTCCCCGGCGAAAACGGGTGAAGGAGGAGCTTTCTTGTTTATTTAAATCGAACAGGAACCGGCGCAAACATGGCTCAACAAGCCGACCCAGCCGTAATCGCTGCGAGGTCGTCATCATCATAACTCACTAAATTACCAAACGGGCTCAGACGCGTGCAAATCCATGGCGAAATTGCATTGCGAAACTGGTAATAAATATAGCCTTGCTGTACTAACTCTTGATGGTTACAGTGCAATCCCGAGAAAAAAGTTACTTAAAAGACAGAAGGCAGCAAAGGTTAGCACCTCCCTTAGAGTATGGATCAAGCCAGGTATAGCACAATAAATGGTTGGACTATGTATCTTTTTTATTTATTTGCGTAGCAGTCTTTGCCAAAGACCATTTGAGAAAATAATGGAAACATAAATGAATGTAAACTAAGCCTATATAATGTATGTGCAGTGAATGTTCGGCTCTGTGTCATCTCCTATACAACACCATGTTTAACCTCTTACCCAGGCATTATAGCAGCAAATTCAATTTCAGCTATACGGTCCAGCTTACGACTGGTGCCCCTTTTTTTTTTTAGCATATGCCCCCGAAAAGTCTGTGCACTGCATACTGTAGAGTACAGGAAAAAGTGATATTTTATTGAGGTAAAGAGTAAATGATTAGGCTACATATTTAGGTGTGTGTAACAGTGTGATATCAGTGTTTTTGTTATGGTCCGAGAAGGGACTGGACTCAAATGCACGACTCAGAGACAGAAATCCAATAATCCAGGTAATTTATTGCTTCGGCAATACTCCTGAAGCATAGGGAGATGGTTTAGACAGACAAACAGAAACCAGTAATGGATCAGCAGGGGATGAGCGGGAGCGGGAGAGGCCAGGGACTGGATAGTGGCAGGAATCCGGACAGGTTGAGCAGAGGAGGAGCGGGGAGCGGGAGACGGGGCAGCGTGGAGTAGGCAGGAACAGCTGCAGATTGGCAGAACTGGAGCACAGATAGGATATGCACAAACCGCTGCAGGCTGGTGGACTTGGAAAGCAGACAAGAGTTAATTTAAGCAAGGCAAGACAGAGCTAGATACAAAGTATCCGACAAGACAAGAACAGAGTATTACTACAACGAGACTTAAGCGAACAAGACTTAGTGAACTAGGCCACAACAACACTTATGAACCGGCACAAGACAACGAAAACCAGAGGAATATATACGATAGTCAATTAGCCAATAAATGCGTGCAGCGTGAGAATGTATGCGAGAGTGATTAACAGAGAAAAGAGCATGAGGAATGCAAGCGAAAAAAGGAACGTGACAGGCGGAGGAAATGCGAGAGGAAACTAGTGACAGCACAGAGGGAAACCACGCCCAGCCTGCAGCACAAGGAAGACAAACAAGAAACATGAAAACAAGACACGAAACGCGAGAACAGGGCAAAACAAGGAGCACAAACGGGAACGGGAACAGAGAGTGTCACAGTTTTAATCTTAAACCTTCAAAAGGAGCAAATGTATATGCTTTATAATGGACAAAACTTGTTTTATTCATTTTATGACGTTTTGGATAGGGTATTGGACCCATAGATATCTATCGCGTTATACTGATGAAAAGATAGTAATTCCCACTTGAAAATTATGCAAAAGTGAGTTTTAGGAGCAAAAACAGTTGATATGTTATTAAATATATAATTATTTTATGATTTACAGCAGTGCACAATTTAGCCATTTGGATAGATGTGGAGACATTAATGGACAGGGTAAACTGCCTATATTTTGCATCACAGATCTTTAGTAGTTCTGCATATCACGCTCAGATTTTGCACACTTATGGACATGAAGTCTATGAGCCAGGAAACGTATAGTTTTACGTGTTTCACATATTTACCTCTCAGTATTTCATTCCAAACTAACAAAAAAACTTTTTTTTACTATTGTGACGACCCTCTCTGCTGTGCTGGGTTTGTGTGGCTGTCTTTGTCTGTGCAGATGCTGGAGGTGGGCATGGTCGAATTAATTGGTAATCAGCAACACTGGCAACACCTGGGCCCTGTGTGCCAGTGCTCCTTTAAAAACCCTCTGGAGCTCAGCTGCTGCGTGCTCTTCTCTACGAGACACCCTTTGTTTTTGGTTGGCGTTTGACTTATGGTTTTGCGCCATACAACATTGCGCCTACATACTTTTTCCATTCACTCACACTACTGATCTTACTGACTTACACACACCACTGTTAGCTTATGTTTTCTATTTAGTAGTGATGGCGAAATGAGGCTTCCTGAAGCACTGAGGCTTCGCAGCCAATTGTATCGCAAATAGATTCATTACTCGAAGCCTCATTCAACACAGTGTACACTAGTGACACCTGCTGGTAAAAGTAATTTAGAGCAACGAAATCATTACAAATTCCACCCCAGGTTCAAAATAACGAAGTTGCCGCGAGCTAGCAACAAGCGATCCTTTAGCTCACTCCGCTCAAGCTCGCGTCGGACTTCAGAGCCATTAGTGTAAGAAAAAGTTCAAGTTCAAAACCCCGCTCAGGCGATACACATACTAACATACTCATAATTTATATTTGTAACTGTCATTAGGCTAGATTTGTTTTCTACTAAGATATATTATAAAATAATATATGTAATAATATTATATTAACTTTGAAAATGAAAAAACAGGAAGATTGCTATAAAGGGGGACAACATTTGTGTGGGGTTCTACTGAGCAGTACAAGTGTTTCTGGTCTGGGACTGCTTCTGTAGCCAGGCAGTGAAAGTGAATGTGCTTCAGTATGGGCAGTGAAAGAGAAGGTGCTTTTATTATTAACGGCCTCATCAAGTTCTTGCTTTCTGGAACCTATGGGAAAATAACAATATGCAAATGTATTTTTATCAACATTTATGTCAGTATGATTATGATAACTGTTACCATAACTGTTATTAAAAAGTAAAATAAATAAATAAATAACTCCGCTGGTTTCTTGCTCATTGGCAGGTGCATTTTCATGCATTGCCCGATAATGCCTCAGCATGGACGAGGTATTATTGCTGTAAGCCAGCTCCTTTAGGCACAGCAAGCACTTTACCTTCAAAATTAAATAATATGCCATTTGAGAAGGAATGCAGATGATAATGATAATAAGAAAGAATAAGAATTAACAATCAAATCATAATAATATGAAACAAATCGTAATAATCTGCTGTAGTTACGTTAAAATAACAACCAACGAACTACATGCACAGTCGATTGCTAGCCCAGTGTTCGAATAGCGTTTCAGTGTGTTTTTATATTTAAGCCACTTAGGCCTGCCTTATTGGGAGATATCAGGTCAAAATATTCCCAAGCAGGAGAAGATTTCGCTTCCGTGCAGGTTCCATTAGGCTATTTTTGTACAAAAACGACAAAACTGTACAAAAGTTGTACAAAAGAAATAAATAAAAATACTCCAAAAACTCCTCAAAAAAATACTCCAAAAACTTTCAATAGCAATAATACCAATAATAATAAACTCTCTGCAACAACCCTCGAAATAAGGGGGGTATCACTCCATTATATCTACAATTCAAAACCCCTAATTCCGCCCAAAACGCAAAACAAACCGATCACATGGTTCTACAGCACCCGAGGCCCTCGTTTGTCATCGATCACGTGCTTCTCTGAAAGTGATACAAACTTCAGTGTGAGGCTTCTGTAGAAACTGCCCTACGTACTCGACACACAGCTCGGAGCTTCGGTATCATCCGTAACATCACTACTATTTAGGTTATTATTCTTTTCAATAAATTATTAATTTGGCTTGGTTGTGTGTGTCTCCCTTTTTTGTCATGGCTGTGTGGCCTGGTTTGTGACAAGTGGGGGCTTGTTCAATTTGAATTCGATTTGTTTGGGGGCTGTTTGGTGCCCTTCTGATGTAGGGTTTTATTTGGGTCTCTGCAGCTGCATGGGTTTTTGGCTGAGGAGTATGACTCGGCGTACCCTGTGTTTGGGAGATGCATTTTGGAAATTGATTTGATTATTTGGTTTGGTTGCTGTTTTAGTCAGGGGAGTTTGGTCCTGCAGTCAGCATGTGTTGAAAAGTGATTGCAGGTGTGTGCTATCAGCAGTGATTGCAGGTGTGAGTTATCAGCAGCCAGTACAGGTGAGCTATTAGCAGTGCCTGGTCCTCTAGTGTGGTGAGTTGTGTCTCTTGTGGAGTTTCCCTGGATAGGTATAGCAACGTGGTCCATTTGGGCTTGTTGGTTTGTTTTTTTAGTTTGTTGTTTTTGTGTGGTGTGTGGTCAGAGCATTTGTCTCGGGGACACAGCCATAGCTGTCAGGTGAGTAACCAGCTTGCTGGGGGCCTAACCGGGCTACTGGTTTAAGTGTTTAAATATCCCACCGCTAATCCGCATGAAGACTAGAGACAGTGAGTTTGATTCGTTTGGAATAGGTAGATAGAGGGGGACTTCCACATTAGTTTGGGGGGACATTGTTATTGTCTCTTTTGTACACTAGATGAGCTTGGCTGCACTGTCTGGTTCTGTTGTGTTTTTTGTATTTGTTCTGCGGGCCTTAAACCTAGTTATTATGGTAGGGATAGAGGATTTTCTTGCTGCGCCATGTGAGGAGCTTCTGAATCGTTGTATTAAAGACCAGCTTCTGAAAATTGCAGAAAGGTATGATATTGATCTGAGTAGTCTTGGTGATAAACGTAAAGGAAATATAAAGGCTATGGTTAAACTGCAGTTGGTTGAGAAAGGTGTGCTAGTTGCTAAGCAAGAGGGACCTGGTCAGTCACTAGCAGCACAGTTTACGGCTCCGTCAGGTAACTTGACCTTTGAGCAGCAAAAATAATTGCTTTTGCTACAATTGTCTCATGAAAGAGAGATGGATAGGCAAGTGGCAAAATGAGCGGTTGCGGCATGAGACAGAGCAAGCACAGATAGATTTACAGACTACTAGATTGGAGTTAGTCAGGGACGGTAAGCTTTCTGAGGGTGTTTTGCGAGGGGAATTTTCATCTTCACCGTCAGTCTTCTGAGGTAAGTAATTTGCGTCTCTTGCTGAAATTCAATGAGAAGGATCCGGATGTTTTTTTCCCCTGTTTGAGCAGATTGCAGAAGTAAGGAATTGGTCAGACTCTGTGCAAACTTTGCTGTTGCAGTGTGTATTGTCAGGAAAAGCACAGGAGGCATAAGCATCTTTAGGCAGTGACAACCTAACTTATAAATCAGTTAAGGCTGTTGTACTGAAAGCGTACGAGTTAGTCCCAGAAGCGTATCGCCAGCGTTTTAGGACGTGGGAAAAAAGGGCTAATTGGTCTCATATGGAGTTTGCAACGGAGCTGACTAATCATTTCAATCGTTGGTGTATGGCCTCGAATGTTGATGATTTTGAGTCTGTGCAATTTGGTCATTGTGGAACAGTTTAAACTCTGCCCAGTTGGGTTGCCACATACCTCAATGAGCGTAAAGTTACAACTGTTACTGAGGCTGCGGGATTGGCTGATGAGTATGTACTCATTCATATAAGCCGGCCTGGTGAGCCTGTGCGGGAGCCTGTTGTGCACAAAGATGGTGGTAGTAAGTCGCCTGTTCGCTTTGGGGGTTTTTCAGGTAAGGGTTCCCAGGGAGCGCCTGAAAAGAGAGAATGTGTGCAACTACTGCCGTGAGGCAGGCCATTGGAAGTCAGACTGCCCAATGCTTAAGGCTAAGAAGAAGCAGCATACTATAGGTGGGCATGTAAAACCTGCTGCACTGGCTGCAAGTGTTTCTGGTCCTGTGAATGTGGGAGTGTCGCAAGGTGGGCATGTAGAATCTGGTGTGACTGGTGGCCTTGGTGAGTCTTATCTGCCTTTTATCACAGAAGGGTTTGTAACACAGTTTGGTGGTGATACTAAGGTGCCTGTTAAGATTTTGAGAGATACGGGTGCTGTTAACTCCTATGTTTTGGACTCCATTTTGCCGTTTTCAGAGAAGACTGATATTGGGGATAGAATCCTTATGCGTGGAATGGGGTTGAATGTGTTGCCTGTCTCAGTGCATAGGTGCTTAGATTGTGACTTGGTGCAGGGTGAGGTGCATATTGGTGTGAGACCAGAATTACCAGTAGAAGGGGTTGATATAATTTTGGGTAACGATTTAGCTGGTAGCCGTGTTTGGGCTAATGTGTCACCACCTCCGGTAGTCTCTCTCTCCTTCAGGCTTGGAACGGCCTGATGAAATTGCTGTGCACTTTCCCGAAGTTTTTCCTGCATGTGCAGTTACGCGGTCGATGAGTCGGGCTGAGTCTAAGGGGGTAGATGAGGAGGTAATTGAGACTAGCTTGCCATGTTTACCTGATTTTCCTTTGTCTGTCTCACAGTGAGCTGCGGAGTGAACAGAGAGCTGACCCATCCTTGGAGAAGCAATTTGGGTCTGTTATCAGCCGGTGAGGTGAAAAATGTTGCCGGAGGTTACTTTCTTCAGGATGGTATGTTGGTGAGGAAGTGGGTGCCCCATGGTGACGATTTTGTTGGGGATCCAATTTTTCAAGTTGTAGTTCCATCTAAGTTTCGTGGTCACGTGTTAAGTCTTGCTCATGATAGGTCAGGGCACTTAGGTGTCCGAAAAACGTATGACAGGATTTTGCACCATTTTTTCTGGCCACGTCTTAAAAAGGATGTTGCTCTGCACATTAAAAACTGTAGTACGTGTCAGCTAACTGGTAAGCCGAATCAGGTCATTAAACCAGCTCCGTTGCAGCCGATTCCAGCTATCAGTCAGCCATTTGAGTACCTAATCATTGATTGTGTGGGGCCGCTGCCCCGTGCAAGGTCTGGTTGCCAGTATTTAACTGTTATGTGTCAAAGCACCAGGTATCCAGCAGCTTATCCTTTGCGCACAATAACTGCAAGGTCTGTGGTTAAGGCCCTGATGCAGTTCATATCTGTTTTTGGCATTCCCAGAGTGATCCAGAGTGACCAGGGATCTCATTTTTCTTCCCACCTGTTGGTCCAAGTGTTAAAACTCCTAGGAATCGGACATAACCAGTCGTCAGCTTACCACGCAGAGTCAAGGTGCTTTGGAGCGTTTTCACCAGACGCTCAAGTCTCTTTTGCGTGCATATTGTACTGAGCTGGATAGGGACTGGGAAGAGGGGCTGCCATGGTTGCTTTTAGCTGCACTGGAGGTAGTGCAGGAAAGTACAGGGTTTAGCCCTAATGATCTAGTGTTTGGACACACTGTCTGAGGTCCACTGTCTGTGTTTAAGGATGGGTGGAAGGAGTCAGATCCACCCACTAACCTAATTGACTATGTGAATGGGTTTAGGCATCGGTTATATGCTTCAGGGGAGTTGGCAAAACAAATGTTGGCTGTCACAAGTTAGGATGAAAAAGAGGTATGGATCGTTATCAACATAGAGAATCGTTGGGCTGAGTTGCGTGAGTTTAGTACTGGGGATCGAGTTTTGGCTCTTTGTCCATTGGTGAGTTCACCCTTCCAGGCAAAGTTTTCGGGTCCTTATACAGTGGTTAAACGTATTTCTGACCAAAATTATTTGATTTCAACTCCTGGTCGTAGGAAGCCTGTTAAACTGTTCCATGTAAATCTGCTTAAACCCTATTATGCTCGCTCTTCTAGTGCATCCGGTGCCGACCAGAAGGAATCAACGGTGGTGAGTCCTGTTTTGGTGGCTGGTACGGTGGGGGTGGTTTCGGGTGAGTGCATGGACGATGCCGTTCTTGAGCCTGATGAGGGGTTGTTGTCCGGTCGGCTGAAAAATTCAGAGACCCTCAAGAATTTAAAAGGATTGCTTGGTCATTTACCAGAAGCACAGGCTATGGAGTTTGAAGAGCTTATTTTGAGTTATCCAAGTTTGTTTGGTGACGTGCCCTCCCGCACTGATTTGGTTGAGCATGATATTGATGTGGGTGATGCGCAGCCTATCCGTCAGCATTTTTATAGAGTTTCTCCTGAGAAACGTAAATATTTAGATGCTGAGGTAAGGTATATGGTTGACAATGATATTGCGGTGCCTTCCTCATCAAGTTGGGCTTCTCCATGTTTGTTGGTGCCTAAAAGTGACAAGACGCTGAGGTTTTGTTCAGATTTCCGTAAGGCCAACAAGGTGACTAAGTCAGATTCCTTTCCATTGCCTCGTATGGAGGATTGCGTAGACCAGGTTGGTGCCGCCAGGTATGTCAGCAAATTTGATCTGTTGAAGGGCTATTGGCAGGTGCCCTTGTCCAAAAGAGCACAGGAAGTGGCAGCTTTTATTACTCCATCTGGGCTGTATTCCTATAAGGTGATGTAATTTGGGTTAAGGAATTCGCCGGCCACCTTTCAGCGTTTGATGAATTGTGTGGTGGCTGGGCTGGCGGGTTGTGCGGTTTATTTAGATGACTTAGTGGTTTACAGTGATTCTTGGTTTTCTCACATGCAACGGGTTAGAGTGCTGTTTGACCGTTTGGCAGAGGCAAAGCTCACAGTAAATCTTGCAAAGTGTGAGTTTGCTTGTGCAACTGTGACTTACCTGGGTCGGGTGGTTGGACAGGGGTGCGTAGCTCCTGTGCGTGCCAAAGTGTTGGCAGTTGAGCAGTTTCCGCAGCCTACCACTAAAAAGGAGCTCATGAGATTTCTTGGGATGGTGGGGTACTACCGCTGTTTCTGTAAGAATTTTTCGAGTGTTGTGGCACCACTTACTAACTTGCTAAAGGCCAGGGCTCAGTTTGTGTGGTCAAATGAGTGCCAGGAAGCTTTTGGTAACGTCAAGTCTCTTGTGTTCAGCACCAGTGCTGGCTGCACCCCGTTTTGACTGTCTTTTTGTTTTACAGGTGGATGCAAGCCATGTAGGAGCAGGAGCTGTGTTGATGCAGGTAGATTAACAGGGAATTGACAGGCCAGTTAGTTTCTATTCTAAGAAGTTCAACCGGCATCAGTTAAACTACTCAGTGATTGAGAAGGAGGCCCTTGCTTTGATCTGGGCCCTACAGCATTTTGTAGTTTGTGGAGTCTGGGGTGACACCAGTGGTGGTCTACACAGACCACAACCCACTAACCTTTTTGCACACCCTGCGATGCCCTAACCAGAGGCTGATTAGGTGGTCATTGTTCCTGCAGTCTCATGATTTGGACATCCGACACATTAAAGGTCGGGACAATGGTTGCGGATGCACTGTCGCGGGCGCCAGTTTTGGATTAGTTAGGTAAGCTTATCTGTTCATATTCTATTAACTCCCTGTTTATTCCTTAAATTGCTCCCTATAGGTTGAGTGGTTTCTGTAGGCATGGTTTGTGGATTGGCAGATTGTTGGAGGGGTAAGCTGTAATCAGTTTATTGTAGTTTTTTTTCTTTGATCAGTAATGTTGTGGTGACGGAGATCCTGTGGGACCCCCACCTTAGGGGGGGGGACCCTCTCTGCTGTGCTGGGTTTGTGTGGCTGTCTGTCTGTGCAGGTGCTGGAGGTGGGCGTGGTCGAGTTAATTGGTAATCAGCAACACCTGGGCCCTGTGTGCCAGTGCTCCTTTAAAAACCCTCTGGAGCTCAGCTGCTGTGTGCTCTTCTCCATGAGACACCCTTTGCTTTTGGTTGGCGTTTGACTTATGGTTTTGCACCATACAACATTGCCCCTACATACTTTTTCCATTCGCTCACTTACACTAATGATCTTACTGACTTACACACACCACTGTTAGCTTATGTTTTCTATTTAGGTTATTATTCTTTTCAATAAATTATTAATTTGGCTTGGTTGTGTGTGTCTCCCTTATTTGTCATGGCCGTGCGGCCCGGTTTGTGACACTATAAAGTTTCTTTGCATTTGTGGCACTTTATTTTGACCTAAACTGTGAAAATAAACTAATCTAAGTACTAAGTTAGCATTGTAAATGCTACAACTGTCTTGTTTCATTTAAGCCATTTTCAAAGTTTCTGTGATGCTCACACCTGGCGTTATAAAGCCCAAAATAGAACACCCCCTAAATAGGTGAGAATTGAAATTTGCCATCTGTGCGAAGGGGTTAATTGATCCTGTACCCAAACTGAGTGGAAACACCACCTCTGTGTTTTAGCTTTATTAGTACACAATACCTGACAAGTATGCTAAATATGAAGTTTTGCCACCATTGTCACGTACGTGGTCCATTTAACAAGCAACCCCCACCCAGTCTCACCTGCAACTATACTGACCCAAGTGTGACACATTGCACAATAGTATCTGTCTGGGAGTTCATAAAAATATTTTCACCACCAAAAATGTGTCTTCCATCATTACAACTAGATAAAGCCAATGTTACACAAATAAATGTTACACACTGAAGAGACATTTCAACTTAAACCTCTCAAAAAGGCAAAAAAACCTGGCAAAAAGTGCAACAAAAAAAGGCATATGCTCACTGGTGAGATGGATGTGCTTGGGCATTCCTGCATAGTTGATTCTGGGTTGTAGCTGGCTTAGTGATAATCGTCATCCTCCACGTGCAGATGCAATCTTTGTTTTATTTAGTTCCTCCGACCATTAGGGTCGTCAGCTTACGAATGATCTTGTTGCGGGATGCATCAAGACTCTTTGTCATGGACGTGACCTCTGCGTGATGACGTAATTCCTCCCTATAAAGAGAGGCATGTCAATGCGCAAGTCCTCTTCTCGCGGATGCTAGAGTGGAGACGTTAAATTTGTTTGTTGTGCTATCCCATGCGCCTTGTGACTACGGTCGGGGCTACGGTTCTTTGCCATCCTCCAAAGGCGTGATAGCACTCGCATGCGGTAAACCGCTGGTAGCATTGCTACTAAGATACTGGGTATCATTTTTTGGTAATGCTAAACTTGGTTATCGTTTACGTATAGCATATACTGCGGTGAGGCACTCGGTGCTGCCACGTTTCATATAGCCATAGGAAGATTTGCATTCCTTTTGCTGATTATTTTGTACGTGGGGACGTAGTCTTTACCCCAGTGCTGATTCCAGTCTATCCTGGTGTGGTCGCACCCCAGTGAGATTTTGTTTCACAATCTGTGAGCGTGTGCGCTCCGTTGATTAAGTGCTTTTCGTTTGTTATTGCTAACGCTAAACTTGGCTAATCGTTTTCGTATAGCATATAGTGCGGTACAGCACTCTGTGCTGCCGCATTCCTTTTTCTGATTACAATCTATCCTGGTGTGGTCGCACCCCAGTTGCCTTCATGACACGTGAGCTTGGTCATGCGAGGTCCTTGCTCACGATAACTCGGTGTCAGGTGTGATTGGCTCAGTCCCCTCTCCCTGCCACCATGAAGAGAACCATTCAGGACCTGCCGGTTAGCCCCGGCCAGGTCTTCACACTCGCTTATTGGTGTTGAAAATTATCGGTGTCGTTATTAGCCTACAAAATGAGTTTAATTTAAAATTTTAATGGAAACTGACAGTGTTGCTCGTTAAATACAGGCTAATGTACCCTATAAATAGTCTACTGTAAGCAAACAATTAATGGTTATTTTGGTTCACTTTGAAGAAAAAAATGTATCTCAAGATTTTACAGAAAATGTAACAGGTTGCTACATCAGCAGCAGTAAAACAATTTCCTTAAACAACGTTTATTGCCTTGAGTATTTATGAAAAGATAATAATTGACACTTAGAATAAAGACCTGGATTGAATAGTGAAAGGCAAAGCATCGCTAGAAAAATTTCAGTCTTGTTTGTCCATCACTTCGTCCAGGAACCTTTTCATAGGTAAGCTTTCCCTTCTTCAGCTGAGGCAAATCTGTCAATAAATAAATGTAAACAAGACATGAATAATGTAAGCCTTTCAAACCAAATTATCAAATGGGTGTCCTCAGATTTTCAAATAATGGTATTTAAATTTGCATGGCAAAAGTTCACATTAGCTAATTGTATTTTCACATCTACTTTGGTGGTAAATCTTAATGTGCACTGATACATTTGAAAGGTGTGAGGTATTTTCTAGCACAAATTTGATACAGAAAGTGTATGTACAACTGCCATGCCTGTTCAGGCCAGATAAATCATCCACCAAGAATGAGATCATTTTCTTTGTGCATATCTAAAATGTCTGATCTGAAAATATATGCACTGCAGTGTTTTGGCATAAGTTACACAGCTCTATGTCTATATCTAAAATATTAAAAAGTGACACTTACTACTGTTTGATATTAGACTATAGGGCTGGTTAATGATCCTACTTGGGTTTTTACTGGAACCTGGCAGATGGCTCTATTTCCATAGTTCTAGAGCTAGCTATCCACCGCTAACACAAATTCTCACCAGCCCCTATGGTTGTCAAGCCAGACCTGAAGTAAGTAGCAAGCGTGTGTGTTTCACTCTTGCACTATAGTGGACAAAAACACCATACTTTGGCAGCTTTCCTACTGTACCTGCTTTCCATTCTCCCTGTTCAACAGCATGTGCATTCCGCTTCTGGCCTGGCCTGCTCCATAGAAACACCTCAACTTCTGGGTGAGCACTTGCAACTCCTCTGTATTCACATGAAGAACCTAAGGTGGGTCTGGTAGTATGACCGAAGGGGCTGGCCTTGCCATTCCATTTGCTCCCTGCGGGCGTGGGCGGGGCTAGGTAGGTGGCACGGGTGTAGTGAGGCCGCTGGCCAGTGAACCCACTGAACCCAGTGAAATCCATTGCTTCGTCCGTCATGTCCAAGAGATCCTCATCCAAGTCGTGACCCATTATGTCTTCAGGACCTGAAGATACGTTGAAGGGGCTGATGCCGAACGGTTCCAGATAATTGCGTGGGTCACCGATGTCAATGCCCCAGGGAGCGCAGTGGCTGCTGGTCCCGCTTTGCGCGGCCAAAGCGGGAGAATCGGGAGGGGAGTGGGACACGTTCAGCTTGTACAGGGCAGTGATGTCACTGAAAAGCTAAACACAGGCAGGAAAAATGTCAGGGCTGAAAGGCTCTTACAAGGCCGCTAGCAACACACATAGCAAGCCACCGGTGTGGTGTAAACAGTTTCCCAGCTGTAAAAAATTCTGGTATTTCCGGAACTGTTTGGAGACTGGCTTGTAGCTTTCTCCAGTTATCCGAGAGAAAGCTACTCTCCTACTCTCTTACTCCTGAATATCTATATTAGGCTTAGTTAGCCCAAGATAGTGATGGATTATGGTTAAAAAGTTAATATATTTAATATATTTACTCATATAGTAATATAAGCCCCTACATAAATATTGATAAATATATATTCCAATTATTCAGCAGATATTAGCAACTGCTTATATTCCTCTCTATCCATTGTATGAGAAGTAGGTTAGACAAGGGACTGTTTCCCATATATTTAATATATTTACTCATATAGTAATATAAGCCCCTATATAAATATTGATAAATATATATTCCAATTATTCAGCAGATATTAGCAACTGCTTATATTCCTCTCTATCCATTGTATGAGAAGTAGGTTAGACAAGGGACTGTTTCCCCTTCTACTCTCTTACTCCTGACAGGACCGCAACACCCCCCACCCCCTTATTCTATATCTCTTTGGCAGGCTTACAGGCCTACTTGGCAGGCCTATAGTTTTTGTTATTAGGCAGGCTTGTAGCTTTCTCCAGTTATCCTTGCAGACCCTTGAAGCTTTCATTGGTCAGTTTATGTGTAATGTAAGAGGAATGTAGAATTCATTGATCTCATAGGATGAAATCACAGTTTTTTGTCTCTGGAAAAACTATATAAGCAGATGTATTAAGAGTTTATGTTTGAAGCTTGTACGTGTACACCTTCCCGCAGCCGGTTGATGGCATCGGTGGGAATGGAAAATGGAAATAAATCTTCTATCCTGACTACAGAGCCGGAGGACTTCAAAAGAGGGGAGTTCAATTTAAAGTAATACAACCTCTAATAGGTTATGGAAATTCCTCTGTCTCTGTTGTTAAAATGAAGGTGACCCAATAACCCTTTATATGGACACAGTTGTTTGTCTGATGGTTTTGATATTTGTAACGTGACTGAAAAGTATTATGTGCATGTTGTTTTGAGTAAAAGACCTATAGGCATGTTTTGAGCAAAAAGCCAGTGGGATACTGTGAGATCATGTGTTTCGGCATTAAGACCATTAGGCAGGGTGCACAATAAGACCTATGGCCGGCCAAGGTGTTAGACCAGGACAGGAGTTTTGGCAGCGTGTGAAGAAATTCAGTAGGCAGACTATAAGCGTTAAGACCTATCGACAGGTACTTAAAACCGGGACAGGGATCTCGGTAGTAGTGAATAAAATAAATAGATAGTGAATAGTATAAGACCAAGAGGTATTATTATCTAATAATAATAACAATGAATAATAATTAGTAATAATATCAATAATATACGAATAAAGTGATCCATAGGAAAAATTAAGAGCTGATATTTTATTGTTGCACCTAGAATTCAATATGTTTAAACCTAAAGCGAAAAAAGAAAACGTGAAAGAAAACAAATCTAAACAATTCACCCCAAGTGATTTTCTAAAAGAAGTTGAAACTCAAGGGACAGAGTTGTTGCCTAAAAATATTCTAGATTTATCCACGTGTTGTGATAAGATAGGAAAAATTATTAACAAAAAGGTCTCAACCCTCGTGCTCAGATAGCAAAGCAAGTTGAATGGTTTGAGGAAGTTGAAGTTAAAGAAAAGTAATTTAAAAAAATTATATGGCTGTTGGCATTTTGGTTTTGAAGTATGAAAGTGAGAATCTCTCACTGAAGAAAGGGGGGGGGGATCGAAAATCTTAGACCCTCTGTAGTCGCAGACTGAGCCAGGTTTTTCCCGGTTGTATAAATATTTGTAGTGAGAAGGAACATCTGGCTCTGATTCAAGTCCAGATGTTCGCTGGTCCCCCGCGCTCAGCTGAAACGATACTCTCCCAACTCAGAATGAGTAGGAGATAGTGTCTCAATTGCATGTTTATGATGCTTATACATTGTGTGAAGCAAAGTACTGAATGATGTTTGGAGAAACGGTGCATGGACTGTTCAGCTGTATCCTACCCTAGAAGCTATGAAAAATTAAGTTGATAGATTTATAGGTGCTTAGAAGCAGGCTCTTGGCACGGATTACAATCCGTATGGTCTGTATGCAGACAGGTGACAAGCAGGATTAAAAATTCCAGGAATATGCAGAGGAGAAATTGACCCTTTGCTAAACCCCTCCTCCAAGCGGCGATAGTCCAATCATAGCCTAGCAACCGTTACTAGGCAGTGGACCACTGTCAAACTTTCCTAGTTGTAGGTTAGCTTGTCATCATGGTCAAACGGTGAGATTGGGGAACCTGCAAAACTGACACTCCTTATCCAAAGAGTTTGGAGGAGGATGTAATTTTTTTCTGTTTCCAAAACCCAAATCAAACAAGAAAAAATGTAGGCTGTGGATAAAATTATGTGGGCGACCTCATTCACAATTGAACCCCTCGGAGATGACGAAGCACATCTAACATTATGTTTGCTCCAAAGTAAAAAGCTAATGTTAGTTAACATCAACATTACCCTTATTTTGGTGTTAATAGCTCCCATAACTGAAAAAAGAAACTAGGTACACAATGGTAGCCAATTTACTTAAAAATGATCAAAATCAAAATCTATTTCAACTGTTTTCAATGGTCTAACAATGCAACGTTAATCACATCCTTAACTTTGGCTATCCGTAACGGACGTCAGCTGTTATAGCTACTGTTTAGGTTAGCTCAATCTAAAAAGGGACACAATAAATTAAACTTTAAAAGAAGGAAAGAAAATCACTGTTCTCTACCAAACATGTTATTCCCGCAATTTATTAGTGGGAAGCCAAGTCCAGAGTAATGTTACCCAAACACTTGTTGCTGCTGTCTGCAATTACTGCTGCTGATAGTGGAGCTGCAGTTACATGCCGACCACCTCCAACTAAAATGTTGGTAAGCTAAAAACATGAATAATGCAAAAATGTAATTGGCACTAAATAGACAAAGTATTGGAACATTTAAGTTTGTGAAATAATATCAAACTCTAGCTTGAGCCATTTAATTTGAAACAGTAAATTTAATCTCACCTCAAATGTAAATTGACAGAATTTTTATTTAATACAAAGGAATGTCCACTTCCGTAGCATGAAATCAATACTGTAATGTTACTGTTGTAACTAACGTTAGGCATTTTAAAGCCAAAGCGAGTGCATCTAACATTAGCTAGTTAGTTACCACTTAGCTACTGTGCTGAAACTGGAAGTTTGGTTACCTTACTAATATAAAAGACCATATGTTAGACAGTGTTTGCAGATCTATTTTTAAAACGTTAACGTTCGCTAACGTCGAATAACATAAACGTTACCATATTGCTTTTAATATGGGTAAAACCGGAACTACAAGCAGACACTACAGAACAGTACAGCGCATTAGTGACACCCATTGTCAAATTACTGTATTACAACACTCCCACTAAATTTTACAATGGCATTAAGGCATTTCACAGTAAATTATATTACTAAGAGCCGTGCTCTCCTTCACAAATAATGTCAAGATAATAAATCTTTAAACAACAAAAAAAAACTTGCTTACAGCTTTCTTACCATTTTCAACAGAAGAACAGTCCCTATTACAGTAAACAGAATTACATAGGGAAAAGCCCAATCTCTCTCCTAAGATATTCAAACTTCTGTTTAGCCAGTGGCTTGGTTAAGATATCTGCCTTCATGTCATTTGTTGGGCAATATTGCAGTTCTATTTGCCCATTCTGCACACATTCACGGATGTAGTGGTAGCGAATGTCTATGTGTTTAGTCCTTGAGTGATCCACTGGATTCTTCGCGATTGCAATGGCTCCTTGGTTGTCCTCCAAAATCACTGTGGGTGTAGCATCCATTCCGAGATCATTCAGTAATCGTCTCAGCCAGGTACCCTCTTGAGCAGCTTGACTGAGTGCGACGTACTCAGCTTCTGCTGTTGAAAGTGCAACTGTTGCCTGTTTCTTGCTGAGCCAGCTCACTGCTCCTCCACTCAGTAAGAATATGTTGCCGGTTGTTGAGCGGCGGTCATCCTGATCACCGGCCCAGTCAGCATCTGAGAAGCCGATCAAAGTTCCAAACTCTGACCACTCATACTTGAGAGCAAGGTTCACTGTACCTTTCAAGTATCGAAGTATTCTCTTCACAGCAGTCAGATGTGCAGCATCTGGATTTGCGTTGAACTTTGACACAGCACTCACTGCTTGAGCTATGTCTGGTCGTGTGGCCATCGCAGCATACAGCAGACTTCCTACAATGGACTGATAGGTACTTTGGTTCACAGGCTTACTGACACCATCACTTTTTTTTAATTTGACGTTGGCATCAGCAGGAGTTGCAACAGGATTTGCATTATCCATCCCATATTTCTGAAGAATGGCTTCAATGTAATGCTTCTGATGAAGTAAGACACAGTTCTTTTCCTTGTCTTGGACAACAGAGATGCCCAGGATATAGGACAGCTCACCCATGTCCTTCATCTTGTAGCGCTTCTTGAGAGCCATTTTCAACTCGTTCATGCTTTCAAACGACTCCGTAATCAGAATCAGATCATCCACATAAACAGCGAGTATCTCAAGCTCTTGTCTTGATCTCACAAACACACAGGGGTCTGATGTGCTCTGTTTAAATTCAATTTCCATCATGAACTCCAGCAGCGAGGAGACTGCTTCAGTCCATAGATTGATTTCTTCAGTTTACACACCAGGTGTTCGAAGTCTGATTCATTAAAGATGACATCACGACGAATTAGAATCCTCCTTTTCTCTTCATCAAACAGGCAATAGCCTTTGGCATTGTTTGCATATCCCATGAACCGAAGCTTCACAGCCTTCTTGTCCAGTTTTCTTCTTTCTATGTCTGGGATATGTGCATAAGCAACGCAGCCAAACACTCATGTGACTCATGTCCGTTTTGTTGCCACACCATCTCTCGTAGGGTGTCTCTTGCTTCAGGACAGATGTGGGCAGCCTGTTCTGTATGTAAGCTGCGGTTGCTACAGCCTCTGCCCAGTACATCTTTGGCAACTTAGCATGAGACAGCATACTTCTAGCTGCTTCAATTAATGTCCTATTTTTTCTTTCTGCAACACCATTTTGCTGTGGTGAGTGAGGTACAGTCATCTCATGGTGGATACCTTGAGCCTTCAAATATTCTTGAAACTCCTTTGATGTGTACTCACCACCATTGTCTGTTCTCAGTCTCGTGACGTTCTGCCCACACTCATTGGAGAATGTTTTCTCAAATTCCTTGAATTTGCTAAGGACTTCACTCTTCTGTTTCAGAAAGTATACCTTGCAGCATCTAGAGTAATCATCGATAAAAGATAAAATATTTTTCTCCACCTATAGATTCAGTCTGCATGGGACGTCACTATGGATCAGCTGCAACTTGCGTTTGGAACGGATTTCTCCAACAGGCTTGTATGGCTTTCTAGACAGCTTACCTTCCACACATCCTTCACAGAAAGAAACCTCTTTCTCTGCAGAGAAGTCCACCAGATCTTTTAATTCCTTCAGCTTGGTGGTGTGACCCAGGCGCTGGTGCCACAGGCTGGCTGCTACTGATGCACTTGATGCACCATGACAGACAGACGAACTTCCTTCGACGTCCAGCTGATACAGCCCGTCAGATCTTTGTGTTCCCATTCCTTGAAGAGTTCCATCTTTCCCACGTATGTAGCAGCGAGACTTCTTGAACTGCACCGTATTTCCTTTTCTGGCAGCAGCTCCCACTGAGAATAGATTCCCAGATAGCTTTGGAACATACAGCACGTCATACATTGTGACATTTTTTACATCACTTGCTTTGAAAGTCATTCTCATTTTGACATTGCCAAGTCCTAGGGCATCAACCACCCTGCCGTCACCGAGTTTCACTGATTGTGCTTTTGAGAAGCGCTGGTAGTCTTGAAGAATTTCTTTATTACATGTCATGTGCTTTGATGCTCCCGAATCAATCAACCATTCGACCTGTTGTGGCCTCTCAGTCGGGTTTGCCTCTTTAGCGACAAAGGCACTTTCAGACGAATCTTCTGCATCTTCACACATCATGCTTTTGGCCTTGTGGGTTTTATTTTTATTTTTCCAACTTGGACAGTCGCGTTTTATATGTCCTTCTTTCCCACATTTGCAACATCTCCACGTGCTTGGTCTTTCAGCTCCCACTGCCTTGGAGTTAGCCTGCATATCTCCATGAAATTGTGATGACATGGCTGATGCACCACCTGACGTAGCACCACTGGAGTTATCATTAGCATTCACTCGCTTTTGCTCTTCATTTATTAATGCTTGCTGAACAAACTGCAGTGTCAAATTGTCAATCTTTGTTTCTACTGCAGTGACAATTGTAGCATAGCTTGGTGGCAAACTACCCAAGAGTGTTACAATTTGGTCTTCCTCTTCAATCACAGAACCTATTGCTCCTAGCTGATCAGTCAGTTCCTTCATTTGTTTTAAATGTTCATTTAAACTTTCTCCTTCCTTCATTTCACATCTGAAATATTTTTTCTTCAGGAACAGTTTATTTGCCAAAGTATCTCTCTCAAAATGTCCTTTCAGCGTGTTCCACGCCTCTTTTGGAGTCTGGCAGCTTGTTATCAGGTACAACTGGGGTGTACTTACATTCAGCACTAACGCAGAGAATGCCTTCTCTCTCCGTTTCGTGAATTCAGCTTGTGCGTGTGCATTAGCATCTGCAGCTAGGATATCCGTCTCCATTAGCATGCCCCATAGTCCTCTCGCTTTCAGCAAGTGTTCCATCTGAAATTTCCACGTTGCCCAATTCTCTGGTCCGCTCAGCTTGTCAATAAACAGCTTATCTTCCATTGTGAATTCCACAACACCGTTTATCTCACACAAAACTCTGTGTAAAACAGCCTTTTAGCGACGCTCTGGGCCCATAACCTATTGCTTTTAATATGGGTAAAACCGGAACTACAAGCAGACACTACAGAACAGTACAGCGCATTAGCGACACCCATTGTCAAATTACTGTATTACAACATACCAGACTCCATCTCGTAAACAAACCGATGATAATAATGTCTTCATGAATGAGATATGGTTTACTATTTGATGCCAAGCCAGCTAGTCCCTCTGCTGATGTCTGTTACGTTAGGTTTCCACACTGCTATCTAGCAAATGAGACAGCATGCTGTGATGGAAATAATGCTGCCTAGCATCATAAAATCTGCATTGAATCATTTCAGCTAGCATTTAAACTAAACTACAAATATGAAATTGAAATTGAAATTGATCAATTTTTCCAAAAGTTCCTAAAGTTACCATTTTTCCAAAAGGGCAGTAGCCTACTTTCATGGTTGAGAACGCCATGTTTGCTTTGACGGAGACAAAGCTTGACGGACATAGCAACAGTTACTAAGGGGGGCGGGGCTTAGCGAAGAGTCAATTGGTGGTGACCAGAACTGTTATTTTGCAGAATCGAGCAGCTCTGGATTATATTCACATGCGCTGTGGTTGGTAAAGAATGCTGTACTTATATTCCTGATAATAAAGATAACATCACTGATTTCGTTGCACATATTCATAAAGCAGTAACTGAGATTCACCAAACAATTCCTCCTTTTTTTGGATGGCTGAGAGTTAATTTGGGGGGACTCGGCACTGTTATTGTGCAAGGACTGCTGCTGCTCGGTTTCAGATTGATGCTGATTAGTTGTGCTTTTAACCTTCTCACCAAATGTGCCAGAAAGGCTACTTCAATCGCAGCTGTGAATGTGGAGCTCAACACTCTATAGGTCCAGTCTGCAGCCCCAAGGGTGTCTGGAAGCGGTGACGACATTTGATAAGACAGAGTGAGCTGGCAGAGTAAAATGTGTAGTGGTGCAGTGCCAATGACGGGTAAGACCTCCACCTCGGATGCAACCTAAGGCAGGCCTGTTTCCGACCTTTGACCTCTTTGACTGTGCAGTGCTTCAGATGCATTTTTTAAGAAAAAAAAATGGGGGATTGAAGAGAAAGGTGTTTTCAGAAGGATGTCACACTAGTATAATCACAGTAATAGAGAAAAGATCTATATATATATATATATATATATATATATATATTCATTGTACAATCATACCAATTAAAACTTATATTAAATTCACTAAATCCTCAAGAGACAGAAAAGTAGCAGTCTGCAGCCTCTCTTATCTGGAAGGTCTCCGTTATCTCTCAGTCAGCCAACGCGAATTAGAGACAAAATATATAGCTTATAGCTTGTGTGTATGTGCATTTTTCTGTCTCTCTTTCTCCCTTCTATCTATCTTCTCTCTATGACACTGCAGGCCTGTGGCCTCTGACCCACTTACATCCCAGACTCAAGGCCCATCTTAACGCTAGAGAGCCAGAAGAGACACTCCTGAAAACAAGACTACTCTTGGAGACTAAATAGTTATTGAAAACTGTTTGTGTGACGTTAAGAGCTAGGGGTCACTGTGTGCTCATCCAATATGCATGCTATATGATAAGATCTAACCAATCATTGATTTGTATAGTTTACTATATGCTAATGTGTAACCATGTACCAATCAGCGATAGAATTATGAATGTTGTTATATTCCACTCTATGCCTATGTATTAACTATGCACCAATCAGAAGTAAGATAATCAATGTATTAGTTTGATTAAATATGGTGAAGACTGCCTCCGTCTCTTCAGTTCATGCTTGACCACCTTGTGTGTGTGTGAGTACTAGACTCTTTCTGCAGAAAAAGAAATCCTTTTCTTCTTGGATCTACCTGGTCGTGCCTGGTCATTATAAGGAGATAAGTTCCTCTGCTCAACACCGGGGACCGAGCGGCATGAGCAGCATTTGTCAAACACAGAGGGCCCTATCTTACACCCGGCGCAAAGCGGCGCTAACCCAAACGCAAGTGTCTTTGCTATCTTACACCCGGCGCTAGGTCCATAATAACGCCTAACGCTTACGTCCTTAAACTAGCATGTATTCTTGCGCCACCACAAGTGAACTGGGCGTGTTGGTCTTAAAATGAGGAGTGGCCAGGATTCTTTTTGGCGTATTGCTATCTTGAGCCAGCAGAAAGCGCTTGCGCTAGAACCACTACAAACCTGGTCTAAAGTCATGTCGCAGTTGTTTACATGTTATTTTAACGGCGCATATAAGTGCGTCTACATAGGCGTGTGCACAACGCGCATACCCTCCTGTCTGTTACACACAGGGGCGCGTACAAGCATGACTAAAATATCTAGATCACAATGTGAAATATTATTATTGTGTAGGCTATATCAAAAATGCATAATAATAAAAGGTTCCATAGGTCCACATACCTTTCCCTCAGTGAAGGGAAACGATGCCACATTACATTGCTCTCAGCCCACTCCATCAACTCCAGGCGATGTGCGATCGTACGGGACAATGGCTATCCATTAAAAAGGAGCTGCCTAATGCGCAAATTGTCATTTGCACCTAATGCGTGAATTGTCATTCAATGGAAAACCCGCGTAGCTACTGCAATAGACGGACATTTGCGTTCTGAAAATGCGCTTCAGATGTCATTACAATACAGCTCTGTTTATCTAGGAATACAGCCTGTAAGTAAATAGAATGGTTTGTGACTGAAAAAAGTTCAAAACCTTGTCCAGTGAATATTGCTTTTATTGTTTTTCAAATAGCCTAGGCTACAGCGGACTCGCTGTGCATAATGTTTTTTAGATAGACTATGGTTAAAAAACGGAGATAAATGTCATCAAGTTAACTGAATTGTAGGCTAACCTTAGCTATTCTTCGTCCTTCATATTTTTTTTAAATTACAGTGACAAGGTTTCCATATCCTCAGCTTATTAAAACCCCGCTGATTTCACCTGTAATTCCATAACTTGAACAAAAGATTTTAAAGAGAACTAAGCGTCTAATTAGAAACTAAATTTGCAGCACGTTACACAATTAATTTTAATTCCATTATCTGCATGTTCGCTTTACATGAGCAGGTCTGTTTCCCCATCGCACTTTTCACGGTCTTCCTGGGAAAGTGAATAGTTTTAAAGTATTACGCTACCAGTTAAACAGGTTGGTCACATTTCCATAAGCAGGACATTATAAAACAAGGGAAAATATGCTGAACCTATGGGTTGCCAACCTGACAGATTTGTTGTATTTAGTGTCATCATTAAGGCAAAATAACGTTAGTTATGTTATTAATCAAAATTAGAATGCAGGTAGCCTAATGAACTTCGGATGAAGCTTGAACATGAGTTCATTGCATAATCAAACGAAATTCGTTAAACAAGCAGGCTAATTTGGCGTTTTCTAAGGTGAGAAGGAAGCAATTGGTCGCTTATTCTCAGCTGTTGCAGGTGCTTTTAACGAAATTTAACAGCACATATTTCGTAAACAGCACTGTCAGGAATTACCAGGAACTCATAATACTACTACTGCTGCTGCTACTGATCCATATAGCCGATTCCTTGATCGCACTAAACACGCACGAGCATGTCTGTTTCGCCATCATAAGCAATCCGCCAAGGTAGAAAAGCAGGCTTTTAAAGGGAATGGGATATGACATTTTGATTGGTTTATTGCATGTCACGCCCAAGACACACCTATAATTAATGAAGAGACTAGGTTCAGCCCAGTTGCACCTTGCGCCGTGCTTAGCGCCCAAAAAACACACCGTTAAAATAGCAAAAGTAGACTTGGGCACGCCCTAAATGGACTTAGCGCCATGCGCTTAGACTAAGCGCCAAGATCGCCAAGATAGGGCCCAGAGACTGCAAAATGGTAGACAACTCTCGACAGGGTTGACCCAAAAACCAAATATTTGTTTCTAATCAGGGCTTTTGCCATTGTTGATGGTATCTTAACCCAATCCCGTAAGTGCTTGCGTATTATCGTAAATTCTTAATTTTCCTAGTAGCCTACTTCATTTTTATGGTGACATTGTGTTATGTGTGAAAACTGTATCCCGAACAGAGGCTGGAATAGTGTATTCCACATCCTTTTTGTTGCAAATGAATCAAGAAATCTTTCCCGCTAAACCGCAACAGGACAACATACAGTTGAAGTCAGAAGTTTACATACACTCAGGTTGAAGTCATTAAAACAAATTGTTAACCCATCCACAGATTTTATGTTAGCAAACTATAGTGTTGGCAAGTCAGTCTACTGACTTGCCATCTACTTTGTGCATGACACAAGTAATTTTTCCAACAATTGTTTACAGAAGATTATTTCACTTTTAATTCACTATATCACAATTCCAGTGGGTCAGAAGTTGACTGTGCCTTTAAATTTTTAATATTTGGTCGCATATCCTTTAGATGCCATGACTTCCATGACTGTGACCCAACAACATCAAAAGACTCTTGATATCTTATTTTCTGGTACTCTTACAAGTGATACTATAACGTTTCTGCATTTGAATGGATCTCTATGGGAATTGGGGGGTGGGACTAGATTTAGCTGTACATTATACTGGAACAGTATGGAATACATGATTGGTAAAATGGCTGTAAGTCATCAAGGGTCTGAGGTATCAAACAAGCCTCAAACCATCACTCTGCTGCCAGATATGCAGTAGATATGGATGGATCACTTTAAGGGTTGTTTCTCCTGACAAATTTTCATATTGAACTCTATGGAAAAATAAGTCAGGAGAAAAAACCCTTCAAGTTATCCATCCATATCTACTGTATTTCTGGCAGCAGAGTGATGATTTAAGGCTTGTTTGATACGTCAGACCCTCGATGACTTAGAGCCATTTAGCCAACCATGTGTTTCCATACTGTTCCACAAAGTAGATGTCCTAACTGACTTGCCAACACTATAGTTTGCTAACATGCGGAGTGGTTAAAAATTTGTTTTAATGACTTCAACCTAAGTGTATGTAAACTTCTGACTTCAACTGTAGGTAGGCCTACACATAGACGGATGTTTTTGCCGGCTTTTGTGTGAGATTGAGACTAGTGACGTTGAAAAGAAATGTTAGCTCAAAACATGTAGCCAATGGCACAGTTATGAATTGATCTTTTACATTACTGCAACAACGGGCTCTGTACCAGATCATATTTTGTGTGGAAAATTTATTTTCTGTGTCTGACAAATGGATACTTGTTCCCATAGCCAACTGCGTGAACGTGACCTGCGGTAAATCTTTCATTGGTCGGTAGTATCGTAAGCTACTGGACCATGTTGGCGGCCTTTCACGTCTTTTAAGTACAATTGAAACAGTGAACAGTTAATACTGTTAAATTTCTTAACCTTTGCAATAAAAAGGCGTTTGTTACTGTGAAAAGAACATTAAAAGAAGCATAGCATTTGCACAATAATTTTGCCAAAAAGCAACTTAGTCACTGGAATTGAACCACTGACCACACACATGGAAAGCCAAGATTGTATCCACTAGGCCAAAGCAGGTTAACAGAAATGTGGAGGCCAAATACGACTTTTGTGTTGTGGTATCAGATTGTGTTGTCTTACAGCCTAAGCCTGTTAAGCATAGATAGTGTACTTGGCAGATGGCATACCTGCCATCCCAACATTTGTATTTTTATAGCGCCACCACGTGGATTGATTGGGTTAAAACTGCAGGGCTCAAGTTTTGAGTGAGCCAACTCTCAATCAACCCACCAAGTTTCAGAATGGCAAACGGTTTTAGAATTACTAGCATTTTTGTGATAAGCCACGCCCAATGCAAAATTCATTGGCTTCTCATTTTTTGACATAGGCCTTAGAAAATTAATGCATGTATGAAGGGATGTCGGCTGAGGGCGTTTTCGACCCATCTTTGCTCGAAAACGCCCAAGCCTTTATGGATGCTCCTTTTATACCCAGTCATGATAGCATCACCTGTTTACCTGTGGAAGGTGTTTTTTGAACATTCCACAACCATCCCTGTCTTTTTTTGCCCCTGTCCCAACTTTTTTGGAATGTGTTGCAGGCATCAAATTTGGAATTAGCGTATATTTACAAAAACCAATGAAGTTGATAAGCTAAAACATGAAATATCTTTTCTTTGTACTGTTTTCAATTAAATATATGTAAAAGAGAATTTACAAATCACTGCTTTCTGCTTTTATTTGCATTTCACATACTGTCCCAACTTTTTTGGAATTGAGGTTTGTACATGCAGGTTTGCATTTTCCATTTTTATGCGCATACCTGGAGTTATAAAGCCTTAAATAGAACACCGCCTAAATATGTGAGTATTGACCAAATTTGGCATCAGCGCGTAGGGGTTAATTTCATGTTATACTGGGAATTTAGCAATTTATTGAGGGTGTGACTTTCGGTGCCGCTGACCATAATCAAACAGGTTTGACTTTGAAAATGCAATTGCAGAAGCAATGTCATTTTTGGGCTAGTGCTGTTAGCTGTTAGCTAGTCACTGCTTTTTTGGTCTCATAGACCTGCTATCAATACAAGCTTAATAATGACTAGCTGGAACTCTGACTTTGACTTAAACAGAAGCGAAGTAAAAAAAATGATTAAAAAAAGTTTTGAGGTTTCCGTGAAAAATAGGCGAGTAGGCTATAGTTGTTGATTTTCTTAACAAAAAGTATCACTTCTTGTGAAAACTGAGGTGTAGCTCTGTTGCGTGATGTTGCTCTCCACGCGTGAGTGGAGTCAGTGAAAATGGCACACGGTCCTACTCACAGTCCTAGCCAGTTTAGTACTCAAATTTGATTTATATCCAGTCAATCGTAAAAAAAATAAAAATAATGTAAAAGTTAAAACTTTATTTCTTATTTTCTGATTGGTTGGGCAAGACGGAGGCTATACCCTAGCCCTGCACCCCCCTGGCTCTGTCCCTGCTCCCCAGAAATATAAAAAAGTCTGCACATTCTTATTCCTGAAACCAGCTTGGCTTCTGTTACTCTAAATACATTGGATTGCATTTAGCCATTAGCAAGTGAGAAACTGGATTTTTTTCCCCAAAGGAGCCTACTCTCCTGGCTTGGATACCACCCTTAGAGACCATTTAAAAAATGTAGAAAATTACTAATGTGATTTCACTACAGGTAAAACCCCCCTTCTTCTGATGTCTCTGATGGTCAGGGCAGGGCTGAGAAAGATTTCTGCGTGGGAGTGTGAGGCCCGTTGTTGAAGTTACCTTCATGACTTTGTGAGGGATCTCTGGCAGCAGCTCCTTCAGCTCGGAGAGCGTGGCCCCAAGGAGCCAATGCAGGCTGGGGGCCCTCCTCAGCATCAGCTGTGCCACCAGGGGGTTGACAGAGGGGAACAACGTCAGGCAATTCTCCTCCTGTGGGAGAGCGTACAGGAGAAAAGGGAAAGGCATCAATGAGCCAATAAAATAAATAATGAAGGTCCTGTTCTTGGTACTGTTCTTACCAACACATAATTTTTTATTTAGCCTGTTAATGATAACACAAATAAATGTTTCATTTTTGAGAAGCATGCTTCATTATCATTTTGTAGGCATTGCTATTTTAGGGCCCTATCTTACACCTGGCACTAAGCGGCACTAACCCAAACGCAAGTGTCTTTGCTATCTTACACCCGGTGCAGGATTAACTATAGCGCCTAGCGCTCATGTCGTTTAAATACCCAGTATTCTTGCACCCATTGCAAGTGAACTGGACGTGTTGGTCTTTAGATGAGGTGTGGCCAGGATAATTTTTGGTGTATTGCTATTTTGAGCCAGCTGAAAGCGCTTGAACTAAAACCACCACAAACCTGATCTACAGACATGTCGCAGTTGTTTACGTTATTTTAACGGTGCATATAAGTGCGTCTACATAGGCGTGTGCACAATGTGCGTACACCCTCCTGCCTGTTACACACAGGGACACGCACAAGCATGACTAAAAATATCAAGATTAAAATGTGAAATATTATTGTGTAGGCTATATCAAAAAATCACACCCAGGTGGTGAAGTAAGCTGTGCAGGTTTATGAGCAATCATATTAAAACAGGAAATATGACAGTACTCTGATAACAAACAGGAAAGATTAGAGTTATTACTTGAACAATAACAATGGAATTCCAAACTCAACAAGAGGGTGCATAGATTGTTGGGCCGTTCCATAACTGACTGGGTCCAGCAGAACACTGGTGGTAGATTTTGTATTGATTTCGCTTCGGGGGGTTGCTACGGCGACTCACCTTGCTAACAGGTGGAATGTTCAAAACTCCACTCTAGCGGCAGTTGGTAATTTCAATTTCAAACCCATTTTCTCACTTGTGATGACGACTAGTTTTTAAGGTACACAGACATAATATGTATCAAAATGTTCATGTGGTTCCCAGGATTCATATGGTGTAAATATCTAAGCTGTGACATTTTTAGTTTGTAAAATATTCAGTGTTGTTTGAAAACCATGCTCCCCATTCACACAAATGGTGGAATGTTCAAAACTCCACTCTAGCGGCAGCTGGTAATTTCAATTTCAAACCCATTTTCTAACTTGTGACCACAACTACAGTTTTTAAGCTACACAAGACATATTGTGCATCTGGTTCCCAGGATTCCTATGGTGTGAATATCTAAGCTGTGACATGTATATTTTTGAGATAGAGCTGTCTGAAGCTGGGCATGCTTTTCTCAAGCTACTATTGTATTGCCGGCATGTGACGCATAGGCGACTCCTGATTGCTTTAAATCTCATGCTACGAACGGACACACGGACACACATGTCACGTATAGAAGCGGCTGCACCGCTTAAAAATGCATAATAATTAAAGGGTCCATAGGTCAGAGACCACATACCTGTCCCTCAGCGAAGGGGAATGCCGCATTAAATTGCTTTCAGCCCACTCCATCAATATCCAGGCGATGTGCCATGGTACATGTAAGGTTACATGTATAGAATATTCGCAATTATCCAGGCTCAAGCTATGATTTAGCCTATTTGCCAATAATTCCTGTAATCTTCTCGGGGGACAATCTTCTGTTATGAGACAATGGCTATCAATTAAAAACTTTGCTGATAACACCTAGGTATATCAAGCCTAATGTGCGAATTGTCATTTACACCTAATGCGTGAATTGTCATTCAATGGAAAACTCGTACACTGCAATAGACAGACATTTCAGTTATGAAAATGCGCTCCAGTTCTGAAAATGCTTTCTTCATCTAGGCCTACAGCCTGTAAATAAATAGAATGGTTTTTGTTACACTCTCCGTTCCCTCTCAGTCCCCATCCCTGTTTGTGCTCCGTGTTTTCCCGTTTTCCTCACGTTTCGTCTTGTTTTTACGGTTCCCTGTCTGTCTTACTTGTTGTGCAGGCTAGGCGTGGTTTCCCTTCTTGTTTAGTCTATTTCACCCTCGCTGTTGCTCTGCCTATCACATTCCTTTCCCCGTTTACATTCCTCACGCCTTTGTCTCCGCTCAATCACTCTTGCATACATTCTCACGCTGCTATCACTCATTAGCTCATTGACTTCACTATATATTCTCCCATTGTTCTTTGTCTGGTGCCAGTTCGTTAAGTCTTGTTCGTTGTAACTCTGGTCTTGTCTAGTTTTGGAATCTAAGGCACAGTCTTGCTTTGTCTTGCTGAACTAACGCTTCACAGCCTCTTTTTGTCTTGCTGAAATTAACGCTTTGTCTGATATTCTGCTTTACCCGCCAGCCTGCAGCCTCCTGCCTGTTCTACGCCACGTATCCCTGTCTCCCGCATCCCACTCTCCCTCTGCTACGCCAACCCAGGATTCAGCCACTGTCTAGCCCCTTTGCCTGCTCCCCGATCCCGCTCTGCCCCCCTGTTCTCGCCAACCCAGGATTCAGCCCCTCTCCCTTTTCTCCCTATATTTCCGGAGTTTTTGGCGAAGTAATAAACGCTCCCCGCGAGCATTATTGTATTTCTGTTTCTGAGTCGTGCATTTGAGTCCAGTCCCTACCTGGATCCTTAACAGTTTTGACAGAAAAAAGTTTAAAACCTTGTCCAGTGTATTGTTTTTCAAATAGCATAGGATACAGTCCCCGGGATACTCTGTGCCTAAGGTTTTTTCGATAGCCTACTGTTAAAAACGGAGATTAATTTTAATTTCATCATGTTAACTGAATTTTAACCTTATTATTCGTCCTTCATAAAATTACATTACAGTGACCAGGTTTATTATCTTTTTTTATGTTTATTATTTATCTTATTAAAACCCTGCTGATTTCACCTGTTATTCCATAACTGAACCAAACTATTTTAAAGAGAACTAACTAATTAGAAATGAAAACAAATCTGCAGCACATTACACAATTAATTCACAGTTAATTTTAATGCGATTCTCTGCATGTGCGCTTTAACTTCATGCAGGAGCAGGTCTGTTTCACCTGCTGTAAGTCACACTTTTCACTGTCTTCCTGGGAAAGTGGACTTAAAGCGTTGGTCACATTTCCATAAGCAGGACATTATAAAACAAGGGAAAATATGTGTGAACCTATGGGTTGCCAACCTGACAGCTTTATTGTATTTAGTGTCATCATTAAGGCAAAATAACGGTATTTATCTTATTAATCAATATTAGAATGCAGGTAACGAACTTCGGATGAAGCTTGAACTTCGAGAACTCTGTGAGAACAGCCTCATGGAATTGATGTTTGACAATGCTTCATTGCATAATCAAATGAAATTCGGCTAATTTGGCGTTTTCTAAGGTGAGACAGAAGCCATTGATAGCTTATTCTCAGCTGTTGCAGGTGCTTTTAACAAAATTCAACCGCATATATTTTGTTAAATAACAGCACTGTTGGGAATTACCAGGAACCCGTGCCGGTGTTAAAGCCTAAGGTTAAAGATTATTATTGTGTATATCAAAACGCGTCATAATGGTTAGTCCGAATAATATTGATCATACTATTGATCCATATAGCCTATTCCTTGCTCGCACTACACACGCACGAGCATGTCTGTTTCTCCGTCATAGAAACAATCTACCAAGGTGGAAAAGCAGGCTTTTAACGGGAATGGGATATGACATTTTGATTGGTTTATTGCATCGCACGCCCAAGACACACCTATAATTAATGAAGAGGCTAGGTTCAGCACATTAGCACCTTGCGCCGTCTAACTAGCAAAAGTGGACTTGGACACACCCTAAATGCACTTGCGCCTAGCGTTTTAGACAATGCGCCAAGATCGTCAAGATAGAGCCCTTAGTCACGGTTCTACAGTGAATACTATAATACCCGTGGCAAGACGGATAGGTCATGCACCCTCATTTCCTCCACTACCACCTCTTCTCCTCCGTGCCCCGGAAACCGATCGTTGTGTCATAATCTAATGTTGTTGATTTGGCTACATATTACTTACAAATAGTTACAAATTGATTAATGTCTCGACGCAAACCGCAATGTCAAGTACATTGTATACTGTACATGCAACTACTTGTACTAAAAATGTTCAGGCATACTTCCGGGTAGGAGAGGAGTGGTAGTGGGGGAGTGGAGGAAAGGAGGTGAGGAGTGAAGAATATTGGGACGCAGCCCCAGTCTGCCTAACCATGGCTTTGTCAACATTCTGCTTTTTTTTCTTTTTCTTCTCAGCACAAATTAGCACACACAAGTGTGGCAGCTGGCAACTGACCCTTCGCTAAGCCCCGCCCCCCTTAGTTACTGTTGCGATGTCCGTCAAGCTTTCTGTGTCCGTCAAAGCAAACATGGCGTTCTAAACCATGAAAGTAGGCTACTACCCTTTTTGAAAAATGGTAACTTTAGGAAGTCTTGGAAAAATGTGTAGTTTAAATGCTAGCTGAAATGATTCAAAGTAGATTTTATGATGCCAGGCAGCATTATTTCCATCACAGCCTGCCGTCTCATTTGCTAGCTAACTAGCTACCACAGTGACAGTGGAAAGCTAACGTTACAGACATCAGCAGAGGGACTAGCTGGCTTGACTATGCATCAAATGGCAAATCATATCTCATTCATGAACACAACACTATCATCATAAGTTTTTTTACTAGATGGAGTCTGGAAATGCTAACGTTATTCAACGTTAGCTAGTGTTTTAAAAATAGATCTGCGAACACTTACATATGGTATTTTATATGATTTAGTAAGCTAACTAAATCTCCAAATAAGTCCAGTTTCAGCACAGTAGCCAAGTGGTAACTAGCCAGCACTTTGGCTTTGGAATGCCTATCTACAACAGCACAGTATTGATTAAACGCTACGGAAGAGAAATTCTGTCAATTTACATTTCAGATGAGATAAAATTTGCTGTTTTTTAAATTAAATGGCTCAAGCTAGAGTTTGATATTATTTCACAAATCTATTAAATGTTCCAATACTTTGCCTATTTAGTGGTCATTACATAATTACATTATTCATGTTTTTAACTTACCAAACTTTTAGTTGGAGGTGGTCGGCATGTACAGTTGTGGTAAAAAGTTTACATACACTTAGGTTTAAGTCATTAAAACTCATTTTTAACCACTCCACAGATTTCATGTTAGCAAACTATAGTGTTGGCAAGTCAGTCAGGACATCTACTTTGTGCATGACACAAGTAATCTTTCCTACAATTGTTTACAGACAGATTATTTCACTTTTAATTAACTATCACAATTCCAGTGGGTCAGAAGTTTACATACACTAAGTTGACTGTGCCTTTAAATTTTTAATATTTGGTTGCATATCCTTTGCATGCCATGACTTCCTGATGTCTGTGACCCAACAAAATCAAAAGATTCTTGATATCTTATTTTCTGGTACTCTTACAAGCGATACTATAACGTCTCTGCATTTGAATGGATCTCTATGGGAATTGGGGGGTGGGACTAGATTTAGCTGTAAATTATGCTGGGACAGTATGGAACCACATGGTTGGCTAAATGGCTCTAAGTCATCAAGGGTCTGACGTATCAAACAAGCCTTAAATCATCACTCTGCTGCCAGAAATACAGTAGATATTGATGGATAACTTGAAGGGTTTCTTCTCCTGACTTATTTTTCCATAGAGTTCAATATGAAAATTTGTCAGGAGAAACAACCCTTAAAGTGATCCATCCATATTTACTGCATATCTGGCAGCAGAGTGATGGTTTGAGGCTTGTTTGATACCTCGGACCCTTGATGACTTACTCATGTAATGTATGGGAGGCAGAAGATTTATCCTGAGCTTCTTGGATCAAAAAATGAGAATAACTACCTCTGAAGGCAACACAGAAATCCAGTCTCTGTCCAGCCAGACAAGGGGGTCTCTCCCAGAAGACATCAGTGTTTGCTGAGAAATCCGTTGAATGCAACCGGCTAAGTGTGCAGCCTCAGCTACAATCAACACCTGTGAACCCCTTCAAGACTCAGTATAGAGCAGACAAGAAGCATAACTGCATTCACTGGATGCACTTTTACAAATAAACGATGATGCTTGATGATTACCGAAGACATATTAGTTCCATTCACTCTTCAGCGCAGGTAAAATAAGTACAACTTTGGGGAGTACAATATCTTTTACTAACCAATACATTAAAACATAACTTCTTCAGGGAAATAAAATAAGCTTCAGATTACACAAATGTTACCAACCCATTTCCTAAATCCATTGTTTGAAGTAGTGCGACAGGATGAGCAATAGAAAAAATAATAAATCCACTGTGTCTCTGCAACATTCTGCAATCTAGCTGTGATGTGAAATTGAAAGTACAGCCTCTTTCAATTCTGTGGTTTTACATATTAGGACATGACTAACCCTTGTCTATTCCTCGCCAAGTCTTAACACTATATGTATCTAACCTCATGTGAGAAATAACGTATAAAAGATTTTACTAATGGGTTTGAAGGCTTCATTCGCTTGTAAAAACTTAGGCGAGCTGATTGGTTTGAAGTAAGCTCATATGTGCTGTGTTTGAGTAATGTGGGTGTTAGCGAAAGGACGTCTTAAAATCTGATTGGCTAGAGTAGACTATTTGTGGATAATCACATCTTGCTGTGAGGAATGACTCAAAAATCCACAAATGCAAGCCACTACACGCATGCAAGGTGATGCGTAAATGCACATACAGTGTAGATACATTCAATAAAGGCATCTCTTGTTGGCAGGCGTTACCTTATCTAATAAATCAATTCTGAATGGCTGGGTAGAGCTTGGTGAAGGGAAGGGGGTGTGCAATACCAAGTTTCCCCCACTATTTGGCAAAAGACATTATCCAATAACATTTTCCAAAAATTCAGTAATCGCACCTTGAAGTCAAGGTCCTCAGACTTCAGTCCAAACAGAACAAAAGATGAGAAGATCAACACAAGGTTGTTGAAGACCTCACTGTTAAAGCTGTACCTAAAGGAAGAACCACAGTAACACTTATACACCAATTGTACTGTATTTGAAAATGAGCACACCAAAGTGGCTAATGGATGCTTTGATGTTAAGTAATGTTAAGGTCCAGATCAACTTTTATTTATAATTGGAGATCAGATACTGGGCAACATCCTTTTGAGAATAACTTGTTTCTGTGGCTACAGGCACTACATTCTGTATTTTCACTTGAATCCCAAAAAGATGTGTAGTCCACATCTACTTATATAAATGGAAATGCATCTGCTAAAAATGCATTTCTCAGAGCACTTCACAGCCCATTGTGCAATTGGAAGCATTAGCACAGCTTCAGGTAAACCAAGTGATTTTGCCACTTTCATTATGTTTTTCAGTTTTAACCATTTTCCTAAAAAGGTGTCTCCATTTGTATTTGTAGGTACAGTACCAGTCAAAAGTTTGGACACACCTACTCAGAGGTTTTTTTATGTTATTTTTACTGTTTTCCACATTTTGGAATAGTAAAGACATCAAAACTATGAGATAACACAAATTAAATTATGCAAAGACCAAAAAAGTGTTAAACAAATAAAAAAAAGTAATATATTTTAGATTCTTCAAAGTAGCCACCCTTTGCCTTAATAACGGCCTTGCACATTCTTGCCATTCTCTCAAACAACTTCTGTGGTAAACAGTTATTCCACAGGTAAACAGGTGATGCCATCATGACTCTATATAAAAGGATATCATAATATCTTATTTTCAGGTACTCTTAGAAGCGATACTATAACCTCTGCATTTGAATGGATCTCTATGGGAATTGGGGGGTGGGACTAGATTTAGCTTTAAATTACACTGGAACAGTGTGGAACACATGGTTGGCTAAATGGCTCTAAGTCATCAAGGGTCTGACATATCAAACAAGCCTTAAACCATCACTCTGCTGCCAGAAATACAGTAGATATGGATGGATAACTTGAAGGGTTTCTTCTCCTGACTTATTTTTCCATAGAGTTCAATAGGAAAATTTGTCAGGAGAAACAACCCTTAAAGTGATCCATCCATATCTACTGCAAATCTGGCAGCAGAGTGATGGTTTGAGGCTCATTTCATACCTCAGACCCTTGATGACTTACAGCCATTTAGCCAACCATGGGTTACATACTATTCCCATGTAAATTACAGCTTAATCTAGTCCCACCCCCCAATTCCCATAGAGATCCATTTGAATGCAGAGGTTATAGTATCGCTTCTAAGAGTACCTGGAAATAAGATATCAGGAGTCTTTTGATATCCTTTTATATAGAGTCATGATGGCATCACCTGTTTACCTGTGGAATACCTGTTTACCACAGAAGTTGTTTGAGAGAATGGAAAGAATGTGCAAGGCCGTTATCAAGGCAAAGGGTGGCTACTTTGAAGAATCTAAAATATATAACTTTTTTTTATTTGTTTAACACTTTTTTGGTCTTTGCATAATTAAATTTGTGTTATCTCATAGTTTTGATGTCTTTACTATTCTAAAATGTGGAAAACAGTAAAAATAACGGAAAAAAACCTTCTATGAGTAGGTGTGTCCAAACCTTTGACTGGTACTGTATGTCTTATTGCTGCATCAGAGTGGTTAACCTCTTAATGCCAAACGCCCCCTAGCGGTCACGCCGGCGTGACGGAAATTATTACATTATACATTTCATTAATTTAATAATATATAATAAACTGCTCACCTCAATATTTTGATTAAATATCCTTAAGATATATCCATTCCTTCTGGGAAAGTGGTTTTTAAGCCCAAAACGTCGGGATAAAACTTCGTAAATAACGTTGGAAACTCGGACCTAATTCTCAAACATATATTGCAGCTTGATGTCACACCATAAACAATGTGCTGGTAAACTGTTCTGCTTAATTGTATTTCACAAAACTTTGGTTTGAAAAATCATTATACCTTTAGGCTTCAAGAAAAAATACTTTAAAACTTTCATACGGCTGTACATTATTTTTTTCCAATTTTAAACCGACTTGTGCTTTTTTGCACTTGATTACGACTCGTTCGGCTGTGTTCACTTTGGCGTTGTGAAACTCAGCCAGTTTCTGGAGTACCAATCCCATGGCTTAGTATATGTTAGCCAGAGTAGTTTTGAACATGCTTGCAGAGATTTATGCAAAACCGTCGTCAATTGGGTGTATTTCTTTGACTGATAGCACAATAGGCCTATCTGAAGTGGGAAAAACCGTCTTCCACCCGCCTCCACTCTGAGTATTATTTGCTTTCCATTGGGTTTTAAAACTGTCTGTCAAATATTCCAGCGAAAAGCCAAGACTCTTATCTTTCACAGGAGCCCTCAATCAACACAAAGCAGTCGTAAAAAAAGGAAATCGAGCCGTGCGTATGAGGAAGTGGCGATCCACGCGTAATTATCGAACCAAAATGGCGCAGTGTTTTTACCTTGTAGCGTAGCTCGCTACATTCCGTTTAGCAAAGCACAATTAATTAGGTAAGGCCCGCAGTTACATTTTTTACTTTAGAGTATTTTTGATACAGTTTTTGTGTAGTTATGTCGAGATTTTTGAGGCGTTTATCCGTGCACCAAGTGCTAGACGAACTGGATAAGCCAGAAGATGTTTTTGCCGAGGGAGACTCATCCTGTCTCAGTGACGCTGAATCCACTGATGACCGAGATGATGTTGCTGACATGTAAGTTGTTTTATCATACTAACAGTGTTATGCTATAAACGCATTGAATTTCGCCATGGCAGGTAACGTCGTTAGGGCTGGTGGTATTACCGATTTTTCGATATACCAGTGTGAATTCACGCAATGCCATGCGGGTTCGTAATTACATTGTCAACTGTATTTTATTGTTTTTCATACAATTAATATTACAAATTGCACATTCCAACGGTATGATAAATAATTTATGAAGTAAACTTAGGGTGTATTGTCTGTGTTGACAAACTCGCACGTGTTACGTGGCGTTGCCAACAACACAGATGTTTGGTGTAAGCATCGAAGGAAATTTAGCTGCAATGCGTGAATCCCTGTGTTTCTTCTGTGAAGCTAACTAACCTTATATACTTATGCATAAAATCGGTCCCTCTCAGCTAAATTAATATAGATAGTATTGCCTTTACAGTGGCAAGCTAGCAAGCATCCCTGTGTTTTTCTGTCTGTTTATTATAGTTTATACGAGTATTAGGAATGGAAGTGTGGTGTTGCTGATTTGCCCACAGCTTACTGTGAACTACAGTCGACGTTCATTGCTAGGGATAGCTGCTACATTATGCGAAGGATGTGCTTTGCCTTGTCTGTTCTGTAGTGATCTTGATGTCTCTGTGCGCACTTACTGTACGTCGCTTTGGATAAAAGCGTCTGCTAAATAAATGTAATGTAATGTAATGCAAGCAAAATTACAGGTAACAAGCAGCTAGCTATCTATTTGTGTCTGAGATGAGCTACTAAAACGATTTTTTTGAGTGTGAAATGGCTTCTGGAAGTGTTTAGTAAAGTCATTGTTCCACCTGAGTAAATTGTTCTGTATGCAGTACAGAAGGCTGTGCAGGTAAACAAAATGGTAATTTATGCATGGTATGAGGGAGAGAACATGATAACATGAGGGAGTACTTGTTGATTATTATTATTGTTGATTGTTGTTGTATAAGGGGGACTAATGGGTATATCAACATGGTGGACAATTCCATGGACAGGGTTAGTGGGATTTGTAATGATGCAGATTGCTCTCCTGAGGGAATGTGTAGTCTAAATGGCTTCTGTATGAATGGTTAAATAATCTCTCCTCAACCTCCACCCCCATGTTTTGATCCTTTACCTTTTTTTGTTTTTAGTTTTTTTAGTTTTTTTTAGCTTTTTGGACCCTGCCATTTTGTACTTTCTTTGTGTAAATACGGTAACTTCAGCAATTAGAGGCAAGGATCTTTTTATTTGTTACAGCAGGGGTGTTTTTATTTTTTATCTAGGAAACTGGTGGACTTTTGATTTTTTATCCACTGCACTTTTAGTAGTACACCTTAGTGCACTTGTATATAGTTGATATATGTTTGTCATGTATAAAGTTTTGCCTCCTAAAACCCAACCCCAACGTCCCTGTCATAGGAGGTGGCAACAGAATAAAGGACAGGACTGGCAAGCATTAATGTGTAGGGAAGTTTCATACTATTCCCATTATTCATTTGAAAACCTGTTTGCACATTCCTGGACTCATTTCTGGCTAATGGGGCTCTGGTGAAATACACAAGATTCACTGTGCTGCTACATGGGTTTTGACAGCTTTTTGTAACCTTGGGTAGTTAGTTGTGTAATATGCAGAACACCAAGAACACGTCTAAAAATGAACTTTTATTGCCAATATTGACAAATTATCTCATTTTATTGTAAAAACCTAAAAAATAAATCATATTGAGACCTTTCTGGAACATTGCCATTTTTGGCACATTTGGCACCATTTGGCACCATTTGGCACCATTTGGATAACGAAAAAGGTTCACCTGAAAAAAACCCTGTAAAATTTGAATGGTTTGAGATATTGACACCAGATTGTTACCAGAGGTAGGCAGCATATTGATGAATCAGATAGAGGAGTCATTTCCTTGATTGCATTTGTAGCTCCCCAGGTAAAAATTCTTAAACTTGAATGTAGGTACCCGTTTTTTAGTTTTTTTATATTTTCTGTACATAAATTGTTGTAGTTAAGTATCAAAAACTGGATTTCTATGAGTTCTCACTGCTTAGTCGTAATACTGCAGGTGTCTGCTTTAATAAAAGCCATGAACCATATTTGTACCATTTATAGTTTTTGAGATAACCACCTTTGTTTGTCACTAGTGAAAACAGGCAAAATTTGGCCTATTTTGCCCTCGGTAGGAAGAGGTTAAAGGGGCAGTTCACCCAAAAATATAATTTTGATATGTTTCTACAAACCCGGAATGCTATCTATCCATCCAGGTATTTTCGCTGAGAACTCACTAGTTTGTAGATATCCTCTGCAGCTCACTGTAATATCACCCTGATAGAATGGACCTCAACGGGTCCAAAGTTTGTGGCGCTCAAAGTGCCAAAATGGTACATTCGAAAAAATAAACCAATATCCAAATATAATGACATGGTTACTCACAAATGTCCACAGCCCTTGCTGTGCATGGTTTTTTCAAAAACTATCTTCTACCGAAGTACACCAACTATATACAGTGAGCACCATAATTCATTGGACAGTGACACATATTTTGTTATTTTGGTTCTGTACTCTAGCACTTTGAGTTTGAAAGGATACAATGACAATGAGGTTGAAGTGCCGATTGCCAGCTTTCATTTGAGGGTATCGTCATCCATATCGGAGGAACCATTTAGAAATTATAGAACCTTTTGTGCATAGCCACCCCCCCCCACCCCCCCACCCCCCCCCCCACCCCCCCACCCCCCCCCCCACCCCCCCCCCCCCCCCCCCCCCCCCCCCTCATTTTCGGGCATCAAAAAATATTGGACAATTAACATAATGTAGAATAAAGTAATTTTTTATATTTTTAATATTTGGTCACATATCCTTTGCATGCCATGACTTCCTTATGTCTGTGACCCAACAATATTAAAAGACTCTTGATATCTTATTTTCTGGTACCCCAAGCGTTACTATAACCTCTCTGCATTTTAATGGATCTCTATGGGAATTGGGGGGTGGGACTAGATTTAGCTGTAAATTACACTGGAACAGTATGGAACCCATGGTGTAAGACAGCCATCCAAACATCCAGTAAGACAACCATCCAAAAGGCAAAAAGGCCGACTGATTACTCCAAAGAGAATGTATGCTTTTTTAAAAATGCTTGATGCCAAGAGAACATGACGTGACATAAAATACCATGTAGAGATTGCCCTGCAAAAAAGTTTTAAAAGCTCTTAATTGGTTTTGGAAACTTGAAAAGCTCACTGATCTGCCTCCTTGAAATGTCCCTTGCTGACCCGTAGAGGTAGTTTTGAGGCATGCAGTACAATGTGAGGATTCATGCAACCGAAAACAGAGAGCTTCTCTCTTTCACATTGACACGGTTGAGTGGCATCTGATGCTGCTGGCCTATGTCAGTTAACTCACCCTGAGCCCTGCCCCTCAGAGCAATAGAATAAGACCCAGCAGCAGCTGTACTGTAGGGACAGGGCTGTCATTCTGAGCACGAAGCTCTCAGAAGACCGCTCCATCGCCAGCTCCTCCATGCCCTGACAACACACAAAGCAGGTGCATATGTGCATTTTACATGGGCATTTGGCAGACACTCTTATCCAAAATGTAACAATTTCAAAAAATAAAACAGTAAATGTGGTATGTGCAAAAGTTTAGTCACCCTTCCAGTTGATCCATTAATACTTTTTTAAGAACTCAAAACTTGATTAACTTGTTAGGCCTTAAATTAAGCCAGGTGACGACAACATAGCTGTCATCCCTTACGGTTTGCCTGTATAAAATGTTTTTTTCCACCTTTTCGAAGGTATATGGACATATAAGATTATGATACGGGAAATCTAGTCTAATACTTTTTTTTTTTCAATCGTTTTCCAATAAGCATAATTAATTAAATCACAGCAATCACATTTTCGTTCGCCCTCTGCTATTCTCTCGCAGTAGGTGGCGTAGTCAGAGCTCGAGAGACATGCCTGTTGAGCTATGTTGCGGTTGGGGTGTGCTGCATCAGGTCCGTATGATATAAAAATGCAGTTCATGATAATGCACAACAAAGACACAGTAGCCCACAAGATATTTGTGCAACTTTGACCAAAATTAGATAATGTTCTGTGACATTTTAATGTTTTGGCTATGACTCAATTTAGCTAAGTTACTACAAGTTTCATTGCAAATTAATTCATGGCTAACTTAGCAGTCTTCAGTAATGTTAACTGTTAGGCTATTAAAAAATTATCCAAATTAGGATGAGAGCTAAGTTTATAACTATATGTAGATTAATGTTAATGTGTAATGGTTATTGGCAGCCTCTGATGTTTCTGCGGTCGTTACTCTATTTGGCGTCGTCGGGACGCTCTATCAGATTTTTTCCATTCCGGGTTTTTGGATCTCGCTCGGCTATTATTCCTTACACCTGTTTAGGGTTTGTGTTCAGCTCTTTCTCCACAAGAGCTCTGCATAACAGGTTTTCTTTTCTGTTCTTTTCCTTCACTCGTTTTATCGAGTTTTGCTTTGTTTCACTACCTCTTGTTACGCCTAATTATTTAGTGCGTGAGGTTCTTTTGTTAGTTATTCTCGCTGTTATCGAGATCGCCTCAGTTTTTGAGGTTGCTTTGTATTGCCTTGTGCTAGGGAAGTTTTGCTCCCGATCCTATGTTATCTCCGTCCTGGGGCCACATGTATAAACAGTGCTGAGCAGAAAAATGCCATCAGAAAGCTGCGTAAGCGAGTTTTCACACAGATATTCAGATGTATAACATAAGAGAACCTGCGTACCTCTGCACACGCTGGACACCATGCGTACACAATGTTGGGAGTCAGTCTGATATGGCGACACCGTGACCGAAAGGCAGAGGGAGAAAATGCAGAACTTTGCGAAAGCAGATACCCGATTTTCTCCCTGAGCATTCTTTTATGCATTCTTTTACTCAGAGTTTCATACATGTGGCCCCTGGTGCGGTTACTTCCGCTTTTGTGGCGTATCTTTCTAGACACGCTTATCGGTCGCGCTTGATTCTCTGAACCTTACACTCCCGCTCACAGAATATCATGAATCCCCCCTCAGTTACACAAGCACAAACTCCTCCCATTCCCATGCCCCGTACCCTTAAAGAGCCTAAACTCCAACTACCGCCTCGTTATGGTGGGGAACCGGGGAAATGCAGACCATTTTTGACACAATGTCAATTTGACACAATTGTGTTTTTCAAGCACAACCCTCCCGCTTCACTACACCAGAATCCCGTGTAGCATTTATTTTGTTCCTTCTTAGTGATCAGGCTCTCGCTTGGGCTGACCCTCTAATTCGGGCCAACGCCCCTGTTATTCGTGATTCAATCCAGCTAATGAAAGAGATGCAGCTGGTTTTTGATCACGAAGTCTCAGGTGAAGAGGCAGCCAGGAGATTGACCAGTTTGCGCCAGGGAACTGATACAGTAGCGGCCTTTGCCATAACATTTCAAGCATTAGCCGGGGAGACCGGTTGGCCTGACAGCCCGCTAAAATCCTTATTTTTACAAGCGTCGTCCAACCCCATTAAGGACGCGTTAGCTATGCTCGAGCCACCCGCTACGTTCAATGACCTAGTCATCACGGCTATATGAGTTGATAACCGGATCAGAGAGCATGAATGTGAGCGTAGCAATCACTCTGTCCATTTTAAATCCGCCTTGCCAGTAGGTATTCCGCCCAGTTCCCCCACCTATCCCTCCGCTGATCAGGAGGAGCCCATGCAGGTGGATGGGGTGTTTCTCCACCAATCTAGGAGAGCGAAACCGTGGGGATACTGGTGCCAATACTGCAAGCGTAGGGGCCATATAAAGGATCGATGTCCTAAGTTGACGGGAAACGAGGGGGTCTCACGGGGAAACCGAGGTCCCCAGTGAGACAAAATAGTACTCCTTCTCAGACCCTGTTACCCGTTCAACTGTTTTGGAAGGGACGATCGGTTAGCGTCAACGCTTTTATTGATTCCGGGGCAGTGGAATCTTTTATTGACGCGAAATGAGCCAGGTATTTAAAAATATCAACACACCGACTGACTAGTTCTCGCCAGGTTACCGCCCTCGACGGTCGCCCTTTGGGTTCCGGGATTATTGAGCAGAGAACTAGCCTCGTAGAAATGCGCATTTCTCTCCAGGGTCACTCAGAAAGAATAAAATTATTTCTTATTGACTCCCCGTCGTACCCACTGGTGCTGGGTCACTCATGGCTAGGGTTACATGACCCTCATGTCAGTTGGGGTAGAGAGAGGGACCCTATTTGTCAGTAGGTTCCTCAGTGCCAATCGCATTGTCGTTCTGCTGGCCACGCCCCTGACCTCTCTGAACTCAGTTCTGACAGTGATTCAGAGAGGGCGGAGTCCCTCTACGACCCGGATACCTCCTCCTCCCTCACTGGGAGTAGAGAGGAGAGTCTGTCCTGGGACCCCTTTGTTGAAGGGGGTTCTATGGAGCAGGATGATTTTTCCATCTCCGATTTCGATTGGGACAGGTCGTCTGACACCTTTTCCGGTACCCCGGAGGTGGTAGGGGTGCTCGAATTTACTCTACCCGCAGGTGTTCCAGCGGAGTACTCGGACCTTGCTGAGGTCTTTAGTAAACAACGCGCCACCAGATTGCCGCCCCATAGACCTTATGACTGTGCCATTGACTTGTACCCGGGTACTGTTCCTGTATTCTTTATCAGTTCCTGAGAGTGCTGCTATGAAGCAGTATATTGAGGAATCTTTGGCCAATGGCTTTATCAGACCGTCTGCATCTCTAGCCCGCGGCGTTTTTTTCTTTGTAAAGAAAAAAGACGGAGGGCTGAGGCCTTGTATTGACTATCGGGGCCTTAATGACATCACTATTAAAAACAGGTACCCTCTTCCACTTATGAACTCCGCATTTGAGCGCTTACAGGGGGCGTCAGTTCTTTCTAAACTCGACCTTCGTAACACCTACAACCTTATGTTCATGCGTGAGGGCGATGAGTGGAAGACAGCGTTTAACACGCACTATGGTCACTACGAGTACCGGGTCATGCCGTTCGGTCTCACTAGCGCCCACTCTGTCTTCCAGGCGCTAGTGAACAATGTTTTGAGAGAGATGCTGGAGAAATTTGTTTTCGTCTACTTGGACATTTAAATTTTTTCTCTGGATCTCTCATCCCACATCGCCCACATTAGGCAGGTTCTGGAGTCACTTCTTAAGGCCCAGCTATTTGTTAAGGCCGAGAAGTGTGCCCTCCACAACAACTCTGTTTCCTTTTTGGGCTTCATTGTGGTGGACGGCAAAGTTCTTATGGACCCAGAGAAAATTCTGCCGTTGAAGAACTGGCCTAAGCCCAATTCTTTGAAGCAAGTACAACGCTTCTTGGGTTTTGCTAATTTTTATCGACAGTTTATCCGGAATTTTAGCACAGTAGTCGCTCCCATTACAGCCCTCACCAAAAAGACATCGCCTATTCGCTTTCAGTGGAATCCTAGGGCTGAGGCGGCTTTCACTGAGCTTAAGAGGAGGTTCTGCTCCGAACCCACCCTGATAACCCCCAATCCCTCCCTCCCCTTTGTGGTAGAAGTCGACGCCTCTGAGCTGGGGGTCGGAGCTATTCTTTCCCAACACTCTCCGCTGGACCGCAAACTTCACCCTTGCGTGTATTTCTCTCCTGTCCTTACATCGGCCGAGAGAAATTACGATGTTGGTGATCGAGAGCTGTTGGCGGTCAAATTGGCATTGGAGGAGTGGCGTCATTGGTTGGAGGGCGCGGAGCACCCCTTTACGGTCTGGTCATTCGCTCCTCCAAGCAGCTGACTGAAGACTTGAAAATAAAGATAATTGACTCTTAAAAAGCAATGGAAGGCTATAGAAGATATCGAAATGCTTCCAGCTAAAATAGACAAAATAATAGAGAAACATCATTAAGAAATGGAAGTTAAGGTGAACTGTTGAAGTCAAGGCAAAATCTGAAATACAGAAAAAAATCTCTGATAGAACTGCTCGTAGAATGGTCAGGTATGCAAAGCAAAACCCACATATTACTGCAAAGGACCTGCAGAAAGTTTTAGTTGACACCGGAGTAGTGGTGCACCGGTCCACTGTGCAGCATTACATCCACAAAAATGATCTGCATGGAAGAGCTGTCAGAAGAAAACCTTTCCTGCGATCTCATCACAGAGGTCAACGTCTGAAGTATGCCCCAAACAGCACTTAGATAAACCAGACTGTTTGGAAAAGTGCTACGGACTGATGAAAAAAAATCTAACACTACCAAGCCTTACATTTGGAGAAAAACAGGGAAAGCATTTGAGGAAAAGGACACCTTTCCACCCATTAAGCATGGGGGTGGATATATTATTCTTTGGTGTTGTGTGGCAGCTAGTGGCACAGGATATATTGTGTGGGTAGAAGGAAGAATGAATTCAACTAAATATCAACAAATCCAAGAAGCTAATGTCCCAGTGTCAGTGAAGAAATTGAAGGTTGAATTTGAGGTTGAGGTTGTGGATAATAAGGTTGTGGATATTTCAGCAAGACAATCATTACAAACATACCTCAAATCAACCATGAACTAAGAAAGACTGTTAGATAGCTACAAAATATGTTTTGAAGCTGTGATTTCTGCCAAATAAGGTGTATTGATTGATTGGTGCCCAAACTTTTGCACATGCCATGTTTATGATTTTTTATTTTTTTTTAATATGTTGAATTCAGCAAATAAAAAGTAATTTAAATTCATTAATAAAGTGAATTAAAATTTGCAGAAATATATTTAAGTTCGTACCCTGCAGAGGTTGTGTTTGCTGTTTCCTGTTTGGTGAGTTGTGCTGGAGATTGTGTTGGCAGGTTTGTGATAGAACTAGTTTGTGATTGATACTACTTAGAATTTTCTTTTTAAAACCCATATTATAAACTAACTTTAGGCAGGGTTCAACGTTAACAATTTTTCTTCCCATTTGGGCAAGTAGGTCTGAAATCTACTTGCCCAAAGTCAATTTCTACATGCCCGTATATGGCGTAGTTTATAAACCCATAAAAAAAAGAGCTTATATATGAAACTTTTACTTTTAAACTTTTAATTTTTATAGAAAAATACACAATAAAATCTAGCTGCAAGCAGTGATTCCCGGGGACCGAGCGGCATGAACAGCATTTGTCAAACACAGAGACTGCAAAATGGTAGACAACTCTCGACAGGGTTGACCCAAAATACAAATATTTGTTTCTAATCAGGGCTTTTGCCATTGTTGATGGTATCTTAACCTGATCCCGTAAGGGCTTGCATATTACGTCTTTTAAGTACAAGTGAAACAGTGAATAGTTAATACTGTTATATTTATTAACTTTTGCAATAAAACGTTGTTCGTTACTGTGAAAAGAACATTAATAGAAGCATAGCATTTGCACAATAATTTTTCCAAACATTAACTTAGCCATTGGTATCAAGCAGTAATCGTACCACTGACCTCACGCACAGAAAGCCAAGATTGTAACCACTAGGCCAAAGCAGGTTAACAGAAATGTGCAGGCCAAATAAGACTTTTGTGTTGTGGTATCAGATCGTGTTGGCTTACTGACTTCATAATTCAAACAGTTAACAGTTAATATTGTGAAATTTCTTAACATTTGCAATAAAAAATTGTTTCTTAATGTGAAAACAACATTAAAAGAAGCATAGCATTTGCACAATAGTTTTGCCAAACAATCATGTAGCTATTGGTACCAAGCTGGAATTGAACCACTGACCACACACATGGAAAGCCAAGATTGTATCCACTAGGCCAAAGCAGGTTAACAGAAATGTGGAGGCCAAATAAGACTTTTGTGTTGCGGTATCAGATTGTGTTGGCTTACTGACTTCATAATTCAAACAGTTAACAGATATTATTGTTAAATTTCTTAACCCTTGCAATAAAAAGGTGTTTCTTAATGGGAAAACAACATTAAAAGAAGGATAGCATTTTCACAATAATTTTGCCAAACATTAACTTAGCCATTGGTACCAAGCTGGAATCGAACCACCGACCACACACATGGACAGCCAAGATTGTATCCACTAGGCCAAAACAGGTTAAAAGAAATGTGGAGGCCACATAAAACTTTGGTGTTGCGGTATCAGAATGTTTTGGCTTACTGACTTCATAATTCAAAGTTAACAGTTAATATTGTGAAATTTCTTAGCCTTTGCAATAAAAATAACTTCTTTTATGTTAAAAGAACATTCTTAGCACAACGTGCACATTGTGTGCCTCAAAAAAATCTTGGAAACAAGTGGGGATCGAACCATCAACCTTCTACACGGTAGTACTATGCCTTATCCACTAAGCCACAGGAACTTTCACAGTTGGTATGGTAGGTAGACTGCCTGTTAAGCATAGATAGTGTACTTGGCAGATGGCATCCCTGCCATCCCAACATTTGTATTTCTATATCGCCACCACGTGGATTGATTGGATTAAAACTGCAGGGCTCAAGTCTTGACCTAACTCTTAATCAACCCACCAAGTTTCAGAACTTTATATCAAACGGTATTAGAATTACTAGCATTTTTGTGGTAAGCCACGCCCAATGCTAAATTCATTGGCTTCTCATTCGGCAATTTTTTGACATAGGCCTTAGTAACTTAATGCATGTATGAAGGGAAGTGAGATGAGCCCCTCGAACAGGTTTGGTGCAAATTGGTCAAATTCTGTAGAAGTAGCATTTTAAGTGTTTTACAAAAAATGCTAATTAGCAGAAAATCAAAGATGGCAGACTTCATGGTTTCTTGAGGCAAATTTGTTGGGCATGAGTAGCGGGACTTGTACACCAAATTTTGTGACTGTAGATCAAACGGGGCGTCGGCAGTGGGCGTGTCAATGATTTTTAGTGAATGTTTAAATATTTTCTTATATTTGGATCTCTATAGCACCACCACGTGGCTCGATTGGGTTGAAACTGCAGAGGTCAAGTCCTCAGGTTACTCTTAACAGACCTACCAAGTTTCATAACTTTCTGTCAAATGGTTTTAGAATTATTAGCATTTTTGTGATAAGCCACGCCCATTGATTGTCAATCGGCCATCTTTTAAACTATCAAAATTCTGTATATAACTTTTATGAGGCATAGTCTTAAAATAATATTAATTACAAAGAAGAATAATTAAGAGTCACCATGCTAATACATTTGTTCGGCTATTTCTAACATAATGTGGCTCAAGAGGGTAAATAATCCTTCTAAACATTAAAAACACCTAATTAAGAAAACTTAACAGGTTGTTAAAATTCTGGTATTGCAACTGTGGTTGGAACGAAAACTAGTATACACAGGGGTACTCCAGGATCAGGGTTGAGAACCACTGATCTAAACCATTGGATTGAAAAAATGTCTAGTTGTCAATTTATACCACAAGAGGTCCCCATACTCAATGAAGTGCATTGTAATAATAATTAGTATCATTAAGATTTTGAATAGCAACATACTAGACAGCAGTAGTAGTATAATTGATGTATTATTCTTCATATTAATCTCCCTATATAATAATAATACAATACATTAATAAAACACTTTATACATGGGTTCCAACTTGAATGGCATTAGAATATACCACTAATTAAAATAACTAGTGCAGTGCCCGTTCAAAATGTGCCTGTTTGGAACGGGCTGGACTTTATGGCATGCGTGACTTTATGGCGTCTTGCCTGACTCATGTGGAGGTTCGTTAGTTCGAGACAATTTCATGCGCTTGGCGTCGCGATTTGCAGAGAGTGATGGGGTGCTTCTTTTTGGGTATTTCAGGAATTTCTGCATTGAGCAATAGCTGTTCTTGTTCTTCTTTGGTTTAATGGCGGTCGGGCAGCATCGGATGCGGCTGTCATGAGAGATGGTACACTCTCAAGTAGTTCCGGGGAAGATTTTGCGCTGTGACAAGTCGGAAACTTTATCCGGTCAGGGCGGCTGAGCCTACCCCCCCCCCCCCCCCCCCCCCCTCCCCCTTTTCAATTTTCCCGATCACGGCCCTAATTCACAGTTATCTATTTGCGACTACACGCCCAGCATACGCTTGTGATGTTGCGCCAATTGACCTTCAATAGCCATAAATTCTTTATTTGGACCATTCATACAAACAAATTCACTGAGTGTAGGGAGCTACCTGAATGACCACCGCTGTTCTCTCATCCACCGTGATCACAAAGTAATGGGAAGTCCTGCCAAGCATCTTCAGTGAATGTGGATAATCCCTCTCCAACACACTTATATTGTATCTGCAGAAAATACTGTATTTACTATTCCAATTAAAACATTAGATATCCTCTCAATCCACCCCTACCTGCTTACAGTCACCTGTGTAGGTTTATTATTATGTTATGTTTGCTAGCTATTTCCTATGACATAATTATTTTCTTTTTACACAAGAGATGAGTGACAGTGTGTAAATGTGCAATAAAAACAAGCTGTGAAAATGTGTGAGATTTAGGTCATTGCTATGCATTTAGCTTTTTTCTTTTTAAATAGGACAAGGACAGGTACACATCCCAGGCTGCTGCCTGTTCCCAGAAGTGATCAGTGTGAGGACGTACGTTGATTCCAGCATTTGCAGCAACAAGCGAGAGTTCAACAAGCTTTCATTCACAAGGAGGGTGAAGGGGATGTCCTGATCCAGGGAGGGGTCTGTGGGGTCTCCCTCTGTGGGATCAATGGCCACATACACACAAAACCACACACACAAGCAGTGTTAATATTAGAAAATAAAAACAGTGTTTTTTATCATTGTTAACAGAAAAGAACAAGATTAAAACACATATTTCTAAATAAAAACGAGACAATGTGCTTATGTTATCATTAAAGTAAAATAGATGAAAATTTATATTTATAAATAAAAACAGCGACGAAATCTGATATTTATTAGACCACAAAAGAGAGAGATGACGCCAAGTGACAAATATGCATTCTCGTCATTGATTGGATGCCGTCTTCATTTAAACTCCTCTTTCTGCCTACCTGGGCAACATCCATTCAAAAAAGGAAAGCAACTAATGTGAGCGGGTGACAGATAAAACTAGCACAGGCCTACACTAGTATGTCAAAAGTTGGAAGGAAGAAAAGGATGGATATATGGACTCACTTCATATACGATGAGAGGGAATGGAAAACCGAATGTACTATTATTGTAGCGGGAGAAGAAATATGTGGTCATAAACTAGGTGGGAAAAACACCACGAATCTGAAGAGGCACCTAAAGTTACAGTACCAGTCAAAAGTTTGGACACACCTACTCATAGAAGGTTTTTTTTCCGTTATTTTTACTGTTTTCCACATTTTGGAATAGTAAAGACATCAAAACTATGAGATAACACAAATTAAATTATGCAAAAACCAAAAAAGTGTTAAACAAATTTTTAAAAAAGTCTCATATTTTAGATTCTTCAAAGTAGCCACCCTTTGCCTTGATAACGGCTTTGCACATTCTTGCCATTTTCTCAAAGAACTGGTATTCCACAGGTAAACAGGTATATTCTGTATAAAAGGATATCAAAAGACTCCTGATATCTTATTTCCAGGTACTCTTAGAAGCAATACTATAACCTCTCTGCATTTGAATGGATCTCTATGGGAATTGGGGGGTGGCTTTAAAGCTAGATTTAGCTTTAAATTACACTGGAACAGTGTGGAACACATGGTTGGCTAAATGGCTCTAAGTCATCAAGGGTCTGACGTATCAAACAAGCCTTAAACCTTCACTCTGCTGCCAGAAATACAGTAGATATGGATGGATAACTTGAAGGGTTTCTTCTCCTGACTTATTTTTCCATAGAGTTAGGAAGTCAAAAGGAAAATTTGTCAGGAGAAACAACCCTTCAAGTGATCCATCCATATCTACTGCATATCTGGCAGCAGAGTGATGGTTTGAGGCTCGTTTGTTACCTCAGACCCTTGTTGACTTACAGCCATTTAGCCAACCATGGGTTCCATAATATTCCCGTGTAATTTACAGCTTAATCTAGTCCCACCCCCCCAATTCCCATAGAGATCCATTCTATTTCTATTAGGCCTAACTCTGGGCGCGACATTGTCGCAATATCTGCCAGCTATGCAATATGTGAATGTTTAATGTTTATACGCCGACGCCGGCTTTAGACTGTACCATTGCGCAAATTATTTGATTCGTGTCAGAATAACGAATAGGGGCCTATAAAACAAACGTTTGGTTTCGTTAGACATGATCTGATATGCCATGGTAAAGTTCCCTGGAGTTGAGTCTGGATTTGCTAGGTAAACAGGAGTTCAGCTCCATTACTCAAGGGATGGAGGGCCGAGTCTTGTATTAGGCATATTTATTAATTGTTTTGTATTTTGTGCGTCATTGTTTATTGTCGAGTCTACATCACTAACATGTTCAGTAGGCCTACATTAGAAATTTGAGTTTGTATTTGAACTTTATTTTTGCACAGTATCCCACCTGCTGTTTCACTCAACACATTATGAATTAATCTTGAGATATGATTGGTATGGAAGACCAAATATGACAAAATTAAATAAATAAGTCATGAAATAGATAATAAAATAGATAAATAAGCAATTAAATAAATATCTCATTATTTTACGTCTTTTGTTTCATGGCGCATATTTATTTCCACTCGTATTTATTTCAAAGTGTAGGGCCTATTTATTTCAAGGCGTATTTCAAGCTGTGTTTCTTTCAAGGTGTATTTATTTCAAAACAACTCGGCCTGTCAGTCAACATGAAAGGGGCAGGGTCAGCTATAACCATTAGTTGATCAGTCCATAGATAAAAACCGAGATACCATTCAGATTTCTGCGTCGCCGCCATATGCTATTAAGGCGGTCAAGATCAGCGTATTTTGGTAGTGTATTGAGAGATGCAGACTTCCCCTGATAAAATATAGGCTACTATAACTCGCTTAATTCTCAATGATTTCTGCAGATACAATATAAGTGTGTTGGAGAGGGATTATCCGCATTCACTGAAGATGGTTGGCAGGACTTCCCGTTAATAATGAACGCAAACCCATAGTTTTCTTATTCCAGGACATCGCATTCTGTAGAAATATAGCCCAGCTATAATTACAAAATGTGCTGGAATACTTAGAGCAAGTTGCAAGTATTCCACGTGGCTTTTTACACGTTTAGATTACACGTTCGCTTTTCTTACCAATTCGTAGCCTACATTTAAAAGTATGCAATTTTACTGGGGTTAGCCTGTATAGCTTCCTTATCCAGGAGATCAGCTTGACTGAGAATGTAGTGTGATCCACTGTTATAGAATTAGATGTGCATATGACATAACCAAGGCATAACTAGGCCATTGCACTGCGGCAAGCTGTTGGCTATAATGCAATATAAATTAACATTATTATTAAAGTTTGGAGCAATAACTGCCCACAGTTATCTATGTAATACATTTTTATAGGCTATCAAATGCCATGCATTCTAGCATTATTAACCCTCCACTTAGAGATTGAATGCCTTTACCATAGCTTGTATCATAATCCCCACTTAACACTAGACGTAGATCATCTAAGAAGACACAAATCTTGCATCTCTTTTAGATCTTTTTTTAGCCCGGCTGAAATACAACATAGACATGCCATATAACACATTTTATATTGTAATTTTCATACGTGATTCAGTTGTAAATTCAAAGGCAAACAATGTGGAAATGGATTCATGTGGATGCATTTCTCAAAAGTCATTGCTTTGGCAAGCGAAATCCGGTCTACGTATAAACGCAATTTCACTGCATGTAATGTTTCACTTAAAATGTCAAAACATTTCGATTATTTGTTGCCACAAGAAGCTTTGGCAAACAACAAGGCACAAGTTTCTATCCTAGGCAGACAAGTTTTTACCCCAAAATAACGTTGCACAAATTGCTGCAGTGTGGGTGGACTTATAAAGTAACCTGTGTTATGCAGAAATTTAGGCCGCATTTAGGCATAAATTTTTAGGTAGAAATTTATTTTGGCATAGATTTTGCTTATCCTATCCACTGTGGCCCCCTAGTGGTAGCAGTTGACGTCCCTATTAGAGTAGCCTATTCATATTTCACTGAAATCATAAATTAATTTACTACTTAAAGAAAAAAGGACATTTTGACAACTCCTGTAGGCTATAATAGTTGAAATACTCCCTTGAAAGTAAGAGGAATATGTGACACCCTAATGGAAGGAGCTAAACTTTTGAACATTTATATCCAAATTACCTTCATTTCCTAGTTCAATGTGTAAGCAGTACTAAGAAATAAAGTTAATCTGGGTTTAAATGTGTGGACAAATATTATAGGAGAACATAAAATATTATATAACATTTACCATTTGGTGGGCACAGAGGGCAGGGCTAACTATTTGCTGTATGGAGAAAGTAGCAAACACTCAGAATTATATATTTCAACTGTCCGTGGTGATGTGAGTAACACATTTGAATTATTAAAATGAGTGGTATCCCCCTTCACTGAAAAATAGTGTACTTGATCATACAACCTACCAACAACCTTCTACCATTTGTTTGTACACTTTGAACAGCCTGCTTTTACATCTGACAAAAATTAGACTTGTGTTTCTGTCAACAAAAATGTAATGACTAAAATGTTATTGTTGTCCAAAACGAAACTAAAATTAGTTTTTGTTGACTAAAATTAGAACAACATGTCCATATTTGTTGTTGACTAAAACTAGACTAAAATGTCTACGGAATTTTTGTGGACTAAAACTAGACCATAGGGCATAGATATGATGACTAAAAGGAGATGAAAATGTCCAATGTTTTATAAAATAAAAATATCTAAACTAACAATTTAAAAATAAACTAAAACTATGAAAGATAAAATTGACTAAATGTGATTAAAACTCATTTGAACTTTCGTCACATGACTAAAACAAAAAAAGTCAGTTTAAAACACTGCCAAAATTGACACTGCATATTCACACACACACACACACACACACACACACACACACACACACACACACGCACACACACACATACACGCAAGCATGCACACGCAAACACACACACAAGCATGTGCACATGCACACACGTGCAATCATGGACACACACACACACACACACACACACACACAAGCATGCATACACATGCAATCATGCACTCATGCACACACAAGCATGGACACACGCAATCATGTGCACACACACATGCAAGCACACACACACACGCAAGCATGAATACACACAAACGCACACACACAAGCACATACAAGCATGCACATAAGCGCACACACACACAGACACACATGTACACATTTATGCACACTTCCTCCTCAAAAACTGCTTGATGAGAACCTGAACACCAAAAGTATATAAAAAACCAGCTGAATAAATTCCATCAAATGTCACTTGACAATATTGGATATTATAGCCTACTACTAATTATACAACCAGAGTAAAAAAGAAGCCCAGAATAAGGTATATAAAAAGTAACTTTCAAGTCAAAAAATCCCCTTATAGTGCCTTGACTTTAAAAGCAAACTTCCTTTTCTGTCTGAAACTGACCGCAGCAGGGAACTGTGGTCCAGATGCTCAAGTGACTGACGGTCCTCTCTCTGCACACTGTGGCCCAGGAGGAGGGGGGTAACCTGGTCATATTCTACTGCTAGAGAAAAACACTGCCAGGGGAAGTCTGGTCCAATGTGCTGACCACAGACAACCACGCACCAACATTGCTGCAGACTGAGAAAAGAGAAGGGACGGGTGTGCAGTAGAAGATTAGAATTTTCTTTTTTATCCTCTGGAAATCTTCCTCACAGTCCAGTATATCATTTAGTACATAAAAATAAGCCTGGTGGCACATATCCATCAAGGCATTATATTTTCACCATCGACTGACAAAATATAAACATCGATTTAGTCTGAATTTAGTTTTTACTTAGTGAAAGAGGTAGTTCAGGGAAACAAATCAATCAACAGCTTTTTCGCAATCTCTCAAAAAGATTGGAATACACTGCAATATAATATAAATATGTGGACTTTTTGGAAGATATAATGATAATTACATTACATTTTATGGCAATGGATTCATAAAAATATATTGAAATATCTTGATTTTATTTTGTGTCGCATCTTACTCCAGTGTTTCCCATTAAACAATAGCGGCGCACCACTGCTCCAGATATCAGGAGTGCTGCTTGAACCATGAATTGATCGATCCACGATATTCCTGACTCCCATGATGCTTTGCACAAATTATGGGTTCAACTTCCATTAACAGAGCCAGTTGACTTGCTAGTTAGGTAGCAGTACAAAACAAGATGTGCGATCACGGTTTGGAGCATAATTAAACTAATTTAAAACGCGGTGACATCATCCTCACCCCTCTACCATTAACGGATGGGAGAATGATCTTAGAAAGTGGCCGATAATTACATACGGGAGCATTTTTAACTAATTTGCCCTGTCCAGTGCTCAGGATGGGGAGGCGATGAACAACCTGAAGAGCTCCGAGACGCACCAATATAGCAGCCGGAGTCTGACATGTTTTAATTAAATTGTTTTCTTCAAAGCCAAGCCCAGCCAAAGCCTTAAAAATCCACATCACCACGTAACCAAGTCAGGGGATTGTTCAGACTGCAGGATGTTCCTGCGTAGCAGGATGAGGTCAATGATGTCAACAGCGCTCCAGCTCCACAGAATGCATTTATTAGTTACAATACAAGTCGCTATATTATGATGACAAAATCATAATTCACAACCAGTGAACAACCATACGTTTTAGTATAGAAACTTTCAGATCACTCTCTTAAAATTTTGGAATTCTCTGCTACAATAAAGTACTGTATAAACCTTTGCTGTTCAAATGCATTTTCAGGCAGAGTGTAGTGGCTGGATGCTCTAGATAAGCACTGTAAGATGAAAAAGAAATACAGGCATGTATCTGAATTGCTAGGTAATATAAGTTAAATTTGACTAATGTGGAAATGTATGATTATCTTGGGGATGACACGAAAACAAGTCCTACCTAAGTTAACGTGCAGGCAGTTTTTTCCGATTTTTATCCCACCCCTGTGACTGAACTTCTTAAAGACGTGTTATCGCAAACTTTAAAATTAAAATCAAGTGGTGAGTTAGTGTCCAAAACACAATATTTCATAAGCTGGCCAAATTAAGAAAAGTTTAGCAGCACTTCTGACGGAAGTTGGTCCCATAACGGTCAACACAGAGGGGGCGTTTGAAAATATCATGGATAGGATGCATGTTTTATTCTGTGATTGTCATTTGATACAATTGGTGTGGTAAACTTCCAAAAAAAAAATCCAAGCATTGGAACGTGAATGAAATGTTTAAATGTTCTCACGGTCAGGTAAGAATGCTTCGCACATTAGTCCTATGTGAGTGCCACAGGAGTGAAATGCATGAGGTTCATCTTGTGAAGTGAGAATTAGCTGAAGGCGAAGGAGATATGAGCACAGACAGTGGCACGCACCACTCTTTCACTCTCCAGCTGTCCAGCTTGTTGCTGTTCTCCCCAGGACACACAGCTGAAACGGGGACACCTGAGACACACACAGGGGGGACCAGAAGCATGCAATATCATATTGTGCCCAATCTAAACTGGCACAAGATTACTTTAACCATTGTTTTTGTACTGGCCCAAGATCAGTTTACTGGAATTTACAGATACAATACATGTCAAGATCAAGATCAGTTTGTCCAGGCATAATTATATCCTGATCCAGGACCAGGTTATCTGGCCCCAATTCTACCCTGACCCAGGATCAGCTAACTTAACCCTAATTCTGTAGTGGTCCAAGATAAAGATAAGTTTGCCCAACGTAATCCTATACTATCCCAGGATTATTTTACCCAACCTTAAAGGGAAGCTTTTGGGAAGAATCTATGTACATATTGAGGCGAGATCTGCATAACATTCAGTTCAGTGAGTGTATTAGTCTAATCATAAACTGCACACTATTTACTCAAGAACTGTGAATGTGAGGACAATATATAGACGTGAAATCGTCTCAGAATTTTTTATATAATATAACATATAAAATATCAAATCGTACCACAATCACCTAGAACAGTAGTTCCCAAACCTCTCCTCGGGTACCCCCAGTCGGATCCAGGTATTTCACCTCAAGCAAACCTGATACAGCTAATCAAGATCTGGCTGGGGGGTACCCAAGGAGAGGTTTGGGAACCACTCAGACAGTTTGCAAATCTCAGTTTGAAGAGGGTATAACTCAGTAAACTGGCAAGTCAAAGTGAAAACAAAATTTGACTAAGTTTAGAATTGACACTGTAGGACATAGTTACCTACCTGTGATATGAAAGAGGCTTTTAACAAGCAGGGCTCTTAAACTGTCACAATTGATTGGTTGTTATCACAAGTGCCTGTAAGGAGGACATAATAATGTTGATATTCCAACAATACCAATGGTAATGCTAATATTTATTTGCACATACTGGACAAGCCAAGTATTAATCCTAAATGTTTAACTCTCCGATAAGTCTTGTGGTATAAGAATGGCGTTCTTACATTTACAAACTAAGCAAACCAGGAAAGAATGTAAAGTTGAAACGTATTGCAAGAAACATTTGTCTCTAGGACTGAGGTTCTAAAAATACTACATTGTCACAAATTCAAAATTCTACATTTTTGAGTGACAAGTTAGTGAAAACGGTAAATCTGCTGGCATGTAGTGCATTTTGACCTGGGTGGTGAGCGAGATGAGTAATAGCAAGTTCATGCATGTAAATTTACAGTGGCTTCTAATTGGCTGATAAGGTTGAAGGTTGAGAGGACCTACTTTTGGGCAGGGCCTCTGAGTCCTGTTCTTCTGCACCCATGCCTTCATCCACTGCTTAAGCTCTGCTATTTTTGCATTGGGCTCCTTGTTTCTCTGACTGAGGTACTGCACCACACGCAGCTTGGCCCACAGTTTGCCTAAACTGGCATCCATGTTCGTCTCTTTGGCTCTTCCCAGGTAGTCTACCATGAGGAATAAGAGAGCAGGCTTAGAAAGGGATTATTATGAGCATTTTCAATTTCTTCTGGAATACAGTAACCAATGGCTTGCCGACTTGTAAATGCAAATTAGAAAAAGATGCTTCAGCAATTAGTGAGCATTGCAGTGGTGCGGCCAGTGGCCTTGGAGACCCAACGCGAATGCTGATATAGCATTCATAGCCACTCTATGCTCTTCCCCATTGCTGCTATATCCTGTCAGTCAGCCTCCTCTCTTCCACTCTTCAGTTCACAGAAGGGATGCACTGAATCCAGGATTTCGTTTTGGATTCTGTCCTTTTTCATGGGTCCGGGACTCGGCCGAATCCTTCACAAAAATTGGACTGAATCTGAATCCCATGTGGATTTAATTAACAGTATTAAACAGGCCCACCCCTCCGTATACGCAGATCACGCACTGTGCTTAGGGCACCAGCTCAGCAGGGGGGACCAAGTCAGCTCAGCTGCCCTGAAATTTGCGAAGGGTGTGATGCTGAATTTTTTTTATTGAATGGGATGAATAAACAATGTAATCCTCAAACACTTCAGAGCCACAAGTGTTAGAAAATCAGGATGGTGGTGATCAGATCATGCAAACCCTAGCAGCGGGGACTAGTGCTAGTGCTTCATTTCACTTTCCTATAATGTGCCTTATAGCCTAGACTACTTGTAGTTATGTTTTCTTTTGTTTTATTGATTTCACTTTTTACTTCTGGGATTCTGGATTCTACTTGGGGTTTGGCTGAATCTAAAATGTAGGCTAGCCTAATGTTAGCAAGCAAATTGGTCATTAGGCTACAACACAGTGTCTCAAAAACAGTGATTGTAGAGTATTTACAAGCATATTGTATAGACCTAAGTAATAATGAGAACTATTGCCCGTGTAGCCTATCCAACTGAAAAAGACAATCATGTAGGCTAAGCTATGTTTTATGATTTTATGATTTTAAAACAGCCGCTTCACATTCCATTTGAGGGGGACGATGTCGCTGGAGTTCCATTCACAAACGGCCACTCGCTGTATAATCGCGGTGCTATTTTTATGGTGAGCCAACCTCTGTGCCAAGTTAAGAGACTGTTAAGCAACACTGGCGACATTCTCTTGTAGTTTTAATTGATTTATGAACGCAAATGTATAGTCTGTTTGCCTATACATGGTGTAATTTACCAAACCATACGCCAAATCTCAGCATAAGATTCCATGTTTTCATTAAAACTTTGCTCAAAATTATGCAGTTTATTATTATGCACCTCTTGCTGTTGCGTACTCTCATTTCACTTTTCAACTACCATCTATTAGGCCTACTTCGGTTTTAATTTGATAAAGCCATGCATGACAACTTTGCTGCAGTCCTCCTAAAATACTAATACAGTGGGCTACATTGTATTATGCTACAATTGAGAGAAGTGACACAATTATCACGCTACTGGGCGTTGAGAAGACAGTGCAGCCAGTGGTAAACTACTTGCACCATTGCGTGAATTATTAACAAATACAAAGAAAATAATATAAAAATATTATTTGAATTTAATTATGCATGTTGATGTTTTCATTTCAAATATGCTGAAATGTTTTGTTGAAAATAGAAAATAGCCTATGTATTTGAACAAGGAATTTAATTGTTTTATTTATTTTACTCCTTTACTTCCGGGATTCGGTTCGGGATAATCTTAACTGGTAATTTTCGGGATTCGGCCGAACCATAAAAATATGGATTCACTGCATCCCTAGTTCAGAGATGCTAGATCAACCGATTAAGTGATGAGGCAGTGGATACCTTACTGCCTTCTGCTCTGGAGTGATGCTACATCCAATCATCTATTACCCATCATCCAGCCCCGTCAGCCAGACCTGGGTCAAATGTGTATTCAAAATTCAGTTCTCGTAAAATCTGCAAAACACTTATGCAGATCTTTGAGAATTTTGTACAAAATATGTTACTAAAACCGAAATATCAAAAAAGTAAAATGTCAGAGAGCTGTGCTGTTTGGGGTATTACAATAAAACAATAAAAGAGCACACTATTCGTGTGTGTTAATAACTGCCACTTAAAACATTTTAGGAAGACTGTGTCAATTAATACTAATTTGCAATAAATGCAACTAAAGAATTAAAAGTTCTGTACACAAATCTGTATTTAACAAATGATTACAGCCAAAAGGTAACAGAAGTGCAATGAGGGAATGCATTTATTTTTTATCAATTTATTTGCAAAAACACATATTCAACAACACCGCACAACTGGACAGTAAACCCAGCACAGTGGACCCCTAGTAGCAGAGTTCAGGAACACTGTCCAGTTTTGTTAGGACATTTAACAACACCAGTGTTTAAATCTATATGTGAATCAATCTTTATTTAATAGAAAATGCAATACAAAACATATGTACTCCCACCTGGAAAAAAAAATCAAGACAGAAAAACGGCAAAATTATGGAAATATTTTATGATCATTGTATGACTATTTTAATTTTATGTATAGGCACGCAAAACTGTTTTATATAATGTACGGAGTACTGTAAATTGTTATGTTCACTTTCCTAACCTTCTCATGCAGTGGTACAAAAATGGAAAAATTCAGTTTACACAACATATATTAGATTTTTTATTGTCCTCGAAGAGGAAGCTTGTCTTACCCCATCAATACCTTCTTTGTCAATAGCCCCATCTACTGAATCTTTGTGTGAATGGCAAGGCATTCTTTTCTCTATATAAAAATGGATCACCCTCTGCTGGTACCCAAAAACATGTGTACAGTGTTATACAATGAATAATTATATATATTATTATATAATTTAAAGAAATTCACACCTCTGCTGTAGTACTTACATAAAAATGAAACAACAAAAGCCTGCTTTAAGTGTGTAACAGACAAAAATGAAATACAACTAAATTAAGTAGCCAGCCCAGTGACAGACCGAGCCATCCGTTTGCGTAAAGTACTTTATTTTCATTCCTAAAGGAATGTCTACTCATCATGCCTTGTACTGGTACGCGTTATCCCTACCGTATAGGAGTCTAATTTGAATGTGACAAGCGTCCTTACAAGCGTCATCATGTTGTTCTGCCGACAAATTAGCTCATACTGAACAGAATGAGTTCCATTCTATGGTTCCACTGAACTCACAACAAGCAAACAAAGGTTTTCCGGTGCGTTTTGAAGTTTTTCAGCTGTGTCCCATTTTTTTCCAATAACGAAGGCAAAGAAGCTGACAGCAGAGCAAGCTTTAGACTTCATTTTTGCAAACAGCTACAAGGAGGATGACGGTGATTCTGCGCCACACAGCAGTGCCAGTGACAACAAAGCAAATTTCATTGAAGATGTAGATTTTGAGGACAAGTAAGTATGAATTATCCGTTCAATGATCTGCATTGAACAGATAATTCTAACACATCTAACCTACAGATGCCCTCTCTCTCGGTTCGCTCTGTATCCGACCAGGGTGCGAATTATGGGTGCTCAGCTCCCCTGAAAAGACCCCCCCCCCCCCCCCCCCCCCCCCCCCCAAGCTCCCCTCAAAGCAACACATATCAAGGGTTGTGGGGTCTGTAGAGTTAAGCACTATCATATAAATTGCTTTGACAACATATATCATCAATTTCATCTGAATGGAGCTCCCCCGATTGCTGCGGTATAATTTGCACATTGTATCTGACATATATATATACCGACGCACAGTTAGTTAGCAGGCATACTGTCTGAGAGGGGGAGGGGGAGCAAAGTAAAAGGTAGCAGACAGTGCTGCGTGTGTTTGTGTATTCTTGTTTTTGGAGAGGGGGAGGGGGATAGCAGACATAACAGAGTGAGACTGTTTGTGTACATTTACACATCACCTTTATGAATAAAAGCATATAAATAAAAGTATGTCAAATGTACACAGACCAAAATTTTTCACCTACAGTCAGGTGTCACAGTTTCTCTGGTTGCCGCCCCTGTTCTACGCATAGGAATTCTCACAGCTCCGGGACGGTCCCTTCCGTGTTTTATCTCCGATCCTTGTCTCTGTTCGCTCACCTGTTCCTTATGATTTCTCCGGATATATAAGCTCGTCTCTTTCCTTTTCCGGTTCTTTGTTATAACATTTCACTTGTACACAAAGCCGGTAAAGTATAGAATCTTCGGTAACTGCTTTCCTTGTTGTCTCAAATTGAGCAAAGCAGGAAGACCGGTTAGAGCTAGATATAGATCTTAGGATCTTCAGTTATTCCTTTTGTTTCTCACATTCCTTTTCTTGCCCATTTCTCTTTTCTTATCTCTCTATTATCTCTTTGCTCGGTTCGTTATCAATCAATCAATCAAAGTTTATTTAAAGTGCAAAAATCACACCAGGGTGTCTCAATACACTTTACAGCAATAAAACAGAGTTAAAATAATCATGGAGAGACAATAAACATTAACAATCGGTTGTAAAGAATTTAAAAATAAATAAATAAAAATGAAAATAAAAACTAATAAAATTTTTTTATTAAATCACAAGATGACCACAGAAAAAAGTTAGGCAAGGCAAGGTAGACAAAAGCAGGGTTTTAGCAAGACAAACAATCTAGCTATTCTACAGCCTCGCAAACACACACAGAGCAGTGCAGAAACAGCACAAAACCCAGACATGTTTGGGCACAGACATACTCATACAGACATCAGATTGGTAGGAGGAAAGACTATCGAACCCAAGCCAGTGGCGCTAAGTGTAGGTCATATGCTTGTGAAAATAAGTAGGTTTTGAGTCTAGATTTGAAAATTGCAACAGAATTAGCTTCCCTGACTGTAGGAGGTAGCTGGTTCTAGAGATAGGGAGCTCGGTAGGAGAATGCTCTACTGCCTGCTGATTTTTTATTTTATTTTAGGGAAGAGTAAGGTAGCCGGCATCAAGTGATCGGAGGACACGAGGGGGAATATAAGGGATGATGAGGTTGGATAGATATGATGGTGCAAGCCCATGTAATGATTTATAAGTTAGCAGAAGCACCTTACAGTCAAATCTGGCTTCAATTGGGAGCCAGTGAAGGGAGATTAGGATTGGAGTGATGTGATCAAATTTTCTGGTTCTGGTTAGTATTCTGGCGGCAGCATTTTGCACGAGTTGTAATTTTTTAATACTGCAGTTGGGTAGGCCAGAGAGTACGGCATTGCAATAGTCGAGTCTTGATGAAACAAAAGCGTGTATTAAGGTTTCAGCATCCGCCGTATTTAGCAGGGAGCGGATTTTCGAAATATTGCGAAGATGGAAGAATGATATCTTAGTGATTTCCTTAATGTGTGCGTCAAATGAGAGGGCTGAGTCGAAAGTAACGCCAAGGTTTTTACCTATAGAACTCTGGGTAATTACACAATCACTAAGGTTCAGAGTAAGGTCTGCAACAAGAGGTAGTTGGGTTTTTGGGCCAACAACTAGCATCTCAGTTTTGTTGGTGTTTAGTCGCAAGAAGTTTTGAGACATCCAATTTGTGACAGTGACTAGGCATAATTCCAGGTTTGTAAGTTGTGAACGGTCATCAGGTCTAATTGGTATGTAAACTTGAGTATCATCGGCGTAACAGTGAAATTTAATACCGTGGCTGCGGAAAATTTCGCCAAGAGGTAGCATGTAGATAGAGAAGAGCAAAGGCCCCAACACAGAGCCCTGCGGCACGCCAGAGTCTACCCTAGAGTAGTCAGACACAGTACTTCTATGTGACACACAATGCGTTCTATCAGATAGGTAGGAAGTTAGCCAGGAAAGCGCAGAGTCACGAATGCCAACGTAGCTCGCTAGGCGATTTAAAAGAATATTATGATCGACAGTATCAAATGCCGCGCTCAAGTCGAGTAGGATAAGAACAGAAGAGGAGCCGGAATCTGAGGTGAGGAGTAGGTCATTTACCACTTTTGTGAGAGCGGTCTCGGTGCTGTGGAGAGACCTAAAACCAGATTGAAAGGGTTCAAGAAGACTATTACACGAGAGGTAATCGGTTAGTTGGGTGAAGACTATTCTTTCCAAGACTTTAGAGAAGAAGGGGAGATTAGAGATTGGTCGAAAGTTATTAGGGACATCAGAATCAAGGTTAGGTTTTTTGAGTAGAGGTTTAATTACGGCTGATTTAAAGGAGGAGGGCACAACGCCAGAGAAGAGAGAGGTGTTAATAATGTTGAGTAGGGAGGGGGCTAATATTGGGAGACGTTCCTTAACTAATTTAGCGGGAAGAGGGTCAGAAAGGGTGGTTGTAGATTTAGAGGAAAGCACCAACCTAGAGATGGTGTCCAAGGAGACAGCCTCAAATTTAGAGAGAACAGCGGTGGTCTCCAATGCACCCATTGCACAAATAGGAGGGGGATCAACGCCCCCAGTAGGTAGAGAATTGCCAATCTCATCTTTAATACAGCCAATTTTGTGATCAAAGAAATTAAGAAAATCATTAGCAGTAAAAGGAGGGCCCATTATAGGGGAGGGTTTGCGAGTAAGTTTTGCAACCGTGTCAAAAATAAATTTCGGATTATCTTTATTAGTGTTAATGAGATCTGAGAAGTAGGAGGCCCTAGCAAGGGAGAGCATATGCTTGTACTTAATTAAGCTATCGCTCCATGCTAGTCGAAAAACCTCGAGTTTGGACGATCGCCATTTGCGTTCCAGCTTTCTACACGCCTGTTTTTGTGCGCGAGTATCATCAGTAAACCAGGGCGACGGTTTCTTTAGACGGCGGGTCTTAGTGAGTAGGGGCGCAACAGAGTTAAGCGAGTCAAGTAGAATGGAATTAAAGTTATCCGTGAACTCGTCGAGGGAGCCGATTCGTTCTGGAAGAGAGGCGATAGTTTTAGGTAAGAGATCCGCAAGTTTTGTAATTGCAGAAGTATCGATACGGCGGGTGCTGTAGGTTTCGATTGGAATTGAATGCTGACAGGGTAGAACAATTTGAAACTTAATAAGATAATGATCTGATAACGCCGGTGGGTATGGCAAAACTACTAAATCTTAAATGTTAATACCACGAACAAGGACCAGATCAAGAGTATTGCCATTTGAATGGGTCTGTTCGTGAACCAGCTGAGCAAAGCCAAATGTGTCAATTAGAGACATAAAAGCTTTGCTAAGTGGATTCGTTTTACAATTGATATGAATATTGAAATCACCAATAATTAGGATATTATCCGTACGAGTTACAAGGTCAGAGAGGAAATTTGAAAATTCTTCTAAAAAAGATGAATAGGGCCCGGGAGGGCGATAAACGATGATTAGATAAAAAAGCAGGAAACTAGAGTGGTTAAGGCCCACGCTAACTGGAATGAGAGGGCGCATCGTGAGCATCTCACAGGATGACAGTTTATTATTAGGGTCCGGTGAAAGGTTCAGACCCGAATTAAAGATTAGGCCAACGCCCCCACCTTTCTTAGATGTCCGAGCGACATGCGAGTTGGTAAAGTTAGAGGGGGAAGCTTCATGTTAGTGCCACACCTGTGGCTACCAATCCTGTCATTTTTGCAAAACTTCATACGTAAATGTTTCTATTATTTCTAAAAGCATTTTAGTGTCTTTGTGTTTTATGGCCTGGTAACTCTTTTGCAGTGCATTGTCTTTTTGGCACACATGGATGGAAAGCCATGGCTCTGCTGAATCTGGGGATATAAGGCACTATATTCTACTACTAAAAATGAGTTAAATATTTGCTAAAATGTAAAGGTAGTCCCAGATGGCCTTAAAAAAGCCTATGGTTCAGAGGGTTATGGTGACAGCAAAAACCAGCAGACCCCGTGCCTGGTCTTGTGGATACCAATTGTGGTCAGTTAACTGTATAATCAACGGTTTAACCTCCTATTATGTTCTGGCCAATTTGACCCCATTCAGTGTTTGACATCTCTTAAAAACCAGTTAACCTTATTTTTTCATCATATGACTTTTTCATACTATATGACCTTTCCTAATTTGGTGGGATTAAATGCATACAAAGGTGTGTGGGGTCATTTGTGGTGTAGCTGTATAAAATATAAGAAAATACAAGAAAATTTACATATTATCACATCTTACAAGACAAAGGCATTTCTTCTAGCTTATTACCCTTCCCTCAGATAGGCACAAAATGTTATTACAACTTGTACAATATTTCGGTAAGGTTATAGATAATAACAATACTGTAGCAATGGTTTGTGCAATATTTCCACCAAACCACAAATTTCCAGCTACACTGTAAATAGATAGACATCACACCCATATTTTTTTCTGCAGATAAGGAAGGTGTTGGTGAAGGTGACAAAATGACAATATTTCTACAACATAAATATTTCTTGGAGAAGGAAGTACATTTAAACTGACCAATTTACAAAATCGTTGGAAAGTTGTGGCTTGGGGGTGGTAAAAAAGGAGAAATGTAAGAACTTGCTACAACCTGGTGATACACAACCTTACTGCAATTCTGCATTTTAATATATATGATTAAATAAACTGTATATAAAAGTAAATCATTCTGTGACCAGTTTGTCTTAAAACCAAATGTTCAGAGTTAATGAAACCATGCACTCCTTTTTTTTAACGTGTGCTTCATTCATGTTTTTTATGAGTTAAGTTTGCCATGACCTTATCCTTAGAGTGACCACTTAGTCTCACCAAGTGTGAACTTTCTGCAAAGGGGCCATACTAAACAATGGCCCCTTTGAACAACTGAACAATGTTGTCAACTGAACAATGTTTTTCATGAACAATGTATTTTTACCTGTATGAGAAAATCTGACTCTGGGAGTAATCTAAAGAAAATAATCTGTTATACTGGAAGATCATAGATCAGCAAAGTTGTGGCTACTGACCTAGGGCTGTGCTGAGGTCACATTTGAGCAGCAGGTCCCTCGCTGTCACCAGCAGGTGAACGAGAGCCACCTGCTTGTAAAAAGGGACCTTCTTCTCACTGGTTTCCCCTGCAAAACACCAGCCACATTCAGGTCCCGTCTCACAGTTCCATATGGCCTGAAACTCTGAAACACATTCTACTCCACCAACAAGTGTAACATCACTTTAATTTAACCTTTAATCAAATTTATGCATCAGGTTTCCTACAAGTTATAATACATTTATTTATTTACTTATTTGTTAGGATAAATGGCAAGAATACGAGGGCAGCATTTACAGCATTTATCAATTATTTTGTCATCCATTATCTAACCCGCTTATTCCTGGTCAGGGTCGCGGGGGGGAGGAGCTGGATCCAATCCCAGCATGCATTGGGTGAGAGGGAGGAATACACCCTGGACAGTTCGTCAATCCATCGCAGGGCACACACACCATTCACCACACCATTCACTCTCAAACCTATGGGCAATTTAGAGTCTCTCCATTTCGCTTAGCCTGCATGTCTTTTGATTGTGGGAGGAAACCCACACGGACACGGGACATGCAAACTCCACACAGAAAGGAGGGGAGTTTGCGGGATTCAAACTTGGTACCTTCTCGACAGTGCTACCCACTGCACCACCGCGCCGCCCCGTATTTCATCATCTATTATTCCGTTGAATATCCATCTTTTTGAAAGCAATTGGTTTGGTTTATTAAAAGGCTTGGTTTAGCCCCAGAATACATTGACAATCTCTGGAAAGCATACAGGCCACCAGGCTCTGTTGGATCCTAAACACAAGATCTAGCCACTGTCCCAGCCACAAACTTTAACAATAATACTACAACTAATGATAATAATACTACAATTTTTTTCCCTGGACGACTTTCAAAAATAAAAATGAGTGGGGCCGTCGCGTGGTACAACGGTAAGAGCGCCGACTTTCAGTCGGTGCAGTTGTGCTCCGAGGATCGGGGTTCGCGCCCCGGTCCTGCCAGATCCGAGCATGGCCGGCGCCCTGTGGGAGCAGCAATTGGCGGCTGCTTCCGGGTGGGGGGAGGGGCTCGGAGAGAATCGCTGCACGCATAGCGGCCCTGGGCGAGCTGGATTCACGGTCAGGAGCTCGAGGTGTCACGCCCTGTAGAGGACGTGGTGACCTCATTCCTACTACCGGCTGACAGGGTTGTGTAGCGGTGGTTCTCTAGCGGTTGCTACACGGGGGGAAACTGAATTAGAATAGGGGTTCAATTGGCTACTAAATTGGGAGAAAAATGGGGAAAAATCTGAAACAAATTTAAAATAAATAAAAATAAATAAATAAATAAATAAAAATGAGTGAGTAGGAAAAAGCGATCACTATACTGACGAGCTGTTTCAGTAGCAAGCCAAAGCCTCCTCGAGCTAAATTGGATTTGTGTTTGTGGTAAATATTTATGGCATATCATATGGAGTGAAATCGCTGCCAAAAATACGTAGGTACAAAAGAAAGGTTTGTGAACGTAAATTGCACATTTGTACACGTAAACTGAGGTTGGTAACTGTAAATTGGAAAAGTGTGAATGCATAAGAAAAATTTGTAAATGAAAACTTGCAAGGTGTGAATAAAGAAGACGAGTTCGGGGTTTTGTCAAGTATAAAACCACTCTTTTTGGGGCTTGTAACAGGAAACCATTGTTTCCCCCGCCCAGACTCCCGTCTGAAAAGCGGTGGGAAGGACCTACGGATGAGATGAACATGTAATTGCACTTAATTAAAGCACCACCATATAGTCAGATGACAGATGTGATCTAAAAACATTGATATTCCTTTACCTAGCCATCTCCTGTTGAACTCAGAGTGGTCCACTGGCTGGCCTTTGCAAACTTTTGCAAACTGGCTGTAACCTTGCTACTTTTACGCCAACTGCCTGTAAGATTGCTTATGAGTATTGCTATGAACATTAGCTGGCTAACTGTCTTGCTAGTTAGCCAGGTATAATTTGCCATCAGATCTGCACAAAACAAAACAATGTTATCTTTAAAGCACAACTGAACTTTGGGTTGTGTAGTTACCTGGCCATGATGAGTCCAAATAGTGGCGAAATATGTTCGTTAGTTGCTCTGTGCTCCCCTGGGGGGTGATAATCCATAATAGGGTATTTGTCGCTCTCCATTCATTTCTATGGGGTAGCTAAAACGGTCTCAAAATGACACTTCTAGCACATATACGACCACGAAAGAAGTGGATTATGTCAATACAAACAATAACCAGTCCTCATACCCAATCTTTCCTAAATTATTTCATGTAACTTGGCCCTGTGTTTTTTCATCTTACCATCTCAAGAGAATGCGAAAATAACCCAAGTGTGGGGCTTTATTGTGTGGAATGTGGATGAGTGGCATTGTAATTTAATTATGCGTGGTTACTTGATGTCAGAATGTACAGAAGTTAATGTTTTTAAGGGCTGAGAGTCTGTGTTCATTGTGGTTATTTCTGTAAGAAACCCTGAAAAGTGGCAAACTCTCTGTGCTGTATAGATACGGGGCATACTAGGGCTGGGTGATATGGCAAAAAAGTGTATCACGATAATATTTTTTATATTGATAATTATCACGATATAAACTTAATAATGCTCCATTTAAAGTTTGAAGAGGATTATGCTTATGACTGAACGCTGAAGAAAGCAGAAGGTTAATTATGGTTTAAAATATAATTTTTTTTATAGAAACAACAGATTGATATGAGCATTCAACAGAACCAAAATGTCTTTACATCCAGTAATAAAATGCCTCAAGGCAAAAAATGGAAAAAGATGCAGAAATCCTAAGAACAGATTTCTCTTGCCTTTTCTCTGATTATTTCACATATAATTAAATAAGCATTAGGACCCAGCAGACACCTGCTTGTAAGTAAGTCAACTTGTCAACAAACATGTCATGAAGATTTGATTAAATCGTAAGCTTTTATCGCATTCACAACTGCCTGTCCACATTTCTTTGTTATCTATTATGAACAGTAAGCATACATTTCTTTTTTATTCAGGGAAAGCCAATTGAGAGAAGAACTCTCTTTTGCAATGGTACCGAGAAAAAAAGCACCAAGAACTATACAGAGAGAAAATGCTCCACTTCAGATGTACATATGTTCATAAGACGCAACAAGACAGTCAAAAACAAAAACAAAAAGACATATAATACAAACAAACACATTATGAACAGCAAGTACACTCTTCTGATAGCACATTATTCACCAGTTTAAATTGCTCCAAAGAAATTAGTTTCTGTAATTCCAGTGACCTTTGCAGAGCATTCCACTTACAGTGCATCCGGAAAGTATTCACAGCACTTCACTTTTTCCACATTTTGTTCTGTTACAGCCTTATTCCAAAATTGATTAAATTCATTTTTTCCCTCAAAATTCTACACACAACACCCCATAATGACAATGTGAAAAACGTTTTTTTGAGATTTTTGCAAATTTATTAAAAATAAAAAAATAAAAACTAACTATTTTCAGGTACTGTTACAAGCGATACTATAACCTCTCTGCATTTGAATGGATCTCTATGGAAATTGGGGGGTGAGACTAGATTCAGCTGTAAATTACACTGGTACAGTATGGAACACATGGCTGGCTAAATGGCTGTAAGTTATCAAGGGTCTGAGCTATCAAACGAGCCCCAAACCATCACTCTGTTGCCAGATATGGAGTAGATGTGGATGGATCACTGCAAGGGTTATTTCTCCGGACTCATTTTCCTATAGAACTCTATGGGGAAAAAAGTCAGGAGAAACAACCCTTAAAGTGATCCATCCACATCTACTTATAGTTCTCAAAATAACTTGGTAGCCTAATAATTTACTTCTTGTTCTTGGTTATTGAGTGAATCAATTATTTGATTGACAATCAGGAAAAGTAAACGGAAACAGATTGAGAGTGATCATCCGTTAAAGGTAAGTTTACAGAAGGCCTAGTTCTACTCCCACGGTACGCCACTGATATTATTTATATACAATGTAAATAAAAGAGGGCCTAGAATTGATCCTTGTGGTACCCCCTTACCAACAGAAATGAAATTTGATTTGTGACCATCAGCTACTATAGCTTGGGACCTGCCGGTAAGATAGTTGCGGAACCATTTACATGCATGGTCATCTAACCCAATTGACTCAAGTCTTTTTAAAAGTAGGGCATGATCCACTGTGTCAAATGCCTTAGATAAGTCAATGAACAAAGCAACACATTTTTGTTTCTTATTCAATGATCAGTGTTTCCCCTACCATTATCTTGGCCGGGCGGCCCGCCCGGCCAAACTCACGTGCCGCCCGGCTTGGACAAGAGGGAAAATAAATAATTTTAATAAAAAAAAAAAAAAAATTATATTATTCTTTTTTTTAATATAATCTTTTTTCAATTTTTTTTTTATGTAGCTGCAATATTTCCCTTATCGCAGAATGCTGGAATGATCAAAATAGCATCTGGAAAAACCCTTGCCAAAACAGCTTCGGTTTCCCGTAAGGCCTAATTAAAATTTCCAATGGCAGCGCTGATATTATGAGGGTGTAATTATAGTTTCCGCCTCTACGCAAAATGGCGCACTTACGTCCGTTTCGCTATCTGACCAGAACTCTTACATTTTAGTGTAGAGTAAAAGCTAATATTGCACAGTCGCGGATCTATGGGTGGGCCTAGGCCCGTCCAGACTGACAGCTTGCCCACCCATTCAGATTCATAATTACCTTAAATGTGAATTGTTTTGTCTTGGGGAATCGTTATGTATTAATAATCTCTAAAAAGTGTGGAGATGCCATAGAAACCAACTGGAGAAAACGCTGGATGTGATTGTTTGTCTACATCGGCCCGTTGCTATGTTCGTTACTATGTGATGACACGGCACTTTCATAGCAGAAGTTCTCTTACGTTTGTTTAGGCTACATTACGAACTCACGCGCCAATTCTGTCTGAGTTTCATGTACAGTAGCAGCCTAGTATGAGCCAACTATGGCTAAACAGCTATCATCGACCCATTTTCTTAAAAAACCACGTCTGGAAGTGGAAGATGAAAAAGGTTTGGACCAGGACTTGTCCAACGAAGAGGAATCGCACTCGCAGGATCGTCGTGAGACGTTTGCGGGCCCTGGCAATGAAGGAGAAACGGCCACAGCAACGACATCCCGTGAGTGTCATGCTAGCCTGCATGCTAACATGCAGGCTCCACAGCTCCCTCTACTCCTGAAGGGACCTTAAGGTAGACTATAGGCTACGGGTTCATTTAAAAAAAATTTTTTACTCTGGGGCCCGCTGTGGCATGGTTATGATTGCAGCCTCTGTGAGCGAGGCAGGGAGTTCGGTGACAAATTGTAAGTTATTGTATATTGGTTGTTTAATTTGTGATGTTTCTCTGGGACCCGCCGTGGCATGGATGACTGCAGCCTCTGTGAGCGAGACAGAGTTCTGAATTGTGACAAACTCTAGGCTATTTGGTTATTTAATTTGTGGTTGTATTCCTGTCAGTGCACTAATGAGGGTTATGCAATATTTGTTATTATCACACCTGTTCTGTAGCTAGCTAGCCATTCATCTGGCTGGCTCATAGATAGGCCTATGTGATCTCTGGTGATGTATTTTGGTGACAGTCGTGGCTGTATTATTGTTAACACTAGAAGCGCCATCGCCGATGCCAATTGGCGTTGAGATTTTAAAATTATAATTATTACAGCAGTGTAAATGCCACGATCAACTCTTTCCTTGACGTTTCCTAATCATCTATGCTACAACTGCCTGCAACTGCAGAGATTATTTCATTTTAATTTTTCAAATAAGCAACAGAATTCATTTTTCTGCGTGACCAAAATCAAACTCCTATTTTCAGAAGTGGAAGCGCCGCTTCTGTTTCTGTTACTTTTGTTGAAACAATTCTGTTACATGTGTTGCTAAAATTAAGTGCTGCCTGGCTGAATACAGATTTGGATACAAACTTTCATCTTTCATTGTCATATCATATTTATATAAACAAAGTGACCAAAAAAGCTTTCTTCCACCTCCAGAAACATAGCGAAGGTACGACCATTCATAACTCAAAATGATGCTGAGAAGCTAATTCATGCGTTCATATCTAGCCGACTGGACTACTGCAATGCACTTTTCACTGGTCTCCCCAAGAAAACCACTGAAAGACTCCAACTTATTCAAAACTCTGCAGCTAGATTACTAACCAAAACCAAGAGGCGAGAACACATTAGTCCAGTCTTAGCTACTCTACATTGGCTACCTGTAACTTTTAGAATTGATTTTAAGGTCCTCCTCCTCACATACAAAGCTCTAAATGGACAAGGACCTAGCTACATTGCAAACTCCCTAACAAATTACACACCAGCTAGAACACTCCGATCATCTAATGCAGGTCTATTAGAGATCAACAGAAGCAGTCATAAAAAGATTGGTGATGCAGCCTTTGTTAACTATGCCCCAAAACTGTGGAATGCACTACCCACAAATATCAGGGAAGCTAACACCTTAGAGATATTTAAAAGGCAGCTTAAAACATATCTTTTCACCAAAGCATTTGACTGACCCGTCTTCATCATTATTCCTAAATACTAGTTCCAGTATTATTGCACTCTGATTTGCACTTTTAATCTTACTCTGCACTAAACATACTACTGTTTAATTTTAAATTTTTAAATTTTTAAATTTTTAAATTTTTAGTTTTTATCTGCCACTATTTATATTCCATCCTTTATGTTAATGTTGTAATGAGATTATGGTAACTCAAGTAACCTATTAGAACACTAGGATCTGATATGATGTTGATTAATGTGTTAATGTTTATTTGAAACGAGATTATGGTAACTAAGTAACCTATTAGAACATTAGGATCTGATATGATGTTGATTATTATTATTTTATACCTTTCCCACTATATGAACTGCACCTGCTGCTTGCCTTACACTGTCTTTTATATTATTATGTAAAGCACTTTGAGCTACAATCCTTGTATGAAATGTGCTATACAAATAAAGTTTTATTATTATTATTATTATTTTCTTCATAGGGTGTGTCTTTAGAGATACACACACACTTCTCGTTCTTTCTTTTTTTATTATTATTATACTTTATTTAATTTTTAATTTATTTTTCTCCAGTTTATAGTTACTTGTTTTTAAATTAATTTTGTGAATTCTGTATAATATAGGCAGAGGCCTCGTATAAGCCCTTTTGGGTTTCTTGCCTACCTTGCACCTCTCTTTTTGTTGTTATTTTCTTTATCTCTTTGCTTTTTTGTGTTATCATTGTGCAAAATAAAAATCAAATCAATTGTTGGGGTCCCCACATTGTATTGTACATATCTAAGCCTGTTGAAGAAAACGTGCGGTGATGAGCTTCACTCAGGCCTACCCAGATTTTTCCAGGCCGACCCATCAGCCACTTTCTGTATCCGCCACTGATACTGCAGAGGCAGGAGTTTGATTCTACCTGTTTTTAAGGACTGATTATGGATCAGCACTATGGAGGAGTCTCAAAAGCAGCTCTACAGTGCTGAAAAGATAGCTGATCCAGAAACAGTCCTTAAAAACCGGTAGAAACAAACTCCTTGTCCTGGGTTTAAGTTGTATAGTTCTGAATATCATTTGTGAAGCTAAGGGGGGTTTATTGTATATAAGTTCTGTTTTAAGTTTATTAATATTATAAATAAATAATATTTATTTACCATAAGCCTTTGTGAGCTAATGTTATTTTAGCTCAGAATGGAGTAATGCACCACTTTGTTACCAACACCCTCCCCATGTGTGCGACGACTCTCCGTACCCCCGACCTGCGCGATGATACTACCTCGGCCACGCACGCGCGTTTGATGACACCGTGTACGCGCAACAACACTGGTAGTTTCGAGGGGCCTACCACCCGGCCTGAAAAAAAATCTAGGGGAAACACTGATGATGAAGCGATGCTATGACTGACTGAATCGCTTCTAAAACCGGATTTATAAAAGTTTAAAACAGAATGTTGAGATAAAAAGGAGCGTAATTGATTATTTACAATCTGCTCTAAAACTGTAGCTAAACGTGATAGTTTTGAGAATGGGCGATAATTATTCATATCACTAGTGTCACCCCCTTTATGTAGTGGAAGCACATAAAGCACACTGCTTTAAATACTTAATAATAATCCCAGCTGTAATACTCAAGATAAAAATATTAGTTAATGGCTGTGCTATAATAGGTGCAGCCAGCAATAGGAGCCCTGGATCTAAATCAGGGATCTCAAACTCAAATCCTGGAGGGCCGCTGTGTCTGCTGGTTTTCGATGTGTTCCTGCACTTAAGTGTTTAATTTAAGTCATTGATTGGCTAAAGAGTCTGCACACCTTGTTTCCAAGGCCTAAATTGGCTGCTGATTGAAAGGAAATCACAAAAACCAGCAGACACGCTGTGTCCCTCCAGGACTGGAGTTTGAGATCCCTGATCTAAATGGTCTGCTCCAGTGGATTTTCTGGGGTCAATACATAATAATGCATCAAACACCTCTTTCTGGGAGAACTGCGCAAAGGCAAACATTTGAAGCTCAGTATTCCTTAAACAGCTATCAGATAATACATTGAATTCTTCAGATGGCAATTTCACGTTATCAAATATATAACCAGATGAAATAAGATGATGATTGAAAGCATCACACAATTGTTTTTTATCCTTAATAATGTTAGAGTCCAGATTGACCTGTTCAGGTAAAGATGGGGCAGGATTATGGTTCAGTGTTTTAACTGTTTTCCAAAACTTAGCTGGATTTCCACTACTGTCAGATAGAGTAGTGACATAATACGATGATTTGGCTTTCCTTATCATCAAAAGGCATTTATTTCTATAAGTTCTAAAAGACTGCCAGTCCGACGGTAACCCTGTGGCTTGCGCTTTTTTCCATGCCAAATCCCTCAAACGTAACATATTGGAAATGTCATGTGAGAACCAGGGATTACTGCTATTTTTTACGCTCAGTGTCTTGAAAGGAGCGTGTTTGTCCGCTACACAATTAAAAACATTTGAAAAATAGTTAATCGCAGTATCTGGATCAGGAATACAAGATAGATGAGTTAAGTCACTATAATATAAATCGCGCAAGAATGCTTGATCCACAAAATGCTTAAAATTCCTCTTTGTAATCGTGCGAGGTTGATATTTTTTATGTCTAGTGTCTCTAATACAGACAATCGGACAATGATCACTAAGGTCATGGGCAAACACACCACTGGACATATATTTTTGGGGTCTGTTTGTTAAAATGATGTCTATTAAAGGGTTAGTTCGGAATTTTGGACATAATGTATCAATTACGACTTACAATAGGAAAACCCGGGATGGAACCCGGGTGCCTCACAAATAGTCCACTAAAATATGTTTCTGAAGATATTTGAGGTGAGAAATAGGCCATGCGGTTGCTGAATCTTGATTCATATGTGATGTGCGACGTCCAGTTTGACAGTTTGATCCGAGTTATGCTAAATAATTTGTGCAATCCTACGTTAATTTATGCAAATGACGATGGACACAGCTCCTCCGCACCCACCCCTCTCCCTCGCTCACCCCACAAAGTATTTTAAAATTGTTTCGTGGGCGGAGTTTATTTGGCTTGAGTAGCCTAGCTAATCAAACAATTTGCTGAATAATCCAGACCAATATGTAGCCTAATGATTAAGAAATGACAACGACAAAGATGACTAACTTACGATTGTTTAACAAGGATCAGGCAATAATCTGAATGCGTTAAAGAATGTAACGTTATCCTAATTAGGCCTAATTTTAAGACGGCACTCAAATTAGTCAAAGTGAGTTAAACATTAGAAAGCATATTTAAAGAGGACAGCCTCTTAAAGGGATAGTTCGGAATTTTGGACATAATGTCTCAATTACGACTTACCCATGATGTAGTTGATTGATGGAAACCATTTTCAGATAATTCCATGTTGTCCCTTCTTTTGGACATACACACATTGCTAATGCTAGCGCAACTCGTAGGAAACTAGTAGCATCCACTACCAAACGCACTTAAACACTCCAAGGTGCACCCAAAGCAAATAAAATACGACGACAGTCTATCGGGGTTATTTTCAGTGATTATACCATCATTTTTCAAGTCAAACTATCGTTGAATCCTTTACTTTGTGCTCACCTAAATTCTCAGTGGAAGTAAGGCGTTAGTTTAGTAGGTAACGTAAAGTAGCCCATAGCTCTGCCGGCCAAAAACTATTTTGCGCGTGTGAAAGAATCAGACTCGTAGTATTGTTAGCTAACGTTCAGGTAAGATGGTATTTCGGTGTGTATTTCAAGGTTGTTCAAATCATGCAAAAAAAATGGGCACCACACAGTTTTCACCGATTTCCAGTGGAAGATCAACAAAGAAAACAGCTGTGGCTTCTTCCTGCTCGCATGGATGTCACCAATTGAGACTCTAAAAAAGTCTGTAGTGTCCATTTCGCGGAGGATGACTATGTGAAAATCAAAAAAGGACGGGCGGGACACCCTCTACTGAAGGAGACTGCTGTGCCATCACCTGTTTTTCTTCATGCACCGAAAACAACTGACGAGCAGGTAACTAATAAATGATTGCATGCGTGATCTATCTATTCAGCTAGCTAGCTAGCTAGTTGCCACGATTGGGAAGTCATGGAAGTGGTCAAACTTTTCCTGCAAATTGGTAGCCAGTGTGCTTGCTTGTATATGCTGTGTTATTCTGTAGCATGTTTGTGTTTAGCTGACTTGTTGTCTACCAAATATGTAACTTTACGGCAAAACGGATTGTGTCGGCAACTGTGGAGTACAGCAGATAGCCTACAGGCAGATACCCTGGCTAATCTACAGCTAGTTCCGCCGCCGTACGTCCACTGAGAATTTAGGTGAGCACAAAGTAAAGGATTCAACGATAGTTTGACTTGAAAAATGATGGTATAATCACTGTAAATAACCCCGATAGACTGTCGTCGTATTTTATTTGCTTTGGGTGCACTGTGGAGTAGGGGTGCTCCGATCAGCATTTTTGGGGCCGATCACCGATCACCGAAATGATGATCGGCCGATACCGATCACGGCCGATACCAATCGTGAAAAAAAAAAAAAAATTGGCCTCTCAATATTTTCAATCTTAATTGTCTCTAAATATTGTATCCCTATTTTATGATGCATCCTTTTTACAACTTCTGTGTATGTGAAAGTGTTCTATACAAATAAAATTCATTATTATTATTTCTATTTATCATGTAACATTATTCTTAACAACATTGTATATTAAGTATTAAAATTAAGAGATGACAAAGTATAATGAATTGACAACTGTTCATTTATTGTCAGGCAACATTCCACACACTCTAGTCTAGAGACACTCTCTTAACACCTTTGCGCATAAGTCCCACCTGCGGGACCTTTTTTGCTCAACTGAGACATTCGTTGCTACTGCAGCCGTACTATTATTGGAAATCACAATCTCTGTGTTTTAAATTTATTGGTAGACGGTTCGTGACGATTTCTGCCGAATACGTAGTTTCTAAGTGCCACTATTTCCCTGTGGCAAGTCCATTTATCAAGCAACCCCCCACCTAGTCTATACCTACCTATGCGTGACATAGTGGACAATAGCGTCTATGTTTGAGTTCATAAATATTTTTATTCATCATATAAAATTAGAATAACGTCATAGCAACGAGATAAACCCAACAATAGCCTGATCGTATGCCAGAAAAGCCGTGAAAAGCCCTGCTCACTCAAATGCAAAATAAACTGTGAAAGTACTATCTCATTCTACCATGTATTCTACTAGCTATATATGCTACTAAATATGAAATAAATATACAATCCTACCATTGGTTTTACACATCGAGATGTTCCTTTCAAAATCCAGTTGTCATTTATTCTCTGGTACAATTGGTTTGAGAAATATACAACACTTTATACCGCTATTACACTATCTGAAACGTTGCGGCGTAATACCCCCATGCCCTGTCTCATGCATTACAGTTCATTCTGGTTTAATTGTCGGCTTTTTTATCCAATAGAGTACATTATAACCTTCGCAACGGTATATGCCAAGTCTTTTTGGGTGCTTTGAGCAATTTACTACAGCCCAGCGTAACGGCAGTTTTCGTTTTAACTGTCTAGTATTACACAAGCGCTATACAATACGCATTATGCAGGGGAATTCCCCTTTTGCGATATGTAAGTATTTTTGCGTCTAAAATACCGTTGGTCTCGCTGGCTACATACCTACGTTCGTGTTTCCACTCGAGCACTGTCTTTCCAATATGTTTGATAGCCCTATTGTTATTTTCGCATTTTGAGTGCATTTCATACTGTAGTGCAATCGTTAGCTAAATGTATTTTTGAAGTAGGCTACCGATGTTCATTGAAGATAGAACATTTGGCAGCATATTACAGATGGTGGAAAAGTATTTTATGTTCATGTTATCATACATAATATAGGCTATGGCATAGGCTATACTAGTCTCTTAGGGCATGACAAATGCTCATTCCAATTTACTGTGCGCTGATATGTGGTAGATTAAGGTAAAAAATTTCCTTGGAGTAGTGATGGGCAAAACAGTTCACTTCAGTGACACGAATCACTAGAATCAGTTCATTAAAAAGATTAGTTCAAAAGATTCGTTCACCGAATCGTTCAGTGCTTGGGCGGAGCTCCGACTGCGTACTGCGTAGTCCGACTCACTCAGTGAACTGAAACGGCCGAACAGTTCATGCGGAAGTGCTGTCGCTTTGACAAATGCGCCAAACTCCGTTTACAAATCTTGATATTTTAAAAGTTTCCTCGTTGAATATCAATATTGGAGGTGAACGCTGGTTTTCAATGACTTTTAAGTCTTAACTTGCTGGGCCTGATTCTGGCAGTTTGAGCCGCTGATTATCACTCAGGATCACGTCACGTTAACTCACTGTGTCTAGTAGCCTTCAGTGAACGGATCACTCAACTTGCACTGTTCCGTCACAGTTTAAGGATCTGAGACAGTCTCAGCCACACGTTTTTTTTCCTTCCATATTGCAGGTTTCACCACGCAATAAAAAAAAACTCAAGAAAACAAAAAGTTGTTATAGCCTATAGAAGTGCAATTTAATTGTAAGCTTGGCTTACAATTTACATTGCAATGAAGTCTGCTATTCATATTGTGTATTCATATATTTGTTGTCATGCATCTATTCTGCTGACATGTAGTCTGACTACAGTAGTCAGCCGAATGTAGTCAGTCATGTAGTTGTCATTCATATTTATTGCTGTAATTCACATCTTTTAATGCTATTCATAATTTTGTTGACATTCATTTTGTTCTACCACTAACTTCAATCACTCACTCATATTTTGTTATATTGCTACATGATTCTAAACATGTAGCAACAGAACAAAATATGAGTGAGTGATTGAAATTAGCGACAGAATAAAATATATATGAATGTCAACACACAACAACACTCGTCACGTGGTGCTGTAGCTTCTGTAGCCTACGTGTGTTGCTGTGGCAAAGTAATTTCCCTCCGGGATCATTACTTGAACGCACCCCACACTCCTCTCTCATCGCAGCCTGCCGGCATCGTTTTTCTTTTATTTTTTTCTGGAAATACGCACCTGCCTGCACCGGTGGAAGTCTGTTAAAACAACAGGGAACTTGAAAGTGTGCGTTTATGTTAATTCATGTGGCTTTGTAAGTTTAACAATCATGTGCTAACGCCCGGCTCCATTAGCTGTCAGCTCGGAGAAAATAGACCCATGTGAGTCTATCCTATCGCTGCGAACGAATGACTTCAATCACTCGGGGATTTAGTGTTGTGTCGTTCGCGAACGTCCCCCGGGGGATTCGCAGTGAAAGAATCACGACACGTTCGCTCGCAGAAGTCCACTCTGCACGCTCGCTGCCTCGCTCGGCGCCCGCCCGCCCGTGAATTTTTTTTAATAAACTTTATTTCGAACAATTTAGGAAACAAATTAGAGAAAAAAAAAGAAAAAAAAACTTTCTAGTATACAACACGCAAACACGGTACTCATTTCGGCTATACAATACTTATACAATACAATAACAATACGTCCGAAATGGAATAGGAAGAAGCAAATGCGAATGATTCGTTCAGCACAGCAGAACTGGTTCGCAAGGGACGAATCACGTTCGCTCGCGGCAGTCCCTCCCCCTCCCTACACGGTGCACGCTCGCTGCTGATCAGATCCGTTCGAGAGCTCAACTGAACTGAGAAATGAACGGATCTTTTCAGTAAGTGATTCAGTTCAGTTCGTTCACCCAAAAGATTCGGTCTTTTGAACGAATCGTTCGCGAACGACACAACACTACCTTGGAGTCATTATGAATAGGAAAGACCGGCGAAGACATTTTAGCAGCACGCGGTAGTGAAATAAAAATTGTCTTGCGTGTTTTTGACATACGTTTTGCGTCATCTGATCGGCCTTTTTTAGCCGATCACACTTTTTAGAACGAATATCGGCCGATACTGATCGGTGACCGATCGATCGGAGCACCCCTACTGTGGAGTGTTTAAGTGCGTTTGGTAGTGGATGATACTAGTTTCCTACGAGTTGCGCTAGCATTAGCAATGTGTGAATTAGGGTTGCAAATTCTAAGGAATTTCCTTGATCGATAGTCGTCAACGTTAATGAACAATCAATCGATCAATCGATAGCAAAACAGCTAAAAATAGCTTATGACATAGAAAATACAAAATGCATGTTTTTTCCTCAATCAAAGCTTTATAGAAACATTTGAGAAATGCGCCTGTTTCATAGCATAACACAAATATAATTATGAACGCTGTTTTGTTTAAGTATGATATTTTAATAAGGCACGGGAAATTGCGCTAAGATAAATAACGTTTTTGAAAACAGCGCTATAATAGGTTCCCTCTTGAAATGAGAAAGCTACAACAAACTACGACAGCTCAGGCCTCAGTTTAAAATTTAAACTGCATAAGTGCAGTAAATACCTAGGCCTGCTGATTTTTATTTAAGAATATAAGAATGTTTACGTTATCAGGGCTGAGTCGTGTGCGCAGTCGGTTTACAGCGAGACCAGCTGCTGAAAATATGCGTTCCGATGGGACTGATGTCCCAGGCACGCATAAGTAGCGTGCTTCATGGTCGAGTGAGTCTTCTTCTGTGTAAAGTTAATAACATGTTTCCTAATTTCAGTGCGCGCGCCCCCTTTTGTTTAACTTAATGATTGCATTTCACCAACAGTTCCCATTGACACAATTAAGATGAGACCGCAAATAGTTCAATTTGATCGTTAAATTTGAAATGGTCTATCGATCAAATAATTAACGGCAATTTATCGATCAACGATTAATCGTTAACACCCCTAGTGTGAATGTCCAAAAGAAGGGACAGCATGGAATTATCTGAAAATGGTTTCCATCAATCAACTACATCATGGGTAAGTCGTAATTGAGACATTATGTCCAAAATTCCGAACTATACCTTTAAGGTGGACTTTACAGGATGTTTTGCGTCAGGGTTCATGGGGGAAGAAATAATCTGTGTTAAATTCATGCCGTTACATACATCTTCTAGCCTAACCGAGGTGTGAGTTAGCCAATCAAGGTTCAGGTAACCATTAATAAAATCTCAGAAGCCTTGTAAGAGGATAGCAAAATGGTCAGGCTATCGAGAGCACCTTTGTGGGCCGAGGGTAGACAATATGCCCCGATAACCAATAAACTGTCATTATTATTTCCAAGGCAGACATTTAAGGCTAAAAATTCAAGTTGCTTAGATAGAGTCACAGATCTTAATACAGGGACAATACAATTTTTCACAAAAATTGCGACACCACCTCCCCTAGTGGTCCTGTCAGACCTAAAAACATTATAACCATCAAGCGTAAAGATATTATTACTAATTTTATCAGATATTCCGTAAAAACACAAATATCCAGGTTAGTTTTCTGTACCCAGATTTTTAATAAAGTCCATTTTTGGTACCAGACTCCTTACATTCATATGCATTATGGGCCGTTCAGACAGCTGAGGGCAAGGGACGGCAGGGACGTAGTTGACGGTACAGAAATGTCCGTCACGGTAATGCATTGTTTCTATCCGTTGCCATATTTACGGTCCATGCGAAACAGATTACCAGTGTACCGAAGAGCGCCTTTGCAAAATGGACCGCGACCGAAAGTGTATTTATACATTGTGGGTATTACTGCGTTGTTTCAGTCTGTCTCTTCATAAATGGGCAGTGTGTGTGTATGTATAATAATGTCAGCTAGTTTAGGTAGCTTCACTAGCTAGTTAGTTACACCTCAAATCATACACAGAAAAGCTTCTGAAAATACAGCTAATAATAATGTGTACCTGGAATCTGCATGTCAATGCTTACAACACTCAATGCTGCAGCCTTTTGGTCAAGATCTCTGTACTTTTTTAACTTCTTGGTTTGATATTTCCTCCCTCCACGACGCTGAAGTTGGCTCCCGATTCGCAGCTCCCGATTCGGAATTGCCGGTCTACCTAAAATTGGTCGCGAAAAGCGATTGTATGCTTTCACGGTCATCCTTCCGCTTTTTTCTCCGCTAAATCTAATTGGCTCAACATTCTGATAGCCAAGTTGTGTATATATATATATATATATATGAAATACCAGGTACTGTTATACATATGAAATTATTTGGATACAGCACCGTTTTGAAATAATCGCACTCCAAACGTTATGAAACAATACAATAATATTGGCATATTACAAAAAATGATAATAAATATCCAAAATTACAATGTATGAAACCTTTGACACTAGGGTATGACAGTACCTCTGACTCGAGTTGGGTGAAATATTACTGTAGCATTTTCAAATAATCCCTCTTCAAACTTTATGTAAATCTACTGAAAAAGGTGATTATTTAAATAGGAATTTCTTGCCAATTATAGAACATCTCAAACTTTTGACCTGTGGGTATGAGAGAAGAGGTCCTCCACCACCTCTGACTCGAGTTGGGTGAAATATTACTGTCGCATTTTCAAATACGAAACCTGATGTCATTGTTTTCAATGAGACAACGACGGCAAGACAGCAGTCAATGGCAAAATCGCCGACGGCAGGATGAACTTGCCGTCGGAATAAATTGGAACATTGGAATAATTTTTACCTTTCACCGCTGCGGTAGGGTCACGTGCTGATGGAACGGAAGTGGTACGTTTCAAAATGGATGAGACGTTCATTCAACTTCGTGGTAGAGAACGAGAGAGGTGGGAGGACGACGCTGAAGTTGGCTCCCGATTCGCAGCTCCCGATTCGGAATTACACACTTGGCTATGAGAGAAGAGGTCTTCCACTATATCTGACCTGAGTTGGGTGAAATATTACTGTAGCATTTTCAAATAATCCCTCTTCAAACTTCCTATGTAATCCAATGTAAATCTACTGAAAAAGGTGAAATTTTGAATAGGAATTTCTTTCCAATTTTAGAAGGTCTCAAACTTTAGATATATGAGAGACGAAGGAGGTTCTATTTCATATCGGTCAACACGCCACAGTATGGGGCATCCTCGCCGAGAGGAAGAGCTGATGGGAAACTGAATAGCAAATTAACCACCACTACGGGCGGAACCACGTCACGCCATAAATATGGCGCTTGTAGGCCGCCCAGCCTCTTTTGCCGACTTGAGGGCACTTGCCATCCTGAGGGTGCAAGGTTCCCCACCTGTATTGGTCACAGAATACCAAATAACGTCGGGCGCGGTATGTAGTGGGGTACCAGGACCGCAGGTCATTGCATTAGTGTGAATCCTGTAAAAAACAAAATGCACTATTGGCTGCTGTTCTTACCAGAAGAGCAAGGTCAAGTGGGAAACGTGGAAAATAACCACCGGGTGATAGAAACCCTAAATCATCACAAAATTATATACAAGGTTGCTCCGCTGCCCTGAGGACAGAGAAGGCAACTGATGCCGATGACGCTACGTCCAGGTGATAAAACCTGGTGAAAGTGGGTGATGAGGCCCAGCCCGCTGCTGCGCAAATGTCAGCAATTGTGGCGCCACGTAGTAAGGCCCAGGAGGTAGCTACGCCCCGAGTGGAGTGAGCTATCACGCCTGTGGGAGGGGACGCGTCAGAACTGCTGTACGCCATGGAACCGTCTCTACGATCCAGAGGCCCGTGCGCTGTACAATAGGGCAAAGCCCCTCATAGCCCCTCCAAAACAATAAAAGGATTTTTGGTCTTCCTCACTGCACTTGTGCAGGAGATATAAGACCGTAGAGCCCGTGCGGGGCACAGTGAGTGCAGCCTGGCTTCTTCAGGGGTCTCGTGGGGAGGATGGTGAAACGGCTCCAACACCATAGACAGAGATGTACAACCGCGAGAGGGCCTTAGGCCGAAACACAAGGTTAAGAAGCAGAAAGACCGATGAGTTACTGTCACCCAACCGCATACAGGAGGGGTGTACTGACAGTGCATGCAGCTTGCTCACACGCCTCGCGGAGGCGATAGCGAGCAGGAAGGCAGTCTTCAAGGTTAGACTGAGTCTGTCCAGCTCAAAGGGCGGCTCAGTGAGTGGATTCAAAGCCAGTTGTAAGTCCCACGAAGGGACTAAGTTAGACCTAGGTGGGCAAAGCCACCTGGCTCCTCAGGGAAACTGGCTGGCGAGGGGGTGAGATCCCACCATCAGGCCCTCAATACGCTCATGGCTGTCCAATATGGCTGCCAGATAACACCTTAGCGTGGACTCCACTAGCCCCTCTTTGAAGAGGGACTGGAGGAATGCCAAAATGACTGAACTGTCATAATTGGGTAAACCCGCTATTGTGGCACCAGCAGCTAACATCTGCCCACTTCCCAGCGTAGAGCGCCCTCGTAGATAGGGCTTTGATGCCTGAAAAGTTTCCAGTACTGCTGGCCCCAGGCCCTGTGGCCACTCCCATCTAGGGGCCAAGCAGGTCATACAACTGTGGATTTGGTTGCCATAGCAGGCCTGCAGCAGCATATCCGTTCTGGTCGGGAGGCGCAACGGGGTGCCCACTAGCAACTCCCTAAGGTTCGTCATCCATCCTAAGAGGGGCTAAATGAACTGCACTGTCTGGGTGCAGGCGCCATTTCCCCGCTCTCAGGCCACCCCTGGACAGCCTATCGGCTTCCACATTGGTTGTGCCCAGCACATGTACTGCCTTCGGGGACATACCCTAGGCCTGTGCCCACAGCAGGAGTTGACATGCTTTGCATGTCGAGTTGGAGACCAAAGCCCACCCTGTTGGTTGAGGTAGGAGACCACAGTGGAATTGTCTGTCCGGACGAGAACCTGTCTGTTTCGGACCACTGGGAGGAATGGGTCAACTGGAGTCGTGTGAACTGGAGCTTGTACCCCGACTCCAAGGGGCTGAGCACTGAAGGACATCGGGTACGTAGGCGCCATAGCAAGGTTATTGGGGGTAGCGGAGGACATATCCTGCGGAAATCCCTCCAACACACCACAGGCAGCATAGTGTCGGCTAGCTAAGCCAACAAAGCAGAGGCCTAGTAGGCTGGCACAGGTGGCTAGCAGTAGGCCAGAATCAGTAGCACTGAAGGGCCGCCAGAGGCCGCTAAAACCTCAGGTAGCGTGTGTCCACTGACACAGAGGCTACTTCCAGCTTGTCCCTTTTCCCTTTCTTAGTAACAACAAGGAGAAAGAAAATTCAATGCCTCAACAGGACAAAATACAATCAGAAGATATCGGCATAACCCGATCTACTTCTGCAAGGAAAACCGGCAGTGAACTGCCTAACAAAAGGTAACAACTCTACCGAGTAACGGTAGCCAAACAAACAGCAACAAACCGTGATTCCGCGTTGCTGGGGAGGGAAAGCCCCAGAAAGCATACTCCGTTCAGGACGTAGCTCCGGGCAATAGGGAGAGGCAAGAAATTCTAAAGGGTACCATACAAACCAGTCTCAGCTCAAACTGAGGCAAAAAAAGGCCGGGTGGTGTACAAGCGCCATATTTATGGCGTGACGTGGTTCCTCCCGTAGTGGTGGTTAATTTGCTATTCAGTCTCCTCCCATACCATGGCGTACTGAACAATATGAAATAGAACCTTCTTCCTCTCTGATATCCAAGTGTCAAAAGTTTGAGACGTTTTAAAATTGACAAGAAATTCCGATTCAAAATTCAAAAATGTTTTCAGTAGATTGACATTAGAAAGTTAGAAAGTTTGAAGTGGGATTATTTTAAAATGCTACAGTAGTATTTCACCCAACTCGGGTGAGAGGGAGAGGAGGACCTCTTCTCTCATAGCCAAGTGTCAAAAGTTTGAGACGTTCTAAAATTGGCAAGAAAATTCTAGTCAAATCTTCACCTTTTTCAGTAGATTTACATTGGATTACATAGGAAGTTTGAAGAGGGATTATTTGAAAATGCTACAGTAATATTTCACGCAACGCGAGTCAGAGGTGCTGGAGGACCTCTTCTCTAATACCCACATGTACAAAGTTTAAGACATTCTAAAATTGGCAAGTAATTCCTATTTAAATAATCACTCTTTTTTAGTAGATTTACATTGCATTACATAGGAAGTTTGAAGAGGGATTATTTGAAAATGCTACAGTAATATTTCACCCAACTCAGGTCAGATATAGTGGAGGACCTCTTCTCTAATACCCACATATCAAAAGTTTGAGACGTTCTAAAATTGGCAAGAAAATTCTAGTCAAATCTTCACCTTTTTCAGTAGATTTACATTGGATTACATAGGAAGTTTGAAGAGGGATTATTTGAAAATGCTACAGTAATATTTCACCCAACTCAGGTCAGATATAGTGGAGGACCTCTTCTCTCATAGCCAAGTGTCACAAATTTGAGACGTTCTAAAATTGGCAAGAAAATCTTATTTAAAAAATCACCTTTTTCAGTAGATTTACTACAGTGGTGGACATAGGAAGTTTGAAGAGGGATTACTTGAAAATGCTACAGTAATATTTCACCCAACTCGAGTCAGTGGTAGTGGAGTTATATATATATATATATATATATATATATAACTAGGCTATCAGAATGTTGAGCCAATTAGATTTTCCGGAGAAAAAAGCGGAAGGATGACCGTGAAAGCATACAATCACTTTTCGCGACCGATTTAAGGTGGACCGGCAATTCCGAATCGGGAGCTGCGAATCGGGAGCCAACTTCAGCGTCGTCCTCCCACCTCTCTCGTTCTCTACCACGAAGTTGCATGAACGTCTCATCCATTTTGAAACGTACCACTTCCGTTCCATCGGCACGTGACCCTACCGCAGCGGTGAAAGGTAAAAATTATTCCAATGTTCCAATTTATTCCGACGGCAAGTTCATCTTGCCGTCGGCGATTTTGCCATCGACTGCTGTCTTGCCGTCGTTGTCTCATTGAAAACAATGACATCCGGTTTCGTCCTGCCGTCTACCGTCCGCTGTGTGAACGGCCCTTTAATCCAAGACCTTTACGGTTTATGAAGTCATTAGTCATGTAAGCTCTATGTGGCTGCCATCCAGGACCCTGGTTTAAGTCATGCGGTATATGCCGTATATTGTCAATGTTTGCACTATTTGGTCTATTCTGACTACGGCTTTTGCGAGCAATAAAATCAGTACAAGGAATTGAGACTACCTTGTGATACGCTACCTTCGGGCAATCAATGCCGCAGCACATTCCTCATGTTGGCTGACAGAACCGATGTGCCGCGCTTATTCAGATGAATACCATCACATTTATAGAACTGAAAAAGTGTGTGCGACCAAGGAGGCCTACAAATCTGACTTAGTTACACCAGTTCGGTCAGGAGGAAAGCGCCAAAATTCCAGCAACTTAATGTGAGAAGCTTGTGGAAGGCTACCCGAAACGTTTGACCCAAGTTAAACAATTTAAAGGCAATGCTACCAAATACTAACAGAGTGTATGTAAACTTCTGACCCACTGGGAATGTGATGAAAGAAATAAAAGCTGAATAAAAGCTACTATTATTCTGACATTTCACATTCTTAAAATAAAGTCGTGATCCTAACTGACCTAAGACAGGGAATGTTTACTAGGATTAAATGAAAAACTGAGTTTAAATGGATTTGGTTAAGGTGTATGTAAACTTTTGACTTCAACTGTATAAGCAGCTATGATAGCTAGCGTTAGCGAAGTTAACTTTATTACCATCATGGTTCCGTTACTAATAAAAGTACAAGCGATGAGAAATATCAATAACTTTCGGCCGTACTGACGGTTTGCAAGGTCGATGCGCCTAATGTTGACGCTTTATTTGTTACAGTAATATATTGGACATCTAGGGCTCTATTTTAATAAACCAAACGCAATGGTGAACACAAGAGTAAGCGCTTGGCGGTATCGCTTTGAGGGCGTGACGGTGAGAAATTTGGTAATTTCATGATGGCGATCTTGGCGCATCTGATGGTGGTATTGCTAAAAGGCTGGGTTTAAATGTCCAAGGTGTGTCTCTATGGTAGCCAATCAAATTGTTGTTCTCATGCTTTAAAAAAAGCCAGTTGGAACGCAATCGCTCCATGCAATTTCATAATGAGCAACCCAAACGCACTGGACCGTCAACGACAAGAGCGATTTTCCGCACAGGAATCAGACATACTTGCAACAGAAGTACAGGCTAGGACTGTAGTAATTTATGGATCACAATCCACACCACCTCCCAGAAGTTCGGAAGGCACGGGAGGAGGTGACGAATGCATTGATTAGCCTACATTAGGTGATGTAGGCATAATTATGATTCAAATGGTAGGCTTATGATTCAACTGTGTCAATGTGTAATTTATATATTATAGGCTATTGGCCTACATGATCGCAAGTTTCTTGTAAACTGTCCTGTTTTATTCTAGTAGTTTAAATTAAAATTAATTAATTAATAATAATTATAGGCTATTTGTTCATTAAATGGAAGTGTAATGTTGGCATCACCTATAGACACTACATAGAACTACATGACTAATAAGTTGCCAAATTGCCAGAGTCTATTGCGTTGCCGCTAAGAGGTGGTTCCAGCTGATCATAACGCAATGGGTTTTCGTTGGTTCAAATTGTCACTGAGCCGAAAGTATTTTAGAACACGCCCCAGACAGCGCCACCCATCCCACTGCAGCGCAAGCGAAAGGATGTTATGTTGAGAATTTGTTGATCCTAGCGGTATTGCTGAGAAACGCCATAGCGCCAGTTTTAAGACGTTGATGCTGTCAACAAGCTTGCGTTTGACTATACCGTCCCCTTGCGCTGGTTTGAAAATAGAGCCCCTAATGTTGATCCAATATATATAAATAATTTCTGTATAACATTGAACAAGTTAACGTCAACCAACACCTACAAACTACCATTTTCGGTTGCTTTCGCTAGTGACCCATTTACGATGTCAGCTAAACACACGTAGACACCCTAAGTAGCGTTGTTTTGAGTGGGTGGGCGCATCAGCAACGTGCAAGTCTATTTCTGATTGGCTGTTCATGTTGTATTTGGCTAAGTAGAAGAAACGGATGCGAATGATAGTTTTCTCGAAAATAAATCTTTTCGTTATCGTGGCAAATTGTATCGCGAAAATTATCAATATCGTTTTATCGCCCAGACCTAGGGCATACCCCACAAGGCCGTAACTTGACGGATGGCATACCTGCCAATACAATCCAGTAATGTATTTCACAAAGTGGGATTAAAGAGTTAGCTACTTTTGCTACTATTTTGAAGTAACCCAGGCTCTCATCCAATTGGATGTATTCAAATTCAAATATATACAAAAGTTAGCTGGCTCATAATCCCGCTTTATGAAATACCCCCCAAATGAAGTACACTGTAAAAAAAAAATCCCGTTAAAAAACAGTAAAAAGTCTGGCAGCAAAGTTGCCAGTAGACTACCATAAAATAACAGAACATTGCTGTAAATGTAATTACAGAGGAAACCCCTAAAAATTACAGTAATTTTTCATTCATTCATTCTCATTTGTTGACAAAATCACATTATTAAATGGTATTTCCCCATAAACCTACGAGCAAGACCATTTAAATAAAAATAACAACCCTCAATTAACAGATAGTCTGTCTTTTTATATTTATGGGTTATTGCTGTTATTTTAAAAAGAGATCTTTTATATAAAGCATATTTCTGTAATTTTACAGTAATTCTGCCATTTTTTGAGAAAACAGGAAAAATCCAGTAAAATTTACAGTAGATTGTCTGTTAAAATACTTTTTTACAGTGTACCTTGCTGAAGGGTACAACAGCAGTGCACTACTACGAAGGAAGCTTAACACACCCAGGGTTTCTTTGCATTAGCTGGTTTGACAAAACCTAACCACCACAATCTGGCTTAACCGGTATCACAAAGGTGGTTATCAACTTGGTAAGTAAACACAGGCTTTGTTAACTCATTCAGTGCCGCGGGTGACATAAGTCAACAAAAATACGAAAGTCTAAAGTGCCGAGGGCGGACTAATGTCAACCACAGCCGTCTTTAAAGAAATTCCGGATTTGAGTTGGAAAAAATTAAACACTTTACACTGATGATCTTTTACCTGTATTTGGTTTTTGCCCGGACGCAGAGTGGGCGGGCCTAAACGTTTCGATGTGGGTAACTGACTGGCTGGGCTGGCTGTCTGTCCCTTGATGTTGAAAAGCGCATGCGTAAATTTCAAGTGTTGAAAATTGCATACGTAAGTTTCGAGTAAATTACGGGAAAAAGTTTGCCGTCTAACTCCCCGTCTGTTACGTCCCTTACTATATGACAGTTTGTCGTAGTGTTGCCGAGCTGTAAGGGGTGCTCATTTGTTGGTGGTATTTCCGCTTGATTTCCCCATTTTAAAAGCCGGTTTTAACTTTGCTTTGTGCAAGCATATTCGCGTCTCTTGTATGCCGCTGTGTTTATGCCAATGTTGACTACTCGTTACCAAGAATTAACATTTCGGTAGTAAGCTGCTTGTTGGTTTGTGGCTGCTTTGCTGTGTTGTCTGTCCATTAGTGTTGTGTCGTTCGCGAACGATTCGTTCAAAAGACCGAATCTTTTGGGTGAACGAACTGAACTGAATCACTTACTGAAAAGATCCGTTCATTTCTCAGTTCAGTTGAGCTCTCGAACGGATCTGATCAGCAGCGAGCGTGCACCGTGCAGGGAGGGGGAGGGACTGCCGCGAGCGAACGTGATTCGTCCCTTGCGAACTAGTTCTGCTGTGCTGAACGAATCATTCGCATTTGCTTCTTCCTATTCCATTTCGGACGTATTGTTCTAAGTATTGTATAGCCGAAATGAGTACCGTGTTTGCGTGTTGTATACTAGAAAGTTTTTTTTTCTTTTTTTTCTCTAATTTGTTTCCTAAATTGTTCGAAATAAAGTTTATTAAAAAAAATATATATATAAAAAAAATTCACGGGCGGGCGGGCGCCGAGCGAGGCAGCGAGCGTGCAGAGTGGACTTCTGCGAGCGAACGTGTAGTGATTCGTTCACTGCGAATCCTCCGGGGGACGTTCGCGAACGACACAACACTAGTGGCTGAGACTGTCTCAGATCCTTAAACTGTGACGGAACGGTGCAAGTTGAGTGATCTGTTCACTGAAGGCTACTAGACACAGTGAGTTAACGTGACGTGATCCTGAGTGATAATCAGCGGCTCAAACTGCCAGAATCAGGCCCTGCAAGTTAAGACTTAAAAGTCATTGAAAACCAGCGTTCACCTCCAATATTGATATTCAACGAGGAAACTTTTAAAATATCAAGATTTGTAAACGGAGTTTGGCGCATTTGTCAAAGCGACAGCACTTTCCGCATGAACTGTTCGGCCGTTTCAGTTCACTTCAATACGCAGTACGCAGTCGGAGCTCCGCCCAAGCACTGAACGATTCGGTGAACGAATCTTTTTGAACGAATCTTTTTTAATGAACTGATTCTAGTGATTCGTGTCACTGAAGTGAACTGTTTTGCCCATCACTACTGTCCATTGTGTAATCTAGCCACTTGTGTTTGTGTGGAGTATGAGTTTGTGCTCGTGTGTTACCCGGAAGAAACGTCAGGACGATTCTAAGGGCCCCTGACTGACAGGGGTCCTAAAAAATTGTTAGAACATTAGGTATTAACCTATCATCATTAATATAATATTTTATTTACAATGTAAAAATAAAACTAAGTTTCTTTTTCTTTCCTTGTTTTTGGCAAAAAGTAAACATCCAGAGAGCCTCTGTATTGCCCAACCCCCGACCCCCCCCCTCTATTTACATGAAATGGTTCGGTTCCCTGCCCCCAAACCAGGCGCGAATTACGCTCCATTATTACCGTTTCGTCAGATTTGAGAACTGGAATATGTACTAGACTGAAAAGGCATCCACCCTATCACCTTCACTTCATATTACGTTTCAGTTCCCCTTTAAAAGTGAATTAATCTATCTGTAAACAATTGTTGGAAAAATTACTTGTGTCATGCACAAAGTAGATGTCCTAACTAACTTGCCAACAGTCAAGCGTAGCGTTAGTTCAGGCAGGTCACGAGAGTGAAACCTGCCCATAGGTGAATCAGCTGACAGTCAGCTGAGTAGTGACGATTCACCTATCGCGGTCCATTCACATAACAAGGCGGTCTAATTTAACCGCCTCGCCCTACCATGGTGGATCCTCTGTCTGCACGCAAACCCCCCACCCCAGCTCCATCCTCTTCAGTTTCCCCATTGCACACAGACACCTAGCCTATATCGCTCCTGCATGGCTCACTAACATTTTCGAGTGCCTACTGATTTCTTTTCCTCTCTCCTTCCCGCTTCGGCAACTGCCGGAGCGGTAGCTATAGATCAACGAACATCGTTCGTACACACGCATGTACCCAGCTATGATGCCACCTGCTGGCCTTCAATCAGTCTTCCACCACCGGCTCATTATATATTGACATTTTCATATGTTTTGTCTGCCAAATTTCTATTCCGTAATCAGCTATTTAGTTAACCGGTGCCAGTCAGCGGCGGATGGACTCCCACCTCAGAGTCAGGTTCTGCCCAAGGTTTCTTCCTGCTAACAGCAGTTTTTTGCAGTAGTTTTTCCTTGCCACTGTCGCCCTAGGCATGCTCTACGGGGGTTCAGGCCCGGTTCCTTGTAAATTGTTGTGATAATGACACTTAAAAGTGCCATAAATATATATATAACTGATTGAAATGGAATCTGTTAAAACCATTCACAGTGCTGCCGGTTCTGTTCTAAGTCTAACCCTATTGGGGGGTTGTTGCTGCTGCCCTCACTGCCATACCCATGCTTGCTCGCGTGGATTGGCGGGAGGGTTTTTTTTGAACAGAACCATACCGCCAAACCTAAAATGTATTGTTTTAAGAATGTTAATAAAGTTTTTACTTGAACAACAGTGGTCCTGACTGAACTATAGTTTGCGAACATAAAATCTGTGGAGTGGTTAAAAATGAGTTTTAATGACTTCAACCTAAGTGTATGTAAACATCCGACTTTAACTGTATGTCTTTCGTATAGCGTATCCTTGGGGAAAGACAGCGGATTTTGTCAGTCATTAAAGCCACTTTTCCATCGGAGGAACCTTTTTCTGAACTCAGAAACCTTTTGTGGAACTCAATAATCTTGCCCTGGAGACGCCTTTTTTCAAAGCCAAGGTGTTGATTGGTCAAAGGGAGGTGCTTTCATATGCTTCAATCCGTTAGCCTGAGCATAACTTCCCCCGGAGCAGGTTAGCTGTGCAGCGTAAATACCATGGGAATATATTCCAATTAAAAGTGAGTTAGCTTTGTGATACAGAAAACCCAGGGTTGAAGCTCAAGTTAGCACACTAACCCCTTAATCTCGCTTCATAGTACAACCCCTAGGAATTGAACCTGCAAGCTTAGCTCTCTGACCATTGTACTACATTCCTTGCCTTCATTGATTACTCACATTGGGGTTATTGCACAAGTGAACCCATCGTGAACACTTCCCTGCGGATCACAATATGAATACAATCACCCGGTTCACCCACTGGCACATGTGCTAAGCAGCGTGGTCCATACGGTTGAAAAGGCAGTGTTGAGTTTAACAGCAAAGACAATACTATGTGCACCAGAGAGGGAAAATCCAGGTTCCTCCCAGTATTTTGTTCAAATCACCTGGATTTAATAATGAGCACAATTCTTCATCCAGAGGTAGAACTAATTTAGTGAAATCAGATGGCTGAGTTCATGGGTGGCAGGACTTTTACTTTCTGACCCCTGGACTTTCTACCTTTGGTTTGCACATCAAAAATCATGCACAGACCAGTGAAGAAAAAGGAGACGCATTCAAATGCACGAAAACTATTTTTGGGGGGAGTAATCCAAAATAATGTATGACTAACCTTGCTTCCCGCTGGTACTGAGCTCCTTCTCCTGCTGTTTGAGGAGGAAGTGGGTGTGGTCCAGGGTTAGGGAGCTGAAGTCCCCACAAGTGCTGGCACACAGACCTAGCTCCCGGGCGCTGGAGAGGTACATGGACGCTGCAGCATGAAGCTGTCGGTAGGCCCTGCACTGGCTCTCTACACGTTCACAAACAGAGTCATGTCACAGATGCCGTTGCCGGGCAATAAGATATGACAGGTCTGCAATCACCCAAAAATTTATGAAATCTCCGTATTGCATATGTAAATACTTAAAGTCATATTTAAAGTCTCTTTTCACTTGTAATATTGAGATTTGCTACATTTTAATGTGACTGCATGACCCTTGTTTGAAGAAATAAAGTAAGGGAGTGAAAGATTGAAAGAGTGAAATAGATTTTTTCAAAGGGCATGGGGACTGGAATAACAGGTCCATGATCCATGGTTAGTCCAAATGGGTACTAAATTAGTATAGGCCTCCGACTCAATTTCCAATGAGCAAATGCAGTAGATCAAAGTCTCAGGTCTTACACGTGTGTTTGTCGCATTATTTTTGTGATATTATGATTCATGTTATATTTTATTACAAACACCAATTCCAAAAAGGTTGGGCCAGTATGTAAAATGCACATAGCAGAAAGCAGTGATTTGTAAATTCTCTTTTACATACACCGATCAGCCACCGCATTAAAACCGCTGACAGGTGAAGTGAATAATATTGATTATCTCATTGTTATTTTGGTTCTGTACTCTAGCACTTTGAGTTTGAAAGGATACAATGACAATGAGGTTGAAGTACAGACTGTCAGCTTTAATTTGAGGGTATTTTCATCGGATTAACCGTTTAGAAATTATAGAACGTTTTCTACATAGCCCCCCCCATTTTTGGGCATCAAAAAATATTGGACAGTATAACATAATGTAGAATAAAGTAATCATTTTTTATATTTGGTCGCATATCCTTTGCATGCCATGTCTTTCTGATGTCTTTGCCCCATCAACATCAACACAGAAAAGATATCTCATTTTCTGGTACTCTTACAAGCGATACTATAACGTGTCTGCATTTGAATGGAACTCTATGGGAATTGGGGGGTGGGACTAGATTTAGCTGTAAATTATGCTGGAACAGTATGAAATACATGGTTGGAAAAATGTCTGCAAGTCATCAAGGGTCTGAGGTATCAAACGAGCCTCAAACCATCACTCTGCTGCCAGATATGCAGTAGATATGGATGGATCACTTTAAGGGTTGTTTCTCCTGTCAAATTTTCCTATTGAAAAATAAGTCAGGAGAAGAAACCCTTCAAGTTATCCATCCATATCTACTGTATTTCTAGCAGCAGAGTGATGGTATAAGGCTTGTTTGATATGACAGACTTAGACCTTGATGACTTAGAGCCATTTAGACAACCATGGGCCCTATCTTGGCGATCTTGGCGCTTAGTCTAAGCGCATGGCGTAAAGTCCATTTTGGGCGTGTCCAAGTCCACTTTTGCTATTTTAACGGCGTGTTTTTTTGGCGCTAAGCACGGTGCAAGGTGCAACTGGGCTGAACCTAGTCGCTTCATTAATTATAGGTGTGTCTTGGGCGTGACATGCAATAAACCAATCAAAATGTCATATCCCATTCCCTTTAAAAGCCTGCTTTTCCACCTTGGCGGATTGCTTATGATGGCGAAACAGACATGCTCGTGCGTGTTTAGTGTGATCAAGGAATAGGCTAAATGGAGTATGATCAATATTATTCGGACTAACCATTAGCCTATGAGTTCCAGTAATTCCAGACAGGGCTGTTATTTTACAAAATATATGCGGTTAAATTTCGTTAAAAGGACCTGCAACAGCTGAGAATAAGCTATCAATGGCTTCAGTCTCTCCTTAGAAAACGCCAAATTAGCCTGCTTGTTCAGCGAATTTCGTTTGATTATGCAATGAAAGTGTCAAACATTCCAAGAGGCTGTTCTCATGGAGTTCTCGAAGTTCAAGCTTCATCCAAAGTTCATTAGGCTACCTGCATAGTAGGCTAATATTGATTAATAACATACATACCGTTATTTTGCCTTAATGATGACACTAAATAGCCTACAATAAAGCTGTCAGGTTCGCAACCCATATGTTCACGCATATTTCCCCTTGTTTAATAATGTCCTGTTTATGGAAATGTGACCAACCTGTTTTACTCGTGGCGTAATCCTTTAAAACAATCCACTTTCCCAGGAAGACCGTGAAACGTGCGACTTACAGCAGGGGAAACAGAGAACATGCAGCGCACGTGCAGAGAATGGCATTAAAATTAATTGTGAATTAATTGTGTAACATGCTGCAAATTTGTTTTAGTTTCTAATTAGACGCTTAGTTCTCTTTAAAATCGTTTTGTTCAGTTATGGAATAACGGGTGAAATCAGCTGGGTTTTAAAACGGTGAGAGTATGGAAACCTGGTCACTGTAATTAAAAAAATATGAAGGACGAAGAATAGCTAAGGTTACAATTTAGTTAACATGGTGACATCTCCGTTTTTTAACCATAGGCTATCGAAAAAAAACCTTATGCACAGCGAAATCCGCTGTAGCCTAGGCTATTTGAAAAACAATAAATGCAATATTCACTGGACAAGGTTTTGAACTTTTTTTCAGTCACAAACCATTCTATTTACTTACAGGCTGTATTCATAGATAAACAGAGCTGTATTGTAATGACATCTGAAGCACATTTTCAGAACTTAAATGTCCGTCTATTACAGTGCGCGAGTTTTCCATTGATGGCAATTCACGCATTAGGTGTAAATGACAATTCACGCATTAGCCTTGATATAGGTGTTATCAGCTGCTTTTTAATGGATAGCCATTGTCCCCGTACCATCGCACATCGCCTGGATGTTGATGGAGTGGGCTGAAAGCAATTTAATGTGCATGGCATTCCCCTTCGCTGAGGGAAAGGTAGGCTATGGACCCTTTTATTATTATGTATTTTTTGATATAGGCTACACAATAATACTATTTCACATTGTAATCTTGATATTTTAATCATGCTTGTGCGCGCCCCTGTGTGTAACAGACAGGAGGGTACGCGCATTGTGCACACGCTTTTGTAGACGCACTTATATGCGCCGTTAAAATAACATGTATACAAGTGCGACATGACTTTAGACCAGGTTAGTGGTGGTTCTAGCGCAAGCGCTTTCTGCTGGCTCAAGATAGCATTACGCCAAAAAGAATCCTGGCCACTCCTCGTCTTAAGACCAACACGCCCAAACGGCGCAAGAGTACATGCTAGTTAAACGGCGTGAGCGTTAGGCGTTATAATGAACCTACCGCCGGGTGTAAGATAGCAAAGACACTTGCGTTTGGGTTAGCGCCGCTTTGCGCCGGGTGTAAGATAGGGCCCCATGTGTTCCATACTGTTCCAGTGCAATTTACAGCTAAATCTAGTCCCATCCCCCAATTCCCATAGAGATCCATTCAAATGCAGAGATGTTATAGTATCAATTGTAGGAGTTCCAGAAAATAAGATATCAAGAGTCTTTTGATATTGTTGGGTTACAGACATCAGGAAGTCATGGCATGCAAAGGATATGCGACCAAATATTAAAAATGATTACTTTATTCTACATTATGTTAAACTATCCAATTTTTTTTGATGCTCAAAAATGGGGGGGGGGGGGGGCTATGTACAAGGTTCTATAATTTCTAAACGGTTCATCCGATATGGATGAAATTACCCTGAAATTTACGCTCACAGTCTGCACTTCAACCTCATTGTCATTGTATCCTTTCAAACTCAAAGTGGTGAGTACAGAACCAAAATAATAATGAGATAATCAATGTTATTCACTTCACTTGTCAGTGGTTTTAATGTTGTGGCTGAGAAACAACCCTTCAAGTGATCCATCCATATCTACTGCATATCTGGGAGCAGTGTGATGGCTTAAGACTTTTTTGATATGACAGACCCTTGATGACTTACAGCCATTTAGACAACCATGGGTTCCATACTGTTCCCGTGAAATTTACAGCTTAATCTAGTCCCACCCACCAAACTATATACAGTGAGAACCATAATTCATTGGACAGTGACACATTTTATGTTATTTTGGTTCTGTACTCTAGCACTTTGAGTTTGAAAGGATACAAAAGTTTCGATACTTTTTAAAGCTGACAGTCTGCACTTCAACCTCATTGTTATTGTATCCTTTCAAACTCAAAGTGCTAGAGTACATAACCAAAATAACAAAAATGTGTCACTGTCCAATGAATGATGGTCCTCACTGTAGATAACTAGAAACAACAAGCTGGCTCTCTCCCATTCATTCTGTTGAAATCAGTATTCTCCGCCCAATTTGCCCAAATCCCCGCCATTTCCGCCGTTCTTTTCCATATCAAGGAGGCCAGCTTGCACCATTTACTTAACCCCTTTGTGCAGTGACCCTAGTGGCGAAGACCCTGGAGTCTACATCACAAACATCCTATTGTACAATGTCACAAAGCGAGGTATCATGGAAAACTGCATATCGTCTTCATCAGCGCGAGGTGGCCTATTATCAGGCAAAATATGAAGTTTCTACGTATAAAAAACACATAAGGTCCTGGATATAGGTAAATTAAACTGTTATTTTGCCTGCTCACTTTTTAGAGTGAATTTCTGTCATCACAATTTCCTACTGCTATGAAAATCTCATAAAGTATGGAATAAAGTCATAACCTTACCTGCATTATTAAAGCCAGACATGTCCTTTCTAAGATTATATAGTTCTTTGCTGCCTATATGTGGTGTATAGTCCAGGGTTTCCATTAGAAAAATTTGGTTCCAGCCACCGTGACCGACAAGATTTCAGTTTGCCAGACAAATGGGAGAAATTCCGGTCAAATATTATCTGGTGTTTATTATGCTTTAAAACAATTGATACGCAGGCTTTATAAAGAATGACATCATCAGGGGAATATATTTTTAATGAAAGGTGATTTCGTAAATGCAGTAGGTTATAGCGTGACTATAAATTAAGTCCAGTCAAATAAAATAACTCCCGTCGATAGACACGTGTTTAACGTCATTTAAAAAAAAAAGACGACAGACTCTAGCCTATTGCGTTCTGCGTAGCTAGCTACTTGCATGCTAGATAGTACGTTCTTCCAAGTAGGCCTATACCAGCTAGAACATGCTTCATAGAATGCAAGATCGCAAGTACGCTTAAATTTTAGAACACACTTGATGATGGTGTCAGAATACCTTTGATCTGACAGGAAAAACAATAGAATCACCTCAGCGAAATTACCTTACTCGAAAGTTATAAGGTATGCGCATCATTAAGTATTTGAAATGAACTACAAATGTTATGGTACAGTGCATGACATTATTAACAATAAATACTATTATGCCATATTGTCGTTTTCATTGTTTAGACATTGTGAAGCAAGCTATTTATAACTTTGTGTGTGAATTGAGGTAATCGTTATTTAAGGTCTTTTAGTTACTGTCAGCATGACCTAAGCAGTAGCGGAATCAGGCCAGATCATCTCATGCTACCAGTAAAACGGAATAGTAAAATGCCTTAAACATAATACAGACGTATTGTATTTATAGGCTACTGCCTAGGTCATGCTGCCAGTTACTGTCACAAGCTGACCTTACAGTTTCCTCTGAGAAATGTGTAACGTTCCTGGTTTTTCTGTTCTGTGTATTGTTTATTTTCGTGTTTTTTTTGTACTTTATTATTTTTCATATTCATTGCCCTTAGCCCTGATTCCCGTACAGTATGCATTTCCCTCAGTTCCCCGGTCTGTCCGTGTGCTGTGTTCCGAGTTGTCACTCCCCTATATCGTGCTGGCACTATTCGGGTGATCTCGGAAGTATTTGGGATTTCCGCCTTCCTTCGTGTCTCGTATTCTTTCTTCAGTCTTTTGTATTAAACTGTAGATACTTTTAACAATTACTTATTGCACTTGTGGTTATCTAGTTTAAGTTACACTTTCTAAATCTACTAATGTATATGTGTTACTTAACAAGACTAACCCCCGTATTGTAGTTATTTACTAATTCATACTAACATATCTTCTACGCTGTAACATTCCATTCTCATGTGCTTTCCCTGACTCCTGCTGCCTTCGCATATTGACTGAACCTGCCTCTAGCCTGTAACTCTGCCTACCAATCTGAGCACGAGTCTGCCTCTGATCCAGGCTGTGTTGTCTTCAATGTGTTTTCGTGAATCCGGTCCACGTCTTTGTCATTCCCCCATTATTGTATTATTGATTCCCATTGTTATCACCTTTGTCTTGTTTGTAACCCCGCCCTCTCGCACACCTAACCCTCCTTTGTCTTATCCTTCTCCAGTGTTTATAAGCCCTCAGTGTGCACTGTTACTTTGTCAGAATGGTGATCATTCCTCTGTGCCGATTTCCTGTAAGCCTGAGTGTATTGAGAGTACTGCTAGACTTTTTTTCCATACGACTACGAGCATGCCTTTCCCTTCTGTTTGTTTGCTGTGTTATTTTGGATTTGAACTTTGCTACGTTTTTTGACTACTCTCTCGACTAGCCCTTGTGTACTGCTGCCTGTGATTTCCTGGTTTTTGATCTTTTGCATTTTTCAACGACTACTCTCCTGGCTCTCGTTTTTGTACTGTCAGCATTTCTGATTACCTGGCTTGTGATTTTGGACTGAATAAACAACGTTCTTTGCCTGATCCTGTGGTCTGCGTCTGGGTCCTTATCAGAATCGTAACAATGTCTTTATTTAACTACAGAGCCAGTAGTTGCTGCAGAAATTTGGGTTGCGGTGCTTCACATTTTGATTGAGCGAATAAAGAGCTCATATTAGCTGCGGTTGTCACGTGTTGCGTGTTTTCTACAGTATATGCTTCGCGCAATGATCTTTGCTCATTCAACAAAAATGGTCTGAGTAAGTGTAGCAGTGTTTGTTTTTTCATAATATGCCAATAGGCCTATTACTCATCCTGCCCAGTCAGTTAATTTGAAAATTATTTTCAATATTACGACTGTTATTGGTCCCGTCTATGGCCCGACCACGTTCACATCATGCATATTATTCATTTCGCTCAACAAAAATGTATGGTCTGAGTAGCTACTGCTTTTTAACATAGGCTATTGCCTACCAGCTGCCAGTAATTAAATGGTTTTCAATAAATATGCTGACTGTTGGCTAACTTTTATTTAGTGAATGGTTGTCATGTTTTGTAGGATATAGCCTATGCATAATAGAACACAGCCAACATTTTTCCGCGCTTGGCTAAGTGACCGCGTGAGGATGGTAACAATTTAGGCTAGTTTTATATTTTTTTTAAAAAAAAGCAATATTTTATTAGGAAGACATGACAGTAATTTGGGTGCAAATTAGTTGTTTAAAAAAATGTAAATGTCTTAATAAAAAAATAGTTTAACCGACTAGTATTTCCCGACTAGCAGGAGCAGCATTCGACTAGCAGGAGCATCATTCGGCTAGCCGACTCGTCCCACACATCCCTAATGGTGGCTAGGCCTATAGCATCCAAGCGCACGCTTGATCAGAGTGGAACAAAAGTAACATAACGTTTGTTTCGTTCATCGCACATAGGCTACACTACACATTCATTAAAAAATTTAAAAAGATATCCTTTTATTAAAAAAAAGAGATGTAATGCATTATATAAATGTAATTTTTTAATAGAAGGGTGTGTGGAAATGTAATTTATTTCATTAAAATTATAAATGTGTTTAGGATGATTTACTGGACATTATGACCGGCAAGATTTAATTTTGTCTGACTTTGACAGTTTTTTGCTGGTAAAAATGGAAACCCTGGTACAGTCTAAGTTTCAACATGGGCGAAATCTCAAAAATTTGTCTGCAGAACATTATGCAATTCAAATTAGGAGTAGTAATGTCTTTGAACTTATTGTAATTGACAGCCTTAATATCCAAAAAGAACGCATTCTAAGCTTTTTAAAGAGGTATAATATAGGACAGTTGGGAGCGAATGTCAGAGCTGTGCGTACGAGCGTATTTCAAAACAACACGCACCATAAGCGTCTCCGAGGTTTTGCGCAAGAGAGCGCATACACATCGCCGGTGAGAAATCGTTTTGTTTGTGACAAAAAGATTTTCAATGCTTGAAACTGCTGGATGCTGTACTCGTCCTCTGGACTCAGATGGGGTGATTTACATCCATGACTCTTCATCTGAAGCAGACAGCATGGATTCCATAGCTAAGTGTGCCTTGTGTACAAGGTGTGTGTGTGCATGTGTGTTTTATGGTGTTGTATTCATAATAGTATAGCTAGCTAGCCACAGAAAGGCTAGCTAGGTTGTTATTGTTTATGATGTCACAGTTTTATATTAGTGATGCTGACTTCAGAATTAAATGACCTGAGACGGGTGCGTGAGGGTTGAACCTGAAATGCACGACTCAGAAACAGTAGTTGCAAATAAAGTCCCGTGAGGGCTTTAATGGGGGAATGTCCAAAGAGTGTGGTCAAAAAACAAGCAAAGTTCATACACGAAAAAATCCAGCCAAAACCAATGTACAGTACCGAGGGAGAAGGCAGTCTCAGAATCGGTACACCATGCAATAGTCCAGTAACCAGAGTAGCTGTCAGCGGGGCAGAAGTACAGGCAGACGGTAGGCAGGCTCGGGGTCGAAGACGATTCAAGAGTCAAGACCGGAGTCCGCTCCGTGGGGCAACAGTACAAAAGACAGCAGGCAAAAACTCGTAGTACAGGCAGGCAGTGGTAACAAAACGGAGGTCAATAACAATGGTCGATAAACAGGCTTGGATCGTCACAAAAGGCAGGCTTGAAAAAACGCTCAAAAGTGCACTGACAAACAGGAGGAACGATCCAGGAACGCTCCTCTGGGCCATAACCCTCCCAGTCAACCAGATACTGGAAACCACGGCCCCTCTTGCGAATGTTCAACAGTTTCTTGACTGTGTATGCAGGATGGTTATCAATGATGCGGGGAGGAGGGGGTCGGGGGTCGGGGGGACATAGGGGGTGAGAAGATACGGGCTTGATACAGGGAACATGGAATGTGGGGTGAATCTTGAGTGAAGCAGGGAGTGACAACTTGACAGATGAAGGGTTGATGATGGAGAGAATCTTGAAGGGGCCAATGAAACGGGGTTGCAGTTTGTGGGAAGTGGATTGAAGGGGAATGTCCTTGGTGGAAAGCCAGACGGAATCACCTGGTTTGTAAACTGGAGCTGGTGTGCGGTGGCGATCAGCGAAGCATCGATTGCGGTCTGCCGTGCGTAACAGCGCGGCCCTGGCGTCCCTTGAAATCTTCACACAGTGTCTCATGTGGGTGGCGAGGAAGGGAACAGCGATCTCGGCTTCCTGGTCGGGAAACAGTGGAGGTTGGTAGCCAAGGGCGCAGGGTAGGGCGTTGTGCGCATATTCCACCCAGATGAGCATCTTGCTCCAAGAAGCCGGGTTCTGGGCCGAAACGCAATGTAGAGCGGCTCCAAAATCCTGGTTGGCCCTCTCGGTTTGCCCATTGGACTGGGGGTGGTAGCCAGATGAGAGGCTAGCAGTGGCGCCGAGGGCCAGGCAGAAGGCTTTCCAAACCTGTGAGATGAATTGCGGCCCTCTGTCGGATACGATGTCCGCGGGGATGCCATGGATGCGGAACACCTCTTTAACTAGCACCTCAGCGGTCTCTTGGGCGGTGGGTAGTCCGGGCAGGGGGATGAAGTGGGCTGCCTTGCTGAACCTGTCCACCACGGTGAGGATGGTGGTGTTACCTTCGGAAGGGGGAAGTCCGGTAACAAAATCCACCCCGATGTGGCTCCAGGGTTGGCTGGGCACGGGCAGAGGTTGGAGCAGTCCAGCTGGAGCCTGGTGGGAGGCCTTGCTTCTGGCGCAGGTGGTACAAGCCTTGATGAAGCGCCTGGTGTCAGGGATCATGGAGCTCCACCAGAACTTACGCTTCAGCACCGCCAAGGTGCGGGTAAAGCCAGGGATGGCAGGACAGGAGAGATGAATGGGCCCACTGAAGCACTTGTGTCCGAGCAGCTGAGGGGACGTAAAGGCGTGTGCCGGGGTTGGACCTGGGATCGGGCTACTCACGTAGAGCCCTCTGGATCACCGCCTCAATCTTCCAGGTTACAGAAGCGACTGTGCAGGAAACCGGAAGGATGTTCTCAGGCGTCTCTCGCTCGGAGCAGGTGTTGAATTGTCGGGACAGGGCATCTGGCTTGACGTTCTTGGAACCCGGGCAGTAGGTGAGTGTGAAGTTGAACCTTCCAAAGAATAGTGCCCATCTGGCTTGGCGTGAGTTCAGTCTTTTAGCTGTCAGGAGGTACGCCAAGTTCTTGTGGTCTGTCCAGACGACAAAAGGTTTCTCGGACCCCTCCAGCCAATGCCTCCACTCCTCCAGTGCCAGCTTGACAGCAAGGAGTTCTCGGTTCCCCACGTCATAATTCCTCTCCGCCGGTGAAAGCTTCTTGGAGAAGAAGGCGCATGGATGAAGCCGATTATCGGAGGAGGAAATGTGTGACAGCACGGCTCCCACCTCCGTGTCGGACGTGTCCGTCTCCACCACAAACCGGCGGGTGGGGTCGGGGTGCACCAGGATAGGAGCGGAGGAAAACAGTCTCTTGACTTTGATAAATGCTCCCTCCGCTTCGGGACCCCAACGGAATGGCATGGCAGTGGAAGTAAGCTTGGTGAAGGGGGAGACTACTTGGCTGTAGGACCTGATGAACCTTCTGTAGAAGTTGGCGAATCCCAAGAAGCGTTGAAGGTGTTTCCGAGAGGAAGGCGTAGGCCAGTCAGTGACCGCCTGAACTTTCTTGGGATCCGCCCTGATCTGTACCTTCACCACAATGAAGCCAAGGAACTCGACTGAGTCGGTGTGGAAAACGCATTTCTCCGCCTTGACAAACAATTTGTTCTCCAATAGCCTCTGGAGAACTTGCTTGACGTGGACCTCATGTTCCTTGGCATTGGTGGAGTAAATCAGGATGTCGTCGAGGTAGACGAATACGTGTCGGCCCAGTAAGTCCCGAAGGACGTCGTTGACGAGCGCCTGGAATACGGCGGGTGCGTTAGTGAGGCAGAACGGCATGACTAGGTACTCAAAGTGTCCGAGGGAGGTATTGAAGGCGGTCTTCCACTCGTCACCCTCTCGAATACGGACCAGGTGGTAGGCGTTGCGTAGATCTAACTTGGTAAAGATAGTGGCATTGTGTAGAGGGTGAAAGGCGGAGTCCATCAATGGCAGAGGGTACTTATTCTTGACAGTGATGTTGTTGAGTTCTCTGAAGTCGATGCAGGGACGCAATGAGCCATCCTTCTTCTGTACAAAGAAGAATCCAGCGCCCATGGGTGAAGAGGATGGGCGAATCAGTCCACTGGCTAGACAGTCCCGGATATATTTCTCCATGGCCTCCCTTTCAGGTCTGGAGACGTTGTAGAGACGGCTTGAGGGGAGTGTGGAACCGGGTAGCAGCTCGATGACGCAGTCGTAGGGTCGATGAGGAGGGAGCGTCTGTACCAGCGTCTTGGAGAAGACCGTGCCCAGGTCGTGGTAAGGGGTGGGCACCTTCTCAAGAGAGAGATTGGGAACTTGCGGTGGAGTGGGTGCGCCCTCTGCTGGTGCAGGGGCGGATCGCAGGCAGGACTGGTGACACTCACGACTCCAGGCTTGAATCTGGCTTGAACTCCAGTCGATGGTAGGGTTGTGTCTCTGGAGCCAGGGTAATCCCAGAATGAGCAGATCGTTAGGGGACCGGGTGACGCGGAACTGGATCATCTCATGGTGGTTTCCGGAGATGATTAGCTGGATGGGTTTGGTGATGTGGGTCATGCGGCAAAACGTCTTGCCATCCAATGACCGAGCATTCTCAGGGTGGGGCAGTGGGAGGGTGGGAATGTCCAGTTCCTTGACCATCACATCATCAATGAGGTTTGCGTCCGCTCCGGAGTCCACCAACGCGCTCACCTGGACCATCTTATCGGGAAGCATCAACATGGCGGTAAGGGTGGGAAGATGGTCATTCCTAGCAGACCCCTCCTGATTGTTGAGCACTCTCACCTCAACGGATGGGCCTGACTTCTTGGAACGGAGAGTACACTGCTCTTGGGTATGTCCCAGCCTTCCACAATAGAAGCAGGAACCGGTAGCTCTCCGACGTCTCCGTTCCTCGGGCGAGATCTTCATACCCGCACGGGAAAGATCCAAGGGTTCGACTCAGCTTGCATCTCCTCGGGACGTGAACTGGATCCTCGCCTGAGGTACGGCTGGCCGGGTAGAACCTGTCTTTCAGTCCGGCGTTGTCTGGCCCGGTTGTCCAAACGAATGGCGGCACGGACGAGTGGGTCGAACTGGGTGATGGGTTTGAGACGCGCTAACTCGTCCTGGAGTGCCTCACTCAGACTGGCCAGGAACAGGTTCACTAGAGCCGCATCATTCCAGTTGGTCGCAGCCGCGAGGGTGCGGAAGTCGATCGAATGATCCGCCGTGGTCTTCCGGCCTTGATGAAGGGTGATCAGGCGCTGGGAAGGTTCTTGATCTTTACGGATCTCTTCGGCAAAGGCCGGGTACCAGGGAGGGAATGAACCCCCGGACCACACAGCTGTAGCCCAGTCCAACGCTCTCCCCTTGAGTAGCCCCATCACGTAGCCGATCCAGCGGTCGTCATTGTTATAAGTCTGTGGTTGCCGCCGGAACACAAAGTCGCACTGGAGCAGGAGCGCCTTGCATCTCTCCGGTTCTCCGCCGAACCTCTCCGGGGGGGTTGTTGTGGCTCCCGGAATTGCCAGGTTCCCATGGGGTTGGCAGGTGGAGGTGCAGGTGGTTTAGGCGGTTGTTCCAAGGGGCGTGGCTGAACAGAGACGGCGAGCCTCCTCATCTCCGCACACAGCTCTCAAATCTCCTGACGAAGTTCGGAGATCCCTTGAGAGTGTTGCAGAACCAGGGCGCCTTGTTGCTGGAGGGCGTGGAACATGGCCGTTGAGTCAGCGGGGTCCATCCTGGCGAAATTGTTCTGAGACAGGTGCGTGAGGGTTGGACCCGAAATGCACGACTCAGAAACAGTAGTTGCAAATAATGTCCCGTGAGGGCTTTAATGGGGGAATGTCCAAAGAGCGTGGTTAAAAAACAAGCAAAGTTCATACACTCTCTCAGCCTATCCCATTCCCCCGTTTTGCATGCATTCCACACTTTCCGCTCTGTTCAATCACTCTCGCATACATTCGCACGCGGTTCCTAATTGATTCCAATTAATGTTTGCATTTAGTCACCCGGTGTTTTCTGTCCTGTGCCAGTTCGTTAATGCTCTTTGTCTGAAACCTCTGGTCCTGTCTGGTTCTCTGTCTAGTCGCCTTGTTAAACAGTTTAGTTCTGTGTAGGTGTTTACTCGCCCTGCTATTCTGTGAAGTCCAAGTCTGATCAGTCTGGAACAGCATTACCCGCTGTTCATTGTTTTGTCTCGCTAACCAACCCTGTCTGCTTAAAGTCTGCCAGCCTGCAGTTGTCCGTGAATCCCTGCCTGTGTTGCGGTTTCCCTGCCTTCCACCTGACGTGTGTGCATGCAGCTTGGGCTTCTGCTATTCCACCCTGCGGCGGTGCCCGCTCTCAGCCAGTGCTGCAGTGCTGTCGATGTGCTGTCGCTCCTGCCTCTGCTGTCGCTGCTGCCGCCCTGCTGTTGCCGTGCTGCTACTGCCGCTGCCCTGCTGCCACGCCTGCGTCCTGCCTGGGCTCCGCTCCACTGTCCTGCTCTACCGCTCCCGTTCCTGCTCATCCCCTGCTCCAACCAACCCGGTTACCTGTCTCCATCATCACCCCTGGCTTTCCCTGCTCCCTCTGCTCCCGCATCCTCAAAACTGGACTGTCTGTATTTAAATGTTCTCCCTACGCCTCAGGAGTATTAGTTAGAAGCCTAATTTATTGGATGCTTAGCGCTCCCACTCTGTCTGTCAAGTCTGTCCTGTTGTAAAGTCCAGTTCCGGCTTGGAACAATTCCGGTGTGCCTGTAAAGTCCAGCTCCGGCTTGGAGCAATACTGTCCTGCCAGTTGAGTCTAGTTCCGGCTTGGAACTTCTACTGCCTTTGTCCTTCTCCCCATGCTCAGGACTGCCCTGAGCATAATAAATATTGAGTTTTTGGCATTTCTGTCTACTTGTCGTGCATTTGGGTCCAGTCCACTTCCGGGGTCGTAACATCATCATTACAGAAAGATTGTAAACTATAACTATTTGACAAATATTTGACAAGAATATCTTAAAGGCCCACTCAGTAATTAGGTGTGGTTGTGAAACACCTTTTGTTACTCTGCATACTGCTTTTTATTACGCCACTTTTTCTCCTCCTACACCATTCACACTATTAACACCATTCATATCTCATATTATACCTTTATATGCCCTCCAGGTTGCTATTACTTTTTACCTTTATACCATATACACCTTTTCAGATAATTGACCTTTTATCACCAAAAAAAAGAATGGGAGCCAATGGACACATTTTGAAAACCGATGCAATAGAATGTGGATGCTGTAACATATTACACTGCTTATGACCTCACAATGCCTTCCTTTACAACACTGTTATGACCAAACAATACTGTCCCAGATGATTTGACATGTCCTTTTTTCATTCATTACTTCTTTGTATCACTTCCAGGTTCTTTAGACTATCACAAAATACATCACCATATTTTAACACTTTCACCTTCTTTAGATCCCTTTATACCATTTCCACCTTTTATTTACCACCTCACACTATGCCATATTACCATCTTTCTATACCATTTCTATACCATTTCCAGCAACTGATACCACTGCGAAGCAGCCACACCTACAATTTTTTTTAGGAATTGTTCAATCTAGTTTTGGTTGCTAATCAACGAAAATTACATGCATGGCAACTACACTGCCCGGCCAAAAAAAAAGTCGCAGTTGCACCAGTCATGCATAGTGCCCACTGTACAAGCCTCTGGAGGCAGTGTTATGATCTGGGGTTGCTTCAATGGGTCAGGTCTAGGCTCAGCAACGTTATGCAGCAATAAAATGAAGTCAGCTGAGTACCTGAATGTACTGAATGACCAGGTTATCCCATCAATGGGCATATTCCAGGACGACAATGCCAAGATTTATCGGGCTCAAATTGTGAAAGAGTGGTTCAGGGAGCATGAGGAATCATTTTCACACATGAATTGGCCACCAGAGTCCTGACCTTAACCCCATTGAAAGTCTTTGGGATGTGCTGGAGAAGACTTCACGGAGTGGTTCGACTCTCCCGTCGTCAATACGAGATCTCTGCCAAAAAATGATGCAAGTCTGGACGGAAATAAATGTTGTGACGTTGCATAAGGTTGTCGAAACAATGCCACGATGAATGCGCGCCATAATCAAAGCTAAAGGCGGTCCAACAAAATATTACAGTGTGCGACTTTTTTTTTGGCCGGGCAGTGTATAACGTGGTAACTATAACGTTAGTTCGGTGGTTCAGCTGGGCAATGAAAATTCTGTGTATTCCGGTTCAAATATATCTGGGTGGTCATCAAAGTGGAGACCCAATATCCTCGTAATAGTCGGATGAATAATAAGCATTACAACATGTTTTCGATTTGGAGTTCAACTGAATATATTTTCATTTTAACTTTGCAATGCAAATGAAAGCTGTGTGACAACTGGTGTCAATCGTTTTGTAAATTTTCCAATCAAAAAAAGGAGCAACCTCGCATTTTAATCCTGTTCTTAACTAACGTTATCTCATTGTTAAACACAGTCGATGACTCCAAGAGAGAGACAAGCAAATCATTATAGCTGGCCATCACATCAACAAACGAACTGCCTAACGTTAGCCTACTTGTGAACTGCCTCGTTCATCCAGCCTTATGAAAGCGTTCAAGGTTTAGTTCGGAATTTTGGACAAAATGTCTCATTTACGACTTACCCATGATGTTGTTGATTGATAAAGACCATTTTCAGCTGATTCCATGCTGTCCTTCTTGTGGACATGCACACGTTGCTAATGCTAGCGCAACTCTATGCACTTAAACACTCCACAGTGCACCCAAAGCAAATAAAATACGACGACAGTCTATCAGGATTAATTTGAGTGTTTATACCATAATTTTTTAAGTCAAACTATCGTTTACTTTGTTCTGACCTATATTCTCTGTGGAAGTAGAATATACGGAGAAGTACGGTGGCGGAGCGATACTTTACGTTACCTACGAATGTAGTGCCGGCACTGGTCGACTACAACAACAAAGAAGAGCAACAAGTTGCAATGGCCACCATACTTCTCCGTATATTGTACTTCCACAGAGAATATAGGTCAGCACAAAGTAAAGGATTCAACGATAGTTTGACTTCAAAAATTATGGTATAAACATTCAAATTAACCCAGATAGACTGTCGTCATATTTTATTTGCTTTGGGTGCACTGTGGAGTGTTTAAGTGCGTTTGGTAGTGGATGCTACCGGTTACCATAGAGTTGCGCTAGCATTAGCAACGTGCGTATGTCCACAAGAAGGACAGCATGGAATCAGCTGATGGTCTCCATCAATCAACAACATCATGGGTAAGTCGTAAATGAGACATTATGTCCAAAATTCCGAACTAACCCTTTAACTCTTGCTGGCCAAGTAACATCAATGAAGTTTAAGTTTGTTTCACAATTTTTTTTACGGTCTATATTTTTTACGCCTGAACGCCTTTCCCCTCATCTATAACGAGTATCTAGTTGCGATAAATAAATAAAAATGTTGAATGAAATAATCGAATATTTGAACATTTCACTACAGGTCTGCTACTCGTAAGCTCCTTCGTATTCAAAACTTGCTTGACTCTATCACTGAATAATCGGTAGCTAGCATCCAGTAGCAACCCAACCGCTTAAAATTAGAAAAAGTGGGAGGGACTCATATATTTAATTGACATTGTTGTTGTTCAATCCACTATAAGGCATGGCATGACTAATATTTTAGAAAACTATGATTGGGCTAAAGCACTGCCGCCCCACACGGGACTTTTCACTATTAAAATGACAACTGAACTTAAAAAAAAGAAATAGACATTAATCTGATTGATTACACTTAATTCTCATAAGGAGTTTTTTAAATATATTTAATGTTTTTTATTTTGAGGAGGCAGTGCCTCCCTTGCCTCCCTGGAGGAGCCTCCTCTGGTATGCGGTAACGTTACATATGCTTCCTCCAGTGCTAGCTAGTCAGAGATATGACAACCTGCTGGATTGTGCAAGAAGCTTTTGTATAAGTATAGTGAAAAAGAAGCACCTGAAATCTACTCCCCAAAACGGTAACGTTAACTTTAGCTGACATTACAACAGACTGGAGAGCGGGTACAATCCTTCTATGTGAGGTGTGAGCTCGCAGACCTCACAGTTCCCAGCATGCACTGCACCTCACAGTTCACTGGCAGCTCACAGCTCGCAGTGTTTGTATCTTTTTAGGTAGGCTACGTTTAGTAGGCTACCTTTTGTTCTGAGAGTGTTGAAAGATGCACAGGTTAAAGCTGGAGTAGGCACGTTTTATTGTAACCTTTTTTTTTAACGTTACAATTTATTTTATCTTTACATTTTTTCTCAAGAGACCATTCTAAAACGTGCATTTGGCATATTTACTCATCCTCTGGATGTTTAAAAGATCGAGATATTTATGTAATTAAAGTGTTTACGTTGTAGTATCAGTATTTTTTTAATTGCAAAGACGATTACATTGAATACAAAAACGGCATTTACATTCGCTCAATGTGCAAGGGTATGACAATAACGGATAGTCTACAGTAATATAAATTAATAATATAAACTAAAAATACAGCAATAAGGATAATTCAAACAACAGTATTTATGTAGCCGGGTGGTAAATAAAATATATTCCCCAGAGGAATAGCTACAATGGAACAATCTTTTTCGTTCAGAAAAGGGGTTAAAACTAATCTACCTGACTAAAATTTATGTTAATTTATCCACGTGTTTATTTTGAAATCTGTGTACAAAGTAATGCAGGAAATGTAATGGAGGAAGCCAAACAATCAGTTACAACGTTTGTCCAGCAGATGGCGCGTTTTGGAAAAGGTTCGATTTGCGATTAAAAAATAATTGTCAACCTTGTTGTGCGCGTGGATTGCATTGTCCTGAAACCGGAATTCAGATCTAGTAGGCTACTTTGTGTTGGAAGGATTTGAAATTGTAAACCCACTGCCGTATTTTGTAGTGTATTTTTGTCACCTAAAATGGTTGGCCTATGTTTTGCAGTGTATTTTCTAGCGTAGCTTCTGCGGTAATGTATCTGTAAGCATACTTTGGCAAATTTAATTTTGTCTTATAAACTGAAGCTATACGTAATAGCCAATTTTGATAGTCTACAAATTATCTGCGCTAAAGCATCAGTGCAGCGTTACACAAATAAAAAAATAAATAAGTGTGTCCTGTGTGGTACATAATTCCACAGGATATATATATATATATATATATATGTATATATATATAAATATAATATGTGGTAAGTTGTTCAATAAATATTTTCAATACAATCTTTTATTCAATAAATATTTTCTTATACACATTAACTGGTGCGAAGTGTGTTATTGTAGGCTACTAATTTCATTGATAAATTGCATACATTTTATTTAAAGAGATACTGCAGAGGCTTTTCTAAGACCTTTTTTACCGCTTCAATTTGAACTGGAACTCGTTAGTAGGTGTGGTCATATGACGATGGTGCCACGTAGTCATATTATGAATATTCATACAGTCAAGGAGTGAAAGGGTGTGTCTTGGTGAACTGACTCAGGCCCCCACTGAACTCAGCCCCCTTCCTGCTCTCTCCTCACCTAAACAAACAACAAAATGACAAGCGACAAGAGTGACAGCAGTACTGCAGGGAGTTTTGAGGTGGAGGAGATTGAAAGGATTCCTTCGTGGTGGAAGACTCTTCCTCGCAAAGATGTTGCTAGGGAAATACAGCCGTATTCATTCGAGTCACTGGCAGCAGCAGCCGCTGTATTAGTTGAGCGACGTCTTCGCGATCGAGGAGAGGACCGGGGATGTAACCGAATGGTAGAGCTAACGTTACCTAGCTAAGTTAGCTTGTTTGTCTGCCTAAAGTAACGTTACTATTAAACACATTCAAATACACAGCAAAACCCAGTCAAACAGTAACGTTAGTATATTGAACATGGCTGGTTGTAGCGCCCAGCTCCACTTGGTCCGGAGAGAATTGTTATCATTTATTAGCTAACATTCATAAATGATAGTGATAATTAGCTATCTAGCTAAGTTACCAGTTCTCTGGCTAAACTCACACACAATAGACTGCTTTGCATTACCTAATTTATCGATACATTCCATCTCTCTGCAGATTATGAAAGCTAACAGAGCCGGTGGCGTTACACCGAGGAACAATACATCTGACTCCTTGGCATAATGCAGGCAAGTTAGCTAAAGATACAGAAGTAAGACGTTGTAGATGAATAACTCTCTATGGCTACGTTCACACTGCAGGTAAAAAGTGGCCCATATCCGATTTTTTCCTCAAATGTGACACAGATCAGATTTTTTTATGGAAGTGTGAACAGCAAAAATCACATTGAATCTGACATTTACAATTCTCATTTGGGCCACTTTTGAATGTGGTATTAGATGCCGATACATAACCGATTGTGTCAAAGCGACCGCAGTCTGTCAGATCGGAATTAATGTGACTTTTTACGTCATTTTTGATGCACCTAGCAGGGCATTAGAACGTTAGCGCACGGGCTAGTTAACCTACCCTGTACAATAGTGAGTTATCAACAGATTCACATTATATTATCATGTGTTGTCATTTTAGATAAGTGGATTTTTTTTGGGCAAACGATACACCATAATAAGTCGGAAGTAGGCAACGTTTTGTGATTTAAAATAATGTTAGAACTGTCCATATTATTGTCTTGGTTTGTTGCATGGTATTCATTATTCACGGTTTTCTCATGTAGCTGCTTACCGAACGTTATGGTTGTCGGTCCAATAGTGTGTCAATATTTTAATCGAAGGGTGCGCATGCTAGGCTATAGGCTACGTTACACAGGAAGTTGAACAGATATGTCGTGTGATACTATAGCTTTTTTATATTGTGTATTTTAACACGGCTGGAACGCTGTATTGACCATTCTGCATCCCGGAACTATCCGTTTTATATACACTACTCACAAAAAGTTAGGGATATTCGGCTTTCGGGTGAAATTTCAGGATGAACCTAAAATGCACTATAACCTTTACAGGTGAAATTAATTTGACCTTCTCTAAACTTTTGAATGCACATGTCCAACTATTCAATGTTTCAGTACTTTTTGCACAACTTGCTGTTCTCTAACAAGGAGCTGAACGGCAAAATTCACAACAGGTGTTTGATCCATGAATCGACCAATAAATTTCCTGGTTCAATTAGAATTGGTATTTAAACAGTCCTCTTCATCATGCTGTTCACATTTTGACATCATGAGACCAAGACGACACCTAACAATTGATCAACAGTACCTCGCCATTGCGAGGCTTCAAACAGGATGTTCTCAGAGGGAAGTGGCCACTGAGCTTAGAGTGTCACAGAGTGTCATCAGCAGGTTGCAACAGAGATACAGAGAGACTGGAAGAGTCACAGAAAGGCATAGAAGTGGACGTCCTTTGGCCACATCCCACACTGATGACCGCTTCATTGTGAACAGTGCCCTGCGGAACCGGATGATGAATGCCACTCAACTCCAGGCACATTTAAGGGAGGTGAGAGGCACCCAAGTGTCACGTCAGACCATTCAAAACCGTTTACATCAGCGTGGTCTGCGTGCTAGACGACCTGCAAGGGTACCTGACCACACCACCAGGCACAGGCGTCATCGTCTTGCATGGGCCAGGGAGCATTTACGCTGGACGAGGGACCAGTGGGCCTCAGTGCTGTTCTCTGATGAAAGTCGATTCACGTTGAGCAGAAATGATGGCCGCCAACGATGTTGGAGACGTCAAGGAGAGCGCTATGCATCAGCCACTGTTGTCACCAGACGACCCTTTGGTGGTGGCGGTGTTACAGTGTGGGCAGGTGTGTCTAGTCAATACAGAACTGCCCTACACTTTGTGAATGGTACAGTGACAAGCCCATACTACCTGAATAACATCATTAATCCAGTCATTGTGCCCCTGCATGAACAACACAGGCCTAATTTCATCTTCATGGACAACAATGCTCCAGCTCATCGAGGTCGCATCATTAGGGAAAGGCTGCTGGAGACTGGGGTACCTCAAATGGAGTGGCCTGCACTTTCTCCAGACCTGAATCCCATAGAAAACCTATGGGATCAGCTGACTCACCGTGTAGAGGCTCGTAACTCTGTACCCCAGAACCTCAATGACCTGAGGGTCGCCTTTCAAGAAGAGTGGGATGCCATGCCTCAGCAGACAATAAGTCGACTTGTGAACAGCATGAGACGTCGTTGTCAAGCTGTAATTGATGCTCAAGGGCACATGACAAGTTATTGAGACATTGACATTTTTGTTGTGGTATACCCACCACTGTTGTTGGCTTTTGTTTCAATAAATTGTTTGAGATGAGGAAATCACCATTGCATGCTTCTACTTAAATGCCCTACTTTCATGATACGTATAATATCACTGTAGCGTGAACTTACATTTTCCATAAATTTCACCCGAAAGCCAAATATCCCTAACTTTTTGTGAGTAGTGTATGTATATCGACTAGTCTCACTAGCCAAACGGCCGAGAGCTCCACTTTCTTAACTCACCCGTCCTAGCCCAGGCGAGTAAGCGAGGTTAATTTCATGCCTTGCTTGAGTTTCACTTAAACCGCCCATATCACGGTCCCCCCATTCCTGGCTCCGATCTCGCATTCACGAGTCACTCTGCACAGTAGCAGCCATGGCAGCACAAAAAGCTAGTAAAAACCTTGGATTTTTTCCCATCTCCTCACCCTTATCATTAGCTCCACTGCACATCAACTTTAAAATTAACGCAGAAGCTGTGACTTTGATGACTTCCTTTTTGTTGTTTATTTCTTCAGGCTGTGTAACAGGCGCTATGTCTTTTGTTTTTGTTAATTTGCACGGGTCATTTGAGGAGAGCAATCGGTTCACACTGGAATCAGATATGGGCCACATTAAAAAATGAATGTGAACAGCCAAACAAAAAAAATCAGATCTGAGCAATAAATTGAGTTGAGCACTAAGGCCTGCAGTGTGAACGTAGCCTTAGTAGCTCGATAGAAGTCGTAATATTAACGTTAGCAGTAATACAAAGCAATTCGCATTTGAACTTGAACTAACTAGTTAACAGTACAAGGGTCTCAGTCTCAAAGAGGAAAAAAAAAACCCGTTGGTCTCTGCTTTTATACCACGTGCCCAGCCGAGACCACCCCTAGGACCACATAAACTCCACCCATTTTTATGTTAAGGATCTCGTGACGTCACGAATCCCCGGAAACCAGCGTTTTGGTAAGCCTTCACAAAAATTCATATAAAACTATTTTGACTAAACATGAGATTTTCGGACATAGACAGTTGTGTATGATTATAATCTAACCCAAAACATTGGTTTTCAACGGGAAAAGTCAGTTTTTGACTGCAGTATCACTTTAATTGTTCAAACTGAATGTTACCGAATGGTGTGAAGTGTAGCCTATAGCTAGCCTACTGTAAAAATCAACAGCCCTCTTTCGTCATATCTACTTGTTTATTCCCTTCAGCTTAATGTATCATGATAATCTTTGGATATCAAACTCAACATTTTTCTAAATTTTTGGGAATTGTCAGAGTTGAGTCAATGTTCATTGAATTTGTAGGACTAAAAGTTATGTGGTAGCCTAAATCAGCACCGCCCACCTTCCCAGAGTTCTGCGCGGCACAGCAAGAGTAAGATTGAAATTGCGATATAAATGTTGAATTACAACTTGATTCTTTTCGACTGAACGTATCATGATAATTTTTGGATATAAACTCAACATTTTTCAATATTTTCGAGAATTGTCAGAGTTGAGTCAATGTTCATTCAATTTGTAGGCCTAAGTTATGTGGTAAATTAGCGCCGCCCACCTTCCCAGAGTTCTGCGCGGTGCAGCAATAGTAGGCTAAGATTGAAATTCCAAAATAAATGTTGGAATTACACGTGGGGCTACTAACAGTTTAAGTGTTACAGTAGGCTAGTACATTTTGTTTATAAATAGCCATCATGTAGATAGGTATTGAACTAAGTGTGAATTAGCACCATGGAGAATTTTGTGTGGAAATTACCCCCCTTGCATAGTTGCATTGAGCTATAGTTCTCTTGCTGAAGAAAAAGCACGGTTTTTTTTAAAGACAAAATATTTCAGCGAATGACACAGGTGCGTTCCATTACTCGAAAAATGTGTCCTTTTTTCCTCCACTCCAAATGTGGTTTATGTAAATTTGTCTGAAACACAAAGAAAATGTTTTTATTGGAGTTTTTTGGAATATCCAATAAAAGATTTTTTTTTCGCCACTCCAAGCATGTCCTGTGGGAGGCGAGGAACATCATAGTCTAGCAAAAAACAACAACTCTTCGGAGGAGAATCCAAAGCCTCCTTCGGGACGGCGTTATGGTGGACTTCAATAAAAATGAAAGACTGGCAAAAGAGACATGGGGGGTGGACGAGGACCACTGTAAAAAACTGAACATACAGTATAGTCCACCCCCGTAAAGACACACACAATCCACATTTTACCGCTTTCTGTGTGGCTTCAGGGACAGTGCTACCTAGGCTACCGTGCCGTACTTCTGAGGAACCAGGGGTTTGTGGAGTATGACGGGTCGCTCGTAGGCATGGGAATTGAATAAATGACAATGTATTGTATTTCAATATGAATTTAATAGTGTTTACTGTACTGTCACACTTTATTATAATCATAATTAGTATAGCTTGATGTTGGGACTGGGCATTTTTTTAAACTAAAGGAATAAACAATGAAAGCACACCAATAAAATCAATAAAAGCACAAATATAGGACAGTGAATTATTATTATTTTTTGTTGTTTTTTTAATAACCATGTTCTGCACTTTGTATTGTATAGGCTACGCGTAATTATTGTGGCTGTAGGCCTACGGGAGCTGCTAGGCTAACTAAAATGTTATAATACCGACAAACATCCAAAAATGCAATGCAAACGTTATAAAATCGGTAAACATTAAAACAAGCTTAATGAACGGTAAAAATGATGGTGACAAATTATGATTTACTCTAGCGCAACCACTGGTCCACAAAATGGTCAAGCAACAAAATAAAGTAGGCTAACCCCTGCCAAAATAAATATTTATCAATTTGAAAATTGTGATTCATTAATTATGCAAAAGAGCATGTGGAGTGAAGAATTTCAGAAAAACAAAGAAAAACGAGAGAAATTAATAACAGGTATAATTGCTAGCTGCTAGAAGCTTGCGAGGTGCGAGCTATGAGGTGGGAGCTGCGAGCTGCCAGCGAGCTGTGAGGTGGGAGCTGTGAGGTGCGAGCTGCCAGTGAACTGTGAGGTGCGGTGCATGCTGGGAACTGCGAGAGCTTGCACTGAAGGATTGTACCCGCTCAATACACTGCAAAACATAGCCCAACCATTTTAGGCTAATAGCATCGCCACAAATACCCGACAAAATACGGCAGTGGGCTTACAATTTCAAATCCTTCCAACACAAAGTAGCCTGCTAGATCTGAACTCCGGTATATTTTTTTTTTCCAAAAAGCGTCATCTGCTGGACAAACGTTGTAACTGATTGTTTGCCTTCCTCCATAACATTTCCTGCATTACTTTGTACACAGCTTTCAAAATAAACATGTGGATAAATGAACATAAATTTTAGTCAGGTAGCTAGATTAGTTTGAAACCTTTTTCTGAACAAAAAAGATGGTTCCATTGTAGCTTTTCCTGTGGGGAATATATTTTATTTACCACCCGGCTACATAAATACTGTTGTTTGAATTATCCTTATTGCTGTATTTTAGTTCATATTATTAAATTATATTACTGTAGACTATCCGTTGTTGTCATACCCTTGCACATTGAGCGAATGTAAATGCCGTTTTTGTATTCAATGTAATCGTCTTTGCAATTAAAAAAATACTGATACTACAACGTAAACACTTTAATTACATAAATAGGCTACTTGATTTTTTAAACATCCAGAGGACGAGTAAATATGCCAAATGCACATTTTAGCTACTCACCTGAAAATGCCAATATCTATCGTTAGGGAAATACTTAAAAAGTTCAAAGCAACTGGAACTGTTACAAACTTGCCCGGAAGAGGACCCAAGTTTATTTTGCCCCCATGGACAGTGCCCTCATGGTAAGAGAAGCAAAAAAATCCCCAAGGATCACTGTTGGAGAATTACAGAAGAAAGTAGCATCTTGGGGTCATCACGTCTCCAAAACTACCATTGGACGTCACCTCCATGCCAACAAATTATTTGGAAGGCATGCCAGAAAAAAGCCTTTCCTGTCATTTCACCACAAACATAAGCGCCTGGAGTTTGCTAAACGCTACTGGAACTTTGACTGGAACCGTGTTCTATGGTCAGATGAAACAAAAATTGAGCTTTTTCAGCAATCAACACTAATGGTGAGTTTGGCCTAAAAAAAAAAAAAGGTTGGCAATACCGAAAACCCCACTGTTAAGTATGGTGGAGGTTCCGTGATGTTGTGGGGCTGTTTTTCCTCCAAAGGCCCTGGGAAACTTGTTAGGGTACATGGCATCATGAACTCCATGAAATACCAGGACATTTTTAATCTGAATCTGGCTGCCTCTCCCAGGAAACTAAAACTTGGTCGTCGTTGGATCTTCCAGCAGGACAATGATCCAAAACATACCTCCAAATCAACACAAAAATGGTTAACTGAACACAAAATCAAGCTTCTGCCATGGCCATCTCAGTCCCCTGTCCTAAACCCCATTGAAAACCTGTGGGCTGAGCTGAAGAGGAGAGTGCACAAGAGACAACCTAGGACTCTGGATGATCTGGAGAGATTCTGTAAAGAGGAATGGTCTCAGATTCCTTGCTCTGTACTCTCCAACCTTATTAGATGTTACGGGAGAAGACTCAGTGCTGTTTTATTGGCAAAGGGAGGTTGGACAAAGTATTAAATGCAGGGGTGCCAATAATTGTGGCACGCGTGGTTCTGTTAAAAATAATAATTCTTTGATGAGGGATTTTTTTTCTCAGAATAAATTTACTTCAATTAAAGGTTGGATTTTTCTCATTTTTTCAGTGTGAAATGAATCTAATTCACCAAAAGGTGAATTTTTTACCTTTTACCTGAACCCTTTTTACTCATCTGTACCAGGGGTGCCAATAATTGTGGAGGGCACTGTGCATGGTCCTCATTATTTCAAATTAAATCTATACTATTATAATTATAATTTAGGAGACTCGAACATTGTTAAAAGTACGTAATTAGCGTACTTTTAACAATGTTCGAGCCTCCTAAATTATAATTATGATAGTTTTTAATCTTTTAATCTGTAGACAGGGCGATGCACCATTACATGTCGCCCCCTTCAACATGCCCACCTTGTGGTTTCTAGTTATCTATATAGTTTGGTGGTCCTACCCCCCAATTCCCATAGAGAACCATTCAAATGCAGAGAGGTTATAGTATCGCTTGTAAGAGTACCTGAAAATAAGATATCTTTTGATATCCTTTTATACCCAGTCATGATAGCATCACCTGTTTACCTGTGGAATGTTCCAAACGGGTGTTTTTAACTTCCCAGTCTTTTTTTTGCCCCTGTCCCAACTTTTTTGGAACAGGTTATAAGAATCAAATTCTGAATTATTTATATATTTATATTTACAAAAATCAATAAAGTTGATAAGGTAAAACATTAAATATCTTTTCTTTGTACTGTTTTCAATTAAATGTATGTAAAAGAGAATTTACAAATCACTGCTTTCTGCTTTTATGTGCATTTTACATACTGTCCCAACTTTTTTGGAATTGGGGTTTGTACATTGGCGTCTCTGTATATATCCGACTGAGATTCAATACCTGAGGCTTGTACACAAATAACTTGGCTGCCGTCTCTGGCTTCAGGCCTGGTAATACTGCTGGTTTCCTGAGCTCTGACATCATTTCCTCTCCCTGCTGAGGTCACATCGCCAAGCTTCAGATCAACCCTGGGTTTCAGTTCCTCTTTGGCTTCTATCACCAGATTGGGATCTGGAAAACACAGAGGCCTTGTACAGATTTCTGCTGGATCAAATGGAGCGTATTTTAACTTTTTTACTTTCGAAGATGTAAAAACCACCATTTGTCTGTAGTATTCCCTGTAATCTTTTGAACCTTGTTTTGACTGACCTCTACAGGTGGAATTCTGGGGTAGAGTGCCAACGCTAGCCTTCTTTTGGGATCTCAGCATAATGAACGACGAAAGTGGGTCCAGGTCTTCCTCTGGTCTAGAGGTATGGATGGACCTGTGAACACCCCTCTCTTCCTGTACCAAGAAGATCCTCCCACCCCTCACTGACCCACCCACTGGGTCAGGCTCCACCCCCTGATTGGTGGCAGTCTCCTCTATGGCAATCCCCTTATTAGATTTCTGCATATCCTGGCACGAGGACCCCAGCACATCTGTCATAGCACTGGGGGCAGATCTGTCTTTGAGCGCGGTGGGTGTGACAGGATACCCTGGGCAACCTGAGAAAGCAATAACACTGTTTTAGGGGTAGGCTATTTAATACACATGCACACGCACATACACACTCCCGCCTGCATGAACACATTCACTGAGCACCATAATTAATTGGACAGTGACACATTTTTTGTTATTTTGGTTCTGTACTCTAGCACTTTGAGTTTGAAATGATACAATGATAATGACGTTGAAGTGCAGACTGTCAGCTTTAATTTGAAGGTATTTTCATCCATATCGGATGAAGAGTTTAGAAATTATAGAACCCTTTGTACATAGTCCCCCCCCATTTTCAGGCATCAAAAAATATTGGACAGTTTAACATAATGTAGAATAAAGTAATCAAATCATCTTTTATATTTGATCACATATCCTTATTCGAACACGGCCAGTGTGTTAGCAAGCCCTGTGGATTTAGCTACTACTTTCAGTAATGTTACGCGTATCTTGGCTAACGTTGGGCGTGTAGTACTAACGTTAGATAATAATGTCACTTAACGTTATGCCTTCTCATCGTCGGTGCTGGGTGATTTTTTTTGAACGCACAGAACTGAAGCGGAGCTTTCGTTGACAGGGTAACCAACCAAAGGAAGGTGTTAATGGAGAACATGGTCACCTCACGCCTGGACTACAGCAACTCCCTGCTCGCAAGCCTACCAGCCTGTGCCATTCTGCCTCTTCAACTGATCCAGAATGCAGCTGCCCGGCTCTTCAACTGATCCAGAATGCAGCTGCCCGGTGTTCAACCTCCCGAAATTTTCCCATGTAACCCCCATGCTGAGGTCACTCCACTGGCTGCCAGTTGCAGCCAGGATCAGGTTCAAAGTTCTGACCCTGGCCTACACTGCAGCCAATAGGACAGGCCCCGCCTACCTGCAGGACTTAATCCAGAATTATGTTCCTGCTCGACCACTTCGCTCTTCTACAGCAGGGCGACTCGCACTTCCCCCCCTCCGTGTCAACGGCTCTTGCTCATCCCGACTGCAGAGCTTTTCCACCCTGGCTCCTCAGTAGTGGAATGAACTTCCCATTCCCCTACGTTCTACTCTAACCCTGCCTGCGTTCCGTCGTGGCCTGAAGACACACCTCTTCAGACTCCACCTTGATTGATATTCTAATCTAGGACCTCATGGCACTAGTTCCCTGTGTTTTCCTGTCTGTTTGTTATAGTTTATAATAGTATTTAGAATAGAAGTGTAATATAGCTGATTTACCCACAGCTTACTGTGAACTACATTCAACGTTCATTACTAGGGATAGCTGCTACATTATGAGAAGGATGTGCTTCGTCTTGTCTGTTCTGTAGTGATTTTGATGACGTTTCTGTATGCACTTATTGTATGTCGCTTTGGATAAAAGCGTCTGCTAAATGACTGTAATGTAATGTAATGTAATGTAACGTAATGTAGCTGAAGCCCGCCCCCGGCAAACATGATTATAACAAGCATATTTGTGTTACTTATTACAGGTATTTAGATATCTTAAATATGTTCTATATTATATTAATTGACTTCTAAAACACTTAAACTTTCGTTATATGGAAAGAAAAAAATAACTTTTTTACCAGCTCGTGTCACATACAGTGAGCACCATAATTAATTGGACAGTGACACATTTTGTTATTTTGGTTCTGTACTCTAGCACTTTGAGTTTGAAAGGATACAATGACAATGAGGTTGAAGTGCAGACTGTCAGCTTTAATTTGAGGGTATTTTCATCCATATCGGATGAACCGTTTAGAAATTATAAAACCTTTTGTACATAGAAATGTGTATAGTCCCCCCCCCCCCCCCCATTTTCGGGCATCAAAAGTATGAATGGAGTCTTTTGATATTGTTGGGCATAGGTGTTATTTACGCTGGGGACGCTGGGGACATGTCCCCACCACTTTTTGAAATGGCCAATTTTGTTGATTGATATTGTCCTGAAGGTTGTGATAATAGTCTGTAGACTGTCAGTGTAAATCCTGTATCTACAGGTGTTGCTAACAGATAGTACGGTACTAGTGTATTGCGTGCGGGGGGGGGGGGGGGGGGGGTGTCCACCGAATGTTGTTTTTTTTAATCTGAAAAAAGTGTCCCCACCAATTTTCAAAACAAAGTGACGCCCTTGTTGTTGGGTCACAGACATCATTTACATTATAGTCATTTGGCAGACGCTCTTATCCAGAGCGACGTACATTAGTGCATTTTCAAACTAGGAACAAGTGCGTTAAAACGACCCTAAAAGGTAAATACGATTTCAAGTAACAGGCGTAGTCAGTATGATTTTATTTATTTATTTATTTATTTATTTATTTTTTGGGGGGGGTAACCACACGATATCGATGATTGGCGTGTACAACAGTAAGCCAATAAGTAACCTTACAAGTATTAAACTAGCAGCTTGAACCACTTAAACAAGGATTCATGAAACACAATCAAGGGAGGTCACAAGGAGGTAGGGAGGGGTGGAGAGAGATCTGCGCTTGAAGGTGGTCAGACTTTCTGTTGTTCTGACCTCCATGGGGAGCTCATTCCACCACCGTGGGGCCAGGACAGACAGACGTCGAGACCGGGTGCTAGTATGAAGTGGGGGGGGGTACCAGTCGTCCTGAGGAGGCGGAACGCAGGGATCTGGTAGGTGTGTAGGGTCTGATGAGCTTTTGGAGGTATGGAGGGGCTGATCCTCGGACTGCCTGGAAGGCGAGCACCAATGTTTTTTTTTTACCTTTTACCGTGGCTCAAACAAAAAGTTTCAGTTTGGATTTCAGCGCATGCCATGCCTCTTTTTTGACACAAAATGCGGTGACACGGCTTAATTACATTTGAGTTTTTTTAAGCAATAGGATATATGTGATTTATGAAATGGAGGCAAGATACTCGGCTTTATAACTCAAAATATTTGATTTAGTGTTTATTACCCCTTTAAGGCAATATTCTGAATAAAGTGTTTACATACCCTGTAGAGTGTTGAGCTCCGCGAATATTCCTGTATACATGTTAATCGGCATATTCCGAATAAACTAGGACATGCGTGTTCTTTTCCGACTCTAATTCCCTTTTCCGCAAAAGGTTTGGAAGATGCTTGCTTTTGCGTTATATTGTGTTGTCTTCTGAGCACTTCTACAACATAATTTAACTAGAACACTCGTTTTCATTCACATCCTTAACGAGAGCGCGAGGAAATAGCAAATGGAGCTATAGTAAAGGTTGTATCAGCGATTTTTGGTCGAAACATAAATGATCACATTCATCTGATTTTTCCTCACGATCCGCTAGCTGCCCGCCCCATAAGCAGGCCGTCAAAAAACCGCGTCTCTGTAGGCAGCCTATGCTCCGAGATCGTACACAAAAACAAATGGTACTACCAACTACTCAAAACCAAAATAAACAGTATTCCAACCAATCACCGACAAGGGGTGGGTGATACCTAATACGCTAATACTCTTATCTCGCTGAAATCTTGACGGATTTACAAACGGTTTGGTTTCTTACAAACGTTATTAACGTGGTTATAATTCTGGATGCTTGAACACTATTTTTTAAAACATAACATAATTGGCTCTGAGCTGGAGCTGGCTCTGTTTGTTTGGGATTTCGCTTCAGAAGTGACGTCACCCAAAATCGCTGATACAACCTTTAACATCTGCCGGAATTTGCCATTTGTGCCACATACAAACTCCCGGATACAATGGAAGAAAGTTTGCAGCGAGGACTGGTGGGAAACGGTAGTGATGGTACAATTTACAGGTGCAGAGTGGAAAAGAAATTTCTGAGAGAGGCTCATTCAACAAAGTGTGCGTAATGATGGAAAGGGTTATGAAACCTTGCGATGAAACAGTAGGCCTATGTAAGTGCCCCTGTGCCACTTCCATGCATTCCATTATATTCATGTATTTCATTATTTGTAGACATAAGGCCCGGAAACATACCGCAAGCGAAGCGCACGCGGAAGCTCTTTCGCGCCCGGAACCCACCAGATGCTCCAAGCGCACAGACGCTTATTGCGCGCGCAGATTTGAGCAGAATTGAACCCACCAGACGCGCAAAGGCACAAACGCTTTTATCGCTTTTTCGGAGCGCATTCCGTGAACGACAGAGACGCACTATACAAACAAACTGTCTACATTCCGGATTTGTGAGCTTCGCTTAATAATGGATAAGTAAATACTGCTATCACATATGTCTTACTGCTTGACAGGTTAATTAAAATGAAAACTTGCATACTGTCAATATATTAGTACATGGGAAAATAGCTACACATGAATCAGACTAACAAACAAGTCTTCACTGGCTGGCAGCAAATGGCCTACTTTTGATTTTTACTTTGTAGCCTATAGCTAATGTAATTATGTCATTATAACGAAATCAGTTGAGTGATTACCTTATCTCGCAATATTAATATAGTACTTTTTTTGTTTGTTTCAGTACGAGTTGTAAACTGAGGAAGGCAATTATGGTTTACCTCTTGCTCCGAATGGAGGAGAAGAATGTGGGTACACTTTGATCACACTTTTGATTATATTAAAACAAATATCTAAACTATATAGAATGTTGTTTTTTAAAGCTAAATGTAGCAAACAAGACAATGCCTCATTTATAAAGTTCACTTTATATAATTTATTTATTTGGGACAGTAATCAACATGTTCTAAACATTTAATTATAGCAGAATTAGCAGCTATTTTGATTCTGTAGTACCTTAAATCGATACAGTGATATCAGTATAATGAAAACAAAAGTAAGCGTAGTCTTAATTCATTGAACAACTATATATAAATTTGGTATATTATAATAAAGAAAAAGCATTATAAAAACGGGACTGGTTATATGCTAAATGTATGACTTGATTTAACTTCATTCATCCCACAATGGTGATTGTCTCTGTTCCCTTTTTCATTAGGGCCTATATTAAAATATAATATGTATTAAAATAATTAATAACAATAGTAAAACTATTAGTAGGTTGAAAAACATGAATACGTAGTGATATGAGGCAGATATTGAGCATATACAATGTATTTCTCTAAGATTGCGCATGCGGATGACCAGAAAATTCCGCCCAGAGCGGAAAAATCAGCTCCACGTCCGCGAGCCGTCCGCCCGCCAGCCGTGCATGCGTGGCCGGTGAGAACCTCGGCAATTCGTTAACATGGGAGCGGAAGTGAAGCGCAACAGTGCGCGTCTGCGTGCGCTTGAACTTGTGCGTCTGGTGGGTTCCGGGCGTCGGCGTTGGGTCTAATTTTCTCGGCGCGCCAAGTGCGCCAGAAGCAGAGAATTCAATTTACGGGATTTGTTTCGGACCTACACTGTGTGTTGTTATGTTTGCATTTGTATGTGGGTGTAGCCTATATAGCGTATATATGCACCTATTTATTTTCATTATTATTATTTTCTCTTCCTGTATAATTGTCCAGCTACCTGAAATAAAATGTTAAATAATTCATCACACACCAAAAAAAACATTACGATGCTTTGTGTTATTTTATCTATCCATACAGTAGCCTACAACAAGTAACTCATATGCCTCCCCCAGTGTATGTAATAAATTACCTTAATAAAAAATGCACACTGTGGTCTCATATAAACACCCCATGGTGTTAAATGTACACCAGCAGTGTTAGATTTACATCGGCATTTTGCTGTGCACGAGACTTGATGTGGACATTAAAAAAAAGCAAATAGAGAAGATGGACGATTGTAGATTGATCTATTAAGTGTAGAAATACATGGAACTGTATGACGCACGGGATTATTTCTACAGGGAAAATATAGGAAAAGAAAGAGTCTCGGCTGTTGGAGCAGATGGGAAGTATTGTTTTTTTATTGTGATAATGTTTCCTTCACTAAAAACCTGTACAAAAATAATTTCTGAAATTTGTATGCGATACTTTACTGAAAACAAGGACGTTTCTATGCATGACTATGCATAAACGGATCTCAGCGTTGTTACGATAGTTGAAGGTTGAGAGTTCTCAGGGCTAGTTTTGCATAGGCCTGCCTATCTAATTTGAACAGCAATCATCATTATGTGGTTAAAATAGAGTCCATGGTGCAAGTATTGTTATCAAAATCTAGTTTTGCACCGACAGCCATCATCATTATGTGTGGCTATACATGTGTTAATTGCTGCTATATTGTTATCAAAATCTAGTTTTGCCCCTACAGCCATCATCATTAGGCAATGCCGGAGTGGCTAATCGGGAGAATCGGGAAGAATCCCGGTGGGGGCCGCTGGTTTTTGGGCTGGTGGCGAGGATCGGTAAACACTATAATAATTGTATAATAATTGTATTTAGATCATATACTTGCTGCAGTGTGAGCTGCGTGAGTTCTCACTCGGCCCCCTCTCTCTCCTCACACACGCACAAAAAGCAACCACGGCCCATACCAGAAACTTGGATGCTGATAGGGGGGATGAGAGTGGCCCCTCCAAAATTCCATGATTGGTTGAACCCAAGTTTGTTTTAGATTATGATTGATCACCTGATGTAATTAGCTTAGTTAAGTTAGTTTACGAGTTTGTGCCAGACGAAGATGCTAAAATGGAGAATAGACTAAGGAAAGGAGGAGCAGAAAAGGCTATAGGATTAAAAAAAAGAAAGGCATTGGAAGAATAAGCGGCCAAATGTGTTAAATTAACCGACATATTTCGAACACAAACGCAGCTGATGATGAGAAAGGTAGCGTATAGTGTTAAGATGTCATAGGCGTGTAAAGCACAGTATCATTGCATGCCATCCACAATTTAAGTTTATTGTCAATTCATTTTAAAGCATGACTGGCGTATTTACAAATAACTGCTTTGATAAATGCAAAATGATTATGGGATCATCTAATTGTGAAAGGTATTTTGCTATATAGTCTCTGAGCAGCCAGGATTTCTTTTTTAAGTGAGGGGGGAGTTAATTGTGTTGGAAATTATTATTCTTGTTTATTATTATTATTAGGCCATGAAAGGTAGTATAATAATAATAGGTAAATTATTAAGTAACACTGTTCTAGATGTAGCTAACGTTAGCTAACATAGCCTAGCCTACTTGCTGCATCTTGCTGTCGCTTCTTGTTGGTTTTGTTAGCTAACGTTATTAACTTTTTATTTATTTGATGTCAGGAACAGGTGCGGGCGCCGCAGACAGGAGCGGACACTCAGCCTGGGGGCAGGCACTCAGCCAGTCTGGGGGTCAGGAACAGGAGCGGGGGACCGCAGATGGCGCGGAAAGCACACGGTCAGGGCCAGGTGCTCAGCCTGGGGTTCAGGCGCTCAGCCTGGGGGTCAGGAACTCAGCCTGGTGGTCAGGAACTTAGCCTGGGGAGTAGGCGCTCAGCCTGGGGGTCAGGAACAGGAGCGGGGGACCGCAGATTGCGCGGAAATTGCGCGGTCAAGGCCAGGCACTCAGCCCGGGGGTCAGGAACTCAGACGGGACAGGAGGGAGCCATGGAGGAAGGAGGGAGTCTGGAGGGACGAGCGGGTCTTGGAGGTACGAGGGGGGTCTTGGAGGAACGAGGGGACAAAAACCACAGAACATGACACAACGAGAACGCACGTGAAAACACAAGGTAGGCGACAAGAACACAAGACGGTCTGGCCCCGAACAAAGAAACGGGGCAGACTAAATACAAAACCTAACAAAGACAGAACGAGCAACAGGTGGGGGAAGACTAACAAGGAAATGAGAGGGAAACACAATGCAGGTGTGGGGAGTGAAAGACACAAGTGGAGGGAGAGAGGGAAAACATGGGGTGGACTGTGAGACAAGGGGAAAACCAGGGATGGAACACAGGGACCTCACAACGATACTGCTATTCTCTCGATTTTTGAGGCCATGGGAAAAGCAAGTAGCGGAGGATTATGATCTAAAAATGCACTTTATGACAACGAACCACAAAGACGTAGCCCACAAGATACCTAACAACGTTAGTTAACCTAGCGAACAGTTAAATGATTATGACTGGGCAATGTTCATGTTTCTGCAATTTTGACCAAAATTAGATTATGTTCCGTGAAGTTTTAATGTGGTGGCTATGACTCAATTTAGCGAAGTTACAAGTTTCATTGTAAATGAATTAATGGCTGACTTAGCAGTCTTAACAACGTTAACCGTTACTAGATGTCCAAATTAAGATGAGCCAAGTTTATAACCATACATTAATGTGAACGTAGCTTAATTAGGCATGTTATGTAGGCTAAAACTGCATTAAAAGTGCCACAAGCTCATGCAACAGGACTCATTGTGGTATCTATGTATTTTTTCCTGCACTCGGTTGTAAGTATGTGGGGTGTCTCAGTGACTGTTAAACAATTTTAAAATGAGCACCTTGCTGAATTTGTTACTACACAGTCATTATTATGTGAAGCTAAATAAAGGAATAGGCTATATTAAATAAACTTGAATCAGACAAATAACTGTGGTGGCTAATGATTCTAATAGATAATGTTAGATAATGTTATAGAACATTAGATAGATAACGTTCTATATGGTTTTTGGTGAATTTATACAGTTTTGCAGGCATGAAAATAAGGGCAGCTCTCTCCAGAAGTTGACACCTATGCCGCATCTGAGTTGGTTTTCGTTGGATAGTCAAAATCATAATATTGAAATAATATAGAATAACTATATTGAAATCGTATATTCTTTACTTATATATTACTTACTTACAATACCCTCGCTTTGTTAGTGTCGTCAAATATTTAGCATGTCACATTTTGAGGATGTGCGAGACTCTGATAGCTTTTTGCCAGGAGCAGGTACAGCGAAACCCTACTCTTTTGAACCGCTGTACACCGACGAGCAAATAGCCCAACGGAGAACCGAGCGAGCTGCACAAACAGAGGGCGATGCCGCCGTTGCCACAGGAATGGAGGGAGAACCCGAACTTCCCCAAGCCTTTGCGAGAACCACCACTTGTAGCAAGTGTACTGTGATGCCCGAAGAAATTGAATGTCAGTGCTGCCAAGAGAACCATTATTTGGCGACAACTTTGGAGGCTATGGGCTCTATCTTGGCGATCTTGGCGCTTGGTCTAAGCGCATGGCGTAAAGTCCATTTAGGGCGTGTCCAAGTCCACTTTTGCTATTTTAACAGCGTGTTTTTTGGGCGCTAAGCACGGTGCAGCATGCAAATGGGCTGAACCTAGTCTCTTCATTAATTATAGGTGTGTCTTGGGAGTGACATGCAATAAACAAATCAAAATGTCATATCGAATTCCCTTTAAAAGCCTGCTTTTCCACCTTGGCGGATTGCTTATATGATGGCGAAACAGACATGCTCGTGCGTGTTTAGTGCGATTAAGGAATAGGCTATATGGATCAATAGGAGCCTACGATAAATATTATTCGGACAAGCCATTATGAGTTCCCGGTAATTCCCGACAGTGCTGTTATTTTACAAAATATATGCGGTTAAATTTCGTTAAAGGCACCTGCAACAGCTGAGAATAAGCTACCAATGGCTTCCGTCTCACCTTAGAAAACGCCAAATTAGCCTGCTTGTTTAACAAATTTAGTTTGATTATGCAATGAAGCAATGAACTCATGTTCAAGCTTCATCCAAAGTTCATTACCTGCATTCTAATTTTGATTAATAAAATAAATAACGTTATTTTGCCTTAATGATGACAATAAATACAATAAAGCTGTCAGGTTGGCAACCCATAGGTTCACGCATATTTTCCGTTGTTTTATAATGTCCTGCTTATGGAAATGTGACCAACCTGTTTTACTGGTAGCATAATGCTTTAAAACAATCCACTTTCCCAGGAAGACCATTAAAAGTGCGATTTACAGCAGGGGAAACAGACCTGCTCCTGTAAAGCGCACATGCAGACAATGGTATTAAAATGAATTGTGAATTAATTGTAACGTGCTGCAAATTTGTTTTCGTTTCTAATTAGACGCTAAGTTCTCTTTAAAATCTTTTGTCCAGTTATGGAATAACAGGGGAAATCAGCAGGGTTTTAATAAGCTGAGGGTATGGAAACCTTGTCACTGTAATTAAAAAAATATGAAGGACGAAGAATAGCTAAGGTGACAATTCAGTTAAAATGGTGACATTTATCTCTGTTTTTTAACCATAGGCTATCGGAAAAAACCTTATGCACAGCGAATCCACTGTACCCTAGGCTATTTGAAAAACAATAAAAGCAATATTACACTGGTTTTGAACTTTTTTCAGTCACAAACCATTCTATTTACTTACAGGCTGTATTCCTAGATAAACAGAGCTGTATTGTAATGACATCTGAAGCGCATTTTCAGAACTCAAATGTCCGTCTATTGCAGTGCGCGAGTTTTCCATTGAATGACAATTCACGCATTAGGTGTAAATGACAATTCGCGCATTAGGCTTGATATACAGTGGTGTTAAAAAAAATAGCAGTACAACATCAGTAACCTGATGAACCACTGTTATTAGTAGTAGTGATATTTCTGCATGGCAAATAATTTACTTGTAGATGTAGTAGTGTAATAGAAAAACAACAGACCCAACTGTCATGACATGCACGCTGCTTGTTCTGAGTAATTGACTTATTCATTGAAAGGGGCGTGTTCAAAATAATAGCAGTGTGGAGTTTAATTAGAGAATTCATTCATTCTGTGAAACAAAACAGGTCAAACAGGTATTCCACAGGTAAACAGGTGATGCCATCATGATTCTGTATAAAAGGATATCAAAAGACTCCTGATATCTTATTTCCAGGTACTCTTAAAAGCAATACTATAACCTCTCTGCATTTGAATGGATCGCTATGGGAATTGGGGGGTGGGACTAGATTAAGCTGTAAATTACACAGGAATAGTATGGAACACATGGTTGGCTAAATGGCTGTAAGTCAAAAAGGGTCTGAGGTATCAAACAAGCCTTAAACCATCTGCTGCCAGAAATACAGTAGATATGGATGGATAACTTGAAGGGTTTCTTCTCCTGACTTATTTTTCCATAGAGTTCAATAGGAAAATTTGTCAGGAGAAACAACCCTTCAAGTGATCCATCCATATCTACTGCATATCTGGCAGCAGAGTGATGGTTTGAGGCTCGTTTGATACCTCAGACCCTTGTTGACTTACAGCCATTTAGCCAACCATGGGTTCCATACTATTCCCGTGTTATGAGTGTAAAACAGAAATAGTTCCAGTTAGCTAATTTAAAAAATAATAAAATCCTAAATTCACAGTCGTCAGCAGGACGATCACTTGGAAATCAAAGGTTGTCCTTCTTAATTTTTAGTCGTCTGAGACGATAGGACGACTGCTAATCTGGGCCCCTGGAATTACATATTTTCATCAGTATAGGGGGGTAGATATATATGGGTCCAAAATCCCTATGCAAAAGATGTCATAAAATGAATAAAATTAGTTTTGTCCATTATAACGCATATACATTTACTCCTTCTGATGGCTTAAGATAAAAAACATTGAGATCACAGTGTTACATACACCTAAATATGTTGCCTAATCATTCACTCTTGTACCTCAATAAAACATCAATCAATCAATCAATCAATATTTATTTATATAGCGCATTTCACAACAAGTTGTCACAATGCACTTCACAGCAAAACAGCAAAACCCAGCCTAAACTCCCCACAAGAGCAAGCCAAAGGCAACAGTGGCAAGGAAAAACTCCCTGGTGTAACTAGGAAGAAACCTTGGAAGGAACCAGACTCAATGGGGGAACCCATCCTCCTCTGGTTGGCTCAGGGTCTAGGGCTTAAGGACCAACATGGTCAAAACAGCCAATGTCCATGATAATACAATTTGCAGCAGCTAGATGACAGTCCAGATGTGGCGGCAGTGATGGTGGGGAACCGGGCGCCGATGGCGGCGGGAGCAGCTGGCAGCGGTGGTAAGGAGGGGGGGGCAAGCGGCAACGGACAGGAAGCCGGACAGCAACTCTCGAGAGACATCACTTGTCCCTGTACTCTACAGTATGTATACTTTTGTCCTGGGATTGCATTTTTCTGTATTTTTTTTATTTTTATTTTCCCATTCATAATGACTCCAAGGACATTTTTACCTTAATCTACCACATATCAGCACACAGTAAATTGGAATGAGCATTTGTCATGCCCTAAGAGACAAGTATATACGCCATAGCCTATGTTATGTACGATAACATGAACATAAAATAGTATTCCACCATCTGCAAAATGCTGCCAAATGTTCTATCTTCAATGAACATCGGTAGCCTACTTCAAAAATAGATTTAACGATTGCACTACAGTATGTGAAATGCACTCAAAATGCGAAAATAACAGTAGGGCTATCAAACATATTGGAAAGACAGTGCTCGAGTGGAAACACAAACGTACATATGTAGCCAGCGAGACCAATGGCATTTTAGACGCAAAAATACTTACATATCGGAAAAGGGAAACTCCCCTCCGTAATGCGTATTCTATAGAGCTTGCGTAATACTAGACAGTTAAAACGAAAACTGCCGTTACGCTGGGCTGTAGTAAATTGCTCAAAGCACCCAAAAAGACGTGGCATATACCGTTGCTAAGGTTATAATGTACTCTATTGGATAAAAAAGCCGACAATTAAACCAGAATTAACTGTAATGAATGAGACAGGCTTACAGGGCATGGGGGTATTACGCGGCGACGTTTCAGATAGTGTAATAGCGGTATAAAATGTTGTATATTTCTCAAACCGATTGTACCAGACAATAAATGACCACTGAATTTTGAAAGGAACATCTCGATGTGTAAAACCGATGGTAGGATTGTATATTTATTTCATTTTTAGTAGCATATATTGCTAGTAGAATACATGGTAGAATGAGACAGTGCTTTCACAGTTTATTTTGCATTTGAGTGAGCAGGGCTTTTCACTGCTTTTCTGGCATACGCTCAGGCTATTGTTGGGTTTATCTCATTGCTATGACATTATTCAAATTTTATATGATGAATAAATATATTTATGAACTCAAACATAGACGCTATTGTCCACTATGTCACGCATGGGTAGGTATAGACTAGGTGGGGGGTTGCTTGTTAAATGGACTTGCTACGGGGAAATAGTGACACTTAGAAACTCTGTATTCGGCAGAAATCGTCACAAACCGTCTACCAATAAATTTAAAACACAGAGTTTGTGATTTCCATAATAGTTTGGCTGCAGTAGCAACGAATGTCTCAGTTGAGCAAAAAGGTTCCGCTGGCGTCACCTTCTACGCAAAGGAGTTAAACATTGTTGTTTTCGAGTTAGGTTAGAGTTAGTTTAGATTTATGTTCTCTTTCCTTTTTGATACTCTATTATCAGTTCCTTTCCCTTCGCCTCTTATCTCCCGTTTGGTGGATTACCTTTGTTTTTCCTTCGTTTGCCTCGTTATTGTCGCTAGTATCTAGTTTGCTGAGCTCGAGGCATACGTTTCTGTTTTCATTTTCTCTGCTCGAGTCTACGAGCCTCTCACCCTTATTATTGGGGTTGTTATTTGTTTGGCTTACGCCGGGATTCACTTCCCTATTTTCTTTTATTTTTTCTGCTCATGTCTTTGAGCTTTCGCCCACTTTTCTGGGTCACTATTATTTTAGCTATAAGCCGGGAGTTTTATTCCCGTTTTCTTTATTTTTTCTCAGCTCCGTTTGTGGACTCCTGTCTCCCTCTTGTGGTCTCCACTCCAGTGGGAGACTTTCTGATACCCTCTCTGTCGCGTCTGGTCCTTCGATACCGGACCCCATTATAGAACACAAAAGCCAGAATGGAGGTACCAGCAACACCCTTAGCAGACGATCAGGCCAGGGCCATCCAGCATACTACTTTGAGCGCTCATGAGGAGGCCATCCGGGCCCTCCAAGCTCAACAACAGACCCTGGCAGTTCAACAGAGTCAAGTAATGACCCAGCTGTGGGTCCAGGAGGGCTGGTTCCGCGAATTAGCGGAGAGTATTCGCCTACTGACGGTAGCAACAAAAACACCAGTTGCACAAGCACCCGTTCCTGAGAATACTCCCCCCTCTTCACCCGTTCTACCCACTGTGAGGGAACCTAAGCTCCAACTGCCTCCCTGGCACGACAGGCAGTCAGGGAAGTGTAGGGGCTTCCTGACGCAATGCCTCATTTTTTAAAGGCCCAGCCGTTGCGCTTCTGCTCTCAGGAGTCCCTTGTAGCTTTCATACTGTCGCTACTCACCGGCAGCCCCTCGACTAGGCCAGTCCCCTGATTTGGGCCAGAGCCCCTGTTATGAATGATGCGGATAGGCTGATGGAGGAGATGGCATTAATCTCTGGTCAGGAGGCCGCCATGCGACTAACCCGTCTCCACCAGGGCAACGATACCGAGGCAGGTTTCTCCATCGTGTTTTGAGCACTGGCAGGACAGACAGAATGGTCTGAGGGCCCTCTGATTTCGCTCTTTATAAATGCGTTATCGGACCCTATTAAAGACGCTGCATTCGATGCCCTGGTATCTACAGCTATCCGTATCGATAACCGTATCAGGAAGCGAGAATGAGAGAAAGAGAGAGGTAACAGGGGAGACTCGCTATCTTTCTTCCCCTCCGGCACGTCTCCAGCACCTTCTTCCGCCCACTCCTCGTTTAACAGGGAGGAGCCTAGCAGCACCTTTTTTGAGATCAAAGCAGCACCTTTTTTGTCTGAGGAAGCTGGCGAAGTTCGGTGTTGACAGGTCTCTGATGACTTTGTTTTATAGATCTTTTATTGAGTCGATTTTTCTTTTATCTGTTGGTATGCTTCTCTCAATCTTAAACAGGAAAATGCATTAACTAAGGTGATCAAGGTCAGTAGAAGTATCACAGGTACTCAACAGAATCCGTTCATACATGCATTATGTTACTAAGGCCTATGTCAAAAAATGGCCGAATGAGAAGCCAATGAATTTAGCATTGGGCGTGGCTTATCACAAAAATGCTAGTAATTCTAAAACCGTTTGATATAAAGTTCTGAAACGTGGTGGCTTGATTGAGAGTTAGATCAAGACTCGAGCCCTGCAGTTTTAACCCAATCAATCCACGTGGTGGCGCTATACAAATACAAATGTTGGGATGGCAGGTATGCCGTCCGCCAAGTACACTATCTATGCTTAACAGGCCGTCTACCTACCATACCAACTGTGAAAGTTCCTGTAGCTTAGCGGTTAAGGCAATGGACTTCTGTGTAGTAGGTTGGTGGTTCAATCCCCACCTGTTCCCAACATTTGTTTTGAGGCACACAATGTGTGCGTCATGCTAAGAATGTTCTTTTAACATAAAACAAGTTATTTTTATTGCAAAGGCTAAGAAATTTCACAATATTACCTGTTAACTGTTTGAATTATTAAGTCAGTATGCCAACACAATCTGATACCGCAACACAAGTCTTATTTGGCCTCCACATTTCTGTTAACCAACTTTGTCCTAGTGGATACAATCTTGGCTTTCCATGTGTGTGGTCAGTGGTTCAATTCCAGCTTGGTACCAATGGCTAAGTTAATGTTTGGCAAAACTATTGTGCAAATGCTATGCTTCTTTTAATGCTCTTTTCACAGTAACAAAGCCTTTTTATTGCAAAAGTTAAGAAATTGAACAGTATCAACTGTTCACTGTTTCACTTGTACTTAAAAAACGTAATATGCAAGCCCTTACTGGATCGGGTTAAGATACCATCAACAATGGCAAAAGCCCTGATTAGAAACAAATATTTGTATTTTGGGTCAACCCTGTCTAGAGTTGTCTACCATTTTGCAGTATCTGTGTTTGACAAATGCTGCTCATGCCGCTCGCTCCCCGGGAATCGCTGCTTGCAGCTATATTTTTATTTATTTATTTTCTCCAGAGAAAACGCTTATATCTCCCAGACGGTATGGTGAAAACTCTTGAAACTTGCTAGGCATGTTCAGGATGTGTGCAATTGCAATCTACTAGAATAAGGTCAATTGGTAGCGCCACCACCAATTGACCTTGTGGTGGCGCTATAGAGCACGTTGAAAAATTTCCAACTTTGCCACTTGATAACCTTTGAACCATTTGGCATAGAGACATGCAACCAACACTGCTAGATGCCCTTCATCACAAAGAACAAATAATATTCTTGGGCCAACAAAATGCGCCTGACTAGATTTTCCGCTATTTAGAATTTTCTGAAAAACACACAAAAATCTTCTTCTCATGAACCGTACATCCAGTTATTTTCATATTCGGAGTGAATCATCTTTGTACTAGTCTCTCACTAAATTGCAAAGCAATAGTTAACATTTCAAAAATTGCCTGAATGACAAGCCAATAAAAATGGCCAATTTGGGCGTATCCATTAAAATCACTGTAAATAATTCCAGAGATGGTCTTCGGCCTTGTCCCATGTTATCGAAGCACACATCTTTCTGAACTAAACAACACTTGAATGGTGTCGATAGCTTGAAAAACATGGCTGCTATACAAAAATTGGATATGTAGCATTGTCAGCCATTGTACCGTCTGAAAAAATCTTCTTCTCAGGCCGCTGCGGTGGTAAGAGTGCCGACCTTCAGTCGGTGCAGTTGTGCTCCGAGGATCGGGGTTCGCGCCCCGGTCCTGCCAGATCCGAGCATGGCCGGCGCCCTGTGGGAGCAGCAATTGGCGGCTGCTTCTGGGTGGGGGGAGGGGCTCGGAGAGAATCACTGCGCGCATAGTGGCCCTGGGCGAGCTGGAATCACGGTCAGGAGCCTTAGGAGGAGTCGTGCCCATGACAGCCACTGGTACATGAAAAATGGTATATGAAACTAGCATACAATGCTAAGTGAAGTATCATTGGTTAGATTAAATCATTGGCTAGTATATTAATTCCAGTCTTCAGCCTTAAAACATGTTCTAGATCGAAGTGCAAGTTGATCTGAAGAAGACAACATTTGAATTGTCTCGATAGCTTGAAAAACATGCCCACTATGAAAAAATATTTTAGCATTCTTCGCCATTATTGCATGCAAAAAGGTGATACTTAAAACTTGTTGGCATGAAGCATGATGTCAGTAGACATGACCTTTTGCACCTGTCAAATTTGTTCAGCTGCCTAATTAAATTGCTAAGGAGAGGTTTCTACATTCAAAGACGGCAACATGACAGCCAAACATATTTCAGTTCATGAAAATTAGCATACAATACTAGGGCACAGCACTAGTTCTTGGTCTATGGTGTTGAAAGATGTTCTGAATTGATGGACCCATCGTTCTAAACAAGGAAAAACTTGTTGAAAAAACTGTTGGCCTAAAGAATTTAAAAAACAAATCATCTTAAAGCTTAATTCAAGGTTGTAAGTCCAATTGCCATGAAAGTTGGTTCATAACTTCTCTGGATGCTTCACTTACTTCATTGGGAAGGGCATGTTTCCAAGTTGAACAAGCGTGGATACGGCTGCTCATAGCTGGCCATGGTGTCATGTTGCACTGCCTGCTTGGTCCCCAGAATCGCTGCTTTGCTTTTGTCTTTAATTTATGTAATTTATCTAGTACTTCTCTATCCCCTATCTCAATATCTGCTAAGACTGAGTACTGAATATTCCTTCTGGCCTATAGGTCTCAGAAGTCTGACGTAACGCAGAGCAAAAACCTTTGCCCAAATATGGATTTCCGGATCAAAGCGATTTTCTCTATGGAGAAAATTAATGGGAGTTTCACTTAATTGCACCTGTCACAGTCAGTGATTTAAGCTGCCATTTAAAACTTGGACGTTTTTATCCAGACACATTTCTCTCATAAATGGCACTGGATCCACTGAATTTTTATGCCGCTTTCTAGCCAAATTAATTATTTGGCTACCACCTAACACTGCTGCCCATAGAATAAAAGACAAAAAAACACTGCTGCGCATGTTATATACGTCAAAGCTAGCGGTTCTGTGATCTCTGGTGAGTTTGTGCTAGCTACCAAACTTTTTATGCACATGGCAGTGTCAATGTTTAGCTAGTATGTATTACTTACTTCCATATAACGTTATAGCATTTAACAGAAACTGATACGATATTAAAGCGATATGGTGAACGTGTAGTTGGTATACACCGATCAGCCACAACATTAAAACCACTGACAGGTGAAGTGAATAACATTGATTATCTCGTTGTTATTTTGGTTCTGTACTCTAGCACTTTGAGTTTGAAAGGAAACAATGACAATGAGGATGAAGTGCAGACTGTCAGCTTTAATTTGAGGGTATTTTCATCCATATCGGATAAACCATTTAGAAATTATAAAACCTTTTGTACATAGTCCCCCCCCATTTTTTGACAAAAAATATTGGACAGTTTAACATAATGTAGAATGAAGTAATCATTTTTAATATTTGGTCGCATATCCTTTGCATGCAATGACTTCCTGATGTCTGTGACCCAACAACATCAAAAGACTCAAGAGATATTATTTTCTGGTACTCTTACAAGCGACACTATAACGTCTCTGCATTTGAATGGATCTCTATGGGAATTGGGGGGTGGGACTAGATTTAGCTGTAAATTATGCTGGAACAGTATGGAATACATGGTTGGTAAAATGGCTGTAAGTCATCAAGGGTCTGAGCCTCAAACCATCACTCTGCTGCCAGATATGCAGTAGATATGGATGGATCACTTTAAGGGGTGTTTCTCCTGACAAATTTTCCTATTGAACTCTATGGAAAAATAAGTCAGGAGAAGAAACCCTTCAAGTTATCCATCCATATCCTACACAGATCTGTAAGGGGGAGTGTAATGTTCAGAGAAACAAACGCGACCGACAAGGATTTCTAAAAGCGTATCAAGAGAGATACGCCACAAAACGCGGAAATAGCCGCACCAGGACTGGGATAACACAGGATCGGGAACAAAACTTCCCTAGCACAAGGCAAAATAAAGCAACCTCCAAAAATCTCGATAAACTGTGAGAATAACTAACAAAACAACCTCACGCACTAAATAATTAGGCGTAACAAGAAGTAGTGAAACAAAACAAAAGAAACGCCCTGTAAAAAGGGGCGAGAGAATGAAAATTAAACTAGAACCTGTTACCTACAGCTCTAGGTGAAAACGAGCTGAACAAAAAGGTAACTGGCAGAAGAGTACAAAGGATAAAGAGAGAAAGGAAAGAAAAAGACTAAAATAAGTCTTTCTCCTAACTCTAAACCGGACTTGCTGCGTTTCCTATTCGTACGAACCAGAAATGCAGCGACCGAATCTTTTACCTTACCGACTTCGTTGTCAACATAGCAAAGACAATATCGAAGTGCGGACATGCGGAAGTCCTGCAGTATTTATAGCCGACAGGAAACGCAAAACAGGTGCAGAGAATAATTGTCGGGCAAAACACGAATACCGGAATGGAGGCGGAAAAATCCGATAGAGCGTCCCGACGACGCCAAAAAGAAAGACGACCGCAGAAACAGCAGGAGCTGCAAATACCCATGACAAGATCAGATGCATTTGCTAGCTAGCGCTGTCCATTTGTATAATGTAGGTTTACATTAGACAACCTCTTCGTGTAGGATTGCGAACTGACTGTTACTATATTAGCTAGCTTAGACAGACAAATGATCTCTGAAAACTAGCTGCTCTTAGGACCTAGCTGGAGCAGCTGGCTAGTAATGTTACCCTGCTAGAAAAAATATTAAAAACCATCAGACAATTCCTTATGGTTTTAATGGAATTTCATGTTTTTGTGATGGATTCTGCTGGTTTCTGATAGTCTTTATTGGTAATCCAGTGGCTTCTAATGGTGGTGCTCTGTTGGACTCTAATGGTATCTGTGGGGATTTTGATGGTCTCTAATGGTCTGTAATGGGAGACCAAAACTAAGATGGGAGACCAAAACCAAGATGTCCCAATTCCCATCACGTAATGGTAACCATTACGTGATGGTTTCTAATATTTTTTCTAGCATGGTAGCTAGGCAATCATGGTAGCTAGCTAACTTATGGCCAGCCAGCTAGGACATTGGACAGCTAGTTAGGACTAGTTAGGAAGTCGAATAAACGGCTTGCCATAAGCCATCGTTAGCTTGCTAGCTAAATGTTAAAATGGCCTGCCATAAGCTATCGTTAGCTTGCTAGCTAAATGTTAAACCGGCTTGCCATGAGCTATCGTTAGCTTGCTAGCTAGCTAACCCATCATTGCTAAGCAATGGTAATGTCCATGGCAGGGGTAGTAGGGCGATTTTGGACGGGGGGTGTGGAATAGCTAAATTAATATCTAAATTGATAAGCTAGCTAATGTCTTTCAACAATCGTAGCTTTTTTAAAAACAAGCCCAAAAACGGTAGCTACACTCTCAGAAATAAAGGTACAGTGGAGGCACATTCTTCTTCAAAGCTAAGGTACACATATCCAAATGTACCCTGAAAGTACAACGATGTTCTATTTGGGTACTAATAAGTACCTTTTCGAGCAAAAAAGGTACAAATTAGTTAGGTATTGCTGCCAAAGGGGTACAATTATAGCTTTATTCATCCACTGTGTGGAGACTGCTTTTTTCAGCTTACTTTTCTCTACCTTTGGAATTAATTTACATTGTGCATCAAGAATAACCCTTTTGAACCTGCCCCACTTTTCATTCACAGTCTTGCAGTCAAGAAGTTGTTCCCAGTCTATATTACTTAAATACGCTCGCATTTTGTTAAAGTTGGCATGCCTAAAATTAAAAATCCTGGACTTAGAGGATGCCCTCTTAATTTGCCAAAGTACCTCAAAACTGCACAGTGGTCACTTGTCCCAAGTGGCTCCACTACCTTAGTGCTGCAAATTCTGTCAGGATCATTACACAGCACCAGATTGTGAGTTAATGTCCCTCTTGTAGGCTGACTAACATACTGTGCCAAAAAATGGTAATTTACAACAACCAGAAATTCTTCCTCACTTTTTCCTTGTTTTGTCACAAATACCCAATTAATAGCAGGGTAACAGAAGTCACCCATAATAACAGTCTCACCTCCCTGATAAGCTTGTTTAATATTACCAAATAGCATTGTATTCACACTATTCTCTGAAGCTGGCAGCCAGTAACATACACCTATATTTAGTCCCTTCACATTTTCCCCTATGAGCTTAATCCAAATATCCTCGCTAGGCATGAGATGGTCAATTTCTGGAATTTCCTGCGCATTAAGATTTTCTTTTATATTAACGTATCAAGAAATGTAGATAAAATATCAATTACTAAATGACTGGGCTAATTAAATAATTAAGAGCAGACGTTGGCATGAAATCCACACATAAGACACCCTGCTGGAGGCAAGGATAGTATACTTGAAATGCACACTATTTCAAGGGTGTTGAAGGAAAACAAAAACATGCTGGAAATGCATTAAAATACTTTTCCTAAATTACATAACATGATGCTTTATGCAAATAAGCACACTTTTGTTTATACCCGTAAGGAACAGAATGCTGCAAGCTCTTCAATAAGGCTTTTATGTTTTACCTAATACTACTGTACTCATTTTTGCTAATTTTCCCGAGTGAATATTTCAAAGAGAGCACTTCTGGTGACCAGCCAGCAGGTGTCAGTGCTGTCATAGAGCTATGACTGTTTTGTCAAACCAGATGGCTACTTTTTCCTGCTTCATTTTAGTTGTGTCTTTAGCCATGTGAAACCCCACCCACTTTTTTATTTTGTAATAGCTATAAGTAAGGTTTCAAACGTGACTTCTATAAAAGGGGGTGAAATGGCATGTGTACAAATACAGGGAATAACCAGTATGGCCTAATGTAGTACAGGAAATCTGATAAAACGGTTATGCAAGTGCCTAAAATAAGGCTTACCAGCATCTCCACTACATTCTCTTAAAATATCTGTTGAAAGAAAATACGCAGCATATTAAACACTGGTTTTTGTGTTTTAGGCCAAAAAAAAAGTCGCCATTGCACCCGTCATGCATAGTGCCCACTGTACAAGCCTCTGGAGGCAGTGTTATGATCTGGGGTTGCTTCAGTTTGTCAGGTCTAGGCTCAGCAACATTATGCAGCAATAAAATGAAGTCAGCGAAGTACCTGAATGTACTGAATGACCAGGTTATCCCATCAATGGGCATATGCCAGGATGACAATGCCAAGATTCATCGGGCTCAAATTGTGAAAGAGTGGTTCAGGGAGCATGAGGAATCATTTTCACACATGAATTAGCCACCAGATTCCTGACCTTAACCCCATTGAAAATCTTTGGGATGTGCTGGAGAACACTTTACGCAGTGGTTCGACTCTCCCGTCGTCAATACAAGATCTCAGCCAAAAACTTATGCTACTCTGGATGGAAATAAATGTTGTGACATTGCATAAGGTTGTCGAAACAATGCCACAACAAATGCGCGCCGTAATCAAAGCTAAAGGCGGTCCAACGAAATATTAGAGTGTGCGACTTGGCCGGGCAGTGTAGTACAGTACAGTATAGTATAACACTAGTTTAGTGCCATATAGTATAGTGGTTTAGTATAGTATAGTACAGTGTACTAATGTACGGTATAGTGCAGTATGTTATAGTATAGGATAGTATAACAAGTAACTACTCTTGGTGACTCTAAGAGGAGCAAGTGGATATTGGTGCATTTCTTGTTTTACTCACTGTCTATCTGGCTGAAGGAAAATGGCAGGAAGTCTTCTGTAAAAGCTGCATTTAGTTCTGTTGTACCGCAGTCCTCCATCCTTTCTACAAATTGCGAATGATCTTCGGTGAAAATTTCCAGTATTTTGGAGCGACTACAGGCCGCGTCTTTGGGAAAGCCTGCCACTTCGAGAAAGCCTGTTTGTAGGTTGGCGTTCCCAGTGTCCCCCTGTCCCCTGCCATTGCATTCTCCCTCAGATGTCATCAGTTTAAAAGCTTCCGAGACAGGCTGGTAATGCAGAGTAGGTTCAGACATTTGAGGTTCTGTAAGGAGGCGAGCAGCATTCCTGAATCAAGGAGATATTCTGATATTCTGACAGTAATATTCAGCTTTGAGCTTCACAAAATAGAGCTATATGTAATGATTAAAATAATAATTTAATCAGTAGGAGGCCCTGGGTGTAATACCCTTACCCCAGTAGGAGATAAGGGTATTTCATTTTAACTCCTGTAAACCAGGGGTGTCAAACTCAAGTCCTGGAGGGCTGCAGTGTCCTTACAATTAGCAGCTAATTAAGGCGCCTCTCAGGTGAGTGTATTACCCTCACCTGCCAGTAGAAGGCTCAGAACAACAGGGAGGTGCTTTTCTGCCTCCCATAGGGCTTCCTCCACCCCCTCTCTGGCACAGTCTGACATCAAACGACTGCAACACACATTGAAAACATCCGACATTTGAGGCAATCACTTATCTGCAGCAACTGAGGTTAAGAATACTCTTCTAGGGCTGTGCCACACGTGAGCGCACCATGGCAACATCGTCAAAAGTCACCGCCCTGCCACCTCTATTGTCCCCGGACTGTCGGGGAAAGGAACCGGTCGCGGGGAGCGGAGCTGTGACTCACTGCCTGTAGACTGGGGACATCTGCTCCGCAGCCAGGGCGGCAGAGAACAACTGGGCATGAGGGGATGGTTGCAGGCGGGGCGGGGTGAGAGGAAGGTCTGTCTCCAGCCGAGGGTACAACCTGCAATGAACTGAGGGGGAGGGCCACGGTAACTATAAACAATAGACTCACTCAGTATACACACAGCTGGTGTGGTCTGGCCAGGACTGGGGTTCACTTGTACTGACAAGAACAGGATAGAAAACTTCCTCTGAGTATTACAGAAAACACTCATTTTACTTCAGCTCATGGAAGACCTAACAGCAAACTAGATTTAAAAGACTAAGGGCCTGATTTACTACCTTTTTGCACATGCAAAACTAATAACACAACCAATGATTGATGCAAAACAAAAACCATGACCAATTATTGGTCATGTTATTGGTTTTGTGTGTGCTAAAAGGTTTTGTAATTCAGTAATTCAGGCCTAAAATAAAGTTGGACTATAAAAAATTTACAAATCTATTATTATAAAGACCTATTTAGAAGAAACAAAGGATACTGAACGTTATCTCCAGTTTTGCTATTTTTGTACTGAGGGTACTTCCACAGAGAATATAGGTCAGCACAAAGTAAAGGATTCAACGATAGTTTGACTTCAAAAATGATGGTATAATCACTGAAAATAACCCAGATAGACTGTCGTCGTATTTTATTTGCTTTGGGTGCACAGTGGAGTGTTTAGTGCGTTTGGTAGTGGATGCTACTAGTTACCTTAGAGTTGCGCTAGCATTAGCAATGTGTGTATGTCCAAAAGAAGGGACAGCATGGAATTATCTGAAAACGGTTTCCATCAATCAACTACATTATGGGTAAGTCGTAATTGAGACATTATGTCCAAAATTCCGAACTATCCCTTTAATCTCACACTGAAAAAATGAAAAAAATCCAACCTTTAATTGAAGTAAATTTATTATGAGAAAAAAAAATCCCTCATCAAGAAATAATAATTTTTAACAAAACCACGTGTGCCACAATTATTGGCACCGCTGCATTTATATATAGAATAAAGTAATCATTTTTAATATTTGGTCGCATATCCTTTGCATGCCATGACTTCCTGATGTCTGTGACTCAACAACATCAAAAGACTCTTGATATCTTATTTTCTGGTACTCTTACAAGCGATACTATAACGTCTCTGCATTTGAATGGATCTCTATGGGAATTGGGGGGTGGGACTAGATTTATCTGTAAATTACACTGGAACAGTATGGAACACATGGTTGGCGAAATGGCTGTAAGTCATCAAGGGTCTGAGGTATCAAACGAGCCTCAAACCATCAGTCTGCTGCCAGATGTGCAGTAGATATGGATGGATCACTTTAAGGGTTGTTTCTCCTGACAAATTTTCCTATTGAACTCCCTTCAAGTTATTCATCCATATCTACTGCATATCTGTCACATGGATGGTAATATTTTGCCCAATATTAACGATTCTACAACAATCATTCAACTTCCGTTGTTAGATGCAGGAGCAAATGTCTGTTTCGTAGAGGTTCTCAGTAATTGATCTGAATTGTCTGTCCTAACCCAAGCTTGTTTAGTCTTGCTACAAAGATGTTAAAACGCTGAATCTTTTAATAATAATATCATGGTGCTTTCAACAAGTTGAGATGAGTTTATTTCTAAATTAAAGTTGTCCACTTTCAGATAACCCCAGCCTTGTCATAAAGGATGCCGCCCCTCCTTCCGCACCTTAACCCAATCAGGGCAGGCATCCCATCCCTGCTGAGTAAGGTACTTAGGGGGCGGCAGAAGGAAAAAGTTGGAGTTGAGATGGAGTTTTGGAGCCGTGACGTTCTGTGGAGTTCCTCGAGTCTTGGAGAAGAAGTTTTTCCTTGGTGTAAACCCACGACATCTGAGTTTTCATAGCTGGCTTTTCTTTTGAAACTGGAATATTCTGGCAAGGTCTGACTTATCGGTCTTTCAATTTAACATCTGGTTTAATGTCTTCTTTCTTTTTTTAAATTATAAGCAGTGAGTCTACGTTCATTATTATTCAATTAATTATTCTAATTAACGGTTTTTCCTGTAATAAAATTACTTAATCTTAAGACCTGATTTAGATTTTGTTTTGTTAGTTGATCCACCAGGTTACTGTTCGACTGACCTATCAATCAAATTGGCGATTTAATTGATGATTGTCATTTTGAGTAATAATTATTAAATGAAATCCATTAAATATAATTAAATGTAGGTTGAGTGAGGGGTTTTAGAACGCAATACCGCTTGTGTTCAGTATTCAGAGTGCTGGGCATTTTAACAAGGCCATTGAGTGCTGGAACTGCTGCATTCAGGAAACAAACACATTTTTACTTAATCCTCGCTTCCCCGACAAGGCTATGCCCCGTGATACCCCTTTTTTCAAGAATTTTCAAGGGCAAATTTGGGTAGGGGAGGAAATTATGAGTGACCAGATGAGGAATCGATTTATGTTAAAGTCAAAATTGCTCAACATACATCACCTTCAGAGCAATGACATACTGAAAAGGGAAGCACAATCCATAGACTTTCTGTACCTGGGTGTGAGAGGTCCAGTGGGAATAATGGCCCTCCTCTGGGAACATTCTCTGGAGCCTCCTCAGGAATTTTGAAATCAGATATTTCCACAGAGACCCAGAGACTTGCAGGAATGTCTGAGAAGGAAATGTATGGAATGTCCAGTCACAGACATCCAACGATTAGTACAATAATCCTTCAAGAATTTCCTTTATTTCCAGTAAATCCTCTGCCCCTATGTTTGCTGAAAATGGCAGCATATTCTGGGAGAGCTGAAAAACTGGGGATGTAATTTTAACAATCAAAATATCTTTAAAATAAAAGTATATAAAAGTTGAGGTAAATTGGGTTGAGACTCTTGAAAACCAAGAAAGGAACTCTCAACTAACCCCCACCTTTCCTGAGTATATCCTGGCAGCTTGAGTCCTTCTCTATCTGTTCTGGGACAATTTCTAATATCTTCTGAAGTTCCCTGCGGGGAGAGGCCCTGCATTGTTTCCTGGGATGGCAGGATTCCATCTTAAGTGGCAGCATGAGAGACTGGATGAAGATTTAAACCTGGTTAAATTCAGTGTCACAGAAAGGTGTGCTTAACTGACCTTAAAGGGATAGTTCGGAATTTTGGACATAATGTCTCAATTACGACTTACCCATGATGTAGTTGATTGATGGAAACCATTTTCAGATAATTCCATGCTGTCCCTTCTTTTGGACATACACACATTGCTAATGCCGGTGCAACTCGTAGAAAACTAGTAGCATCCACTACCAAACGCACTTAAACACTCCAAGGTGCACCCAAAGCAAATAAATTACAATGACAGTTTATCTGGGTTATTTTCAGTGATTATACCATCATTTTTCAAGTCAAACTATCGTTGAATCCTTTACTTTGTGCTCACCTAAATTCTCAGTGGAAGTACGGCGTTAGTTTAGTAGGTAACGTAAAGTAGCCTATAGCTCTGCCGGCCAAAAACAATATCGCGTGTGTGAAAGAATCAGACTCGTAGTATTATTAGCTAACGTTCAGGTAAGATGGTATTTCGGTGTGTATTTCAAGGTTGTTCAAATCATGCAAAAAAAAAAGGGCTTTCAGCTGTTGTTAGTTAGTTGAACAGATTGGAGTCACTCGGTAGCTTAGCTTATTTTGAAATGTTTGCAGTTAGTCCGTAGCTTGCTCGCTGTGATTGGGCCAGCTACCTGTCTTTTGTGTTGTTAATTAGGAGTTGGAACCTGTTTCACCTGTGTGTATATTAAGCGTGTTTGCAGCTGATCACCTCAGAGTGCATCTTGTTGCGTCGAGGATCGTCTAGACTACGCTGGGATTCAGATAAGCGTATCTTTTTTCATTGCCTTCAGCTGTTGTTAGTTAGTTGAACAGATTGGAGTCACTCGGTAGCTTAGCTTATTTTGAATTGTTTGCAGTTAGTCCGTAGCTTGCTCGCTGTGATTGGGCCAGCTACCTGTCTTTTGTGTTGCTAATTAGGAGTTGGAACCTGTTTCACCTGTGTGTATTAGCCCCGCAAGCAGCTGAGTGCAATTAAGTAACTGCATAAAGCTAAAACAGAGGCTGCCGTAACACTGCAGCCTCGGCATCAATTTACTTGACCTGTTGTTCTGCTCTTTGCTAGGACCCTATCTAACCTCTCTTTTCACCACCTACCATGCGTCTAACCCCCATTCCTCTGTGCTCTACGCCTCGCCCCAGGAGGTCCAACCACCGCAGGCGCTGCCCGGCTAACCTGGTCTGCCCAACCCTGTCTTCTTATAAGGAACTTTCAGTGGTGGGTGGACTATGGAACTGCCGGTCAGCTGTCCAGAAAGCCGACTTCATCACTGCCTACGCCAAGATGAAGTCCCTCCACTTCCTGGCTCTCACTGAGACCTGGATCACCCCAGATAACACGGCCACTCCAGCTGCTCTGTCTGATGGCTACTCCTTTTCGCACACCCCCAGGGCCTCTGGCCGAGGCGGGGGCACTGGTTTGCTTATATCTCAGTCATGGAAATTCACCATGCCCTCTTTACACAGCCTAAATATCTCCTCCTTTGAGTTTCATGCAATCACTGTAACTCACCCATCTAAACTCAACATTGTTGTTCTCTACCGCCCTCCAGGTCCACTCAGTGCTTTCCTGGATGAACTGGACACTCTCCTGAGCTCCTTCCCTGAGGATGGCACCCCTATAATTCTACTGGGTGACTTCAACCTCCAGCCAGAGAGCTCCCAGTCATCCAGTGTCGCCTCACTCCTCCAGTCCCTCGCCCTCACCCAGTCCCCATCGCCCGCCACCCACAAGGCTGGTAACCAACTAGACCTTGTATTCACCAGGAGCTGCGCCACGTCTGAACTCACGGTGACTCCGCTCCATGTATCGGACCATTTCTTTATTTCATTCTCTCTCTCCTACCCACTCTCCCACATCTCCCCTAACAACCTACCCCCTGTAACTTTCAGGAGAAATCTCCGCACTCTCTCACACTCCTCTCTCTCTACCTCTGCTCTCTCTGTACTTCCTCCTCTGTACTTTTGTTAATTTACCTATTGAAATTGCCACCTCCACCTTTAACTCCTGCCTCTCTCAGTCTCTCGATTGACTATGTCCTCTCGTCTCCAAACCGGCCCGATCATCACCCCCATGCCCGTGGCTGACTGATTCTCTCCGATCCAGCAGAACCACGCTGCGAGCTGCCGAGAGAAAGTGGAGGAAATCCAGATCCCCAGATGATCTGGCCTCGTATCACACTCTGCTGGCAGCCTTCACATCAGCAACTACGTCTGCTAAGGCGACATTTTACCAGTCAAAAATTAATGCATGCATGTCTAACCCCCGTAAACTCTTTTCCACCTTCTCTTCCCTGCTGATCCCTCCTCCACCCCCCTCACCCTCTTCCCTCTCTGCAGATGACTTCCTGATCCACTTTGAGGAGAAGGTAGCCGTGATCCGAAACTCCTTCACACATCCGGTGACGCCTCATATGCCCCATAATGAACCCACCGCTACATTTTCGTCCTTTAAGACTCTGGAGGACACAGATGTACTCCAACTTGTAACGCGCCAGCGTGCAACCACCTGCCCACTGGACCCCATCCCGTCGGCAGTCCTCCAGTCTATATCCGGTGAGGTCCTTCCATATCTTTCTTCCATTTTCAACACCTCCTTAACCTGTGGCTATGTTCCTGCTGTTTTCAAAACTGCCCGTGTTACCCCACTCCTTAAAAAACCTAGCTTAGACCCCTCTGATGTTAGAAACTATCATCCTGTGTCTCTCCTGCCCTTCCTGTCCAAAGCTCTTGAACGAGCTGCCCTTAACCAACTGTCAGTTTTTCTCCACCAGAACAACCTGCTCGACCCTCATCAGTCCGGCTTCAGAACCGGGCATTCCACTGAAACTGCGCTCCTGGCTGTGACTGAGGCACTTGCCACTGCCAGAGCCTCCTCCCTCTCCTCTGTCCTGATTCTCCTTGACCTGTCTGCAGCGTTTGACACGGTCAACCACAAACTCCTGATCTCCACACTAGCTGAGACGGGCATCTCTGGAACTGCCCTCTCTTGGTTTACATCCTATCTCACTGATAGACCCTACCAAGTCTCCTGGAAGGGCTCTGTCTCTGCACCTATCTGCACTCTATCCACTTCTTACAGGAGTCCCGCAGGGATCTGTACTGGGTCCTCTGCTGTTCTCCATTTATACTAAGTCTCTTGGTTTGGTCATTAATTCACATGGCTTCTCTTACCATAGCTATGCTGATGACACTCAACTCTTCCTCTCTTTCCCTCCCTCTGCCCCACAGGTAAAGGAAAGGATATCTGCTTGCCTGGCTGACATCTCTGAGTGGATGTCTAGCCATCACCTGAAGCTCAACCTCGACAAGACCGAGCTGCTCTTCATGCCATACAAGACCTCCCCGCTCCTAGACCTGTCCATCACCGTCGACGGAACCATGGTGACCGCCTCCTGCTCTGCAAGGAACCTGGGGGTGGTCCTGGATGATCAGCTGGACTTCAAAGAACACATCAGGGCAACGGCACGGTCCTGCAGGTTCCTCCTGTACAACATCAGGAGAATTCGGCCGTACCTGACCACTTACTCCGCCCAGCTTCTTGTCCAGACCATGGTCACCTCACGTCTGGACTACTGCAACTCCCTTCTCGCAAGCCTACCAGCCTGCACAATTCTGCCCCTACAACTGGTCCAGAATGCGGCTGCTCGGCTTGTGTTCAACCTCCCGAAGTTTTCGCACGTCACCCCCCTGCTGAGGTCACTCCACTGGCTGCCGGTCGTGGCCAGGATCAGGTTCAAAGTTCTGACCCTGGCCTACACTGCAGCCAAAAGGTCAGGCCCCTCCTACCTACAGGACTTAATCCAGCACTACGCTCCTGCTCGACCACTTCGCTCTGCTGCAGGGCGACTTGTACTTCCCTCCCTCCGTGTTAAAGGCTCCCGCTCGTCCCGACTGCGGAGCTTTTCCACCCTAGCTCCCCAGTGGTGGAATGAACTCCCCACTCTGCTGCGCTCAGCTGAAACACTGTCTGTTTTTCGGCATGGTCTGAAAACGCACTTTTTCAGACTCCACCTCGACTAAAATTATACCTATAGGGCCATTCTATAGTATTCGTTTCCTGTTTTCTATTTAACTTGTGTTTTTTGGTTATTCTATAGTTCAGAATGTATAGCTGACTGTGTGTACATCTCATGTTTATTACTAGGGATAGCTCCTACGCTGTGAGAAAGCTGTGCTTTGTCGGATTTGCTTTGTAGTCGCGTCAATGGCCTTCAATATGCACTTATTGTACGTCGCTTTGGATAAAAGCGTCTGCCAAATGATTGTAATGTAATGTAAGATCAACAAAGAAAACAACAGTGGCTTCTTGCTGCTTGCATGGATGTCACCAATTGAGACTCTAAAAAAGTTTGTAGTGACCATTTCTTGTATATGCTGTGTTATTCTGTAGCATGTTTGTGTTTAGCTGACTTGTTGTCTACCAAATATGTAACTTTACGGCAAAACAGATTGTGTCGGCAACTGTGGAGTACAGCAGATACCCTGGCTAATCTACAGCTAGCTCCACCGCCGTACTTCCACTGAGAATTTAGGTGAGCACAAAGTAAAGGATTCAACGATAGTTTGACTTGAAAAATTATGGTATAATCACTGAAAATAACCCCGATAGACTGTTGTCGTATTTTATTTGCTTTGGGTGCACTGTGAAGTGTTTAAGTGCGTTTGGTAGTGGATGCTACTAGTTTCCTACGAGTTGCGCTAGCATTAGCAATGTGTATATGTCCAAAAGAAGGGACAGCATGGAATTATCTGAAAATGGTTTCCATCAATCAACTACATCATGTCGTAATTGAGACATTATGTCCAAAAATTCCGAACTATCCCTATATATGTTAAAAGTTGATTATTGTAAATACAATAATCCAATGTGGTATTCTGATTGGTATGTGTTGTCAAGAGTAATATCTATAATAAAAAGTAATTGTCAATGTCAATTAAAATATTGTATATAATTTTCTATTTTTAGTTGGTAGATGAGACCATACATAAAATATTTAAGTGTGAATCTTACCATTTGTTCTCCATTGGCTCAGACACGCTAACCAATTACAGAATGGCCTCAGCCTTTGGGGGAGTTTATAGGTTTTTGAGAGTGTGCACGCTGCCTGAGCCAGAAAGTGAAAAGTGCATGTGGGTGTGTGGAGGGACAACAAAGCACACAAGTGAAATGGACGTACCCTTGCCAAGGGCTTTTGTGTTGCTCGAGCTCATCTCCAGACTTAGCTCACTCGCCGGACCTCTTTTGGCAACCCCACCGCCCAATTTGTAACTGTGCAGCTTTCTGTCAAACGCCTGCCCTTTTCACATTGTGCAATCGCTGGCAGCATGACTAGGGATTACACTACCCATGATAATGTTGTGAGTACCTCTTCCTGAAGCACAGGCACGTGGCAGAACTCTTCAGTGAGGCCTGGACTGCGGCGCTCTGCGTCTGACACTTGGGTCTCACTGAGGCCTGGGTCAAGGCGCTCTGCGTCTGCCAGTCCAGTCTCCTCAAAGGGCAGACAGTACCTGTGTGAGGCAGATGCCCAAGTTTAAGGATGTAAGGGTATGAAGCGGAAACAAGAGGCTGCTGGAGTCACTGTTTGCCCAGTGCTAAACTTAAGACACTTATTTTATAGTTAAATTAATGAAAAAGTTCAGAGGTTAAATGTCCATATGTAATGTACTTACATTGCATTCACTTCCAGGATATCCAATACTTGCATCATTTATGGTTTTTTTGTCCGTAAAAATGTTTTATAATCAAAATATCTCGTATTCAAGCTGTAATGGTTTACCAGGTCAGATGCCATTTTAAACTCAATCTGAAGCAAAGCCACTGAACTCAGATCAGTTCCTGGGAACTACCTAGTTTCGTTTGTCTAAGCAGCGATTGGTGTCCTTACAAGTCAATTAGACTCTTAGCTTTAAAACGAGACCTGGGAGGGGTTTTTAGGTTCAGCGGGGCATCTAGTTTGCTTGCAGCATAGGCTATTTAAAGGATAACAAACCCTAAAACCTGGCCTACGGAAGAACTTAACCGATGTTTAGTTTAGGAAACGGTCATTGAACATGAGCAGAGACTGATCTGAATGCAGGCATGAAGGAGCAAACACTATTGTTTTAAATAAAGTGAGTGTGTAATTAATCACATTCATAAAATGAAATAGGCCTAGTTAGTTCAAAGCGCCATTTTCTGGTATTTTTAAAACAAATTTGGAATATATTTTAGTTGAAATACAACAGCAAAAATGAAACAACAAAAAATATAGGCTAAATATGCAATTTATTTAAAAGAATAATCCCTGTTCTTTCATATATTTTGCTAGCTTCCACATTGCTCTTGTGTTCTCTAGCCTGTGTTGTTTCCAACATAATTCATTCAAATGCAGTTTATTATTCCCTCTCTGCTATAGCTAGCCTGTTCTTGATTTCTGAGGCTGCGGGGACAGCAAGTAGCGGCATCAGGACTGTAATGCACTTCATGACAATGAACCACAAAGCTACCCAGTAAAATAACCTGTGTAACTTAATGTTGACTGTTACTAGAAAATTATACAAATTGAGAGCTGATTTTATAACCGTACGTAGGCTACATTGCCTACTTAGGCTATCAAAGCTGTTATTTAGGCTATTAAGATGCAAAACTTCATTAAAAGTGCATAACAACACATTGCATAATTTAGGAAATTGTATCTATGTATCTATTTCCTGCACTGGGTTGTAAGTATGCGGGGTCAGTCATTTGGAGTGTCTGTTTACCTGTTTTAAAATGAGCACTTGGCTTTTTTTTTAACGTCGTTGACGTTTTTGATCTGATATCACTTCTTTTTTATAGCTAACTAATGATGAATAATGCATGAAGATAAACATGGAGAGAGACATGCATTCCAAAGAAATGCATGCAAACATTCGCGTAACCATAACGCCCTCTATTGACAAGAATGAGAACAGTTATCCTATTACAGACAGCACAATGAAACACTCAATTCTAGTTTCAAATTCATAAAATTTATTTACAGTCTGATATAGTTCAGTATTACAAATTATTCAGCTACAGACTATAGCGCTTTTCAAAAGACACTTCACATTCTAGACACTTCACATTACACCACTAGTGTTCCTTATTATAGATGCTGGGGAAAATTATATAGGGCCTAATTGAATATAAAATTAACAACTTCAGTGATTCATTAATTTGGACAGGGGAAAATAACTATCACCATATTCACTTAGAAGAAAACATTAAATATTATGAAGAAACAATACTCCAAGGCCCAGCTTCATAGTACTTGTCAAACATAGAGAACTGGTATTGTATTGTGTGGGTTTTCGGGGGTCCATTGGTGTGGGTTTTCGGGGGTCCGTGGCTTTATTTTGACCATTTATTTGGAATCCTCATGTCTTAGTCATAATTAGGCTACAAAGAGCAATTTGGTACAAATTGGATGATTGGTAGTACTATATTTACAGAATATTATATGAATCCTACAACAGTAAAGGTCCAGTCTGGGTCCAATCAATTAGCTTAATTTCTCAATTTATTCAATTAAATTCCTACAAATGTCTACTAACCTTATCTATTTATAACTATAGAAAGCATTTTGTAACAATCTGAAATCTGGGCGTCGAAATCCTGTGTGTTTTACAAGGAATGATCCACCTCTCATTTTAATTTGTCTCCTTTTTAGCTAGCAAGCTAACGTTATCTAACGTTAGCTAGCTAACTATGGGCTAGTCTTAATAACAGCTAACAAGATTACATTAGTCTGATGTCGCTTACGTTAACTAATTCTTAGGTTAGCAAAGCATTCATATTGTTATTGCTGCAATGAATACGCTAACAGTTAATAGTGCAAACATATTTGATCACTTATTCATGATTTAGAGCATTTACGTTTACGTTTACTTACAGTTGACATTTGCGCTCAAGACTGCGTGATGCATTGTGCACTCCACCCTCTCACCCTTTCATCGCCAATGATAAGTGATTGGCCGGCGATGAAGGTGAGAGGGTGCAGTAAACATGGTAGTGTGCCAGTTGGTTTGGAAAACGGCTATCGAACGGCGTGCAGGGCATACGCACGAGTTTCGGGACACGGGAAGTTGGGAAGTTGAACTATTTTTGCTATGAAAAAAAATGCAGTGAAATTGCATGAGAATTGTTGCTGTTCCGTGAATGCGTGAGATATTTTGCTTTAGCGTGAGAAAAGGGTCAAATGTGTGAGTCTCACGGTCAATGCGTGAGTTGACATCCCTGATTTAATGTGTAATGAAATACAATGAACAGCACCACCTGAGCTATGGATCATGAAGAAGCATGTAAATTAATGAACCAAGTCTATATGGAGACATGCATGCACAATGGGCTAGACGCAAACACATTCTAGCTGAAAGACATACAGCCTAAATAGCTAGTACAGCCTAAATAGTTTGAATCAGTAAAATATGGAAATACAGTTTTAAAATAGGGCTATAAGTATTCTATAGAAAATGAAATACATTTAACGTTAGCTATTCGACACTGGATTGCCGGATGCGTAACTCCAACCTTCCATGTGTGGGCTACGAGCTAGCGAGCGAGCGAGTTCATAACCACAGCCGGTAGTGTAGAACGTTACCTGCGGGAAATGTTTTGGTACCGGACAGCTAGGTTTAGTAGGCTATAAGGCATGTTGATTTTGCTTCGTAGTAGCCTAGCTTGTATCTGCTTCCTGACTAGAAGCAGACTGACGTTTCTCTGGCAACAGTAAGTTGGCAAACAAGCTTAATTGGACAACGCATATTTCCCAGGAATCTTAGCCAGAAAGAAAACAATAGGTACTACTAAGAAAGTACATACCAGAGATTATTATTCTTTTTCTTCTTATTATTATTATAATTAAAAGTGTTTGCAGTAAGCTACATTATCTGCAGAGTAGCATAGACTAGAGCCACAGGGTTTTTTTTAATTTATTTTTTTAATTTTTAAAATGTATTTTTTTTAAAGTGACTAACCATGAATAAGATATGTTTGGGGAATTGGCGGTTTATAAATCCGATCCCTTAAAGGATTGCAGCTTAACCCTATTTACTTTGGCCCATTTGGCCCAATTTTCGCCTAGTTTTTACTAGTGTCAATTAAGTGCAAATATCTCAAAAACTATTCACTGCACATCCATGGTTGAAAGTTTCAATGAAAGAAGAGGCTTGTACCATTCAGAAATTTGCATCAGAATAAATTTATGTAAAAATGGTCACATACAGTTTATACATAATACACATAAAAAAACAAAAAAAAGTACAAAACGCCTTGTGTTTTTACAGTTTAGCACTGAATATTTCTTCAAAGTACTGGAGCAAGCCAGAATTCCTTACACTAGTGCACTGATATGTTGTCCACTTGTGTATAGAATTTGGTAAAGATATCTACAGGCTTTCCTTATCCATTGGTAATTTTTCCAAAACTGTGCCCAGTGTCCCAATATTTATCCGAACCTCTCCAAATATAAAACATGTGCATATCTTTCTGTCTAGGCATGTCAATCATCAGAAAACTTTATTTTTCTTTTAAAACATTTTTTGTAATACAGAATGTGAAGAAAATTAACCTACACATGTTTTGTGTTTATGTGTATGAGGGTATTCTCTTACAAAGCGTGCCCAAAAGTGCCCAAATACCTCTCCGAAAAGGATTACTTACCCTAATGTTATCCAACCAATCTGCTTTACATTTAAAATGGCACTGTACTTCAAAGTTAGATTTACCAGAGCCCCATAAGCCAGCAGAATAACAGGTTTATCTATAACAAGCCTTCAACTTGACTTTTTACAGCAAAAGTAATGAATTATACATCACTATTTGGCAAACCTGTCTGTTACCACCTCCTACGACAGAGGTGTCAGGTGGGGGAGGGGTGTCTTCACTGTCCTCCCTGAAAAAGACAGATTCAAGTGCATTACTAAGTAGAATCACTAAAAAATGAGAACACAAATTATCTCAAAAAGACATATGGCAAGTATTACAATTAAGTGGGGAAAAAAATTATTTATATATATATATATACACACACACACTTTATATATATATATATATATATACGTATATACATTAAAAAATCTTACATCCACAGTACGTCTGATATTAGCTCCAACATAATTAGCAATCGTAGCTAACTAGGATTTATGAATTAGTTTGTCAGCTTGCACGAACTAAATTACATTATTATAATACTGTAATGTCTTGACTGAACCGTGAAATAAAGTACTGAGAATGGATGTCGTTTCATGCGTAAATTCAACAACTAGCCCTTGTGTTGGTTGCTGCACAAAGAAACTGCGAATGAACGCTAGAAAACAAACAAAGAGCAGGCGCTCCTTACCAGCCTGTGACGCCATAGAAGCTAACTAGCGAACTCCTGCGAGAATCCATTTATCACCAAACTAAAAATACTCTAGATAATAAGCTCCATACTGTTGATAATTATGATGATAATAATAACAATAATAATAATTTGTATTATATATTTTTAAAAACACTTACATGTCCAGGCACGGGTCCATGCCAGAGTCATTGCTCTGCCAGAACACAGACTTCTTCGCCTCTGGGACACTTCTTCACCTCCAAAACCTGAGCAACCGTGAAATAAGCGCTCTTCTTTCCACCGTTGATTGCCACGTTCGCGTATAAATGTATAAAATAATCGGAAACTTTGAAGCAGCAAAGACATCACCAGCGCAATTGCATCATACAGCTGCCCGTGTCTGCGTACAGAGAAAGACTGGTCTGTGATGTTTTTTCAGCTCACAAAAAAAGCTACACATTGCTAAATACATCGGGATAGACTGAAAACGTAATTGTAACAGCAATCCAGCCCATCCCTTTCAGGATAAACTCAGTCAAAATGGCCACAGGCGTCATCTGATGCTGTCGACAGTCAGGAGCGCACAGCCGATTGCCCTATGGGCTGTCTTTACGCGTGGATACAGCGCCGTTCACAGTCGCTTGAATATGACATGTTTTACTTCGTTTGAAAGGGCAGGAACCCCCGTAGAAGATAATCTACGTGTTTTACGTTAGATCATTCCTGTAGCAGTCTAGTAATGCTTTTACGCAACGGTAGTAACGTAGTACAAACGCAAAAGCGAAGGGTACGCACTGTGGAAATTGAGACTTTCCTGGATAATGGATAAATGGGTTACGAAAAAACGTTGAGGATTCTTCAGAAAAGGGTTATAACTGCATAACCAGGTATCGTATTTGGTTGCTTAAACATGTTTATCAAGAGAATTTGTAGAAAATAAAATGTATTTATACAAAACCGGAAGTATATCGGTTGTATGCATACTGAAGTGAGCACGGGAAAAAAACACCTAATGTTTATTTATACAACTTTTCAATAATATACAATTGTTCCTGAATCGGATCTTGATTTTTTAGCGTGTTGAAATGGTACCAAGAGCTTTTGTGATACGCATTTTATTGCCTGTGACTGCGGCGAGGTGAAGGCTGTAAACAAATAAAAAAAGTGGGTTGGGCTATTAGCACCCTGCTGCTTTATGGCTCTGTAGTGTAACCTGAGAGCTGATAAGCATATAAACGAATGTGTTCGCAGGCTGTGACTGTTTTTAACAATTTTGCGTCGAAAGTTCCGTGTTTTATTAACGTTATAATTCAGAATTTAAGAGAAATATATAAAAAATTGGGGCGCATGCGTCCCACCACTAGGGGGCCAAAGCCTATAGAGTTAAAGGAGGCTATCATAAATTCTTAATGTAGGCTATTATCGTAAATTCTTAATTTTCCTAGTTGTTAATTTTATGGTGACATTGTGTTATGTATGAAAAGGATAAAGTGAACAGAACTGAAGGGAAGAAATTAATGAATAAAGAAATGTTGGCAGAGGCAAGGGTACGTTGAGGTTCGGGTTTCCACAGTCAGTCAGTCATGACCGCAAGAGCAGAGCGTAACACCCTCCCCAAACCAGACAAGAGCGTCCGGTTTGGGGAGGGTGTGATATAGTACAAGTGAAATACAAGTGAAACATTGAACAGTTAATATTGGAAACCTCTTTTGCCTTTGCAATAAAAATATGTTAATGTGTTAATGTGAAAATAATAACAGTCTAATAAATGAAAAGTACTTAACAGTTGCACATTGTTTTTGTGGAAAATAAGCATGTACCCTGCTGGGCTCGAACCCACAATCCTCTGTGTGAGAGACTGCAACTCTGACCATTAAGCCACAGTAGCTTCTTAGAAAGCATGAAGCCATTAGCTATATTAACATTAAAAAACATTAATATGAAGCGTTTTTATTGGGCGATAAGCTTGATGGGCAGGTATACGGACCATACCCTCAAAGAATAATTCTCCCCATTGGATAACATTGCGACGGAGGCAGGCAGTTTGGCAGGAAAAATAGGAAGAAGAAGGAGAAAAACGGCAAAATAACCCAAGTTGCTTTATTGTGTGGATGTGTGAAGTTGTATCTGAATGCTGTGTGGTTACATGAGGTCAGAACATACAGAAGTTAATGTTTTTAAGGGCTGAGAGTCTATGGTAACTGTGGTTACTTCTGTAGGAAACCCTGAAAAGTGCCAAACTCTCGGTGCTGTATAGGTACGGGGCATGCCCCGCCAAGCCGTAACTTGGCGGATGGCATACCTGCCATCTCAATGAACATGTTCATTCGGACCATAATACGCTGAATGGTACCCGTTCCCAGCGGGCCAGTAACGAGTCAGGGATGGACCAGGGGAATCGTGGGAATTTTGTGTAATCTGGCCCACTTAGCGTCAATAAGTAGCCGGCATGATGCTTCCTCCAGCGAAGCTGAACAGGAATTAGGGTCAGAGGGTGAGTGTCATTCTGTCTCGCTAGGAACCCCTAATGAGACCCCCCTTTTCCCGCCAGCTTAGGGCGTGACCCTTACATTTACAGTACCTGCACCAAATCTCTCGTGCCCTGTCGTGCCTAGGTTCCCGCACCGCAGCCCCATCTACCTGCATGGGCTCCTCCTGACTAAAAGGAATGCGAAGAAGGGCGGGTGGGAGGAACTGACATAGGAGATGGAGGATAGCGAGTTGAGCGAAATCTGTTCTCCCCTGAAACTCTCTCTCGCTCCCAAATCCGGTTATCCGTATGGCTATGGATACTAAGGCACTGAATATGACGGGAGGTTCGAGTGTGGAGAGAGCGTCCTTGACGGACTCCGAAAGGGCGTTTATAAAAATTGATCTAAGCGGCCCATCGGGCCAGCTAGTCTCCGCCACCAGAGCTCAAAACGAGATGGAGAAAGCCGCCATTGTTTCGGTACCTTGACGAAGACGGGAAAGCCGCATAGCGGCTTTTTGCTCAGAACTGCCCTGATCAAAAACCGCCGTCATTTCGGCTGTAAGTCGATCAATGTGAATTGGACCTTATTAAGGGATTGGCCCAAGCTAAGGCCGTCCCGGTCAGTAATGAAAGCATGAAGGCGATCTGAGCCTCCTGGATATAAAAACGTGAGGGTTGGGCTTTAAAAAAGATCAGGCATTATATGAGAAACCCCTGACATTTCCCCAGTTCCCCACCATAACGGAGCGGGAGCTGTAGTTTGGGCTCCTTACTATCAGGAGGAATAGGTGGGGGGATGGGGTTAGGAAGTGCTTGTGCCACTGGAGGAGGTGCTATCATCAGTGTTAAATTGCGGACACTCTCCATAAGGCTACGTAGGTCATTAGCCTGGAGTTGTAGCTACGCTGTGAGCTGATCCTGCTTAACGTGCAGACCCTGCTGAGAGGCCTGGAGAGCACGAATGCCCTCCTCATGAGCGGAAAAGGCTGCGCCCTATGTGGCCAGGAGTGTTTCAATCTCCGGTCCTGTCGCTGGAACCTTCCTACTGGCTTCCATATTCCATATTCCCATATCAGGGAGAGGAAATGGTCGGAAGACCAGGCGTGACAGGTAGGAATCTAATAGTGTATATCGTGAAATATATACTAATAAAGCAGATAGATCTGCACAGGAAAGGGATAAATTAAATTGTGGGGAAAAAACCTCCCGGCCTAAGCCCAAAACAAAGCAACCCCAAATGAGGGTGAACTTGAGAATAGCGAGTAAACAAACAAAAGAACCTCACGCTCTCACACGAGAAGCGATAACAGGTCAGAGAAAACCAAAAGAGACACCCCGTATAAACGGGTGGAAGAACGAAAAAGAACCTGTTACCTACAGCTCTAGCTGGGAACAAGCTGCCCAAAAGGTAACAGGTAGTGGGGTATAAAGGAGAGAAGAAAGAAAAAGAGAGAAAGGAAAGAAAAAGCCTAAAATAAATCTTTCTCCTAACTCTAAACTGGACTTGCTGCGTTTCCTATTCGTACGAATCAGAAATGCAGCGATCGAATCCTATACCGTACCGACCTCCTTGTCAATATAGCAAAGACAATATGGAAGCGCTCGATGAGAAAAGAGCAGAGGTTAAGTAGCCGGTGGAAACAGGGAACAGGTGCAATCACTGAGCACCGGGATAGAATAAAGACCTGGAGCTGGTTGCACCAACAGGGCTTAACTAAGACGGTCTTAACTGCTAAATAGGTCGTAGCTAAGACCCATGTTTAGAGAGGACTTTACGCCCGTTGCACCAACCAAAGTTACGCCTAGGCGCAACTAAGACCAGTCGTACTAGTGCGCGTCCATGTGAAAACATAACAGTTGCTAAGTAGCGTCCGTTGCTAAGCAAAATTGTTCGCGTTGCTATGCGCGGGTAAAATATTGCCGGCTAATCTGCTAACGTTAACCTGCTAACCTCAAATTTGCAACAATGGACCAAAAAAAAAGAAAAAGCAACTTTACTGATAGTGAAATTAGAAAATTAATTGAAATGTATAGCCAGCATAAAACGACACTGACGGCTAAACATAGCAATGTTATTACAAATAATTTAAAAAACAGTCAACGTGGAAAACAATAACAGATGCAATAAACCAACTTACGGATTCGGGGGGCCAGCGAACTGTAGAGGGCGTCAGAAAAAAGTGGAAGGACCTTGTTAGTAAGGCGAGAAAGGACGTGTCAGCCCGTAAAAGTCATCCAACGGGCGGGGGTCCCCCACCGAAAATATCCATCTACAGTGACATCATTGTTGATGTGTTTGGCGAGGATTCCCCAACTTTCACTGGCCTGGTTGGAGTGGACAGCAGTGACTGCCAACAGCCTACAGAGGGGGGTGTTTATGCCACATCTACTCCGAGCGATGACACTTTCATTGAAAGTGATATGATAGACCAGGCGCGCCATTGCGATGAACTATGTTATTATTTACATCCGTAACCATAGAAACGTTCTAAAATTAGATTTACGCCTGCTCTCGGGTAGGCGTAGAATTTACGCCCGGTCTTAGTGAAAATAGTGTTTACGACCAGTTGGTGCAACGGTCTTAAAGTTACGCCCAGAAAGTTACGACCGATTTAACTTAAGACCAGGCTTACGCCCTGTTGGTGCAACCGGCCCCTGGTGCGGAGCAGTGAGCATGAGAAAACAGCGCCCTGCCAGAGAATGAGGAAAGGGAATAAGCCTGCCAATCCATGACAGGTAGGTTTGATACTTATTGTAGTATTGCTACATTTGTGCCCTTTAAATACTGCCATCCATTTCTGCACTGTGTGTTGTCACACAGGTATAAGGCTTTATTTAGGAAGAGTGCAATCCAGGTGGAAATTGGCTTTTTAATTGCTTGGAGATAGAGGGTTGTCATGGTTATTTGCAGCCTTTGCTTTTCTACGTTTTGGATTCCTTTTTGGCGTCGTCAGGACACTCTATCGGATCTTTTATGCCTCCGTTCCGGTATTCGTATCTTGCCCGACAATTATTCCTTTCACCTGTATTGCCTTTCCTGCCGGCTATAAATACCTCAGGACTTCCGCATTCCCGCACTTAGATATTGTCTTTGCTCTGTTGACAACGAAGTCGGTAAGGTATAGGAATTTCGGTCGCTACATTTCTGGTTCGTACAAATAGGAAACGCAGCAATCCGGTTATAAGATTTAGGATTAGATTGGTTTTCTCTTTCCTTTCCAATCTTTCTTTATCCTTTATTCTTTTCATCTGTTGTCAGTTGTGTTCGGCTCTTTTGCCACAAGAGCTTTAGCTAACAGGTCTTTTCTATTATTTTCCTTCACTCATTTTATCAAGTTTTGTTTTGTTTCACCACCTCTTGATACGCCTAATTATTTAGTGTGTGAGGTTCTTTTGTTAGTTATTCTTGCTGTTTATCGAGATTGCCTCAGTTTTTGGAGGTTGCTTTGTTTTGCCTTGTGCTAGGGAAGTTTTGCTCCCGATCCTGTGTTATCTCAGTCCTGGTGCGGCTACTTCCGCATTTGTGGCGTATCTCTCCAGATACGCTTTTAGAAATCCTTATCGGTCGCGTTTGGTTCTCCGAACCTTACACTCCCCCTTACAGAATATCGAAGTCCGAATTTTGCCAGGTCCTACTTAACGTCCTAGCCAGGACACTACAGGGGGTACTGTTAAGGAGGCTATTTTCTCCCTGCAAATTCAACAAGGCCAGTTGATAGAACAACTGCACAACCAGGGAGAATGCCTACAGAAAGTTACTGAAAGTTTGCACAGACTTTCTGTGACAGTGAATCCCCCCCTCAGTTACACAAGCACAAACTCCTCCCATTCCCATGCCTCATACCCTTGAAGAGCCTAAACTCCAACTACTGCCTCATTATGGTGGGGAACGGGGGAAATGCAGACCATTTTTGACACAATGTATAATTTTTTTTCAAGCACAACCCTCCCGCTTCACTACACTAGAATCCCGTGTAGCATTTATTTTGTCACTTCTTTCTGATCAGGCTCTCGCTTGGGCTGACCCTCCAATTCGGGCCAACGCCCCTGTTATGAATGAGATGCAGCTGGTTTTTGATCACGAGGTCTCAGGTGAAGAGGCAGCCAGGAAATTGACCAGTTTACGCCAGGGAACTGATACAGTAGCGGCCTTTGCCATAGCATTTTGAGCATTAGCCGGGGAGAGAGGTTGGCCTGACGGCCCGCTAAAATCCTTATTTTTAAAAGCGTTGTCCAACCCCATTACGGACATGTTAGCTATGCTTGAGCCACCCACTACGTTCAATGACCTGGTCATCACGGCCATACGCCCTGATAACCGAATCAGAGAGTGTGAACATGAGCGTAGCAATCACTCGGTCCGTTTTAAATCCGCCGTGCCTAGAGGTATTCCGCCCAGTTTCCCCACCTATCCCTCCGCTGATCTGGAGGAGCCCATGCAGGTGGATGGGTCATCTCTCCACCAACCTAGGAGAGCGAAACCACTGGTGCCAATACTGCAAGCGTAGGGGCCATACAAAGGATCGATGTCCTAAGTTGACAGGTAACGAGGGGGTCTCACGGGGGAAACCGAGGTCCCCAGTGAGACAAAATAGTACTCCTTCGGACCCCGTTACCCGTTCAACGGTTTTGGGAGGGACGCTCTGTAAACGTTAACGCTTTTATTGATTCCGGGGCCGTGGAGTCTTTTATTGACGCCAAATGGGCTAGGAAATTAAAAATCCCCACCAATCTATTCACTAGCTCCCGTCAGGTTACTGCCCTTGATAGTCGCCCTTTGGGTTCTGGAGTTATTAAGCAGAGGACGAATCCAGTAGAGATGCGCATCTCTCTCCCAGGGCACTCGGAGAGAATAGAATTCTTTTTAATTTATTCTCCGTCGTACCCACTGGTACTGGGACATTCGTGGCTAGGGTTACATAACCCTCATATCTGTTGGGGTACAGATAGGAAACCTATTCGTCAGTGGGGCCCTCAGTGCCAGACACATTGTCGTTCAGTTGCCTTCTCTTCGTCGGGCCACACCCCTGAACTCTCCGAGTTCGGCTCTGACAGTGATTCAGAGGAAGCGAAGTCTCATTACGACTCGGAGAACTCTCTTTCCCTCGCTGAGAGTAGAGAGGAAAGTCTTTCCTGGGACCCCTTTGCGGAAGCGGGTTCCATGGAAGAGAGGGATTTTTCCATCGCTGATTTTGAGTGGGACAGGTTGTCTGACACTTCCTCCGGTGTGCCGGAGGTGGTAGGGGCGCTCGAGTTTGCTCTACCTGTGGGCGTTCCAGTGGAGTACTCAGACCTCGCCGAGGTTTTTAGTAAACAACGCACCACCAGATTGCCGCCCCATAGACCATATGATTGTGCCATTGAGCTGTACCCGGGTACTGTTCCTCCCAGGGGTTCACTGTATTCTTTATCAGTTCCTGAGAGTGCTGCTATGAAGCAGTTGAGGAATCTTTGGCTAATGGTTTTATCAAACCATCTACGTCTCCAGCCGGCACTGGTTTTTTCTTTGTCAAAAAAAAAGACGGGGGGCTGAGACCTTGTATAGACTACCGAGGGCTCAATGACATCACTATAAAAAATCGGTATCCTCTCCCACTCATGAACTCCGCATTTGAGCGCTTACAGGGGGCGTCAGTCTTTTCCAAACTCCACCTTAGCAATGACTACAACCTTGTGTGCATGCGTGAGGGCGATGAGTGGAAGACAGCGTTTAACACGCACCACGGGCACTACGAGTACTGGGTCATGCCTTTCGGCCTCACTAGCGCCCCCTCTGTCTTCCAGGCGCTAGTGAACAATGTTTTGAGAGAGATGCTGGAGAAATCTATTTTTGTTTACTTAGACGATATTTAAATTTTTTCTCCGGATCTCTCATCCCACATCGTCCACGGCAGGTTCTGGAGGCACTTCTTAAGGCCCAGCTATTTGTTAAGGCTGAGAAGTGTGCTTTCCACAACAGCTCTGTCTCTTTTTTGGGGTTCATTGTGGCGAATGGTAAGGTACTTATGGACCCAGAGAAAATTTCGGCGGTGAAGAACTGGCCTACGCCCAATTCGGTGAAGCAAGTACAACGCTTCTTGGGCTTCGCCAATTTTTATGGGAGGTTCATCCGTAATTTTAGCACGGTTGCCGCTCCCATTACCAGTCTCACTAAAAAGACACTTCCGGCCCACTTCCAGTGGAATTCTAGGGCTGAAGCGGCTTTCACTGAGCTAAAGAGGAGGTTCTGCTCCAAGCGCACCCTTATAACGTCCAATCCCTCCCTCCCCTTTGTGGTACAGGTCGAGGCCTCTGAGCTGGGGGTTGGGGCCATTCTGTCCCCCATTTGGACCGCAAGCTACACCCATGCGTGTATTTCTCTCGGGTTCTTACATCTGCCGAGAGAAATTATGACGTTGGAGATCGTGAGCTGTTAGCTGTCAAATTGGCATTGGAGGAGTGGCGCCATTGGTTGGAAGGAGCGGAGCATCCTTTTATGGTCTGGACCAACCATAAAAACTTGGGAGTATAGCCAACAGGCTAAGACATGCAACTCACGTCAAGCTCGTTGGGCGTTATTTTTTACCAGGTTTAATTTTATTCTGACCTATCGCCCTGGGTCAAAGAATAGTAAACCGAATGCGCTGTCACACATTTTTGATTAGTCTGACAAAGAGTCACGCCCTGAGTCTGTGGTTCCCAGCTCTCAAATTGTGGCCCCTGTTATGTGGGCTATTGAGGCAGTGGTGCAGAGGGCGTTGCGTTCCGACCCCGGCCTCGGTGGGGGTCCCCCCTATTGCCTGTTTGTTCAGTCCCGGTTGCGATCTCGGGTTCTCAAGTGGGGTCACTTTCCCAGTTAGTGGCCCATCCGGGCGTTCACCAGACTAAGGAATTCATTTCCCGCCGGTTTTGGTGGCCCAAACTTGAAAACAACTTGAGAGCCCGTAACAAGGGTTTGCGACTTTCCCCTTCGGGTCTCTTACGTCCACTTCCCGTCCCTCGTCATCCCTGGAGCCACATCGCTCTCCATTTTGTAACCGGTTTGCCGCCGTCCCATGGGAACACCGTTATCTTGGTGGTGTTTGATCGGTTTTCTAAGGCAGCTCACTTTGTCGCCCTGCCCAAACTGCCGTCCGCTCCTGAGACAGCCCAGTTAATAGTGGACCACGTTTTCAGGGTGCACGGTCTTTCCCTGGATGTGGTGTCAGATAGCAGTCCGCAGTTCGCCGCAAAATTTTGGCGCTTCTTTTGCACTCAGCTGGGGGCATCGGTCAGTCTTTCTTCCGGGTTTCATCCCAAAACCAACAGACAGACTGAACGTACCAACCAGAGCATGGAGAGTACCTTTCGGTGTCTGGCTGCATCCAATCCCACGTCCTGGAGTCGTCATCTCGTCTGGGCCGAATATGTTCATAACACCTTTTGTCTCTCTCCTTTTGAAGCTCAGTTGGGTTATTTGCCTCCCTTATTTCCTGAGCTGGAGAGAGACGCGGAGTTTACCTCCGCCGCTTCCTTTGTTCGCAGGTGTCGAGTGGTTTGGAGGCGTGTGCGCTCCTCTCTATTGCGCGCTTCGGCTAAGCAGAAGGCGGTGGCCGACAGGTGTCGTCGTCCTGCTCCCTCCTACTGGGTGGGGCAACGAGTGTGGCTTTCCACACGGGACCTTCCCTTGCGAGTTGAGTCTCGTAAACTCGCGCCTCGGTTCGTGGGTCCTTTTAAAATTATTCGAAAACTCAACCCGGTTACTTTTTGTCTCCAGTTGCCTTCCTCCATGTGCATCCATCCTACCTTCCACGTCTCCCACCTGAAACCTGTGCTCATTAGTGCCCTCGCTCCGGCTGATAAGCCACCGCCTCCCCCCGCTTCGTGGATGGAGATACGGTGTTTACCGTTCTGCGTATTTTGGCTGACAGACGTGTGGGCAGAGGTTATCAATTTTTAGTGGACTGAGGAGCCTTGCTGGGTTCCCTCCAGGAACATCTTGGATCCTACTCTAATTAGGGATTTTTGTAGAAGCAAGGCTGAGGGATCGCCTGGAGCCGTCCCTTAGAAGGGGGGTCCTGTCATGGTTATTTGCAGCCTTTACTTTTCTACGTTTTGGTTTCCTTTTTGGCGTCGTCAGGATGCTCTATCGGATTTTTTCCGCCTCCGTTCTAGTATTCGTATCTTGCCCGACAATTATTCCCCTCGCCTGTTTTGCGTTTCCTGCTGGCTATAAATACCTCAGGACTTCCACATTTCCGCACTTCGATATCTTTGCTATGTTGACAAGGAAGTCGGTAAGGTATAGGAATTTCGGTCACTGCATTTCTGCTTCATACGAATAGGAAACGCAGCAATCCGGTTATAAGATTTAGGATTAGATTGGTTTTCTCTTTCCTTTCCAATCTTTCTTTATCCTTTATTCTTTTCACCTGTTGCCAATTGTGTTCACCTCTTTTGCCACAAGAGCTTTGGCTAACAGGTCTTTTCTATTATTTTCCTTCATTCATTTTATCAAGTTTTGTTTTGTTTCACCACCTCTTGATACACCTAATTATTTAGTGCGTGAGGTTCTTTTGTTAGTTATTCTCGCTGTTTATCGAGATCGCCTCAGTTTTTGAAGGTTGCTTTGTTTTGCCTTGTGCTAGGGAAGTTTTTCTCCTGATCCTGTGTTATCTCAGTCCTGGTGCGGCTACTTCCGCGTTTGTGGCGTATCTCTCTAGGTACGCTTTTAGAAATCCTCATCGGTCGCGTTTGGTTCTCCGAACCTTACACTCCCCCTTACAAGGGTTAAGTTGGAAAAAAAACCTATTTGTCTATATTTTCCAATCACTTCCACTCACACTTCCGGTTTCTATCCAAATTCCGGGCCAAACACAGATAGTTTTGCAGTAGTTGCACAGATACAGATAGTGACTTTGTTGCACATCCCTCATGTATATATGGTCGAATGGAGATGTATACAACAGTTGTTTACTGTAAACAGTAAAGATAACTTCGAGAAACTATATAATGCCACCAAACAACAGAAAATAAACAATGGCCTGTGAAGTCCAATGAGTTCCCACATAATTACATTATAACATTTGAAACAGTTATGTCTGCTTATGAATACTTAGACTAAAACAGCACCTCATTGGTAATAAATATGTTTAATTGAAATAAACTACACACATACTGATAAGGCATTCACTGTATATCGGTACGTGGATTGTCAAAAGGTAGTTCGTTATACTATCATACCGATATATCCCTAGTTTGCATATGTGCGCATTAATCGATGACCATCATTACCATGGATTAGGGCCATTCACCTTAGACCTGCATGGGATAGTATGCACAGAAATGACAGGTAAAACCATATCCAGAAGTACATAAGTCCATTACTTACACACTCTTGGAGGAGGAATCAAGACAACACATTTTGTTTCTAGAAAGTAGACCACCAAAGAGTGCCGTCTGAAAAAAAAGAAAAGTAACCATGGCAACCCCCACGGTCCGTACCTGAAAAGCACGTCCTCCGAGAGGTCGTTTCCAGAGGGACACAGCAGGAGGTCAGGCACGGTCAGCGTCTTCAGCCTGTCCGACAACATGGCGTGCAACCGCGGCAACTGCTCTCCGAACCGCAGTAGGTGATCAATAAAAAGAACTTCCTCCTTTACGTAAAGACCTGAGACTGCACAAAGGGTCAAATGAGCAGTAGCCATCCTCAACTCACAATAAGATTTGTTTTTACATTTCTTTGATGATTTGTAACATATAGGAGTCTCCTGAAAAACTAGATGATATTAATCAATCGGAGCAATGCTATGCAGTGTTAAAGTAAATAAATGAACATTTCTGGGATTAAAAATGGGTGAGCAGGACCTCTGAGTAAATGTGTTTGTCAGATGATTTAGGCCTGGATTCAATAAACATTTGACCTTAAGTCTGGCTCACACATAAATGCAAGTGTTTGGATAAGTTTAGTTCAGTTAGCTTTTTCTCTTCACAAACACAGATTTATGAGCACACCATATGTGACCTGCTCTATCAAAATCAGTCGCACTGACCCCCAAACACATTTTGGGCTTTATATACTACATGAGGGAGGAAAATGTAAGCATTCTAATGATACCAAATTTTTTTCTCTCTAATCCAAATATCAAGCCAGTTATGTTGCGTTACATTTGGAATGCCATCAAACCATGTTTTTGAGAAAAACGCCTTCAAAGTTCAGCCGCGAAAGTTGCCATGTGTTAACGTTTCTGGATAGAGCTGGGTCTCATAAACTAACTAACTCCGGTGTTGGCTTGTTATGTTACGTTTAAATGCTTCAAAACTATATTTTCACATTGAATTTGACTTTAAGACATGCAGATAATGAAAGCCAAGACATTTTTTGAGTAAAATGAGATGAAACCGAATAACTTTCATTCGCTTGTCAGCTGATGTTATTGTGTAACTGCTTACAAGCTGGCTAACGCTGGCTAGCCTCCAAACGTTGCAAAAGTCCGGATTGCTTGTCATATTACTTTTGAAAGCAAAGCTTCAAAACTATATTTTCACATTGAATTTGACATTGAGACACGGATATCATGAAAGCCAAGATATTTTTCAAGTAAAATCAGATGAAACCTGATGAATTGTGTATGCTGTCTGTTGTAAAATGCATTCTCTAATTGTACTGTGTCACATTGACGAGATCATCTGCATCACTGAATGAGTGAGTTGATCAGACACTATTGTTTCCTTATTTCTCCGGACTCATTTTCCTATAGAACTCTATGGGGAAAAAAGTCAGGAGAAACAAGCCTTAAAGTGATCCATCCACATCTACTCCATATCTGGCAACAGAGTGATGGTTTGGGGCTCGTTTGATAGCTCAGACCCTTGATAACTTACAGCCATTTAGCCAGCCATGTGTTCCATACTGTACCAGTGTAATTTACAGCTGAATCTAGTCTCACCCCCCAATTTCCATTGAGATCCATTCAAATGCAGAGAGGTTATAGTATCGCGTGTAACAGTACCTGAAAATAAGATATCGACAGTTTTTTGATGTTGATGGTCACAGACTTCAGGAAGTAACAGCAAGTAAAGGATATGCGACCAAATATGAAATATGATACTTTAAAAATACGTTAAAGCAAAGGGTATGAATACTTATGTAAATGAGAAATTTTTGTTTTTTATTTTTAATAAATTTGCAAAAATCTCAAAAAATCTTTTTTCACATTGTCATTATGGGGTGTTGTGTGTAGAATTTTGAGGGAAAAAATGAATTTAATCAATTTTGGAATAAGGCTGTAACAGAACAAAATGTGGAAAAAGTGAAGCGCTGTGAATACTTTCCGGATGCACTGTATACTCAAGCCTTCGAGTATTTTTCACCCTATTATTGTGGGTTGCTATCATTTAGTTTGTTTTACTTACCTCTGTTTAGTCCTCTCTCTAATTGAGAGTCGGAGGTATTTTCTGCCTGTACTTGCCCTATTTTATGGGTGGTTTTTCTTTGGCTACACCGGGAGTTTTGTTCCCTATTTCTTTGTGTTTTCCTTTCCTGTCGTGGACACAGTTCCGCTTTAATGGCATTCCACTCTGTGGTTTACTTTTAGATTCCTCTCTGTCACGTCTGGTCCTCCGAACCCGACTCCCCCACTATAATACCTTATTTACAATTTGCCATTGTGTATAATGAAGGACCAGAGCCCACCGAAGAGACAGCGTCCCTGTCTCCAGGCGGCTCTTGATTCCTTGCATTCCGAGGAGGAAGCTATTGTTGACATCACTGGAATTGACACAGGTCATTAGATTTTCATACCTATTAGGCTATTGGCTAAGCCATAATAGTGAAAACATATTACCTAGCCTAGCTAGAAGTCTGCGACACTTACCGGCCCTCTAACTAAGGTCTGGGTCTCTCATTTTTGGGGACCCAGAAGAATGTCTCCAAAACACCCTTATGCATGTGGAGTTTAAAGTTAGGATGTGTAGTAAGACAGACGCTTCCCTCTTCATCCGTTTCTTGCTCCACAGAGCAATGCAGTGCAGTTAGTCTACCACATGTAGCCTACACCATTAGCCATGGTTTACCCAAGGCAGTCCCGAGTCGGCATGTTTAGTGCTGGATAAATACGCTGCCGCCTTCTCGGAAGGTGTCGTCATCCAGTGTATGGTCCACAAAATCATTGGAAGCCATTGTACTGGGGGTATCCCCTATGGAAAAAGAATACACTGCAGTGTATTGTAAATATATCAAAATTATCTTCACAATATATTTAAAATATACTGCAGTATATTACATTTCTATAAGGAATTCCACAAAGCAGGATTACTGAGTTAGCTGGATAACTGCACCGAGTAAAACCCAGAACCCTCCCAAATCTGCAACATGGACTGAAGTAAAAAGAACCATTCCGGATTTTACTTAGCTACTCCATAACTTAGCTAAGAACTCTTGACTTTGAGCTAGCTCACAAACTAATACTGTTTACAGTTGTAAAAGCAGGTTCCCTCCCTCTCTCTCTCTCTTAGTTTGGTCAACTCGTCTTTCACATAGCATGGGAGGTCGGGGAGGGGAGGTATCTCCAAATTCAACTTATCCGCCCACTTGACAGCAATGAGCATGATGAACGAAAGTGCGCGAAACAAGTTCTGTCAAGAAACTCTTGCTGTGCCCGACCAATGGTCAGCCTCAGCAAACACATATTCTCATACTCAACCAATCACATGCACACATCACTAATGGAGCGCCCCTTTTAAAAGTGAGAGTCAGATCTCTCCCATACTGCTTTTGGCTGCACTGCTCTTGTTTCGCTGCTTCTTCTAAAAAATTTGCTGCTCACCCTCCACCATCCCACCCCACCCCAAGCTTACTCCACGTGACTTGAATCCGTGTATCTTGCAAACACACCTCATTTTCATCAAATCTCCAAGCTGCGCGCATATATACTGGAGAGTCAAATGTCTGAATCACAAATAGCTTAAGCTATGTGCAATTTCGGGAGTGACTGCCATTTGCACGAGATTATCTGAACTCTGAATCTGGCCCAAAGTGTTTATTATATTACATTGTTTTTATTATTACTTAGAGCCAGATTCAGAGATGACCAACGTAAGTAATTGCTTAAGTGCCTCTCCTGCATGGATTTAACGCGGGGTGAAATACATATATTCTAACCAACACTACGCGGGTGCATTTCACAAAATGTGGGTGGCACAGGGCATGATATTCTAATGACCTGTTTCTTGTACCTACCCTGGGTTGGCAGTTTTCTACTAAAAAAAAGTTTGCGGGGGTATATATTTTCAACGTGTCAGTGACACGTTGAAGGAGAAGGCAGTGAACGTAATTAATGCGTAATTTAGAAGTTTCAGAACTGTCCAATAATGAAAGCATGTCAAAACATTAACACGTGAAAAACTAAGAGAAATAGATTAAATTTATTTATATGACTCAATTTTAGCACGATAATTTACCCCATTTCATTCAGATTGGTTGCATCTGATCATCATGAGTTCACACCTGAGTACAATATATGAAACATTTGAATTTCATTGATTTATGTTTTACATTTTTTTTTATTTCATGAATTTCATGAATTGAAATTCTACTTCCTGAAACTCAAATTCAAATTCTGTTTCCTGTGGGCGGAGCCAATTCAAATTCATGAATTGAATGCAAATTCACAATTAAATTCAGAATGTGTCCCATTATGGAAGCAAATCCGCGCCAAAATTCTAATGAAAATGCAAATCGGTGATTGCATTTTGTTTACATTCGATGTGCGCAAAAACCATGACATAATTCAAATGAAAATGCAAAAGGCCACTTCGCGTTTTCATTTGCAAGTTAATGTACGCACTTTCTGACAATTTGAAAATGTTTTAATTTATTAATTTCACGTTTAATTTTTTTCGCCCTCTACGACACAACCCTGCCATAATTTTAATGAAAAACCACATTTGCATTAGCAGTTCCTTATTGCAATCACATGATCCATGACAAAAAGGAAATAAATCAATTCGCCATTTAACATATCGTTTTCATGCTTTTGCGGCACAAGAGTAACATAATTCAAATGCAATGGCATTGCATCCGTTTGCATTATTATTTCAGTGTGGTCACGCAAAAACCCTGCCAAAAATCCCAACTGAACATGCAAACTGTCAAAGCTGCCCATCAAGGCAGGGCTTCGAAGAAAGGGGCGTTACAGGGGACTGTTCAAACCACTGAACATAATATGATTCAAGGGTTGTCTGTGAATTCGGTCATCAGACAGTTACCAGGCTAGATACAGATAGTGACATTTCCTAGTCCTCTGTGTTTGGGGATTATAGGCGAAATGATAGGAATTAAAAAGGAAACGAGATAGCCTTAAAGTTACGACTAGCCATAGCCAGGCCAATGTTAACTAAATAAATTTCACAGTTTAGCCTGCTTTCGTTAATCTGGCGTGGAAACTAGCCGATAGCTTATTGTTATGGGTTTCCGTGGTCAAAACCAGTCGGCTATTCATGGCAGGCTATGCCTGAAAAATGTGCTACCCTTTTCACCGTGGGCATTTCCATCACGATTTCTATTAATTATTGTTTTCTTTTAGATAGCCTTACCCTTAGGCTATGTGCAGAGCAAAGTTAACGTAGTCCACAGAAAGCCTGAGACAGCGATCGGAACAAGACACAGCCTGAGCCTACAGCCTAGCTACCAAAAACGGTGGATTTTGTATGGTGTAACGTATAGACTCTAGGCTAATTAAATAAAAATATAATTTAAAAAAAAAATTGTGTAGGCCTATTCCGCATAGGCTATGTTGTGTAGTATGGACTGTCATTCATGTCTTTACCCAGCAGATGGCAATAAAAGACTTGTAAAAACTGAATGACAGCTTCTTTTTTATTTGGTGAAAACTACGTTGGTATATAGTTCTGTGGTGAAAACACTGGGGAAACGACCCCGGCGGGCACAACCAAAGATTTTAGATATATGACACAACCGATTTTGATCTCCCTACTCACAGGCCCATCAACCTTGGGAACTTTACCTGTAGCCTCGGCTATTGTAATAATCTATATTTAGCCTAGTCATGAAGCAACATAGCCTACAGATGATAAAATATATTTTTTAAATTATATTTTTATTTAATTATAACGTTACGCAATATAGGCTATCCTACAACACAATCCACCGTCTTTGGTAGGCTACTAGGTAGGCTATTCGCACAGTCTCTGGAGCTTTCCAGATTTCAATGCTGTAAGATGAGGCGGTTAGCCTTTATTTTCCTGTTGTAGCCTAGCCTACACAAAACATTTTAATTTGTTCAATTTAAATAGGGTCTTGGTTATTGAGAGAATGTAGAAATTGGTATTTTTTAGGTGTACGAATACAGTGAGTTCCGACAGTAGCCTATCTACACAGCTGTAAAAAAATAAAAAATAAAAATAAAAAAATCCATCAGTATTGGCACAGTGCCATTATGCTCAGTCTTTTAAGAACATAGGCTACAGAATCATTTTCATTTAAATAGGTCTATCACTCAGACACAATTAGAGACATAAGCACTTATTTTATTGATAGCCTGCTTATTTTATTTTAGTGACATGGAATATAGGCTAAGCAATAGCCCAATGTTGGTTTATCACACAGCCCTGTCTAAGGCAACCCAGTGAACGGAAATCTATTGCCCCTTACGGCAAGTTCTCCCTGCTGTTAAGGTTAAGTTAGTAGGAACAACAGGCTGGCTAGGCTCATCGTAACATTTAGGCTACCTCATTTACTTTATAGTTTTTAGCATTTAGCCTATAATCCCCAAACACAGAGAACTAGGAAATGTCGCTATCTGTATCTAGCCTGGTAACTGCCTGACGACCAAAATCACAGACAACCCTTGAATCATATTATGTTCAGTGGCTTGAACAGTCCCCTGCAATGCCCCTTTCTTTGTGGCCCCGCCTTGATAGGCAGCTTTGACAGTTTGCATGTTCAGTTTGGATATTTGGCAGGGTTTTTGCGTGAACACGCGGAAATGATAATGCAAACGGATGCAATGCCATTGCATTTGAATTATGCCATTGTGCCGCAAAAGCATGAAATCAATATGTTAAAGGGCGAATTGAATTATCATTTCCTTTTTGTCATGGATCATGCGATTGCAATAAGAAACTGCTAATGCAAATGTGGTCGTAGAGGGGCAAGAAATTTAATGTGAAATGGATTTGCATTAACATTTTCAAAGTGCGTACATTAACTTGCAAATGAAAACGTAAAGTGGCCTTTTGCATTTTCATTTGAATTATGTCATGGTTTTTACGCACATCGAATGTAAACGAAATGCAATCGCCGATTTGCATTTTCATTTTAATTCAGGCGCGGATATGCTTCCATAGTCCCAACCCTGATAGGGTGATGATCTGAAAATGCTAACCAATCATTGTTATTGTATTTAATGGACTGCAGAGTGGCCTGTGATTGCTTTTCAACATCAATGTGCGGTTTTAATGCCACAATTAAATGTAATAAACACAATTGACATGTCCATTACATTTCGCTCTGTGACCATTGGGTGCCACACGGAATGTGACATAACTAGCTTTTGTGAACTGGATCTGGATAGGCACAGCCCTTACATTTGGTCCTTACTGGCCTAAACTGTTCGCTTACCATTTGGCTGTTTTCTTGGGTGGACCAGTTCCTCAGTAACTTTGGTGAAAGTTTCTTTACATGTCGTCTCTTTCCCAGTTCCATCTAGAAGCCAGAGGGCCTCGCCCACGTCCAGGTTGGCCTGTGAGACAGGGTTGGAGCTGGGCACCACCTCCACAGAGACCCCTCCCAGGAAGCCTGGAGGAAAACTGAATCTTAAAGAGAGGGTGAGTGTGGTCAGTCTTATCACAATACATGCATATATTGATTTCTTACAACATTATTACAGACTACTGAATGTTTATTTCTCTAAATTATATTCCATTCCCATCAAATTAGTCACTGATAGACTAGTCACAAAATAGAGTTCTTTGCAAAAGTATTCAGACCCTTGAACAGTTTTCTGGGTTACAAATTATACATTCACATTATAACCATTTAATATTTCTATTCAGAACTCACATTCTCAAATTGAAAAATAGCAAGATCAATAGTGATGGAACTTCCTGTTATCAATGACAACAAACTGGACATTTCTTGAGTAAAAGCGCACATGGCTTTCAGGAGCTGCCTCTGGTTTTAAATACAGTATGACCTCATACAGATGAACCACAGAGTTAATAATAATAATAAATATAGACGCAAGCAGCAATTAAAGGGGTCCAAACAGCATTTGGCAAATGGCGCACAACTGCAGAGTCTTATGTATCATTTGTCAGGATTGTAATGAATGACACAAAACACCTGACTCTGATGAATCTTGGAATGTAAGGATTTTGGGCCGGATTCAAAGATGGCCAGCTTAAGTCATGCACATAAGTGCCTCTCTTGCGCGGATTTAATGCAGGATGAGATACGCTGTATTCTAACGTGCGCTATGCGGGTGCGTTTCTCAAAATGTGGGTGGCACAGGGCATGATATTCTAATGACCTGTTTCTTGTACCTGCTCCCTGGGTTACCAGCTTTCTACTAAAAGCATTTGTGGAGGGATATACATTTTCAGCGTGTCAGTGACATTGCCTTTAATAATCACATTTGCCTAAGTAAAATCCTACCTTTGTGCATCGTAGTTGCTCTTGCATGATGGGGAAGGCAGTGAACGTATTAATCCGTCGCATTGATAAAATGATCATAGCTCCTATTGACGACTTGGATATACCCATCGCACAATCAAAAGAAATTATCGCAGGACATTGGTTGCACGCAATATTATTAAGTAAACAAATAAATCGTTGGATTTACTGAAAAAAAAAAAAAAGATTTAAAAATCTAATCTTCTTTTAACAATTTACCTTATAAAGTCATGTAGCCTACGGTGGTTGAACACAATAGGCTATATGCGACGTCTTCAACTTAATAATTTTGGAGAAGCTGTGCTGACACAAATCATCTCTCTGTCAAAGTGAATATGATCCAGACACTGTCTATCAATTAGTCCATCTAATATTGGTCTGGTATGATATACCAAGACAGCCTACTTTAACATATTTTTCTTTTTATGACAGCTCTTTGATCATTGTAAGTAGGCTAGGCAAAGGAAAATAAGACCAATATTATTTTCGAAGAACATGCACTCATTCTAATATCAATTTTTTGCGAAAGATGCTGTATTTTTCATAATCATCTATTGGCGGCGCTAGACATAAACTACCTTTTTTTCCCGAACAAAGTTGTGAAAACTCGTATCTTGCAAGATTTTCATCAAATCTCGACCCTGCGCGTAATGCCGCGTATTCTGGAGAGACGCTTAAAACAGCGGATAAGTCAAATGTCTGAATCATAAATAGCTTAAGCTACACGGAATTTCAGGTGTAAGCCATTTGCGTGTGCTTATCTCAACTCTGAATCTGGCCCTTTGAATGTATACCAAGTAGTCGAAGAGTTAGAGTCAATATATTTAAAAAATACATTCCTTACCTAATATTGGCACTTTAGAGCAACAAAATATTAAAAAATTGCCTATATGCAAAACTATTTGTACTCATATGCTTTGTGGAATTCAGACAAACATGGGAATGTAAGTTTCATCCAGGTCGCATCCATTATTCAGAGGTTATGCATCACGTCCATTTTACCCACCGTCCTTTTTTGAAAGTGCGTTGTGGCTGACCGCTTTGGATAAAAAAAATTCTTTTGGTAACTTTTCACCAGCATACACCACATTTTTTATCTAGGCCAAAGAATGACATAGGCTGTGGTCCATTATGCATACTTGCGTTCTGCGTACGTGCATACTAGATAATACATTCTTCCAAGTATAGGCAACTAGCTGGACCGTACCTCACAGTATGCAATTTCTTTAAATTTTGAACACACTTGATGATGTAGTCAGCATCAGAATACCTTTGACCTTTGAGGAACTCCACAGAATCACAGAAAAGTTACTTGCTAACTAGCTATGGTACAGTTAGCATCATGAAGCATTTGAAATGAACTACAAATGTAATGGTACAATGCATGACATTATTGACAATAAATATTGCTTTGCCAAATTTAGCGTTTTCATTGTTTATTACTGCCTTGGTGAAACAATTTTGTGTGTGAACCATCAATTGAGTTACAGTTCAAATCTACTTTCTGTTACTGATTGCACTGTGATGGTTCTTTATTTCAGAGAACCAGATGCGAAAAATAGAGCGGAGATTTCTAAAAGCCACTCACTAATAGGGGACCGTGAACGGAGAGGGAAGAAATAAAACAGAACAGAGAAAATGCTGGCAAAGCCAAACTCAAAACGATCTCAAAAGGAGGCAAAACTCGAAATAGTGAGCAGAAATAACAAAGGAACCTCACGCTCTAAATCGAGAGCGCACACAAGAGGTTGCAAAAAACAAATGAAAAACCCGAGCAAACGGGCGAAGGCAAGGAACAGAAAATCAAACCTGTTACCTAAGCTCTTTGTAGCAACAGAGCCGAACACAAAAGATAACAGGTCGAGAGACAAAAGGGTACAGCGAATGACAGGAAAGAAAAGAGAAACCAATCTAATTCTAATTTTAAACGGACTTCCTGCGTTTATTTTAACAAACCAGAAATGCAGTGGCCGAATTCCTATACCTTACCAACCTTGTGTCAACAGAGAAGTGACAACAAAGTGCCGGAAGAAGGAAAAAGGGAAGTTTAAATAACCGGTGAAATCATCTGAAACAGGTGAGCCAAATGGCTGCCAGGTGGAAGAAAAAACACGGCAGGAAGCCGACCCGGAGCTGCGAACCGGCTAAAGCGAGGATGAGAATGGCAGCAAGGAAAACCGTGTCAGGACCCCCCCTCTAAGGGGCGACTCCTGGAGATCCCTCAATACTCTGTCTGCGGAATGTAGTAATGAGTTCAGGGTCCAGGATGTTTCTCGATGGGACCCAGCAGCACTCCTCAGGACCATAACCCTCCCAATCGACCAGAAACCCCCTGCCCCGGCCAACCTGCCTTTCTGCCAAAATGTGGCGAACCGTATATACCGGACCTCCCTCCACGAACCGGGGAAAGGGGGGCGGCTCGTCCGCAGGGGCAAGACCACTGACCAACACAGGCTTAAGCCGTGAGTTGTGGAATGTAGGGTGTATGCGCATGGAGCGTGGTAATTTTAAGCGTACCATAACCGAGTTGATCCTACGAATGATTTAAAGGGCCCAACATAGTGTGGCGCGAGTTTCCGGGATTCCACTCGCAACGGGAGGTCCCGCGTGGACAACCACACTTGCTGGCCCACTCGATAGGAAGGAGCAGCACGACGGCGCCTATCAGCCAACGTCTTTTGTTTGTTGTGGCCTGTAGCAGAGATGAACGAATCCGCTTCCAGATGGCCCGGCATCTCTGAATAAAAGAACCCGCGGAGGGAACCTCCACATTGTTCTCCAGTTCTGGGAACAGCGGGGGTAAATAACCCACCTGCGCCTCAAAAGGAGACAGACCGGTGGACGCGCTATGCAGGGTGTTGTGGGCATATTCTGCCCAGGCAAGGTGACGACTCCAAGAGGTGGGATTGGAGGCAGCTAGGCAACGGAGGGTTTGGTTTGTTTGCTCCATTTGTCCGTTAGTCTCTGGGTAAAACCCCGACGACAGACTAACGGACGCTCCCAAATGAGCGCAAAAAGAACCAGAACCGGGCGATAAACTGAGGCCCACGATCAGCCACTATGTCCTTAGGAAGGCCGTGAACTCTAAACATGTTATCGATCACCAGCTGAGCGGTCTCTGGGGCTAATGGCAGCTTGGGTAAGGCGACGAAGTATGCCGCCTTAGAGAACCGGTCGACTAACACAAGGATCGTAGTGTTACCCTGAGAAAGCAGGCAGGCCCTTTATGAAGTCCAGGGCGATGTGGCTCCACGGCCGGCTGGGAATGGGCAGAGGGCGTAACAGGCCCGAGGGTGGGAGTTGGGATCCCTTGTTACGAGCACAAGTAGTGCAAGCACCCACAAACTCGCACACCTCTCTCTCCATCTTAGGCCACCAAAACCGTCTGGACAGAAAGTCCCTGGTACGGTGAACCCCCGCGTGTGCTACAAACTGGGACGAGTGGCCCCACTGAAGGACCTGGGACCTTAATTTGGGTGGCACGAAGAGGCGATTAGGCGGACATCCTCCTGGACCTGGATGGAGGGCAGCGCTTTTTGGACAGCCAGCTCAATGTCCCATAAGACAGGAGCCAAAATTTGAGACGTGGGAACAATTGGCTCAGGAGTAGAGTCTCTGTCGGACTGATCAAAAACCTTGGAAAGCGCGTCCGGCTTAATGTTCTTGGAACCCGGACGATATGTCAACAGAAAGTTGAAACGGGAAAAGAACAGAGCCCATCAGGCCTGCCGGGAATTCCGTCTTTTAGCCTGTTGGACGTATTCTAGGTTTTTATGATCAGTCCAGACAGTCAATGCGTGTTCCGCCCCCTCCAGCCAATGACACCACTCGTCCAACGTCAGTTTGACCGCCAGTAATTCCCGATCTCCCACGTCATAATTCCTCTCGGCAGATGTTAATGCTCGAGAGAAGTACACGCACGGGTGCATTTTCCGGTCGAGTGGAGAATGTTGCGACAATATAGTGCCCACTCCTAACTTGGAAGCATCTACCTCCACGACAAAGGGAAAGGAGAGGTTAGGGGTGATGAGGATGGGTTGGGAACTGAACCGCTTCTTTAGTTCCACAAACGATGCCTCTGCCTTAGAGTTCCACTGAAATTGTGGCAAAAAAGAGGTTGAAAGAGGTTTTCCTGGTAAGGGCGGTAATGGGCACGGCCAGCGTGCTGGAATTGCGAATGAACCTGCGATAAAAATTTGCAAATCCCAAAAAACACTGAATCTGCTTGACTGACTGAGGCGTGGGCCAGTTCAGTACTGCTGAGACCTTATCGGGATCCATCCGGACCTTACCCTCAGAAATAATGAACCCTAAAAAGGAAACAGTGTTCAAATGAAACAAACACTTCTCCGCCTTGACGAATAGCTTAGCCTTAAGTAGCGCCTGCAAAACCTGCCTAACATGGCCGATATGAGTGGGTAAATTGGGTGAAATTTTTTTTGTATAGTCCAAGTAAACAAAAGCGAATTTCTCAAGCATCTCCCGCAGCACGTTATTTACAAGCGCCTGAAAGACTGAGGGGGCGCTATGAGCCCAAACGGCATCACCCGATATTCGTAGTGCCTGCTGTGAGTGTTAAAAGCAGTCTTCCATTCATCGCCCTCACACACCCGCACCAAGTTATAGGCATTGCAGAGGTCGGGTTTAGAGAAGACTGCCGCCCCCTGGAGGCGTTTGAAGGCTGAGTTCATTAGGGGTAGTGGGTACCGGTTCTTTATTGTGATCGCGTTCAGTCCGCGATAATCAATACAGGGTCGGAGACCCCCGTCTTTTTTCTTCACAAAAAAGCAGGTGATGTGGATGGCCTGATGAAGCCATTAGTCAACGCCTCCTCTATGTACTCTTTCATAGCCTTACTCTCAGGGGCAGACAACAACTACAAGTGACCCCTAGGAGGGACAGTGCCCGGATATAGGTTGATAGCGCAGTCGTAGGGCCGGTGCGGGGGCAGAGTAGTTGCTCTTCGCTTACTAAAAACCTCTGCCAGGTTCGTATATATACCAAGGTACCTTGGTAGGTAAAGAAAATTCAAATGTTCCAGCCAGCCTAACATTAGTGATCTCAGTCTCAGAAAAGGGCGCGGAAGGCCATCTGATCTCTGAATCAGAGATCTCCTCAGTAGAGGCCTTTACTCCTCAGAAGGGTAGCCGTCAGCCATGGGGTCCCAATCCAAACTCTCCTCTCTGATATCTGATTCAGAGGTTGAGTCATTCAGAGCTGGAAAGGGATTAAATTCCTATGAGTCAGTCTCAGAACCCAGCTCGGAGTCATATTCGTAGCTCTCCGACAGGAGAAAGGTCTTTAGTCGATAATCTGAGGTGCAAAGAGGGCCCTACTGGAGGATGGGTGCTTTAGAGTCCCCCCACTTAATATGTGGGCCATGTCGTATCAACCATGAGTGTCCCAAAACTACGGGGTAAACGGGATTTAACTAAAAAAAACTGAATGTCTTCAGTGTGCCCCTTAAACGGAACGTACATAGTGACCGAACCAGTGATATAATTAAGGGTTCCCGTTCCTAATGGACGTCCATTGAGTGCCATAACGCGGCGCGGACATGGTAATGGTCGAATGGGCATATGGTGTTGTCTGGCCCATTGGGAGTCAGTAAAATTCTTCACTGCCCCGGAATCGATAAAAGCCTCAACATTGGTTGAGAATGGATTCCAGGACAGTTGAACCAGAAGCAGGGTTCGGGGGATAGAACCGTCTAGTCTCGTTAGGACCCCCGATCTATCTAGTGAGACCCCTCGTTTCCCTGGAGTTTAGGGCATTGGCTGATGGAATGACCCCAACGCTTGCAATAGTGACACCTCTCCGATCGTGGTTTTAAGGATTTTTTTTTCAGAAAAAGAGGTCTCGTCCACGCATTGGCTCCTCTCTATTGGTCAAAGAGTAACCGGGTGCCATAGCCCGCGGCACTACAACAGGAGAAGTAGAGAAACGAGTGGGGCGGTTCCCCCTATGCACTGTCTCTCGCTCTCGCTCCCTAAGACGGTTGTCTATGCGTATAGCTGTGGAAACCAGGGCACAGAACGTATCAGGTAGCTCGAGAACTGCCAGAGCGTCCTTTATCGGATCGGACAGGGCGTTAATGAAGAGGGATTTAAGAGGACCCTCAGACCACCCTGTCTCCCCTGCCAGTGCTCGGAACCGGATGGAAAACCCTGATACGGTGTCACTGCCCTGGCGGAGACGGGTTAGCTGCATGGCTGCTTCCTGACCGGTGACGTCATAGTCATAAACTAAACCCATCTCCTCCATCTGACTATCCGCATGTCTCATCATGGAGGCGTTAGCGCAAATTAGAGGACTAGCCCAGTCCAGTGCAGGACCGGTGAGCAAGGCAAGGATAAGCGATACCCTCGGTTCCTGCAAAATAAACTGAGATGGTTGGGCTTTAAAGAAAATAAGACATTGCGTCAAAAACGCCCGACATTTGCCCTCCTGACCGTCATACCTGAGAGGTAACTGAAGTTTGGGCTCTCTCTCAGTATCGCTAACCGGCACCGGGGGGAAGTAACCTGAGAAGCAGGCATAGGCGTTTGGGATGTGAGTGCTAACTGGCTTACGCTTTCCGCCAGCTCTCGGAGCCATCCCTCCTGAACCCTTAGTTGTGTCAGGAACTGGCCCTGTTGTGTGGCTAGTGATTGCTGCTGAGCACGGAATTTAAGGTCCTCCTCATGTGTGCTCGGAGCAGTACTTTGAACCCCTGCAGCAGTATTTGCTGGTTCTTCCATACTGACTTTGTCGTACTGTGATGGTTCTTTATTTCGGAGAACCAGATGCGAAAAATAGAGCGGGATTTCTAAAAGCCACTCACGCAGTGAGGGCCACTAATAGGGAACCGCAAACGGAGAGGGAAGAAATAAAATAGAACAGAGAAAATGCTGGCAAAGCCAAACTCAAAACGACCTCAAAAGGAGGCGAAACTCGAAATAGCGAGCAGAAATAACAAAGCAACCTCACTCTCTAAATCGAGAGCGCACACGAGAGGTTGCAAAAAACAAATGAAAAACCAGAGCAAACGGGCAAAGGCAAGGAACAGAAAATCAAACCTGTTACCTAAGCTCTTTGTAGCAACAGAGCCGAACACAAAAGGTCTCATCGAGAGACCAAAGTGTACAGCGAACAACAGGAAAGAAAAGAGAAACCAATCTAATTCTAATTTTAAACGGACTTCCTGCATTTCTTATTTTAACAAACCAGAAATGCAGTGGCCGAATTCCTATACCTTACCAACCTTGTGTCAACAGAGAAGTGACGACAAAGTGCCGGAAGAAGGAAAAGCGAGGTTTAAATAACCGGTGCAATCATCTGAAACAGGTGAGCCAAATGGCCGCCAGGTGGAAGAAAAAACACGGCAGGAACCCGACCCGGAGCTGCGAACCGGCTAAAGTGAGGATGAGAACGGCAGCAAGGAAAACCGTGACAAGCACAACCTAAGCAGTGGCAAAATCAGGCCAGATCATCTCATACCAGCAGTAAAATGGAAAGATTTCTTAAATATAATGATTATATTTATATTGCTCAGGTTGTGCTTTCAGTAACTGTCACAAGCTGACCTTTGGTTAACGGTGCAGTTTTTTTCAGTTTAACTATGGAGCAGGTAGTTTCCGTAGCAATTTTTGTCACGGTGCTTTACATTTACATTTGGAACACAGTTGATGACGTAAGCTAGACAGCATCAGAATACCTTTGACCTTACAGCAAAAACAATAAAATCCCCTCCTCGAAATTACTTCATGACTAACGTTAGCTACGGCACAGTTAGCATCATTAAGCATTTGAAATTAACTACAAATGTTACGGTACAGTGCATCGCATTATTGACAATAAATAAATATTGTTTAGCCTTTAGCCTTTAAGTTTAGCATTTTGTGCCGTCAGTAACTGTCACAAGCTGACCGTCGGTGAACAGTCCAGTTTCCTCAGAGAAAGGAGCAATTTTGGTCGTGGTGCTTTACATTTTAAATGAGAAGACTGAAGAACTGCAGTTCGGTTGTTACATTTGTTACTATTTTTGTACAGTAACAGCACTGTATACTCTATACAAAGACTGTATTCAGCTTCTATTACAGATTGGTTCAGTACCTGTCGCATGTACCACATTGAAATACCATTCAGCAAAAAGACAATCTTGCTTTGGCAGAGACTCACATGTCACTTATTCATGTCTGCAATCATTTCAATGTAAACAGAACATGCATACTGCCTAAAGGTGTGGCGAAAATACTGCATGCAACACTAAACTCTAAACTCAAGTGTCTATAGACCTTATCAGAGTGTTTGAACATTCATGTAAAGATGTCTGCAAACATATTATATGTACTTTTCATGAACGTCCACTCGTTGTCCATTGTTCATTAAGTCATCCAGCATGGATCCACTGATGACAAGCTTGCAGGTGGAAAACACCATTCCTGTTGAAACAATGCATATTTTTAACACATCTTACACCCAGCGGTAACCCAAAATGCAAGTGTCTTTGATAGTTTCAGACCGATGCAGTGGTCATATACCGTCCAGCGCTCACGTTGTTTAACAAGTGAACTTGCGCTCAGAGCAAGTGAACTGGGCGGGTTGGTCTCAAGATGAGGTGTGGCCAGGATCATTTTTGGCTTATTGCTATCTTGAGGCAGCATTAAAGGGATAGTTCGGAATTTTGGACATAATGTCTCAATTACGACTTACCCATGATGTAGTTGATTGATGGAAACCATTTTCAGATAATTCCATGCTGTCCCTTCTTTTGGACATACACACATTGCTAATGCTAGCGCAACTCTAAGGTAACCGGTAGCATCCACTACCAAACACACTTAAACACTCTACAGTGCCCCAAAGCAAATAAAATACGACGACAGTCTATCGGGGTTATTTTCAGTGATTATACCAGCATTTTTTAAGTCAAACTATCGTTGAATCCTTTACTTTGTGCTCACCAATATTCTCCGTGGAAGTACGGATGTAGTGCCGGCCAACAATATCGCGCGTGTGACAGAATCAGACTAGTAGTATTGTTAGCTAACGTTCAGGTAAGATGGTATTTCGGTGTGTATTTCAAGGTTGTTCAAATCATGCAAAAAAAATGGGCACCACAAAGTTTTCACCGATTTCCAGTGGAAGATCAACAAAGAAAACAGCTGTGGCTTCTTGCTGCTCGCATGGATGTCAACACATCAATTGAGTCTCTAAAAAAGTTAAAAGTGTTTAGTGACCATTTCACGCAGGATGACTATGTGAAAATCAAAAAAGGACGGTCGGGACAACCTCTACTGAAGGAGACTACTGTGCCATCACCTGTTTTTCTTCATGCACCGAAAACAACTGACGAGCAGCTAGGTAACTAATAAGTGATTGCATGCGTGATCTATCTATTCAATTTAGCTAGCTAGTTGCCATGATTGGGAAGTCATGGAAGTGGTCACACTTTTCCTGCAATTGTATATGTTGTAGTCGACCATTACTACATTCGTAGGTAATGTAAAGTATCGCTCCGCCACCGTCCTTCTCCGTATATTCTACTTCCATTGTGAAGGACGCAATGTTTTCTTTTTGCGTTAAATTAAATCAATCAGGTCATGCTAAAACTGTTTTGCTGCTTGTTAAGGCAAATTAAATCAATCACGTCATGCCTAAACCTTTTCGCTGCTTGATACAAAACAAAAACTCGCAAGGTTTGCATTTTCCAAGACTAATCTAGAAGAAAGTCCATCTCATATAACATAATTTAGTCTGATTTAAGGTTTATTGGATACACAGGCGCTTATGCTAGGGTCACGCACGCTCTGCGTGCACAGCAAGCCAATAGTGCTTGAAATGTTTATCGAATAACTTTTTTTATCAAAAGTCGTCTTTTGTAGCCTACAACCTGAAAATAAGTGCGGAACAAGACACAAGCACCGAAAAGGAAGAATTTGCTGCGAAAAGAAATGCAACATCAGTTGTAATTTGTAGAATGTACTTGTTCTAACTTTATTGAGAAAGACGCAATTTTAAACGTGATTCTTTATCTGTTAGGTACTCTGTTGAGAAAGAAATGATTTAATAGTTTAATTTTATCTTTATTTATTTAGCCAGGATTGCCAGCACTCAGTGTAACTTTGCCACTGTTGCTATAGGAAAACGTGACTTTGATAACTCCCAATCCCTCCCTCCCCTTTGTGGTAGAGGTCGACGCCTCTGAGCAAGGGGTTGGAGCCGTACTTTCCCAACCAGTGGCGGCTCCTGAGCTGAAAATTGGGGTAGCGGAAAACTTCCCTTTAAACTGATTATTGGTATTAATAATTTTTCAATCCGTTTCCTTGATTAACAATAGGCTACATCAGCGTTTAATTCACCAATTACTCAAATGCCATCAAATGTAGCCGGTTCTCCTCAATTAGGCTATTAGGCAAGTAATAAAATTATTTTAACTTGCGTCGCAAAATTGTGCACATTTTAATCAACATTATAATTGTGGATACATGTGCTCTTCGTTCTCCGCACTCTTAATTCCGAAAATATTAATGGAAATTAAAGGATCTTAAAGCTCAGCTTTTGTTAGATTATTTTTTTTATTTAGCACAACCTGCAATAAAAAAATAATCTAACAAAAGCTGAGCTTTAAGATTGTTTAATTTCCATTAATATGGGAATTGCACTCCCCCTCACAGTCTTCTTATTTGTTAATAATTTCCCAGTGTGATTTATCTGTCCAGGCAATCTAAGAGGCCACCAGACTGGGATAGTTTTATTACCTTGCAGAACAGGAAGCTATTTAGGGCCCAGCACGGCGTAGAATAACTTCCCTTTTTCATTTCATGTTTGAATGCCCATCTCTGACATTAAATCAAAATAATCAATTGAAATTTAAATATCTAGGCAGATAATGGATGTGCGGGGCCTGCCCGTTTGTAATTTACCTTTTTGCCACCAGATAAAATCTTTGTTTGTTCTGACCCAGGGTTGTTTGGTGCTATTGGAAAGATGTTAAAACCCTGGATCCTTTAATAATAATATCATGGGGATATGAACAACATGAGCCGGTTTATTTTAAAATTTAATTTTCCGCTTTCAGATGAGCCAGTCTTGCCATAAAATATGCCTGCCCCCCCCTTCACACCTTATTCCCCCCTGGTGGGTAAGGTACTTAGGGGGAGGCCGAAGGAAAGAGTTCAGTTAGTTTGTTCAGTCAGTTTCAGGGATGCAGTTAGGTTTGTTTTGTTAGGAGATCAGTTGGGGCTGTGTTTTGGAGCCGTGAAAGTTCTGGGAGTGTCACGCTGCGGAGTGGAGTTTACAGACAAAGACGTTTTTTTTCTTGGACCTTGGAGTTCTGACAACTTTGTTCCTTTTGCGCTGGAAGAGGGTAATACTGGCAATTTCTGGCTCATCGATCGCTCTCTCTTTTCTGGTAACTTCAATTAAATGTTTAAATGTCTTCTTTCTTTTTGTATATCATAAGCAGTGAACCTACGTTCATCAATGAATATATGATTCCAATTAATTATTCCAATCGACTGTTTTAAATAAAACTACTCAATCTTAAGACCTGATTTAGACTTTGTTTTGACTTGTTAGTTGATCCACCAGGTTACTGTTCGACTTACCTATCAACGAATTCAGCGATTTAATTGGTGATTGTCATTTTTAATAATAATTATTAGATTAAATCCATTAAATATAAATAAATGTACAGTTGAGTGAGGGGTTTCAGCATGCGATACCGCTTGTGTTCAGTATGCTGGGTATTGAGTGCTGGAACTGCTGGATTCAGAATATTAATGCATTTTTACTTAATACTCGCTTCCCCGACAAAAGAGGTTTGTAATTGTGGAATAAAATGTTAACTTACCAATTTTGTGACTCGTGTTAATTCCATAATGTGATACTACAGCTTTAATGTTACGTTTTTAAACTGGAGAACAGTATAATGGTGAGTCAACCAGAGTATTAAACAACTGCCTAGTTTTTTCCTCCAAAATCACCCTAATCATTGCTAGAGTGATTAATTATTTACAATGGAGCTATTCAAGTTAAAAGCAGCATGTATCTGGTGAAATTAACGTATTCCTGTATTTTTTCATATCGTAATATATATCACAAAAAAAAAGATATCGTAATGTAATTCTTTTCCAATATCGTGCAGCCCTACTTCAAGACTCACATTAAATGTATAAAATCAATATAGAAGTTTAAGAAATAACCCGGTGTTCCCCTAAGTCATGTCGCAGTTGTTTCAATAGTTGTTTCAACTGCGCAATATTAAGATAGTAATATGCGTTTACATAGGTGTGTGCACAACGTGCCTACACCCTCCTGTCTGTTACACACACAAACATGCATAAAAATGTCAAGATTACATTATGAAATGGGGATTCATATTTTTCCCTCACATTTTCTCTCCCGGAATAGACGCACGTTGTCCCTGAAATCGCGGGAAAGTGGGCTTGTTTTAACTCCTTTGCGGAGAAGGTGACGCCGGCAGAAGCTTCTTGCTCAACTGAGACATTCGTTGCTACTGCAGCCAAACTATTATTGGAAATCACAAACTCTTGGTAGACGGTTCGTGACGATTTCTGCCGAATACGTAGTTTCTAAGTGTCACTATTTCCCTGTAGCAAGTCCATTTATCAAGCAACCCCCCACCTAGTCTATACCTACCTATGCTATGTTCGAGTTCATAAATATATTTATTCATCATATAAAATTAGAATAACGTCAAAGCAACGAGATAACCCCAACAATAGCCTGATCGTATTCCAGAAAAGCCGTGAAAAGCCCTGCTCACTCAAATGCAAAATAAACTGTGAAAGTACTATCTCATTCCACCATGTATTCTACTAGCAATATATGCTACTAAATATGAAATAAATATACAATCCTACCATTGGGTTTACACATCGAGATGTTCCTTTCAAAATTCAGTTGTCATTTATTGTCTGGTACAATCGGTTTGAGAAATATACAACACTTTATACCGCTATTACACTATCTGAAACGTCGCCGCGTAATACCCCCATGCCCTGTAAGCCTGTCTGATTCATTACAGTTAATTCTGGTTTAATTGTCGGCTTTTTTATCCAATAGAGTACATTATAACCTTTGCAACAGTATATGCCAAGTCTTTTTGGGTGCTTTGAGCAATTTACTACAGCCCAGCGTAACGGCAGTTTTCGTTTTAACTGTCTAGTATTACGCAAGCTCTATAGAATACGCATTATGGAGGGGAGTTTCCCTTTTGCGATATGTAAGTATTTTTGCATCTAAAATACCATTGGTCTCGCTAGCTATATATGTACGTTCGTGTTTCCACTCGAGCACTGTCTTTCCAATATGTTTGATAGCCCTATTGTTATTTTCGCATTTTGAGTGCATTTCACATACTGTAGTGCAATCGTTAAATGTATTTTTGATGTAGGCTACCGATGTTCATTGAAGATAGAACATTTGGCAGCATTTTGCAGATGGTGAAATACTATTTTATGTTCATGTTATCATACATAATATAGGCTATGGCGTATACTTGTCTCTTAGGGCATGACAAATGCTCATTCCAATTTACTGTGCGCTGATATGTGGTAGATTAAGGTAAAAATTTCCTTGGAGTCATGAATATGGAAATTTAAAAGATTAAAAGAATACAGAAAAATGCAATCCCAGGACAAAAGTATACATACTGTAGAGTACAGGGAAAGTGATGTTTTATTGAGGTACAAGAGTGAATGATTAGGCAACATATTTAGGTGTATGTAACACTGTGATATCAATGTTTTTTATCTTAAGCCATCAGAAGGAGCAAATGTATTTGTTTTGTAATGGACAAAACAAATTTTTTCATTTTATGACATGTTTTGCATAGGGGTTTTGGACCCATAGATATCTACCCCCTATACTGATGAAAATATAGTAATTCCCACTTGAAAATTATGCAAAAGTGAGTTTTATGAGCCAAAACTGTTGATTTGTAGTTAAATATATCATTATTTTTTTATTTAGAGCAGTGCACAATTTAGCCATTTGGATAGATTTGGAGACACTAATGGACAACAGGGTACACTGCTATATTTTGCATCATAGACCTTTAGTAGTTCTGCATATCATTCTCAGATTTTGAACTTGTGGACATGGAGTTTATGATCCAGGAAATGTATATATATTACTGATTTCACTTATGTAGCTCTCAGCAAAAAAAAAAAAAACGATTTTGAATTTTTTTTTCTCCAAAGTTTCTTTGCATTTGTGGCACTTTATTTTGACTTAAATTATGAAAATAAACAAATCCAAGTTGTATTGTAAATGGTACACCTGTCTTGTTTCATTTAAGCCATTTACCAAGTTTATGTGATGCTCACACCTGGAGTTATAAAGCCTTAAACAGAGCACCCCCTAAATAGGTGAAATTTGCCATCTGCGCCAAGGGGTTAAGGCATTAACCCCTTGGCGCAGATGGAAAATTTGGTCAATTCTGTTTTTTTAATAGATGTTAAACTGTTTTAAAACTTATTTTAAACTGTTTCTTTAGTTGGCTCTTAATCTTTTCTGGAACTTGCAGAGGGGGACAAGTTTCCAGATGTTTTTACTACTTTTTAATGATAGTTATACAGTTTTAATTGTACTGTGAAATCAATCTTTCTTTTTTCATTATTCTGTGAAGCACTTTGAATTGCATGAATATGTGCTATACAAATACATTTGACTTGACTTGACTATTTAGGGGGTGCTCTGTTTAAGGTTTTATAACTCCAGGTGTGAGCATCACAGAAACTTGGTAAATGGCTTAAATGAAACAAGAAAGGTGTACCATTTACAATAAGAACTTAGATTTCTTTATTTTCATAATTTAAGTCAAAATAAAGTACCACAAATTAAAATTAAAGAAATTAAAGAAATTTTGGAAAAATGCAAAAAAATACACAAAATAGAGAAAAAATAGAGAGAGCTACATAAGTGCAACAAGTAAATCTATACATTTCCTGGATCATAAACTCCATGTGAACAAGTGTGCAAAATCTGAGGATGATATGTAGAACTACTACAGATCTAATGCAAAATATAGGCAGTGTATCTTGTTGTCCATTAGTGTCTCCGAATGGCTAAATTGTGCACTGCTCTAAATAAAAATAATGATATATTTAACTACAAATCAACAGTATTGACTCATAAAGCTCACTTTTGCATCTTTTCATCAGTATAGGGGGGGTAGATACAGTGCCCTCCACAATTATTGGCACCCCTGGTAAAGATGAGTAAAAAGGGTTATAAAAAAGTCACCTTTTGGTGAATTAGCTTAATCTCACACTGAAAAAATTTGAAAAACCAACCTTTAATTGAAGTAAATTTATTCTGAGGAAAGAAAAATCCCTCATCAATAATAATTTTTAACAAAACCACGTGTGCCACAATTATTGGCACCCCTAGAAATTCTCATGAACAAAATGTAAATTAACCATTTATATTTTACTTTTGAAAGTTGATGAAGTGTTTAGGAACTTTCAAGCAGTAATCCATGACTTCCTGTTTCACTGGGGTATAAATATGAGGTGACACAGAGGCCATATTCCCTTATTCATACATCAACATGGGAAAGATAAGAAAACACAGAAATCAAATGAGGGAAAAGTGTGTTGAGCTTCATAAGTCAGGGAATGGCTATAAAAAAAAAGAAGCTACTTACCTGAAAATGCCCATATCTACCGTTAGGGCAATACTTTAAAAAAAAAATCCCCAAGGATCACTGTTGGGAGAATTACAGAAGAAAGTAGCATCTTGGGGTCATCAAGTCTCCAAAACTACCATTAGACGTCACCTCCATGCCAACAAATTATTTGGAAGGCATGCCAGAAAAAAGCCTTTCCTGTCATTTCACCACAAACTTAAGCGCCTGGAGTTTGCTAAATGCTATTGGAACTTTGACTGGAACTATTACTATATGACTTATATGGTCAGATGAAACGAAAATTTAGCTTTTCAGCAACCAACACTCAAGATGGGTTTGGCGTAAAAATAAGGCTATACCGAAAATAACCTGATCCCCACTGTTAAGTATGGTGGAGGTTCTGTGATGCTGTGGGGCTGTTTTTCCTCCAAAGGCCATGGGAACCTTGTCAGGGTACAAGGCATCATGAACTCCATGAAATACCAGGACATTTTAAATCTGAATCTGGCTGCCTCGGCCAGGAAACTAAAACTGGGTCGTTGTTGGATCTTTCAGCAGGACAATGATCCAAAACATACATCCAAGTCATGGATGACTTCTGCCATGGCCATCTCAGTCCCCTGACCTAAACCCCATTGAAAACCTGTGGGCTGAGCTGAAGAGGAGAGTGCACAAAAGAGGGCAGAGGACTCTGGATGATCTGGCGGGATTCTGTAAAGAGGAATGGTCTCAGATTCCTTGCTCTGTATTCTCTAACCTTATTAGATGTTACGGGAGAAGACTCCGTGCTGTTTTATTGGCAAAGGGAGGTTGTACAAAGTATTAAATGCAGGGGTGCCAATAATTGTGGCACACATGGTTTTGTTAAAAATAAATTTACTTCAATTAAAGGTTGGATTTTTCTAATTTCTCAGGTAATTCAACAAATGGTGAATTTTTTTATAACCCTTTTTACTGATCTTTAACAGGGGTGCCAATAGTTGTGGAGGGCACTGTATCTATGGGTCCAAAACCCTATCCAAAACGTGTCATAAAATGAGTAAAATCAGTTTTGTCCATGATAAAACATACATTTGCCCGTTCTTATTGTTTTTAGATAAAAACATTGATATCACAGTGTTTCATACAGCTAAATATGTAGCCTAATCATTCACTCTTGTACCAAAAAACATCACTTCTACCTGTACTCTACAGTATGTATACTTTTGCCCCGGGATTGCATTTTTCTGTAGTTTTTGTTTGTTCCCATTCATAATGACTCCAAGGAAAAATTGTACATTAATCTACCACATATCAGCACACATTAAATTGGAATGAGCATTTGCCATGCCCTAAGTGACAAGCATATATGCCATAGCCGATATTATGTACGATAACATGAAAATAAAATAGTATTCCACCATCTGCAAAATGTTGCCAAATGTTCTATCTTCAATGAAAATCAGTAGCCTACATCAAAAATAAAATTAACGATTGCACTACAGTATGTGAAATGGACACAAAATGCGAAAATAACAATAGGCCTATCACTCATATTGGAAAGACAGTGCTTGAGTGGAAAAATGAGCATACATATGTAGCCAGCGAGACCAACCGCATTTTAGAAGCAAAACTACTTACATATCGGGAAGGGAAAACTCCAGTCGTGGAACGCGTTTTTTCTACGGCTGTTAAAATGAAAACTGCCGTTACGCTGGGCTGTAATGAATTGTTCAAAGCACCCAATAAGACATGGCATATACAGTTGCTAAGGTTATAATGTACTCTATTGGATAAAAGAGCCGACAATTAAACCAGAATGAACTGTAATGAACGAGACAGACTTGCAGGGCATGGGGGGTATTTCGAGTCAACGTTTCAGATAGTGTAATAGCAGTATATATATGTTGTATATTTCTCATACGGATTGTATCAGATAATAAATGACCACTGAATTTTGAAAGGAATAACTCTATCTGTAAAACCAATCATAGTATTGTGTATTTATTTCATATTTAGTATCATATATTGCTAGTAGAATACATGGTATAATGAGACAATAATTTCACGTTTATTTACACATTTGAGTGAGCAGGGCTTTTCATGGCTTTTTTGGCATACGATCAGGCTATTTATGGGTTTATCTTGTTGCCATGATGGAATTATAATTTTGCATGATGAATAAATATATTTATGAACTCACACATAGATGCTCATAGGTATAGACTGGGTGGGGGTTGCTTGTTAAATGGACTTGCTACAGGAAAATAGTGACACTTAGAAACTCCGTATTTGGCAGAAATTGTCACGAATCGTCTACCAATAAAGTTAAAACACAGAGTTTCTGATTTCCACTAATAGTTTGGCTGCAGGAGCAACAAATGTCTCAGTTGAGCAGAATCTTGGCACCAGCGGCATGATCACTAGGCATCTGCGCAAAGCGGTTATGCTACCAGTAAATACGCGTTGGTCATATTTCCATAAGAAGGATAATATAAAACAAGGGAAAATATGCATAAACCTATGGGTTCCCAACCTGGCAGCTTTAGTGTATTTAGTGTCATCATTAAAGCAAAATAATGCTATTTATGTTATTAATCAATAGTAGAATGCACGTAATATGAATTTCGGATGAAGCTTGAACTTCGCTAGCCTGTGATCTGTCCACTGTAAGAACAGCCTCATGCAATTGATGTTTGACAATGCTAAACTGTATAATCAAAAAAAAATTGTTAAACAAGCAGACTAATTTGGCGCTTTATAAGCTGAGAGGGATGCCAAGTACTGGGGCTCTATCTTGATGATCTTAGCGCTTCGTCTAAAATGAATGGCGCAAGTGCATTTAGGGCGTGTCCAAGTCCACTTTTGCTAGTTAGACGGCGTGTTATTTGAGCGCTAAGTAAGGTGCAAGGTGCAAATGGGTTGAACTTAGTCTCTTCATTAATTATAGGTGTGTCTTGGGCGTAACATGCAATAAACCAATCAAAATGTCATATCCCATTCCCTTTAAAAGCCACCTATGTTTGCACCTTGGTGGATTGCTAATATGATGGTGTACAGTAAGACAGCTGGCGAAAACAAACATGCTCTTGTGCATGTTTGTCTCAGCGAGCTGACCATAATTGAATGTTTCACGTTGAGCATTCGATTACAGAAGCAATTTTTTCTAAGCTATTGATGTTAGCTGTTGTTAGCCACGGGTTTCTTGATGCCTGCAACACGTTCCAAAAAAGGTGGGACAGGGGCAACATAAGTGGGAAGGTTGTGGAATGTTCAAAAAACACCTTCCACAGGTGAATACGTAACAGGTGATGCTATCATGACTGGGTATAAATGGAGCATCCACGAAGGCTCGGGCGTTTACGAACAAGGATGGGTCGAGGTTCGCCACATTGCAAATAACTGCATGAGCGAATAGTCCAACAGTTTCAGAACAACGTTTATCAATTTCACCATCTACAGTCCATAATATTATTAAACGATTCAGATAATCTGGAGAAATCTCCGTCCGTAAAGGGCAAGGTCGAAAACCAGTATTGAATGCCCGTGACCTTGATCCCTCAGACGGCACTGCATTAAAAATCGACATGCTTCTGTAATGAATGGGCGTACTGGCGAGCCCTATCTCCACCATTCACTCAGCTCAGAACTAAAGGCAACTCTTTTGTGGGACAATCAAGTCACGTCCTTGCTGGCACTGGTCGACTCGGGAGCCGACGCTAATTTTATTGATTTCAATTTCGTCAAGAAAACCGGAATACCTGTGGAACCTCTGTCCGCCCCTATTACCGCACTCACCTTGGACGGAAGAAGTCTGGGCCGAGTCACACACTCCACCGCTCCTCTCCAACTCGTGCTGTCCGGCAATCATCGGGAAAAGATCCAATTCTACCTAATTCATTCCACTCAGTCCCCCTTAGTGCTCGGCCAAACCTGGCTGCGTTCTCACAATCCGCACATCAACTGGCGCATGGCTCAAGTACAGGATTGGAGCTCTCACTGTCTAGCTAACTGCCTCCGCTCGGCCCTACCACCATCGGGGTTGGGCAGGGCCTCCCAGAACACTCCTGAACCAGACTTAACCTGTGTACCTCATCAGTATCATGACTTATCCCAAGTTTTTAATAAATCTCGTGCTGTGTCTTTGCCTCCCCATAGACCTTACGATTGCTGCATCGACGTACTGGCCGGCGCAAAGTTACAATCTGGCCGACTCTACAGCCTGTCTGGTCCCGAGAAAGCTGCCATGGAGGCCTATATTCATGACTGCCTGGCGTCAGGTATTATTCGTCCCTCTTCATCTCCTGTAGGGACGGGGTTTTTCTTCGTGGCTAAGAAGGATGGTTTGCTCGGACCGTGCATCGACTACCGAGGCTTGAACGAGATTACTGTATGTAACAAGTATCCTCTGCCGCTAATCAATTCTGCTTTTGAACCCTTACATGACTCCACCGTGTTTACCAAACTGGATCTCCACAACGCCTACCACCTTGTCCATATCCGAGAGGGGGACGAATGGAAGACGGCGTTTACCACCTCCCTCGGACACTTTGAATATCTGGTGGTCCCGTTCGGTTTGCCTAACGCCCCAGCGGTGTTCCAATCCATGGTCAACGATGTTCTGCGGGATCTCCTGGGCCGGTCAGTGTTTGTTTACATCGACGACATATTAGTCTTTTCTAAAAAACCCCAGGAGCACGTAATCCATGTCCGTCAAGTTCTCCAAAGACTCCTGGAGAATAAATTGTTCGTCAAGGCTGAGAAGTGCAGTTTTCACGCCTCTTCAGTTCCATTCCTGGGCTTCATTGTGGAGGAGGGGAAGATCCGAGCAGACTCTGCGAAAATCCAAGCCGTCACCGACTGGCCCCAACCGGCCACACGTAAGCATCTCCAGCAGTTTTTGGGCTTTGCAAATTTTTACCGCCGCTTCATCCGCAATTACAGCGTTGTTGCAGCTCCTCTCACCAAACTAACCTCCACTTCAGTCACTTTCCGTTGGAATTCCGAGGCTCAACAGGCATTCGACCTCCTCAAGACCCGGTTTTCCACGGCTCCCATCCTCTGTCATCCGGACCCCGACCGCCAGTTTGTCGTCGAGGTAGACGCCTCCGACACTGGCGTAGGGGCGGTCCTGTCACAGCGAGCAGCCCAGGACAGTAAGCTACACCCATGTGCCTACTTCTTCCGGAGACTCACCCCGGCGGAACATAACTATGACGTCGGGGACCGGGAGTTGTTAGCCATCAAGCTTGCATTGGAGGAGTGGCGGCACTGGCTGGAGGGGGCAGGTAAACCATTCCTTGTCCTGACTGACCACCGCAATCTCCTGTACATAAAATCCGCTAAAAGGCTTAATTCTCGCCAAGCACGCTGGTCCCTGTTTTTTGCCCGGTTTAATTTCACAGTCACCTTTCGCCCAGGTTCCCGTAACAACAAACCGGATGCCCTGTCCCGCGTATTTTCCCCCCATGCCAGATCTGCTGATCCTGAGCCCATCATCCCGGCATCCTGCGTTGTGGCTGCTGTCTCCTGGGAGATCGAGGACGTTGTGAAGACCGCCCAGGCTACCCACCCGGACCCCCGCAATAACCCTAACACTTCTCTGTTGGTCCCCAACTCCGTCTGCTCCCAGGTCCTCCAGTGGGCCCACGCCTCCAGTCTGGCCTGCCACCCAGGGATTGCGAGGACGACCGTCCTGGTCAGGAGGAGTTTCTGGTGGCCCACCCTGAAGGGGGATACCAGTGCCTACGTCCTCACCTGCCCGGTGTGCGCCAGGAGCAAGGCCTCCCACCAGCCTCCCACTGGCCTCCTTCACCCCCTCCTTGTCCCGGGCCGTCCTTGGAGCCACATCGGGGTAGACTTTGTCACCAGTCTGCCCCCATCGGATGGCAACACTGCTATCCTCACCATCATGGACCGGTTCTCCAAGGCGGCCCACTTCGTCCCCCTGCCCAAACTCCCGTCCGCGTTTGAGACAGTGGAGCTCCTGGTGCTGCACGTGGTGAGGCTGCACGGGATATCACCCCCAGTCGAACGGTCAGACGGAGCAGACCAATCAGGACCTGGGAGCTGCCTTGCGGTGTGTGTCAGCTCGCAACCCCTCCTCCTGGAGCCGGTTCCTGCCGTGGGTGGAATATGCTCACTGAGGAGCACCGCCACCGGGATGTCCCCCTTTGAGTGCTCCTTGGGGTACCAGCCACCCCTGTTTCCGGTCCAGGAGGAGGAGGTTGCCGTCCCGTCCGTGCGGTCCCACCTCCTCAGATGCAAGTGCGTGTGGAGGCTGACACGCACCGCTCTCCTCCGCACCACCTCCCGTACCCAACGCCTGGCGGACCTTCACCGGACCGCAGCCCCGCAGTACACTCCCGGACAGCAGGTCTGGCTGTCCACCTCCACCATACCACTTCAATCCTCCTCTAAAAAACTCCCGCCCCGGTTCATCGGCCCCTTCTCCATTCTCAGCATCATCAACCCCGTCACGGTAAAATTACAACTCCCCGCCTCACTTAAAATCCATCCCACCTTCCATGTCAGTCAGGTCAAGCCTGTTGCCTCCAGCCCCCTCAGTGCTCCCGTGGACCCCCCTCCACCACCCCGGATGATTGACGACGCCCCGGCCTATACGGTAAGACATGTCCTGGACATCCGCCGTAGGGGCCGGGGTTTCCAATACCTAGTGGACTGGGAGGGATACGGTCCCGAAGAGCGGTCCTGGCTACATAAAAAATGAATTCTCGATCCTTCCCTCATCCACCAGTTTCACAGACGCCATCCCCAGAAGCCCAAACCTGTGTGAACGCCAGGAGGCGTTCGTTGGGGGGGGGGTACTGTAATGTTCTCACTCCAGTCCTCTTGTTTCCCGTGTTTTACCTGTCTCCTTTCGTATCATGTTTGTCTCTCCCTAGTTTGTTTCCCTCGTGCTGCAGGTTGGGCGTGGTTTTTTCCCTTTCGTGTCACTCTGTTCGACTACTCTTCATCCGCCTATCCCTTTCCCCCTTTCCGCATGCATTCCACACACTCTCTGCTCCGTTAATCACTCACGCATACATTCGCACGCGGCACCTAATTCATACTTGTTAATGCTTGTATTTAGTCACCGGTGTTCTTTGTCCTGTGCCAGTTTGTTAACTCTCCTTGTGAATACCTCTGGTCTTGTCTTGGGGATACTTATCTAGTATCTAGTCTAGTCCTGCATTTAAAACCCTTTATCCTGCACTCTAGCGTTAACTCGCCCTTCTACTCCGTCAGGTTTTGATCAAGCTCTCGCCAGGAACGGCACTTCTCGCTGTTCGGTCTGTCCTGCCTCGCTGTACTAACTCTTGTCTGCTTTGAGTCAACCTGCAGTTGTTTGCATTCCCTGCTTGTGCTGCTGTTTCCTGCCAAACCACCTGCCGTGTGTGCATGCAGTCGGAGCCCCAGCTCTTCCACTCTGCGGCGGTGCCCGCCTCCTGCTTGTGCTGCTGCCGCTGCTGTCCTGCTGCTGCGTACACGCCCAGCCCGGACCCCGCTCAGCTAACCTGCAACTGCCCCTGCCACTCTGCTCTGCCCTGGTTCCCACTCCCTGCTCCTCCTCTGCTCAGCTTGCCCGGTTTCCTGTCACCATCACCAGCCCCCGGCCTCTCCTGCTCCCCTGCTGTACCCATCACCTGGACTGTTTGTCATTTGTGTCTCCCTATGCTTCAGGAGGGATTCTGGTCGAAGCAATAATTTATTAGAGCCTAGCGCTCTCTGTATTGTCTGTCTGTATTGAGTCCAGTTCCTGCTCGGAACCATAACTGACTTTCCTTATTCGCCCTATGCTTCAGGAGGGATTCTGGTCGAAGCAATAAAATAATTGAGTATTGGAATTTCCTGTGTTCGAGTCGTGCATTTGAGTCCAGTTCATACCGTAACCGTAACCGTAACAAAAAAACCTTATATGAGTAGGTGCGTCCAAACTTTTGACTGATACTGTATATCAACAACATCCAGAAACGCTGCTGACTTCTCTGGGCTTGAGCTCATCTGAGATGGACTGACGCAAAGTGGAACCGTGTGCTGTGGTCTGACGAGTCCACCTTTCAAATTGTTTTTGGAAATAATGGACGTCGTGTTCTCTGGGCCAAAAAGAAGGAAAAAGACCATCCCGATTGTTACCAATGCAAGGTTCAAAACCAGCATCTGTCATGGTATGGGGGTGTGTTAACCTCTTGCTGCCAAACGCCCCTAGCGGTAAGGCGGGCGTTATTAAATTATACATTTCATTAATTTAATAATAAATAATAAACTGCTCACCTCAATATTTTCATTAAATATCCTTAAGATATATCCATTCCTTCTGGGAAAGTGGTTTTTAACCTCTTGCTGCCAAACGCCCCCTAGCAGTAACGCGGGCGTTACGGAAATTATTAAATTATACATTTAATTAATTTAATAATATATAATAAACTGCTCACCTCAATATTTTGATTAAATATCCTTAAGATATATCCATTGCTTCTGGGAAAGTGGTTTTTAAGCCCAAAATGTCGAGTTAAAACTTCGTAAATTACGTTGGAAACAACGACCTAATTCCCAAACATGTATTGCAGCTTGATGTCACACCATAAACAATGTGCTGGTAAACTGTTCAAAACAGCTTAATTGTATTTCACAAAACTTTGGTTTGAAAAATCGTTATACATTTAGGCTTCAAGAAAAAATACTTTAAAACTTTCATACGGCTGTACCAGGGCTCCAGACTAACTTTTTTCACCACCGTCCCGGAACCGTCCCGAAATACAATTTTAACCGTCCCAAAGTGAATGTAAACCGTCCCAAAAATCGAAATGTCGCGTTTCTTTACTTTGGTTTTGTCGTCTAAACTTGTTATTGCCATTAAAAAAAAACACCATTCAAATGATTAGGAAATAAATAATTATTTACTTTAAGAATAGGCACATTCAATCAACAGGTAACAACAAAACAACCAAAACAATAACAATATTTAAACACATTTCTTATTTTGTCAGAGTAATAGAGTGAGTGAGCGCATAAAATCTCAGTCTCAGTTGCCTCAGTCTTTGTAGTGAGGTCTTCGTGCCCTGCAGCCACTACTCCACCATTTCGTCACGGCTTTCATTGAGTCATACTCCTGTGCAGGAGGGCCATGGACCGATATTTGCAGGAGGCAGTTGAGCATCTCGTTGGAGAGGCAGGACCTCCAGTCTGAATTGATCCTCTTCATGCTGGAAAAGCCACGCTCACAACAAGAGGAGCTCATGGGGAGGACGAGGCTGATCTCTGCAATCACCTGCATGTGCTGGAACTGGCCGTCCCTTCCGATGGCACCCTGAATCAGCCGCTGCCACAGCACCTGGGAATCAAGGTGCCTGTGGTGACGGGCAATGAGAACCTTGAGGTCAAGCCACTCTCGCCTAGCTGCCTCCACGGATTCAAAGTTCTCACATGTTTCTAGAACTGGATGGAAATGCTCCATGAAGGCATTCAGCTCAGCTGTGCCAAATGTTGCCAGATTGGTGGTGTCTTCTGGCCAATTGGACAGGTCAAAGAGTGTGGAGGTTGCCTTCAGAACGCCGGTCTCCAGACTCTTGAAACGCTCTGAGACGAACTCACAGAAGCTGTTGGTGAGGCAAAGCTTGAGTGCGTTGAAGGTGTCATCATCAGCATTGGTCCTGCTGAGCTGGACACCCTGCCAGATGCTTCCTGCCCCAACCTCTTCCATAAACTGGTGTAGTCTTGGGCCTGGGTTTGTCTAGTTAAAAAAAAATTTAAGAATATTTTAGTCATTTTAGTTACCAAAAAAAGCCATTTAAGTAGGCCTATGTTGAGCTGTGACAATATTAAATAAAATTAAATATGTATGCCTATGGGTCAATGACAAATAAGGTTTTCAGCATGAAAAAAACAAAGTAAACTAAAGTTCACTAAAATGAATATCAAACTAAAAGTCCACATGAATGTTCTTTAACTAAATCACAGTTGTTTCATTACATACAATTAGCTGAAATGCATTTTTATTCTAGATTGAAGTTTTTACTCCCATAAAAAGGTCAGTTGGTGTAAACATGCCTATTTTAAAATTAATATGTTTTCTAAGCATTTCCCATCAGTAGACGACTCAGCTAAATATATCTGTTTTTGGACTCAAAAAACACGTCATTGACCTATTTATTGTATGATATTATAATAAGATAAAGCTTTTGCCAATTTCCATTACAATGTATGTGTCTCAATATGAATGACCAGTATGAATTATCTATCTAATATTTCACATCTCCTGTATGTTTTTTTCTCACCTGCATGGCCACAAGAGCCAGTGTTGTTGTCTGCAGTCCGTCCGACACCATCTGCAACGTGAGGCCGTCTCGCTGGAACAAGAGGCTGAGCTGCTTCAGTTCTTGTAAGACATCCAGCATGAGGTGGATGAATAGCAGCATTTTGTACTGCTTCAGGGACTGCTGCACAAGCTTTGCCCTCCCTTTCATGGCTGCACTTGCCTCCTTGTCATTGGGGTCACTGGCATGGTTTTCAAAGTGCATCAAGATGGGCCTGTAGTTCCTCATCAAGGCCTCCAATGCGTGTGACATGTGTGGTAGCCAGCGAGTGCCTTCAGTGTTGCCTGGCCTCAAAATGGAGATCTCCATCGCCTTGCTGATCTCCTCAAGCTCCCGTGAGGCCTTCGCAGAGCAGGTGTAATGCTTGTGGATGGCGCGTAGCGTTTGCTTGATGTCTTGCAGCTGGGGAACCTGTTTGACACTGTCTAGAGCAACTAGCTCTAGACGATGAGCCACACACCAGATCGGGACGAGGGACGGGCACAAACGCTGGAGTCTGGCGGTCACTCCATTGTTCACACCCACCATAACGGAGGCGCCATCACACCCAAAGCCAACCAGCCGTTTTTTCAGGTCCCCCTCTCCCACCCCAACCTTCAACAGTCCAGCCAGAATGGCATCCAAAATGCCCTGGCTATGGGCATGGTCCAGGGCAACGATCTGGATGAGCTGGTTTACTGGTTTACCATTCTGGAGGTAGGTGCAGTAGATCAGCTCCTGGTCCTTCACTGATCGGTCCACTGAAGAGTCAGACATGATGGAAAAGAACCTAGCTGATTTCAGGGATTGTTGAAGCTCCTCAAAGAAGCAGGAACCGATGGCCGTAATGAAGATGCGGCATGCCTGGTCATTGTTGTATGTCGAGCCAAGATCCAGGCCGTTCATCTGATGGAGAGCCACGAGCTTGGGGAACATGGTAAAGGAGGCCTCCTCTTTGGCAATGAAGTAGGCAATGTTGAAGAGCTTTACCATCTTCTCTTTGATTGCCGTATCCATTCGGTCAAAAGCTGACACCAAAGCTCCTCCTTGTGGGTCAGCTCTAGCCTGTAGGGCACCTTCTGAAAACTTGTGTGCGGTGGTGGCTGCATGCTCCTTGATGCTCCTCACTCTTATTTTCTCACCAGTTACCCCATGGAACAGGCTGTTCCCCATGGCCTCAGCTGGACAGCTCCTGCATGTTTTGCAGTACATTATTTGTGCTGTTTGGTCATAATCAATGAATGGAAAGGTATTTTTCCATTCTGGAAGAAATTTCCTTTTTCTTTTGGCTTCATAGCCAGAGCTTTGTTTCTGTAGAGAAAGAGAAAAATAATTTATTTAGTCAAAAGGCTCCCAGGTGGAAAGATTTAACAAGAATCATTATGAGATAAATATTTTATATATATATAGTTGGTGTTAATTATCTCTTGTAGATTATTATGGATATTTGCAACTCTATTATTTTAAGGACTGATAGGATAGTTTATGAATTAATAAAACATGTAGTGAAAAGTACAGAAATCATCTGACATATCTAAGGGAGTCAAAGTGTCAAATTTCATGGATACTGTAAGGAATACGAGTGTGTTCATTTAGCCATATTTATTCCAAACTGAACATGTTCAACACTCGGTGGCAGCACAGTCATATCACAACAGATACAGCTAGCTAACATGGGGCGGGCTGCTTTGAGCGAACGATACACGCTCACAATCAAATCAACTGCTCAACTGTTAGCTATTACTGCTGTGTAACGTTATGCCAAGTTGTAACTCATACTAACGTTGAGTGTCAGACAAAAACCTTTAATTTCTCCGAAACTGAATATTAATGGATTCGGTGCATCCCTAATTATAATACAAAAAGTATTGGATGATAGCCTACTGTATTGAAGTAGACTGGCTAGCACAGTAGTGTATTCTCAAAACCGCTAGGTGGCAATGTGTATCAAGCTAAGGCAATGTAAACTTCAGTTTTTGAAACTGGAGCGCTGCCTACTCGGGCATCTCTGTGAAATGACTACATTGCCAAAACTGAACTTAACTAACTAGCTAGCTAGTATTTGTCCCTGGCGCGGTGGTTTTAGGAACATATTTTTGAACTTTCAAAGGCTGCGTGTGGTGCGCGATGCGAGTGACAGGAATCGAGCGATATCTTGAAAAAAAATAACTGACCCTGGACCAGTGGCTAGAGGCAACTTCACCCAACTTCGTGAGTGCTCCCGTTGTCACGGTGATGAAAGGACGCTATCGCAGCTGTGAGGTGCACGCTCGCTAAAATCCTAGTATTACGGAGGCGATTTCACCGAAGTTTATTCACATCGCATCGTTAGTATTGAAGGAAAATAGTGTGAGATTGTATTTTTAACTGTATTGTATTTTTTTGTATAGCCTGCCTGGCTACTGGCCCCACGGGCCATTGAAAAGTTTAATCAGCTGGCCGCTTGTAAAGACGCTTGTAAAATACCTCTGTGGTGGACTGCGGCTCTAGCAACCGTTTATAGCAACCATGTAACGTTACTGCAGTGACGTTTGCCCTAGCCTGCCGTCTATTTCTCCGCTTTTGTTTCGATAAATGTAACGTTAGGCCAATCAACTCGTCCTGCAATGGTAATAATTTGTTGCAAAATGGTATACCGGCTATGTATACCGGCTATGGCATGAATCTAAAATTTTACTAATATGAACCAAAACATCACGGAATCAACCAAACAGACTAATTAACAAAAATAATATATTGAAATAGCCTAAATGTAGCTTACATTTTGCTGGTTGCCTTGCTAATTATTGTGGGTTGCTCGCACTCGAGTGCTCGAGTTAGTGCTAACACCGTTTTTTCACACACGCCATACACACACAGGGCTAACCTTACAATTTCCCTGCAGGGATCAATAAAGTATTTTTGATTTTGATTGATTGATTTTGATTGATTGATAGCAAGCAGCCCGCTGTCAAGCTAGAAGAACGCTAACTAGCAGCTGACTAAGTTACTGTATACAGTTCCAATAAACTAACATTACACCTCTGATTTAAATGTGTCCTTACCTTAGACTCGGGGGTTATACTATGGTTGGACGCAGTTCCCAGTTGGTCAATCTTTGGATGTTCTCCATCTTCATCTGTGTTCATCCTCTTCAAATAGCACAGCATGTTTGCGAGTGCTCCCTTGACTGAGAGGATGGCCAGTACCGCGGTAACTTTTATTAAACATTCTGATATTTTTGCGGGTTTCGTGCAGTGGTCTCGTGCCACTGTTAACTAAGGGAGCGCTCAGAAGACGCGCACGTGACAGTGATATGCGCACTGACAGTCGGCTGAGTCTTGCGCGTCTTCTGAGCGCTCCCTTAGTTAACAGTGGCACGAGACCACTGCACGAAACCCGCGAAAATATCAGAATGTTTAATAGAATGTTTAATAAAATCCCCTTCGTCCCGACTGCGTCCCGGGGAGGATTTCTGTTCGTCCCAAATACATATTTTATCGTCCCCGGGACGACGGGACGGTGTTAGTCTCGAGCCTTGGGCTGTACATGATTTTTTTTCACATTTTAAACCGACTTGTGCTTTTCTGCACTTCATTATGAGTCGTTCAGCTGTGTTCAGTTTGGCGTTGTGAAACTCAGCCAGTTTCTGAAGTACCAATCCCGTGGCTAGTATATTTTAGCCAAAGGGGTTTTGTACTTTTTTGCACAGTTATATGCAAAACCGTCATCAATTGGGTGTATTTCTTTGACTGATAGCACCATAGGCCTATCTGAAGTGGGAAAAACGTGCATCGACCCGCCTCCACTGTGAGTGTTATTTGCTTTCCACTGGATTTTTAAACTGTCCGTCAAATATTCCAGCCAATAGCAAAGACTCTTATCTTTCAGACAAGCCCTCATTCAACACAAAGCCCTCACATCTCAAGTAAATCCAGCTGCACATAAGAGGAGGAGGCGTACAAGCGTAATGTTCCTACCAAGATGGCGCAGAGTGTTTTTTAGCTTGTAGCAGCTAGCTACATCCCGTTTAGCAAAGTATGATTCATTAGGTAACGGCGGCTGTTCATCTTTTTACTTTACAGTCTCTTTCATACAGTTTTTGGTTAGTTATGTCTAGGTTATTCAGGTATTTCTCTGTGCAGCAGGTCCTAGCCCGAAGATGTTTTTGCGATGTTGTCTCATTGACGCTGAGTGGTATGGCAACATATTTTTTTGCCGGTATACCAGTGTGAATTCACTGTTATGTATAAAACGAATCCCTCTGAATTAAATGAATATAGCTAACGTTACTATATTGTAACAATGGCAAGCTAGCCAGCAAAATTACACATAGCAGCTAGCTATTTGTGTCTGAGACAAGCTGTTCCGAGTTTCTTTTGAATAAAATGGCGTCTGAAGGGTTTGTTTTGTTCCACATGAGTAAATTGTTCTGTATACAGTACAGCAGGCTGTGCAGGTAAACGAATGAGCAATTTATGCATGATGTAACATGAGGGAGAGATAACATGATAACATGAGGATGAGTTTCTTGTTGTTGATTATTATGCAGGGGTTTATTTTATCTAGGAAACTGGTGGACATTTGATTTTATATCCCGTTTGCATATACCTGGACTCATTTCTGGCTAATGGGGCTCTGGTAGAATACAAGCTGCACTGTGCTGCTACATGGGTTTGGAGAGCTTTTTGGGGACCACGGGTAGGCTAGTTAGTTGTGTAATATGAAACACACCAAAAACACATCTAAAAATGAACTTTTATTACCAATATTGAAAAATTATCAAATTTTATTGTACAACTTAAAAAAGAAATCATATTGAGACTTTTCTGGAACCTTGCCATTTTGCACAATTTGGCACAATTTGTGCCAACTTTGGTAACCGAAATGGTTCACCTGAAAAAAAAAAAGAATTTGAATGGTTTGATATATTGACACCATATTTTTATCAGAGATAGGCAGCATACGGAGGAATCGCAAAGAGGAGTTTTTTCCTCCATAGCTCTTGTAGCTCATCAGGTAAAAAATCAGAAAGTTGAATGTAGGTACCCATTTTTTCACAATTTCTGTACATAAATTGTTGTAATTAAGTAGCAAAAAGTGTATGTATATGAATTTTGACTGCTTAGTCATAATAGTGCAGTTCTCTGTTTTAATAAAAGCTATGAACCATATTTGTAACAGCTTTGTTGGTCACTAGTGAAAATGGGCGAAAATTGGTATATTTTGCCCTTGGTAGGAAGAGGTTAATGCCCATGGCATGGGTAACTTGCACATCTGTGAAGGCACCATTAACGCTGAAGGGTACATATGCATTTTGGAGCAACATATGCTGCCATCTAGACAACGTCTTTTTCAGGGACGTCCCTGCTTATTTCAGCAAGACAATGCCAAACCACATTCTGCACATTACAACAGCGTGGCTTCGTAGTCAGAGAGTGCGGGTGCTAGACTGGCCTGTCTGCAGTATAGACCTGTCTCCCTGTCTCTCATTGAAAATGTGTGGTGCATTATGAAGCGCAAAATACGACAATGGAGACCCCGGACTGTTGAGCAGCTGAGGTCTTATATCAAGCAAGAATGGGAGAAAATTCCGCTTTAAAAACTAAAACAATTAGTGTCCTCAGTTCCCAAAAGATTACTGAGTGTTGTTAAAAGGAAAGGTGATGTAACACAGTGGTAAATATGCCCCTGTCCCAACTTTTTTGGCACGTGCTGTTGCAGGCATCAAATTTAGAATGAACGTATATTTACAAAAAACAATAAAGTTGATTAGTTAAAACATTAAAGATCTTGTCTTGTACTGTTTTCAATTGAATACAGGTCAAAAAGGATTTGCAAATCATTGCTTTCTGTTTTTATTTACATTTTATACACTGTCCCAACTTTTTTAGAATTGGGGTTTGTATAATTTTCCCATTACACCAGGGGCCACATGTATAACACTCTGATGAAAGAATGCGTAAAAGAACGCTCAGGGTTAAAGTCGGAAATCTGCTTAAAAAACGTTTAGTATTTTCTACCACTGTAATCTTTATACTTCTATGTGTGTTTGCGTGCGCCCCTGTGTGTATAACAGATAGGAGGGTGTTTGCGCGTTGTGCACACGCCCATGTAGATGCATCTTCATATTGCACAGTTAAAATAACAATGAATCAATTGCGACATGACTTAAGAACAGGTTTGTGGTGGTTTTAGTGCAAGCGCTTAATGCTGCCTCAAGATAGCTTTAATCAAACCAGCCCAGTTCACTTGCTATGCGCACAAGTTCACTTGCTAGCTAAAGAACGTGAGCGCTGGACGTTAAAATGACCACTTCGCGAGTCAAAGACTAGCAAAGACACTTGCGTTTGGGTTAGCCGCTTAGCTTCAGGTGTAAGATAAGGCCCCTGGTATCTTATGTTCAGCTGTTGTAGGTGTAATAACAAAAGTAAACCGCATATATTTTGTAAAATTATATTTCTAGGAAATAGTTTGATGGGGAATTACCGGGAACCCGTGCCGGTGTTAAACCCTATGTGAAAGATTATTATTTTGTATGTCAAAACACATCATAGTGGTTAGTCCGAATAATATTCATTATAATATTGATCCTGTGGAAGTAAGCTGTTTTGTGAAACTGTTTTTGTGCAAACTTATATAAATAATTAAATAATACAGTCAAGATCTAGTGGAAAAGTACTCAGATGGGGGGTTGTGAGAGGGTGCAGAATAGTTCTCTGTCAGCAAGGACGAAGGCATCTAGCACACCAGTCAAAACAGGAATGTTTTCCTCCTGTGTTCCATAACAAAGCAGGAGTTGTACTTATAACAATGGATAAGATAGATCGTGCTGACCGAACAGGTGGGAGGAGAGTTCACAAACAATTTTATTTGATAGATCAAGAGTGCCCCCAAGCGCATAGGGTAAGAACAGGTCATATAACATATTAATGTTTTGCCTAATTATATTATGAAAAGGTGTTACCACATATCATTGGTGTATTAGCAACGTAAAGGAGGAGTTATGATATTGTAAAAACTAATGTTTGTTATTGTTCGGGGAATTCTGAATCCTCTGCGTAGGTTTGTGGTTTTCCCATGTTGAATCAACATTTGACCATTTAATAAAAGATTAAACTTCTGCTATTTCCTTCATCTTTATCTTGAGAATTCTTCCATTTGAACGAAAACCCATCTCAAATTGAACTTAAAGAGGAGGGAGTAAAAGGCTTCCCTCCGCATTTGGCGAGCCAGCCAGGAGTCCAAGATCCCGGGAAGGATACAGGAGGGAACCAACGGCGTGCGGTGTTTTTCTTCAAGTTAGAGACCGGTCAATAGTGAGAGGTAAGCAGACACCTTTTTCATAAAAAGTCTGCAGAGAAGGATTACCCGCACTCCGTTGGCCCCAAGTGTGGTCCTACACCGGTGACGGAGATCCAGTGGGTGAGTGGATTAATTGATGTTGATTATACATAAGTTAATTTATCATTTAAATTAATAAGTAAATAGAGAGGATAAATAGGTAGAAAAATTATTGTGATGAAGTGAAATAAGCAGAAGTGACTGAGTGTGAAGATCTCTGAGTGTGATATTTTGTGTTTTGAGCTCTGAGTGTGATATATTTTGTGATTTGAGTTGTGAGCTGAGAAAAAGCTGAGATTTGAGCGCTGAGTGTGATAGCTGAGAAAAAGCTGAGCTGAGAAAAAGCTGAATATGACAACACTGTGGGGGAGTACTGAACTCCAAGTTAGCTAACCAAAAACTCTGAAATATAGAGCAATTCCGGATTGTGGGTCGCGTAGAGGTTGTGTGTAAAGGGACGCCTTTCCCTTCAAAGTCCGCCACAAACGGTGAATAGAGTGAATCAGTTGAAAGATACTGCCACTGCTATATTACGGTAGGGACAATTAGGGAAACAGTGTTGTGAGAAAATAAAAAATAAATAAAAAACTATTTTTTAAAAGTTATGTTATGTGGCCAAATAATTTACTATTGTTAATAATATTATAATTCTTGTTATAATTTTTGTATAATTTGTATAATTCAACTAATTAAATTAGAACAGATCAATTCTAATTAATTAGATAGACAGTAATGGGTTTAGCTGAAGCCCAGTGAGGGAATTGAGAACTGAAGAGGTAGAAGGGGAAGTTGAGCAGGGGCATGGAACTACAGGCCTGTATCCCGTAGTGAATAGCACTAGTAATAGCACTAGTACTGGGGAACAAGAAGATTTGAGCCAGGGGCCTGAGACTACTGTGAGGATGAGACCAGAGTTGGTGAAAGTGAAAGGGACCCTGGATGTACAAGGGAATTTGGAAACCATTTTAATAAGATCAAAAGGTACAGCAGCATGCCCAGAAGAAGGAGAATCAGAGACAGGCCAGAGTGATGGCCGAGGAAACGAGAGACATTCTGAAAATAGCACACCATGCCCACACCTCCACACACCTCATGGCAGACCAGAGAATCAGGGAATGACAAGATGCAAGAAAGAAACAGTCAAGTCGCCGAGGGCACATCCTGAATCTGAAGAGAGCAGCAAGCTAGGATGTGCCACTGGATATCAACAGGCAATGGAAGAAGTAGAGGATGAGATATGGGAGGGAGAAACGAAACCGAAAAGAGGAGCAAGAAGAGCTGGAAGAGACCCAAGAGGAGGAGAATATGACATCAAAGGGAAAGTGAAACTAAGGTCAACTGCCATTCCCAAAGATGAATCAAGCTCCTCTAATAGTGAAGACTCAGATGAAAGTGCAATAAGAAAGAAAAAGAAAGTGACAAAGGAAATGCTGAAAGAAACCCTAGAGGAGGTGAAGAAAGCAGAACAAGCATTCCTGCGCGAAGGAGGGTACTCGCAGCAACGAATTCAAGAATTGAAGCAGGTCTACGACATCAGTAGTGATATCCAGAACAGTGCCAGCAAAATCCTCAGGAAGAGCGGCAGAAAAAGAAGAGCACCTGATCGATACAATCCAGGGGAAGAAGGAGACGAAGAGGATGAAGAAACCTTCCTGGCCCCATTGCAAGTCCTACCCCAACCAGGGAGACAACAGCCACTCACTAAGTATGTGATGGAGGATGGAGGATGGTACAAGACCTCAGACCACTCAATAGCCAAGTAATTGCGGACTACCCAATTGTACCCGATCCCTCAACCATATTAACTAACATCCCAAGTGATACAACCCACTACACAGTTATCGACCTATGTTCAGCGTTTTTCTCAATTCCAGTGCACCCTGACTCACAGTATTTATTTGCATTCACATACAGGGGGCAACAGTACACTTATCAGAGACTGCCTCAAGGATATGTAGAATCCCCTAGCCTATTCAATCAAATGGTCAGAAATGACCTAGCGGACTTTGCGCCAAAGGGGGGAAGCACTCTCATCCAGTACGTGGACGACCTTCTCCTATGCAGCCCAAATATGGCTGCATGCAAAGAGGACAGTAAGAAACTGTTACAAGAACTGACACTAAAAGGTCACAAAGTATCCAAGTCAAAGTTACAGTTTTGTCAAGAACAAGTGCAATACCTGGGTCATACTCTTAAAGAAGGGAGCAAAAGTATTTCAGCAGAACGAATTGAAGCAATTATGAAGGTGCCCAGACCAAGAACGGTGAAAGAAATGCAGAGATTCCTAGGAATGACGGGGTACTGCAGGCAGTGGATTTGTGACTATGCGGAAATGGCACGGCCACTAAGAGATTTGTGCCTAAAAAAAGCAGGAAGACACCAAATTGAATGGCTCTCAGGAACAGAATCAGCTTTCACTGGACTTAAGCAAGCATTACAAACAACTCCAACTCTGGGACTCCCAGACTACAACAAACAGTTCCACCTGTTCTGTGCAGAAAAAGGGGGGTTTGCCACAGCAGTACTGACCCAAAAAGAGCAAGAAAGAAACAAACCCATTGCCTATTACAGTACGAGACTAGATACCGTAACAAGAGGACTACATACATGTGAGAAAGGACTAGCAGCAGCCGCCTTTGCAGTAGAGAAGGCAACGCCAATAACGGCAGGGCATGAAGTTACCCTATATGTGTCACATGCAGTAGAAGCACTACTCAGTAGAGGGAAATCGTCCCTAACTTATCGGAGAGTATCAGGATACGAGATCCTACTCACACAGGCAGGATTGACCATTATCAGATGCAAAGCTGTGAACCCAGCGGAATTAATGATGACCCCAGAAGAAGGTCAACCACATGAATGTGAAAGAGTGGTGGAAGCAGAAGCAAGGGCAAGAGAAGACTTACAACAAGAACCACTGATGGCTCCGGACCACGTGCTTTTTGTGGACAGTTCGTCATCCATTGATCCCCAAACAGGAAAAAGGAGAGCCGGATATGCTGTAATACGACAAGAAAGACCATGGACATATCAAACGATCGAAGAATCGGCTCTAAACCCAGGGACAAGTGCCCAACAGGCAGAGCTGATAGCCCTGGCAAGAGCCTGCAGAAGGAGTGCAGGACAAAAAGTTAATATTTACTGTGACTCAGCATATGCTTGCGGAGTAGTACACAGCTTTGGAGGAATATGGGCAAGACGAGGGTTTCTCACTGCAGGGGGAAACCCTATAAAACACATTGTTGAGATAAAAGAACTGTTGGAAGCTATGAAACAACCAAAAAAAATTGCAATTATAAAGTGCGCAGCACATACAGGCAGAACAGACCCTATGTCAGCAGGAAACGATTATGCAGATAAAGCTGCTAAACTAGCAGCAGAGGAGTTGGAGTACTGGCCTACAGCAGATCAACAAGTGCTTCTAAATGTAGAGGAAGTGGCATTGCAGGACCTAATAGAAGCACAAGAGGCTTCTACAGTGTCAGAAAAGGTGGACTGGGAAAATAGAGGATGTGGATTGGATAAGTCTACAGGAATATGGCGGCAATTATGTACAGGGAAAGTAATCGCACCAAACGCAGTAATAGAGGTCATTTGCAGAGCTGCCCATGGTGTTGGCCACTCTGCTAGGGGGGAGATGATGAGAGAAATACAGAAACATTGGTTTATCCCAAAACTAACAGAACATGTTACTAGCATGATATCAAGATGCAAAATTTGTCAGGAAGTAAACAAAAAGAAAGGGATACCGACTACACCAGGCTCTATGCCACCACCGGTGGGTCCATTTACCCATTTAGTAATGGACTACGTAGATATGATCGATCGAGCGGAAGGCAAAAGATATTGTCTAGTAATCATTGATAGATTTTCAAGATGGGTAGAAGCATTCCCCACTGCGCATGCGGATTCTAAAACTGTAGCTAAAGCCTTGGCAAGAGAAATTTTCCCCAGATTCGGGGTATGTCAGACCCTGAGCTGCGACAATGGTTCACATTTTACGTCTGACATGATTGCAGACGTTTGTAAAATGACAGGTATACAGCAGAAATTTTCATGTGTGTACCATCCCCAGGCGGCGGGTATAGTAGAGAGATGCAATGGAACACTAAAAACAAAATTGCAGAAAATATGTAGGCAAACGGGGATGAATTGGGTACAGGGTCTACCATTAGCACTAATGGCCATGAGGAACAGTCGGAATAGATTTACCCATTTGACACCCCATTAAATGGTGACAGGACGAGTAATGCCAATGCCCACAGTAAGACCAGAAAGTAGGGAAATAGGCCTGGAAACACTAGAAGAAGAACTCCATAAATACCTGAAGGGACTAACCCAAGCTGTGAGGTCTGTCTATTCTCAGGCGAAAGAGGCCCAGGGGCCAGCAGTCGAAGACCCAGAGCTATTGGTGAATCCAGGGGAGTGGGTCTACGTGAAGAAGTTTAAAAGAAAGTGGAAACAACCCAGACAAACAGGACCCTATCAGGTAATATTAGCCACTCCAACAGCAGTAAAGCTTAAAGAAATAGGACCTTGGGTGCACCTGAACCATTGCAGAAGAGCCCAGGAACCGGAGGCCAAGAAAGAGCCCAAGAAAAAAGAGGAAGAGGAATGAAGACAATTGAACGAATATGCAGATTCTGCTTTGTCCTGATAATTTTCATGTGGATGACTACTGGGATCGTGGGGCTAATCAAGACAGGAACTGTGAGAAAGAGACAAATTGAGACAGCAATTAATGAAGAGATTATCAGACCAAGAGAAAGAAGAGATACGGAGTGGAGAGTGTAACGTTCCGTTCCCTTCTTGTCCGTTTTCCATGTTTTGCCCTTTCCCCCCGTGTCATGTTGGATTCCCTTCGTCCGTGTTTTCCCCGTTGCTACAGGCTGGGCGTGGTCCTTCTGTTTGTTTCACTCTGTTCCCCCACTTCGGTTTCAACCTATCTCTTTTCCCCTTTGCTGCATGCATTCCGCACCTGTCAATTTATCAATCACCCTCGGTTACATTCCTCACGCTTTCCTTATTGTTTTCAATTTCACTCCCCTACTTAACCCTCCGGCTGGCTGCTATTCGGCGCCAGTTCGTTAACGTTCACCGTTTGTATCCTGGTCTTTGTTTCCCTGTCCTGTGCGCTAAAGACTGCAGTGGGTTTACCCTGTGTGCTCCTCTGCTCCAGAACCTACTGGTGGTATTTATCCAGCCCTGCCTGTTTGCGGTTGTCTCTGCCTGAACCCTGTCTGCTTTAATCACCAGCTTCTCCTGTACCTGCCAGTCTGTAGCTGTTAACGACTCCCTTTGTGTGTTGCGGTACCTCTGCTTCCAGCTAACGTTGTGCCCGCAGTTGGGTGTTCTGCCTCTCCACCCTACAGTGGTTCCTGTCCGGCCGTGGCTACCTCCTTTGCTGCGGTTACGGTTCCAGCCTCCACTGTGGCCCAGCTGCCCCAACCGGGCCAACCTGAGCTCCGCTACACTGCTCTGCCCTGTCGTGTCCTGCCATATCCCTACCTCAGCCTTCAGTCCAGTTCCAGTCCAGCTCCGGTCTGGGACATTACCGTGTTCCTGAGTTCCAGTCCGAGTTCGAACCACTCCAGTCTTCCGTGTCAAGTCCAGTTCCGGTTTGGAACAACTCCTCGTTCCTGTGATCCCGTTCCTGTTGGACCTCCCGGTCCAGAACCAGTCCAGTTCCGGTTCGGAACTCGTCTCCCGTATCAAGTCCAGTTCCGGTTTGGAACAACCCTTCGTTCCCGTGATCCAGTTCCTGTTGGACCTCCCGGTCCAGAACCAGTCCAGTTCCGGTTTGGAACACCTCCTCGTTCCCGTGATCCAGTTCCTGTTGGACCGCCCGGTCCAGTACCAGTCCAAGTTCCGGCTTGGAACTTCTTGGGGTGATCTAAGTCCAGCTCCGGCTTGGAGCAGTTCGCTGTGCCGGAGGACTTCCTCACCTCTCTTTACCATTGTGTTAACCTGTGTACAGTTTGGGACTACCCCAAGCTCTTTAATAAATTACCCTTCTCTGTTCACCTGTCTCTTGGTCGTTACATTTGGGTTCAGCCCGTGTTTGGTTCGTGACAGAGAGCCTTCAATTTCAATGCAGATTCCCTAAACATCTCAGACGCATGGGCAAGAAGGAACATGTGGTACCAACAATTAACACACTCAGTCCGAATGGCAACTGGAAGTAAAGGTCCCTGTATGGTTCGAGTGCCCGCACCAGGAACCTGGCCGGCGGTGGCGGAAGTTGATCCCCAGCCATTGGAATCAGGATGCATGGCGGACGCCATGTATCTGCTACACCATTATAACAGGAAAGTCTATGGCTATGACTATGGCTACGTTGCCAGACTCCTGTCGTTAAGAAAATGTAGATTCTTACGGAAGCTACTTTCAACTAAGGCAGAAACAGTTGCAGAAGCCCCTAGTTTGTTGGAAGTAAAGAACAGTAAAGCCGGAGAGTGTTTCTGCTCTAATAGTACTAGCAGCTATGTGTCCTTCCCCATTTTTCTAGGGATATCAGATTATACAACCTACATGACAAGTTTTGGAATAATAAGAGGATGAAACAGGAATAAGAAATACACCCTAGCGTTAAGAACTGGGCAAGAGAGGACCATTGAAGTGAATGGAGTTGAAAACAGGACGACATACACAAACATCACCTTAGGGACATTTAGAGACTATTGGTGGGTATGCGGCGGTAGGGCTTACTCATTTTTACCAATAGGATGGACAGGATGTTGTTACCTGGCCACGTTGAAGCTCCCATATGAAGTGATGTCCATAAAACAGAAAGAAGACAACCAACAGGACAGCAGTAACAGGAAAAGAAGAGAAATAGCAGAGTTTCATGACTTAGAGTCATATCATTTCAGAGTTTCATTAGGGGAAAAATGGGGACTTGGGTTATTTCCCTGGTACGGAGTGGTCTTCCTAGCAGATCATATCGACAACATAACGTATACCTTACAGGGTTTCGCCAATTAAACTATTAGGGGGTTCAGCATGTTGAGGGACACCGTCAGAAGCCACAGAATGACCCTACTTAAACACGAAATGGCCCTTGATTACATATTAGCACGACAAGGAGGATTGTGTATAACACTTAACTTGACAGAAGGCGCATGTTATACTTTGGTCCCTGACATTACAGATAATCTGACTAGCATAATACACGCCTTAGGGAACATTAAAGATGCGTTCGGACCATCGGCAAGTGCTGGATCCTCCGCAGCGGGATGGCTGGGGAGCTACATGGGACCTTGGTGGGCGGGGTTAACACAGACTCTGATGCCCGTAGGCATAGCAGTTGGGGTAGCCGTCTGTGGATGCATAGTAATCTTGCCATGTATTAAAGTTATGATGTCCAAATGACTGGGAGCAATGATAGGGGAAGCAGGAATGATGATCCAGAAGGAAGAAGCCGTGGAAACACCGGTGGGATATGAGATGGTAGAACCCACAGACTTAGCAGAAGGCGAGGAAAACAATCCATCAGGTGATCCCATTGAAAGCAGAGAAGTAGTGATGAAACAGGCTAAGGCAGTCCACCAAATGTTCCTAGGAGTGCCACGGAGACGTGCCGTATGGGAAGCATCCATACACCAGGTATTCCAGATGAGAGATGGATCTTACACAAACGAATATGGGGAAAGATGCAACGAGAAAGGAGGACCGCTGAACTGTCCATACGGAAATCCATTATGCAAATGGGGAGTGAAGCCAGGAGCAGGATGGAAATGCGTGAGAATGAAATATGGAGACAAATTGGATCAGATAGATTGGGAGAAGTATTTCATGCCAGGGCTGCTGGAGGAGTCAGAGGAGTATTTCCTGTACACATAATCACACATATTACATACACTGACTACATGAAGAAAAGAACAACTCAAAGGGGACATAATAAAGCCCCAACTGACTAAAGGCCCTTAGGATAGATAAAACAGACACATAATAGATTAAGGAAAAGGGCGACGAAGTTAAGAGACGCCTGAGTGAAGTGCTAGTAACCTCTCCTCAGGCTTCTTAGAATATGGGCTCCTAAGAAGAGGAAGAAGACATTACAAGTATAATCCAATTCTTTTATATAATCTTTGTATAATTATAGCGAATCAAAATTAGATGATCATTAAAAATCATTGAATACAGTAGCTTTTTGATTAACTTTTGATATTTTTGATAAAATTTTTGATATTTTTGATTAACTTTTTGATATTCACTGTTTAATAGATCATCTGTTAATTAGAGGAAATATTAACTTATATAAATAATTAAATAATACAGTCAAGATCTAGTGGAAAAGTACTGAGATCGGGGGTTGTGAGAGGGTGCAGAATAGTTCTCTGTCAGCAAGGACGAAGGTATCTAGCACACCAGTCAAAACAGGAATGTTTTCCTCCCGTGTTCCATAACAAAGCAGGAGTTGTACTTATAACAATGGATAAGATAGATCGTGCTGACCGAACATGTAGGAGGAGAGTTCACAAACAATTTTATTTGATAGATCAAGAGTGCCCCCAAGCGCATAGGGTAAGAACAGGTCATATAACATATTAATGTTTTGCCTAATTATATTATGAAAAGGTGTTACCACATATCATTGGTGTATTAGCAACGTAAAGGAGGAGTTATGATATTGTAAAAACTAATGTTTGTTATTGTTCGGGGAATTCTGAATCCTCTGCGTAGGTTTGTGGTTTTCCCATGTTGAATCAACATTTGACCATTTAATAAAAGATTAAACTTCTGCTATTTCCTTCATCTTTATCTTGAGAATTCTTCCATTCGAACGAAAACCCATCTCAAATTGAACTTAAAGAGGAGGGAGTAAAAGGCTTCCCTCCGCAATCCATATAGCCTATGCCTTGCTCGCACACTTTAAGTACGCGCACAGGCATGTCTGTTTTGCAAGCTGTAAATCGCTGTTTTCACAGGCTTATTATCCTCCAACATATTTGCAATCAGCCAAGGTGCAAAAGCAGGTGGCTTTTAACCTCTTCCTACCAAGGGCAAAATATACCAATTTTCACCTGTTTCCAGTAGTGACCAACAAAGCTGTTTATCTAAAAAAAAACTACAAACTACAACTACAAATATGGTTCATAGCTTTTGTTAAAACAGAGAACGGCACTATTATGACTAAGTAGTCATAATTCATATACATACACTTTTTGCTACTTAACTACAACTATTTATGTACAAAAATTGTGAAAAAACTAAAAAACGGGTACCTACAAATTTCAGAATTTTCTACCTGATGAGCTACAAGAGCTATGGTGGAAAAAAACTCCTCTTTGTGATTCCTCAATATGCTGCCTATCTCTGCTAAACATATGGAGTCAATATCTCAACCCATTCAAAATCGACAGAGCTTTTTTTCAGGCGAACCATTTCGGTTACCAAAGTTGGCACAAATTGTGCCAAATTGTGCAAAATGGCAAGGTTCCAGAAAAGTCTCAATATGATTTATTTTTTAAGTTTTACAATAAAATTTGATAATTGGCAATACAAGTTCATTTTTAGATGTGTTTTTGGTGTGTTTCATATTACACAACTAACGAGCCTACCCGTGGTCCCCAAAAAGCTCTCCAAACCCATGTAGCAGCACAGTGAATCTTGTATTCCACCAGTCCCATTAGCCAGAAATGAGTCCAGGTATATGCAAACGGGATATAAAATCAAATGTCCACCCTAGATAAAATAAACCCCTGCATAATAATCAACAACAACAAACTCATCCTCATGTTATCTCTCCCTCATGTTACGCCATGCATAAATTGCTCATTCGTTTACCTGCACAGCCTGCTGTACTGCATACAGAACAATTTACTCATGTGGAACAAAACAAACCCTTCAGACACCATTTCATTCAAAAGAAACTTGGAACAGCTCGTCTCAGACACAAATAGATAGCTAGCTGCTATGTGTAATTTTGCTGGCTAGCTTGCCATTGTTACAATATAGCAATTTTGGCTATATTCATTTAATTCAGAGGGATTTGTTTTATACATAACAGTGAATTCGCACTGGTATACCGGCAAAAAAAATAAATCTGTTACTTTACACCACTCAGCGTCACTGAGACAAGATCGCCAAACTATATTTCGGCTAGGACCTGCTGCACGGAGAAACTCCTGAATAACCTAGACATAACTAACCAAAAAGTGTATGAAAGAGACTGTAAAGTAAAAAGATAAACAGCAGCAGTTACCTAATGAATTGTGCTTTGCTAAACGGAATGTAGCGAGCTACGCTACAAGGTAAAAACACTGCACCATCTTGGTTCGATAATTACGCTTGGTTGCCTCCTCCTCTTATGCGGGGGCAGTATCTACGTGAATTCCTATGGCATTGTGTTGAATGAGGGTTTGTCTGAAAGATAAGAGTCTTGGCTATTGGCTGGAATATTTGACAGACAGTTTTAAAACCCATTGGAAAGCAAATAATACTCGCAGTGGAGGCGGGTCGATGCCAGTTTTTCCCACTTCAGATAGGCCTATTGTGCTATCAGTCAAAGAAATATGTAATGGGGGTGTGACGTGTGAGGTTCGAGGGACCAATCGCAGCAAGGGGATTCATTAAGCTGGAAAGCCACTGAGACGGAGAGACCCCGTATATAGGGAAATATAAGGACAACACAAGCTAAAAAAACACTGAATACTCAAACATATACAAAACAGTGAACAAACGAGATACTAACGTGAAATGAGAGGAGCTGCCTCGTAGGTAACAAACAAAGGAACATAAATTAGAGCTAATCAAAAGGGAGAACGTGACAAGCGAAAAAATAACTCCCTAGCTCTAAACGGAGCGAACTGCTTGCTGCAGAAATAGAAGGGAAGCAGTCTCCGTGTCCTAACCTACCGGCAGTATGCCACACGCAAGACATGCGAACACTAATGGCCCTATATCTCAATAACCGGAAGAACGGTACACAAGAGCAACGAATCTCGAGCTCGGTAAACACAATGAGCTGACAAACACTGAATACCTAACAGTATAAAAAAACAGTGAACGAGATGCTAACGTGGAATGAGAGAAAAGGCTGCCTTGGAGGTAACACAAACAAAGGAACGTAAATTAGAGCTAAGCAAGGGGAGAACGCAACCAGTGAAAAAATAACTCCCTAACTCTAAAACGGAGTGTACTGCTTGCTGCAGGAATTAAAGGGAAGCAGTCTCTGTGTCCTAACCTCTACCGGCAGTGTGCCAAACGCAAGACATGCGAAAAATAATGGCCCTACATCTCAATAAGGGGAAAGGTAACGAGAAGGCGAAAGGAATAGAGATCTAACGTTCCATGGCTACTTTCATAGGCTCGCAGTCACACGCAAACATGTCAACAAAATCGCCCAGTCTCCCTGTGAGGAGAGACGTACCCGAAGGACGAACAGAACAGCTGTTCCGAACATTTACCAGCTCAATGACTAACGCAAGCCTAGTAGAAAATACACGCCCTGCCTCTCAGTATAGATAAAGCCCTGCCTCTCAGTATGATAAAACGCCCTGTCTCTTAGTAAGAAATGACTATATAAATATACCCACAAACAAACAAAGACTCCTCTCGCTTTCAAGGATGAAAGCAGACAGAGAGAGGAGGAAGAGACAGAAAAGGCAACAGGTCTAGGCAAAGGAAGAAAGGAAAGACCAGGAAGCGGAGACAGAAAAGAGCCACGGACGAAGAGTCCTAATAGCTACATACACAAAGGCAAGTCCCGCATTACTCCAATAAAACACATTGGAGCAAAAAGGTCTCCTACAGAGCCTAGACCTAATCATACTGGCTAAGCAAACAAAGGGCAAAATAATACCAAACACAAAACAGTGAAAATAATGCGAAATAATATAGAAGCCCAGAACGAAGGAAACGTAGGCTTAAATAGCTCCAAGGTAACCACGCACAGGTGTGGATGTAGAGAAGCTCCGCGATAAAGACGGGGCGGAGCAAACATCCACTAAAAGGGCAGCGCCCTCGCGTGGCTACCGAGGAGAACGACCGCAAGGGAAGGACTCGTCAAAAACCATGACAGAGCAGGCGCTGCGGTGGTACAACGGTAAGAGCGCCGACTTTCAATCGGTGCAGTTGTGCTCCGAGGATCGGGGTTCGCGCCCCGGTCCTGCCAGATCCGAGCATGGCCGGCGCCCTGTGGGAGCAGCAATTGGCGGCTGCTTCCGGGTGGGGGGAGGGGCTCGGAGAGAATCGCTGCATGCCTAGCGGCCCTGGGCGGGCTGGAATCACGGTCAGGAGCTAGGAGGAGTCGCGCCCTGAAGAGGACGTGGCGCCCTCCCGTCCTACCGCCAGCTGACGGGGTTGTGTAGCGGTGATTCTCTAAGCGGTTGCTACACGGGGCAATTGAATTAGAATAGGGGTTCAATTGGCTACTAAATTGGGAGAAAATGGGGAAAAATCAGAAACAAAATATATATTTTTTTTAATTAAAAAAAACCATGACAGAAATACACCCAATTGACGACAGTTTTGCATAAATTTCTGCAATAAAGTACAAAACCCCTTTGTCTAAAATATACTAAGCCACGGGATTGGTACTCCAGAAACTGGCTGAGTTTCACAATGCCAAACTGAACACAGCGGTGTCGGTTTAAAATTGGAAAAAAATCATGTACAGCCGTATGAAAGTTTTAAAGTATTTTTTCTTAAAGCCTAAAGGTATAATGATTTTTCAAACCAAAGTTTTGTGAAATACAATTAAGCAGAACAGTGTACCAGCACATTGTTTATGGTGTGACATCAAGCTGCAATACATGTTTGAGAATTAGTTTGGAGTTTCCAACCTTATTTACGAAGTTTTAACTCGACGTTTTGGGCTTAAAAACCACTTTCCCAGAAGGAATAGATATATCTTAAGGATATTTAATAAAAATATTGAGGTGAGCAGTTTAATATATATTACTAAATTAATGAAATGTATAATTTAATAACTTCCTTAATGCCCGCATTACCACAAGGGGGAGTTTGGCAGCAAGAGGTTAAAGGGAATGGGATATGACATTTTGATTGGTTTATTGCATGTTACGCCCAAGACACACCTATAATTAATGAAGAGACTTAAGTTCAGCCCATTTGCACCTTGCGCTGTACTTAGCGCTCAAATAACACACCGTCTAACTAGCAAAAGTGGAAATGGACGCGACCTAAATACACTTTAGACGCCATGCGTTTTAGACCTAGCGCCCTAGCGCTAAGATCGTCAAGATAGAGCCCCTATTCATTTATTGGCTCTCCAAAATTCTTGCTACCCTTTTAAACTGAATTAAACTTAATTTAGCGTCCCTCCATAGGGATCTTGGATCAAGGTGTAACCACAGACATTTGCTTTTGTGTGTACACATACTGAGAGGTTGTGTTCATGGAATTTGTTTTCAAATGGCTCCAGTCAGTAATCCACCCTCAACTGACCGAATGTGTCGAGTTTAAGTACCATTTGTAACACTCCCTATGACACAACAAAATAACAGTGAATATGTCAGTATCAGGTACATTAAGTACAATGCTTATCTTCCAACCTTTTTTAACCACACCATTAGGTCATATCATTCAGTTCTGATTACAATATATTGTACATTCTGAGACAACAATAACTCTCCACAAGACTTCCATTACACACACATCTTGAGAGATAGCAATTTGTTAGCATCACTACTGTACATGTCTTGGGAAAACCAAAAACTTCTGAGGAGAATGAAGGCCTATGAAAGCCAACTGGCCATGAGCCAAGGTCGAGATTTCCACAATCCTTTCTCAAGAGAAAATCCGAAGGTAACAAACATAAAGCATGTGCATACATATCATTCTTGTTGTGTTCTGTTCTTCATTCTGTAGACAGACAAGAAAAAAAAACATAAAAATGAATTGGAGGCTGTTAACTTTACCTCGAGTCCATGGCATCCTGTAGATGACCTCAGGCAGGGTTCCTGTGTGTGGGTAAAGGTCAGTGCGGTCCAGGTGGTAGGGAACCGGGAGAACCAGCCAATTCATGCTCAACTTCTGCCTTGTAGATGCCTCCATGGAAAGAAAAACTTACATTAGTAAATTTACATTACAATCATTTGGCAGGCACTTTAAAAAAAAAAAAGTTTTTATTTGTTTCTGATTTTTCCCCATTTTCTCCCAATTTAGTAGCCAATTGAACCCCTATTCTAATTCAATTCCCCCCCATGTAGCAACCACTAGAGAATCACCGCTACACAACCCCGTCAGCCGGTGGTAGGACGGGAGGGCGCCACGTCCTCTTCAGGGCGCGACTCCTCCGAGCTCCTGACCGTGATTCCAGCTCGCCCAGGACCGCTATGCATGCAGCGATTCTCTCCGAGCCCCTCCCCCCACCCGGAAGCCGCCGCCAATTGCTGCTCCCACAGGGCGCCGGCCATGCTCGGATCTGGCAGGACCGGGGCGCGAACCCCGATCCTCGGAGCACAACCACACCGACTGAAAGTCGGCGCTTTTACCGCTGTACTACCGCAACGGCCTTTTGGCAGGCACTTTTATCCAAAGTGACATACAATAAGTCTATACCGAAGGTCATTGAAACCGCCACCGCCACCGACCAGATAAAGAGTACAGTTTTATCATATAGTAACAGCTATCCATAGACATGAACATTGAGTCTATTACACACTAGACTGTAGGCTGAAGGCCAGTTTATAGTCCTGCGACAGAGTGACGTTCGACTGAAATCGCAGAACTTTCATGAATGTTCTATTGTAGCCCGACAAAGACTGTGGTCGTCGCTCGCAAAAAGTATAAACACACTCCAGTGAAATTCAGCCACAGTTGACACTAGGAGGACAATGGAGGAAGAAGCAGTTTTACTACATCTGATTTTATCTGCTTCTTTACTGCTAAAAAGGAGAAGAGTATTTGACTCAGCTCGGTTAAACGATGTAGAGTATTTGACTCGCTACATTGGAATTCCAACTAGGATATTTGAGCAGATTCTGTCACTCGTTGCTACAAGTCTGCAACACAGGCTAACGAATCCTCGCCGGGGGAAAGACCTTAACCCTATGTTAATGTACAAGCTAATAAGCCATTGTTAATAAAATCCTATAGGCTTCTATAATCAGATAAGATCTTTACCTGACACTTTTTCTATAAGACCCAGCTGCAGGGTCGGAGAAGCCCCACGCGTCATCAAGGAAACGCGAGAGGGATGCCTGTTGCGTGACCGAAGCCTGTGGCTTAGAAAGAAAGTGCGCGAAAGTAGTCAAATAAGTGTGCGTCTGTGCCAAATGCAAACAAACAGCGAGAGAGATATGGAGACCAACAAGCCAAAGCTGGAGAAAACGTCCGTGTTGGTGAGCCTACCTTCTTATGAATTTTAAGCAATGGTATTTCTAACCTACCGAGTTGCATCCTACCAGTTGGTATTTGATACAGTGATGATTGAGTAAATTTGCCTTTTTAATGAATCTTAATGTAGCTGGTATGCTGAGTCAAGTTTGCGCAGTACAGAACAGAGGATGCAGCATATACAACACATCCCCATAATCTAATAAGAGATAAAAGGTGGCATTAATACATTTTTTTAAATGCTTCAAAAGAGAAACAAGATCGACGCTGAGACTTACAATCCGTCAGTGCAAATGCATTGGTTTTTCACTAATTGTTTTTATCTGTACTATTCGACCTCTATGACACATCCTGACACCTGTGATGGTTTGACTGAATACTTGCATACCGTTTCATGTATAAATGAGTGATTTTGTGAGTTTTGGACACATATCCAGTAGGCTCAACATTGTGTATTTTCCCGCAATGTAGCTATACGTTATTATTAGGCCTGTGGAAAATGTTTGTCATTGGTATCTGATTAGATGTTCTGAACAAAAAAAGTCATTTTTAGTTAAAAAGACAGTTTAACATAATGTAGAATAAAGTAATTTTTAATATTTGGTCGGATATCCTTTGCATGCCATGACTTCCTGATGTCTGTGACAAAAAAGTTGGGACAGGGGCAAAAAAAAGACTGGGAAGTTCAAAAAACACCTGTTTGGAACATTCCACAAGTAAACAGGTGATGCTATCATGACTGGGTATAAAAGGATATCAAAAAAACTCTTGATCTTATTTTCTGGTACTCTTAAGGCCAGTTTATAGTCCAGCGACAGAGTGTCGCTGCGACCGACGACGTGCCATGGATGTCGCTGGTCGCAGCGACATTTGGTTTATACTTTGGGCGACTGTCGTCCTGTGGTCGCTGCGACGGTCGCTGAAGATGTCGCTGAGACATAAAATAAATTCAACTTTGACCCTGTCGCTGCCTCTGTTGTTATGGCAACGTTTGTCTCAGACAGCGGAGGCTTCGGTCGAGCTGTCAACTTACTAGCTAGCACATAAGCCAACTGTTAATGGACAGATTTCTTTGTTTGAAAACTTTGTGCGTGTAGCCATAGGGTAGGCTTACCTACCCATAGCTTACCTACCTAGCAAGCGTGTGAATATCATTATAAATGAGCACAATTTAATATTATTATTATAAATAGCCTAATAATAATAACGATGTAATTTCACCGATTGATGCTTGGCTAGAGGTTGAGAAAACGTTACAATCCAAAACAAGAAGCAACTCGCTTCCAATGCTACAATTTAGCCTACGATAGCCTATTAGTCCGTAGGCTATTGTGAATGGTTACAAAGACACATTTGCAGCTTGACTACACATTTGTAGCGTTGTAGGCGCCTGCGAATGCATTGCAAAGTTAATTGCTTTCACAGTAGGCTAACTTAGATTTGCCAGATTAAACTTAGTGATTAGACTCAGTGACAGCCCATCTGATCCGTGGCATTCTGATAGCGAGTGAAATAGGCTACTCCACATTCTTGAACCTCATTCTCTAACTAGAGAATTGTAGGCTGCTCCCCCAATGAGTCCCGTTGTTAGGATCCTGTAATCTGTCTGTTTAGTCTGTTATTATGTTTTCTGATTTATTTTCCCATTTTCCCGCATTACCCTCGCGATTGTCAGTCCGCGTTCCATGTTCCTCAGATTCCACTCTCTGTCTTTGTCATTGCACTATTCGGGTGATTTTGGGAACATTCGGGTTTCCTCTGTATTTCGTATCTCGTTTTCTTCCTTCTGGCTTTATTAATATTTGTATATAATACTAATGTACTAATCATACTAACTGTTAGATTAGATTTAATACTAACCTGCTAACAAACTAACGTGTATATAATAACCTGCTTTTCCACCATGGCGGATTGCTTATATGATGGCGAAACAGACATGCTCGTGCGTGTGTAGTGCGAGCAAGGAATAGGCTATTTTTCGCATTTTTCCAAAGTTTTTTGCATTTGTGGCACTTGTGGGACTTCAATTATGAAAATAAACTATTCTAAGTTTGTATTGTAAATGGTACACCTGTCTTGTTATTTAAGCCATTTACCAAGTTTCTGTGATGCTCACACCACATGCATAAAACTCTGAGTAAAATAATGCATAAAAGAACGCTCAGGGTGAAAGTCGGAAATCTGCTTAAAAAAAGTTTAGCATTTTCTACCTCTGCCTTTCTATCACGGTGTCGCCATATCACACGGACTCCAAACATTGTGTACATATGGTGTCCATTGTGTGCAGAGGTATGCAGATTCTCACACCACGTGTTATATTATACATCTGAATTCTGTGTGGAAACTCGCTTACGCGGCTTTCTGAGGGCATTTTTCTGCTCAGCACTGTTTATACATGTGGCCCCTGGAGTTATAAAACCTTAAGGTGACGGTCAAGAAAAACCCGTAATATGCTTATAACCATGTTATTTATGGCTATTAATGTATGTATTGAGCAGCAATAAAGCGCAAGGAATAAATTCCATTGCAATCTCGTAAAATTTCAGTCTATCTCTATCTCTTTATTCCTGTATGCTGAAAAAAAGGGTGGAGTCGAAATGGGTCCATGGGTCCATGGTGACTCAACCAATACATACTTTCATCTCATTACATAACTCCTCCCATAGTTTGAGGCGAATAAAACCATCCTGTTCCACTAAGAAATCCTGTCTGAAGTCTGAACCAAACGCTTATTTTGTTGAAAATAGTTGTCTGCGTTATCAGCATTTGGATTTGGAATAGTTAGTTAGCTAAAGTATTTATTTTTTCCAGCTCTCCTTATCTCTATCCCAATTTTATCCCTCTCCCAATCTTTCACATTGCTAGCTAGTAACATTAGCTTGCTCCTTGCACAGCTCAGTATGGAAACGAACTAATCAATCACGTGTTTTTTACTTGGTGCACTGCTCATTCATCAGATAATATTGTGAGGTCCCTGTGTTCCGTCCCTGGTTTTCCCTTCGTCTCACAATCCACCCCGTGTTTTCCCTCTCTCCTTCCTCTTGTTTCTCACTCCCCGCACCTGCATTGTGTTTCCCTCTCGTGTCTTCGTTAGCCTTCCCCCACCTGTTGCTCGTTCTGTCCTCGTCAGTGTTAGTATTTAGTCTGCCCCGATTCTGTGTTCGGGGCCGGACCGTCTTGTGGTCTCCTAGTGTTCTCGTCATGTTCTTGTCGCGTCTTGCCCTGGTCTTGTGAGTTTGTTCCTCGTTCTGGTCATGCGTGTCATTGTTCTTTATGGTTTGTTTTGTCCGTCTGCCCTGGTCTTGTCTTGTCTTCTGTTCCCCCGGCGGCTCCCCCTCCAAGGCTCCCTCCTGACCCGTCTGAGTTCCTGACCCCCCCCAGGCTGAGTGCCTGACCCCCAGGCTTTTCCCCTGAGCCGTCTCTGAGTCTTGCATTTGGGTCCCGTCCCCTCACGAGAACGTAACAAATATATCGAAAATCATAGATAGTTAAGATTTTGCCAAATAAACCATGCCTTGGAAATGCTTTTGTCGTATTGTTCAGTGGCTGGTTACAGTAACAATAATATGACGAGAAACATTATCCACCAAAGTACTTAGTTGCAATGCACGTAATTTTAGTTCGATTAGCAACCAAAATTAATGAATGGGCCTTTAAATAAATTTTAAAAACTCAATAAAACCTACCATTATTTAATGATTGTGGAACATGCATGTGGTGAAACGTCGTCTTGCAATTTAGCTTGCTTTAAATAGACTAACGTTAGATTAAACGGTTGCAATACTCTGCTTAGTGTTTAAGTTAACTTAACTTTGATTGCAAGCTTGCGTGTCATATTTATCTCTTGATCGCAGCCGCACTGTATTTTACTTTTAATTGATTGCATTAATTCCTCGCCGGATTCAAACCTATAGTTCAAACCACTGAACTGTATAATAACAGTTCTGTGGTTCAAACATGTAGGGCTGGAGACGTCGATGGCACTCGGGTTGAGGGCGTGAAATTAGACCACACCCCTACAATCCTGAGTCGTTTCAAGACTGAGTTTATTAGCTGAAATTGAGATGTATATTAATATACCTATTCACATTTTCTTGAAAATATATTTGGTGGGTGTGTAGTGGCTACATCCCTCTGTGATATGTTGTATGGTTATAGGTTATTTGAAGTTTTTAGAATCCCTTGACCATCACTTTAAACAGAGCAACCCCTAAATAGGAGAGAATTGACCATATTTCCGCAAAGGGGTTAACATGTTTGTGTTTTATGGGTCTGCCCCAGTGCTGTCTACGTCTTTTTATTGCTGTCAACTACAACTGAAGTTCCCTCACAGGAAAATAAAAGTTACTCTATTCTATTCTAAATGTTTAATTTGGTTCAGACCATTGCCACTAAGGGAGTGGATCGGGATGCTTACACACAGAGGGTAAATTAAGTCAGGTGTTAAGCAGATGATGGCAGAATGCAGCATTTCTAACAGCATACAATAATGAGGAAAATTACGAGTGCAACTATTAACTCTATTTACTTTGGCACATTTTATTTAAATGTCAATATCTAAAAAAATATTCCCTGCACATCCATGGTTTTAAGTTCGAACTGAAGAAGAAGCTGTATCATTAGAAATTTGCTACAGAATACATTTATTTCAGAATAGTCATGTACAGTATATATATAACCAGATCAAAAACGTCTACGACGTAAAAAAAAGCCAAGTTACTCACGCATAGCCTACATAGCGCTGTCCATAAGTTCTTAATTCCAACTTGCAAAAACTAGGCCTGCCTTTAAAAGTCTTGATATCAAAATGTGGCCAAGTTACAACTAACAATATTGCCTATCGTAGCTCACACTAAATAAACTAGCTCTATTCCAAAGCAATGCTATCCAAACTTTCCTAAATTATTTCATGCAACTTGGCCCTGTGTTTCTTCATCTCTGCATGTGAAGAGATTGTGCCTCATGGAACAACATATGATTTCAATTAAAGGTTGTATCAGCGATTTTGGGTGACGTCACTTCTGAAGCGAAATCCCAAACAAACAGAGCCAGCTCCAGCTCAGAGCCAATTATGTTATGTTTTAAAAAATAGTGTTCAAGCATCCAGAATTATAACCACGTTAATAACGTTTGTAAGAAACCAAACCGTTTGTAAATGTTACGTATCTGTTTACGGGACGAACCCAAGTGCAACGACCAGGAGACAGATTTCACAAAAGGGGTGTATTTAATAAATTAAGTGTTGGGGTAGTCCCAACACTGTACAGGAAAGGCAACACACACAGTAATACAAGGTCTTGCGCCTGGAAGCCCGGGGCGGGCTGCTCCAAGCCGGAGCTGGACTGGAGGTTCTGGAACGGGCTGTTCCAAACCGGAACTGGACTGGACTGGAACTGGACCGGGTGGTCCACACGGGAATCAGGTACTGGAACGGAATGTCCCAAACCGGAACTGGACTGGACTGAACTGGACCGGGAGGTCCACACGGGAATCAGGTACTGGAACGGAATGTCCCAAACCGGAACTGGACTGGACTGGAACTGGACCGGGAGGTCCACACGGGAATCGGGTACTGGAACGGAATGTCCCAAACCGGAACTGGACTTTGAGCGAGTCGCTTGTACAACTCACGCCTGGACTGGACTGGAACTGGCAGGGGAGCGACTCACTACGGCAGGGCAGGACTGGACCGGGCTGACTGCACCGGTATAGAAAAACAAAACAACAGAGGAGGGTTAGTGCAAGGGAAGGCACGGGAAAGACCGGGAGGTTCTCACGGAGGTGATGGGTTTGGAAGTCGGGAGGTTTTGCGGTAGCACGGCAGGACAGAGTGGTGTGGCGTAGCTGCGGTAGGTCCGGAGGTAGCTGACTGTCTCCAGAGCTCCAGGAGCCGGCGCCGAAGAACTGGGTGGTCTCTTCGGTCGGACAGGAACAACTGGAGGGTAGCCAGGTAGCGAATCACCCCGGAGCCTACACGCGCTGGAGGTGGAGGTACCGCAACACACACAACAAACACGGGGAACACGAACACTGCCACGGGAGATCGGGTGCAGGGTTAGATGGAGGAGAAGGGAAACAAGTTAGCTACACAATTATGACAGGAAATTGTGCGGGAGGTAAACTACCAATCCGTAGCTTTGCGAGGAACTATACGCTGCACGGGAAACACATTCCACGACTACGCGAATAGTTTAAGCAGGGAGACCAGATAACGAGTCAAGCACTACACCAAGTGATGATAGTTAACGAACTGGCGCCGACTGGCAGCCAGCCGAAAGACTATATAGAGCTAACTAACGAGACAAAATACGATACAGGTGTGAACATAAACCGGGAGTGATTACAAGACACCAGGTGAGGAAATGCATGCAACGAGGGGGAGGGAGTGAAAGGCGGAAGTAAGACAAAACAACCAGACGAACAAGACAGGGAAGGACACGCCTAGTCCGCGGTTGCGGGGAAAACACGGACAAAGGGATCCAACATGACACGGAGGGAAAACAGGAAAACACGGAAAACGGACAGGAAGGGAGCGGAACATTACAGTACCCCCCCCTCAACGTACGCCACCTGGCGTACCTGGCGGCCTGGTCTTGGATGGGAAGCGACTGTGGAAATCCTGGATTAGTGTTTGATCCAGGATGAGGCCCTTGTGGAGCCATGACCGCTCCTCAGGACCATACCCCTCCCAGTCCACGAGGTATTGGAAACCCCGACCCTTACGGCGGATGTCGATGATGCGGTCCACCGTATAGGCCGGGGCGTTGTTGATGACCCGGACAGGAGGAGGAGGGAGGGTAGGGGCACTGAGGGGGCTGGAGGCGACAGGCTTGATTTGGGAAACATGAAAAACGGGGTAAACTTTGAGGGAGGCAGGGAGGGAGAGCTTGACGGAAACAGGGTTAACAAGACGTACAACAGGGAAGGGACCAATGAACCGGGGCCGAAGCTTTTTAGAGGAGGAGGGAAGGGAAATGTTGGACGTGGACAACCAGACCTGCTGACCGGCCCTGTATTTGGGGGCTGCGGTCCTGTGCAGGTCCGCCAGACGCTGTGACCGGGAATTGGAACGTAGGAGTGCGGTGCGTGCAAGCCTCCAAATGCGCTTGCATTTGAGGATGTGGGCCTTGACAGAGGGGACTGCTACCTCGGCCTCCTGGACCGACAGGAGAGGGGGTTGGTACCCTAACGAGCACTCGAAAGGGGATAACCCGGTGGAGGTACTCTTAAGGGAGTTGTGAGAGTACTCCACCCAGGGAAGGAAACGGCTCCAGGAGGCGGGGTTGCGAGCCGTGACGCACCGCAGGGCGGCCCCCAGGTCCTGGTTCGCCCTCTCTGCCTGGCCGTTCGACTGGGGATGGAAGCCAGACGAAAGACTGGCCGAGGCCCCCAGGGCTACACAGAACGCCTTCCAGACCTGGGAGGAGAATTGGGGCCCACGATCCGACACAATATCGGAAGGGATCCCGTGCAGCCTGACCACATGTACCACCAGGAGCTCCGCCGTTTCGAGGGCGGACGGGAGCTTGGGGAGGGGAATGAAGTGAACCGCCTTGGAGAACCGATCCACAATTGTCAGAATGACAGAGTTGCCCTCTGACAACGGCAGACCGGTTACAAAATCCACCCCAATGTGGCTCCAAGGACGGCCCGGGACAGGGAGGGGAAGGAGATGACCAGAGGGAGGCTGGTGGGAAGCCTTGCTCCTGGCGCATACAGAGCAGGCCAGGACAAAGGCACGGGTATCCTCCTTGAGGGTGGGCCACCAAAAGCTCCTCCTGACGAGGGCGGTCGTCCTGGCAACACCTGGGTGACACGCCAGGCAGGAGGCGTGAACCCACTCAAGGACCTGGGAGCGGACGGAGTCGGGAACAAACAGGGAGGGGTTAGGGTTATTACGGGGGTCAGGGTGGGAAGTCTGGGCGGACCTCACGATCTCCTCAATCCTCCAGGAGACCGCAGCCACCATACAGGACGCTGGAAGAATGGTTTCGGGGTCAGCAGGACTGGAGGGAAGGGAAAACACACGGGATAAGGCATCCGCCTTAATATTGCGGGAACCGGGGCGATAGGACAAAGAAAAATTAAACCGGGCAAAGAAAAGTGACCACCTAGCCTGTCTAGCATTTAGCCTTTTGGCAGACCTTAAATAAATTAAATTCTGGTGGTCAGTTAAAACAACAAAGGGGGTACCTGCCCCCTCCAGCCAGTGGCGCCACTCCTCAAGAGCCAGCTTAATGGCAAGAAGCTCCCGATCCCCGACATCATAATTTCGCTCAGCGGAGGACAGCCTCCGGGAGAAAAAGGCACAGGGATGGAGCTTGTTGTCCAAGGCGGCACGTTGGGACAGAATGGCCCCCACGCCGGTGTCGGAGGCGTCCACCTCAATCGTAAATTGGCGGGAGGGATCAGGGTGGCAAAGAATAGGGGCTGAGGAAAACCGTGTTTTGAGCTGTTCAAAAGCACGCTGGGCTTCGGGATTCCAACAGAAAGAAAAAGTAGTGGAGGTAAGTTTGGTAAGGGGGGCAGCAATGATACTGTAATTTCGGATAAAACGACGATAGAAATTAGAAAAACCAAGGAATTGTTGTAGGTGCTTACGAGAGGTGGGTTGGGGCCATTCCGTCACCGCCTTGACTTTGACCGGATCCGCCCGGATACTGCCCTCCTCAATAATGAAGCCGAGGAATGGGACTGAAGAGACGTGGAAGGAGCATTTCTCCGCCTTTACGAAGAGCTGGTTCTCGAGGAGCCGCTGGAGAACCTCCCGGACATGGAGAATGTGCTCCTGAGGGGACTTGGAAAAAATCAAAATGTCGTCAATGTAAACAAAAACAGTCTTACCCAACAGGTCTCGCAGTACGTCATTTACCATGCCCTGGAAGACTGCCGGGGCGTTAGTAAGGCCGAAAGGGACCACCAGGTACTCATAGTGGCCCAACGGGGTATTGAAGGCAGTCTTCCACTCATCCCCCTCCCGTATGCGCACCAGGTGGTACGCATTACGGAGGTCGAGCTTGGTAAAAATGACGGCCTGCGAGAGGGGTTCAAAAGCAGTGTTAATGAGGGGGAGAGGATATTTGTTGCGGATAGTGATGGAATTGAGTCCCCGGTAGTCGATGCAGGGCCGTAGTGAGCCGTCCTTTTTCCCCACGAAAAAGAACCCAGCACCAACCGGAGAAGAGGAGGGACGGATGATGCCCGAGGCGAGGGACTCATGGATATATTCCTCCATGGCGAGTTTCTCTGGTCCCGACAGACTGTAGAGACGGCCGGACGGAAGTTTGGCTCCCGCCAGTAGATCAATACAACAGTCGTACGGGCGGTGAGGAGGTAGGGACAGAGCACGTGATTTAGAAAAGGTGCGACTGAGGTCGTGATACTGTTTGGGAACGGTGGACATATCGGGTTCGGGTAGGTTGGTGCTGGGATTCTTGGACCCCGGAGGGGGAAGCGCGGAGCGGAGACAGCTAGCCAGGCAGTGGCCACTCCACGCCAGGATGCGTCCGCCCTGCCAGTCGATGTGTGGGTTATGGAGACGGAGCCAGGTCTGCCCTAAAACTATGGTTGACTGTTTGGAATTGATGAGGAGGAGTTGAATGCTCTCCCGGTGATTGCCGGAGAGGACAAGCTGTAAGGAAACGGTGGAGTGGGTCACTAACCCCAAACTCCGACCGTCTAAGGCGAAGGCAGTAATGGGCGATGGTAGAAGCTCCGTGGGGATGCCGGCCCTCTGGGCGAAGGTGGTGTCCATGAAGTTGGCGTCGGCTCCAGAGTCGATGAGAGCCGACGAAACTAAGGACTTGTCGCTCCACAGGAGAGTGGCCTTGAAAACTAGGCGATTCTGGGCTGCATGGCAGGGTATGATAGGGCTCGTCAGTACGCCCAGTTGAACTGGCGAGCCTATTCTTTTGGGCGGATGGGACATGAGGCGATCTGGTGGCCAGGTTTGCCACAATAGAAGCAAGACCTGGATCGCTGACGACGTTGGCGCTCTGCAGAGTTGACCGCAACTCTGCCCAGTTGCATGGGCTCCTCTTCGGAGACCCCAGACGCCGCCCTGAATCCAGAAGCAGAAGGGTGAGAGCGTATATGAGGAAGGTGACCGGGATTCCCCCCACGCTCACGGGCCCGGATACGAAGACGGTTGTCGACTGCTATGGCCAGGCTAATCAGGCTATTGAGGGAGGTTGATTCCTCACGGGTGGCTAGTTGGTCTTTGAGCTCCTCGCTGAGTGCCTGGCGGAAAGCCCCCTGAAGGGCGGTGTCGTTCCATCCGGACTCCGCGGCGAGGGTACGGAATTGGATGGCCATCTCTGCGACGCTGCGACTCCCCTGACGGACCTGAAGTAGGCGCTGAGTTGCATCTCGCCCACAGGTAGGGTGGTCAAACACGCGCCGCATCTCGGCGGTGAAGGCAGCGAAGTTGTTGCAGAGCGCGGCTTGGCTATCCCAGATGGATGTAGCCCACTCCAGGGCACCTCCTCCCAGGCTGCTCATGATGAACGCGATCTTACATGGGTCGGAGGCGAAGGAGGAGGGCTGCATCCGGAAGACAATGTCGCATTTCATCAGAAATTCGCGACATTTCCCCAATTCCCCGCGGAATAGCTCAGGATGTTGAACGCGAGGCTCACGAAATGAAGCGGACACAGGAGGGTCCGCCGGGGGATCCGGTGCGGGCGGTGTAGGGCCCAATGGAATACGCGGAAGCGGCTGGTGAAGAGACAGCTGCGTAACTTGTTCCGTGATGCCCCTCAGCACTTCCAACACGTCGTCCAGACGACGGCCCTGTTGGTCGCTGACCGCAGTTTGGCAGGAGAAGGCGTGCCGAATCTGCTCCAGGTCGGCTGGGTCCATGTTTTTGGGCCAGTTCGTTCTGTTACGTATCTGTTTACGGGACGAACCCAAGTGCAACGACCAGGAGACAGATTTCACAAAAGGGGTGTATTTAATAAATTAAGTGTTGGGGTAGTCCCAACACTGTACAGGAAAGGCAACACACACAGTAATACAAGGTCTTGCGCCTGGAAGCCCGGGGCGGGCTGCTCCAAGCCGGAGCTGGACTGGAGGTTCTGGAACGGGCTGTTCCAAACCGGAACTGGACTGGACTGGAACTGGACCGGGTGGTCCACACGGGAATCAGGTACTGGAACGGAATGTCCCAAACCGGAACTGGACTGGACTGAACTGGACCGGGAGGTCCACACGGGAATCAGGTACTGGAACGGAATGTCCCAAACCGGAACTGGACTGGACTGGAACTGGACCGGGAGGTCCACACGGGAATCGGGTACTGGAACGGAATGTCCCAAACCGGAACTGGACTTTGAGCGAGTCGCTTGTACAACTCACGCCTGGACTGGACTGGAACTGGCAGGGGAGCGACTCACTACGGCAGGGCAGGACTGGACCGGGCTGACTGCACCGGTATAGAAAAACAAAACAACAGAGGAGGGTTAGTGCAAGGGAAGGCACGGGAAAGACCGGGAGGTTCTCACGGAGGTGATGGGTTTGGAAGTCGGGAGGTTTTGCGGTAGCACGGCAGGACAGAGTGGTGTGGCGTAGCTGCGGTAGGTCCGGAGGTAGCTGACTGTCTCCAGAGCTCCAGGAGCCGGCGCCGAAGAACTGGGTGGTCTCTTCGGTCGGACAGGAACAACTGGAGGGTAGCCAGGTAGCGAATCACCCCGGAGCCTACACGCGCTGGAGGTGGAGGTACCGCAACACACACAACAAACACGGGGAACACGAACACTGCCACGGGAGATCGGGTGCAGGGTTAGATGGAGGAGAAGGGAAACAAGTTAGCTACACAATTATGACAGGAAATTGTGCGGGAGGTAAACTACCAATCCGTAGCTTTGCGAGGAACTATACGCTGCACGGGAAACACATTCCACGACTACGCGAATAGTTTAAGCAGGGAGACCAGATAACGAGTCAAGCACTACACCAAGTGATGATAGTTAACGAACTGGCGCCGACTGGCAGCCAGCCGAAAGACTATATAGAGCTAACTAACGAGACAAAATACGATACAGGTGTGAACATAAACCGGGAGTGATTACAAGACACCAGGTGAGGAAATGCATGCAACGAGGGGGAGGGAGTGAAAGGCGGAAGTAAGACAAAACAACCAGACGAACAAGACAGGGAAGGACACGCCTAGTCCGCGGCAGCGGGGAAAACACGGACAAAGGGATCCAACATGACACGGAGGGAAAACAGGAAAACACGGAAAACGGACAGGAAGGGAGCGGAACATTACAGTAAATCCGTCAAGATTTCAGCGAGATAAGAGTATTAGCGTATTAGTATCACCCACCCCTTGTCGGTGATTGGTTGGAATACTGTTTATTTTGGTTTTGAGTAGTTGGTAGTACCATTTGTTTTTGTGTACGATCTCGGAGCATAGGCTGCCTACAGAGACGCGGTTTTTTGACGGCCTGCTTATGGGGCGGGCAGCTAGCGGATCGTGAGGAAAAATCAGATGAATGTGATCATTTATGTTTCGACCCAAAATCGCTGATACAACCTTTAATGTTTTTAACACTTGATGAATAATTACACTCCAGAAAGGATATGGTTGTACTTTGTTGGCAAGTTTATTTTAGAAAATGTACAGGTTTTAAAATGTTAACTGCTGCTACAGCATTCTTTACAATTCACAAACAGACATTTATATGAAGAAACATCATGTACAATAGAGAAAGGGGTGATGAATAAATAAATGCAGATAAAAATGAGTAATATATTTTTACCTAGAAAATAGCGTACATAAAGCATTTTTACAAACGTATCCAGACATGTTTGTGGGTCAGATGGTGGCAAATAAGTAATAGTACCAATTTTCTTAAAGAGATACTGCAGTGCCTTTTCTAAGGCCTTTTTTACCGCTTCAATTTGAACTGGAACTCGTGAATAGGTGTGGTCATATGACGATGATGCCACGTAGTCATATTATGAATATTCATACGGTCAAGGAGTGAAAGGGTGTGTCTGACTCAGCCCCACTGAACTGCAGTCTGTGCACTGAACTCAATACGCTCTCTCCAGTCCTCACTACTAAACAGACAATAGCTGTACTGCAGGGAGTTTTGAGGTGGAGGAGTTTGAAGTGGAGGAAGAGAATTCCTTCATGGTGGAAGACTCTCCTCGCGAAGATGATGCCGTATTCATTCGAGCCACTGGCAGCAGCAGCCGCCGCCCCGGCTGTATTGGTTGCGAGGAGAGGACCTGGGATGTAACCGAATGATAGATCTAATGTTACCTAGCTAAGTTAGCTTGTTTGTCTGCCTAAAGTAACGTTACTATTGAATACATTCAAATACACAGCAAAACCCAGTCACACAGTAACGTTAGTATATTGAACATGGCTGGTTGTAGCGCCCTGATATAGCTCCACTTGGTCCGGAGAGAATTGTTATAATTTATTAGCTAACATTATTCATAGCCAAGTTACCAGTTCTCTCTTGACCAAACAGGGCTAAACTCACAATAGACTGCCTTGTATTTCCTAACTTATCGATACATTTAGTCTCTCGGCAGATTATGAAAGCTAACAGAGCAGGTGTTGTGCCGAAAAGAGTCCCCCTGCCTAAATTGCCCCCCCCCCCCCCCTGCAAAATGCTCCCTGTTATAACTACAAGAATGTGCTTTCTGGGGTACCATCCAGTGACCTAAATATGTAACCACAATAAATGTGAAGTGTCTCAGACTTTGCAAACAAGAGATGGCTGGGGTGGGGGGGTAAATAATATAATACATAAATGTATTACTTGTAAACTATTATGTATTCCAAGTGCTCTCGTAGTTTATTATCGTGGATGTTAAAGCGTAGCCTACATTATGGGTCGCCTATCACTAGTGCCATTCTGAGGTTTGCATTGCAATGTGTTCATCTTAAAACCTAAAATATACGATCGTTTTTTTTTGTGATGTTCTGGTCTTTGCTGAGTGGTAGAAACTGTATAAACACTCATTTTGTCGGAAGAAGAGCGCAGATCGAACTAAATTAAAATATAAGCGGCACTGAGAACAAGCGAATGCACGTTCATGCGAGGGGGGACGAATTCTGGCAGGGGGACACTTTTCGGCACAACACCTGTTTGTGGCGTTGCACCAAGGAACGATACATCTCTGACTCCTTGGCATAATGCAGGCAAGTTAGCTAAAGATACTAAATAGTAAGACGTAGATGAATAACTCTCTATTTAGCTAAATATAAGTAATATTAATATTAATATCGTAATATTAACGTTAGCAGTAATACAAAGCAATTCGCATTTGAACTTGAACTACCTAGGCAGCATTACAAGGGTCTCAGTCTCAAAGAGGAAAAAAAAAAAAACGTGCCCAGCCGAGACAACCCCTAAGACCACCTCAACTCCACCCATTTTTATGTTAAGGATCTTGTGACGTCATAAACCCCCGGAAACCAGCGTATTGGTAAGCCTACACAAAAACTCAGATAAAACCATTTTGACTAAACATGAGATTTTCAGACATAAACAGTTGTGTATGATCATAATCTAACCCAAAACATCGGTTTTCAACGGGAAAAGTCGGTTTTTGACTGCAGTATCACTTTAACATAATAGTATTTATGATATTTGCAAACAGAATTTTGTGAACACAAGGATATCTATGCTCTGTAGGACCACACAGGTTTTGATAGAAATCCAAATCAATAAATCAATAAATACATAATAATAATAATTATAATAATAATAAACTTTATTCATTCTGTGCTTTTCATAGACCCAAAGCAGTGGATGCAGACAATTGTTCAAACATGCCCTATAGTGTAGTAATTTTTCTGTTTAATTTCTAAGTGCAACACATCTGAATCAGAGTATTTCCACCATAAATTATTTTCATTTTGCAGTTTGATGTGGCACATACAGTTTCATTGACCACATTCTCTTGAGATGGTAAGATGAAGAAACACAGGGCCAAGTTGCATTAAATAATTTAGGAAAGTTTGGATAGCATTGCTTTGGAATAGAGCTAGTTTATTTAGTGTGAGCTACGATAGGCAATATTGTTAGTTGTAACTTGGCCACATTTTGATATCAAGACTTTTAAAGGCAGGCCTAGTTTTTGCAAGTTGGAATTAAGAACTTATGGACAGCGCTATGTAGGCTATGCGTGAGTAACTTGGCTTTTTTTTTTACATCGTAGACGTTTTTGATCTGATATCACTTATTTTTTATAGCTAACTAATGATGAATAATGCATGAAGATAAACACGGAGAGAGACATGCATTCCAAAGAAATGTATGCAGACATTTGCTTAACCATAACGCCCTCTACTGACAAGAATGAGAACAGTTATCCTATTACAGACAGCACACAATTACATTAAAAGAGTTTGTAGATGAGCAGTATTTAATGTGTAATGAAATACAATGAACAGCACCACCTGAGCTACGGATCATGAAGAAGCATGTAAATTAATGAACCAAGTCTACATGGAGACATGCATGCACAATAGGCTAGACGCAAACACATTCTAGCTGAAAGACATACAGCCTAAATAGCTAGTACAGCCTAAATAGTTTGCATCAGTAAAATATGGTTTTAAAATACAGTTTTAAAATAGGGCTATTAGTATTCTATGAAATACATTTAACGTTAGGCTATTCAACACTGGATTGCCGGATGCGGAACTCCAACCTTCCATGTGTGGGCTACGAGCTAGCGAGCGAGCTAGTGAGTTCATAAGCACAGCAGAGTTAGGCTATTCAACACTGGATTGCCGGATGCGTAACTCCAACCTTCCATGTGTGGGCTACGAGCTAGCGAGCGAGCTAGTGAGTTTCTGCACAGCAGTTTTTTTTCCGGTACTGTAGAACGTTACCTGCGGGAAATGTTTTGGTACCGGACAGCTAGTTTAGTTTAGTTTTCTGTAGTGCAATGAATGTAGGCTATAATGCATGTTGATTCGCTTCGTAGTAGCCTAGCTTGTTTCTGCTTCCTGACGAGAAGCAGGAAGTAACGTTGGCGAACAAGCTTAATTGGACAACGCATATTTCCCAGGAATCTTAGCCAGAAAGAAAACAGTAGATACTACTAAGAAAGTACATACCAGAGATTCTTCTTCTTATTATTATTATAATTAAAAGTGTTTGCAGTAAGCTACATTATCAGCAGAGTAGCGTAGACTAGAGCCACATTCGGAGGCTATCTATTTTTTTTATAAGTGACTAACCATGAATCAGATATGTTTGGGGAATTGGCGGTTTATAAATCCGATCGCTTAAAAGCTTGCAGCTTAAAAGAGGCTATCCTCAATTCTTAATGTAGGCTATTATCGTAAATTCTTAATTTTCCTAGTAGTTAATTTTATGGTGACCTTGTGTTATGTGTGAGAAGGATAAAATGAACAGAGCTGAAGTGAAGAAATTAATGAATAAAGAAATGTTGGCCGAGGCAAGGGGTTTCCACAGTCAGTCAGTATTGGAAACCTCTTTTGCCCTTGCAATAAAAATATGTTAATGTGTCAATGTGAAAATAATAACAGTCTAAAGCCCTATTCGGACGGGATAAGTTTTCAGGACAATGTCTGTAAAGTAATGATTACCACAGGACGTCCGTAATATTAATGGCTGATTCGGACGGGATAAAGTATCTCCGTAAACAGCGTCTAGAATTACAGAGATGGGAGTGTCTACTCCATGTTGTCGTCACACAGAAAATGTTCCCCACGAGTCATACAACGTTACACATCTTATCTTCGCTGCAAACTGATTGCTTCTGGTAGAAAATCGCTGTCAGGGAGTAATTGAAAAGATGCAGGCGCCAAAAAAAAAAACCTACGTGGAGACAATGTTGGCATGGCAAACATGTCCATAAAAAGCGTGAGGAATCCTGAATTACACCTCTTTATTAACGTTAGTTTGAAAAACAAAACAATATTAGGCCATAACATGTATGTAAGGCTATAGCTACAACAGCTTACCTAAAGCTGCCACAAGCGTTGCCCCACTGTAGCCTACTTTTGAGCTTGTTTTTTTTGTTGTTTTTTTTCCTCTCTGTCTTCTTATTTTAGGTAACGTTACATTAATTTAGAAGTCAGCCAATAGTGGAGCATATAGAGCTTACGTGAAAAACCAGGAGAAAAGACTGGGGAAAACTAATTTCTCACAGGAAATAACAGAATTTTACCGGACATGTCAATTCGCACGGGATTGCTTCAACCTGGGGTAATTTTTACAGGACATTTAACAGGAGGTAAAAGACTCCGGAATCTTTACTGGCGCGGGAACGCGCAGTCCGTAAAAGTTACGGACATGGCAGATTCAGACGGGACTAAAATAGCGGAGCTCCTCCGGTAATTATTACATTACCCCACCTCCCCCTGTAAAACTTATCCCGTCCGAATAGGGCTTAAGAAATGAAAAGTACTTAACAGTTGCACATTGTTTTTGTGGAAAATACATGTGCCCTGCTGGGCTGCCACAGTAGCTTCTTGGAAAGCATGAAGCCATTAGCTACATTAACATTAAAAAACATTAGTATGAAGCGTTTTTATTGGACGATAAGCTTGATGAGCAGGTATACGGACCATACCCTCAAATAATAATTCTCCCCATTGGATAACATTGAGGCAGCCAGTTTGGCAGGAAAATGGGAAGAAGAAGAAGAAGAAGAAGAAGAAGAAGAAGAAGAAGAAGAAGAAGAAGAAATAGCATCAATAATAGCATCCTCCTAATTTATTGCACTGCAGTGTAACTGGAGAAGCTGAGGTTTTCGCAAGAGGCTACCCTTTTAAAAAATACTGCGTCAAAATTTACGGGGTTTTCTTAAAGCTGCAGTTTATAATTTCAGGCAAACATGAATACTGTAATTGAGACGGATACGTCTCAACCACTAGGGGTGAAGTTTATAGAGTTAAGAGTCAGTGCTCCTCTCCACACTGTAGTTGGAGTAAGGGACATTCAAGGGAAATCCCACTCATTTCAGTCCATGAAGCTTCTCTGCAGGCCGGAGGGTTGAATCAGCTTCAGACTGCGCTGGAACAATTTCTACTGCTGAATCAGTCAACATGTCTGCAGCCACTGCAGTCACCTGCAGTGTGCCCAGTCAGTTTGAAAACTGAATACCCGAACTTCCGGTTATGGCAGCGTGGTGAATGGTCGTGCACACTTGGTCCTCCGGTGTAATTTGACTGTCTTTACGAGTAAAGCCCTCCATAACCATTCTATTGAAACGTGAATTTATTTAGGCAAACTCTATGCTGCGAAGGAATCTGAAAACAGAAAAGCAAGCAACAAATTTGCCTGATAATTCAGGAGATGAGGAAGAGCCAGCCTCGGCTAACAGTGAACCAGAGCTAGCTATGGCTGCTAACAGCATGCTACAGTCCTCAGAACCATCCCTTCTCCGCTGAAATGCAAAAGTTCACGGCAACAATTCAAACTTCTCTTACAACCCGACTAGATCAAGTGGACGCAGAACTGGAGAAGTTGAATGAGACCATGCACTCGACAAACACAAAAGTAGTAGCGTTGGAAGCTAAATGTTCGGAGTATGAGGCTGCCGTTGTTGACCTGCGCCAAGGGCTAGCGGAGCTGGAACAGAAACATCAAAATGACGTGACTGAACTGAGAGATAAGCTAGATGATTATGAGAACCGACAGCACCGCAAGAACCTGAGAATCGTGGGGTTCCCACTGGGAGTGGAAGGGGACAACGCTGTGGGCTTCTTAGAAAAATGGCTTCCAGAGATCCTAGGACTCACCGACCCGATAGAGATAGAGAGAGCCCATCGCGCGCAGCAGAGGCGTCCTGCCGAACAAGGGGCTCCCAGAGCCTTCGTTCTTAAACTACTCTGATATAGGGACGTGACCCGGATCATGGATGCTTCCCGCAAGAAGAAGGAGCTTCTCCACGGCAATTCCAAGATCATGATCATTCCCCGATCTCTCGCCTACTCTACACAAAAAGAGAATGGCCTTCAACCCCCTGAAGAAACAACTTAGACAGACCGGAGTGAAGTATGGGATGATATACCCAGCTATATTCAGAGTCGATACACGTTCTAGGGGGAGCAAGTCGTTTGGGTCAGCGGATGCAGCATACTCTTTCCTACGGAGAGAATACCGGTGGTATTTCATCGCCCTGAGGTGATTTAATCGCCCTGAGCGAGACAATCGCAGTATTCGTACCGGGGCCGAATGGATCTTGAAGACACTTTAAACTGTAATTGATTACGTAAGGGACTGTCCGTCGGAGACAGTTTTAATTTATTTTATTTGAAAACTACAGGGCCAGGCTTCGGAGCGACTAGCTCGGTTGCTATGTGTCTATTCAGTAAATAGACGGGCCCCGCCCACCTGTTACTTTACTAAGTGCAAAGGGATGCAAGACAAGTAACGTTATTTCTCAGTTGATATTTCCTGAAGAACAGCTCCCCAAGGCGTTATATGTTACTTTATTTTTTATCATTCTTTGTTTGAACGCTTCCTACCCAAGTTTCGTTATTGTTCGTGGGGACAGATAAGGTCTATGGACTACTTCAACTGATGGAGAGCTCCCCGGAAGAGCTAGCCTAGCTCTGAACTGATGAGTCGGGGGACGGAGGCCTACCGGCATCCCCCCGAGTGGAGGAAGGGAGACGGAATACAGGCATTTGCTCAGAGACTTGAGGAGCGGACTCAGGTACGGGTAAATTCTCAGTTTTTTTTTTTGCGCTAATTTTAAATTCTGCCATAAGCATCTAGACTGCTGCACAGGGCCGGTTCTAGACTGTTTTGATTGGGGGGGCATGAAGAGATGTTGGTGGGGCACAAAGGGGAACGAAATAGCGGGGGTCTGGGGGTCCTCCCCCAGAAAATTTTGAGCCTTTTAAAACTTATTTCCTGCATTTCTACACAACCTCACACAGGGTATTTTCTAAAATAAAATGTTTAATCTATCGGAGAGAATCGCTGCGCATATAGCTGCCCTGGGCGAGTTGGAATCACGGTCGGGCTTGGAGGAGTTGCGCCCTGAATAAGGACATGATGACCACTGTCTACCACCGGCTGACGGGGTTGTGCAGCGGTGATTCTCTAGCGGTTGCTACACGGGGAATTGAATTAGAATAGGGGTTCAATTGGGGGGGGGGGGGAAATCTGAAACAAAATTTTTTTTTTAAACACGTAGGCTAGCCTACTTTAATCCATATCAAGAGCCGATGTAATGGCCTTCACATGAGCAAGAATAACCAGGTTTTGCTTTCGCCCATGCAACATGGTATGGTGGAAGGGGTTAAAGATGCAAGATATCTTGGAGAAATAACTTGTTGCAGATGAAACCGATAATATCCAATTTTCAACGGTCACCTGCACATTTTCTCCTCTCGCTGAGATTACTGTTTTTGTACATAATCCCTGACAAAAATAAGCGCAATAAACAAAAATTTTACTAAAGTTAAACTAACATTTAGAACACTAATTTGCTTTGCCCTATGTGTGTGCAATCTGAGCCATCAGAGTTCATAGTTGTCATGGCAACACCCCCCCCGTATAACTGTATAAAAATGGTCCCAATCCAGTTTTTGCTCCACCCTCGTAAACTTCACTTGCAAACTTCACTTGGGGGAATCCCTTTTGAGACCAGGATGTACCCTCGGTCTCCATTTTAAGTGTGAGTCCAATCCGTTAGAAAGCCAAGTGAAGTTTGTGACATAGCCCCTCCACCCTCAACTTTTCTCAAGGGAACGAGTCTGCAAAAGAGTAGACTCTGCAAGCTCATATTACCCACAATTCACATCGAACGTCCTGTTCAGTGATAATCACGTTAATGTTTATCGCGGTATTATACATTAAAAGCGCATACAGAATGGAAAAGACGCTGTATAGGCTAATAAATACAGGTTAATCAAGTAGTAATTTGCTATTTTGTATTTCATGGTTTAGCAAATTGCTTTATGCAGCAACAGTGTAGCGTACTGTGTGATGTAGGCTACCAGGTTCTCTATCTTAATCTTGCTTTTAAACGGATTATTAGGCTACTCGTGTCTAAATATTTTTCCGTAGCCTATAATTTCCCAGATAGCCAAACAATTTAATTTCGCAATAACCAAGACGAATAGGTAAATAAACTTGTACAGCATTTCACTAGGCTATATCCACATTTGTGCTGACGCAAAATGCGTTAATTGACTATGTCATGCGAAGTGATCAATGAACAGCACATATTTAGGTAAATTCGTTTTTCTAGCTTGAAAGCATGCATTGCGCTAAACGCTGGTTCCAGCAATTTAAGAGGTTTTTCTTTCTTAAGAGGTATGCTTTCTAATGTATAAATCGTTTTGACCAAATCGAAAGTCTTAAATTACATTCTTTAACGTGATGAGGAAAAACGCAATGCTAACGTGCAACTCACAGAAAACGCTGGGATTTTTTGCCAGTTAATTATTCAGAATTATTGCCACCCTTATTAAACAATCTCACATTAGTAATCTCTTTGTCATTGTCATTTGTTAATCATTAGCCTATATATAATTGATTCAGGGACTTTGTTTGATTGACATAAGCAAGCAAAATGAACGGAAACAGGTTGAGAATATGTTCGGTTTAAATGCTTTATTCCAGCCCACGGACTGTCCTACATATGTAAATGCTACACGAATTTATGACATAAAGAAATATGCTTGCCCACAAAACTTGCTGTATTTATTGATATTTGTTATTCACTAAATCAATTTCTTGACTGATAATTAATGTAAACAGGTTGAGAGTTTCCGTATGTACCTTTATTCAAACAACTACAAATATTAACAACAAACCCATTCATAAAACACACCTACAAAATATGGTCTGAATTACGTTAAAAAAACTGGAAGTAACCAACCCATCTATGACCTTACTCCATTCCATGCTAACCCTCACCTACCTAAGGCTCTAAGAGATGGGCTTACTCAAATATGGTTCGGGAAGGGCATCAAGACGTTCAGGGATTTATATAAGGAAGGGGTTTTAGAATCATTTAAAGATCTTACTGCTAAGTCTGGCTTAGATGGGAGACATTTCTTCAAATTCCTGCAAATCAGACACTATATTCTAACAGAACAAGGGGGCAAGCTTCTACCTATTACAAAACAACCTTTAGACAATATTTTGAGTAGTAAAAAAGAAATCAAAGGGTTTGTATCTCACACCTATGCAGGGATCGGCCAGCTGCTAGAAAAGGAGGGGCTTATGGCGAGGGGTAAATGGGAGGTTAATTTAGATCACAATTTTGATGATGAAGAGTGGGCCGAGCTGTGTGAAAGGGCACTACATTTTTCCTTCAATATTAGACACACATTGACTCAGTTCAATCTGATACATAGAATCTACTATACCCCGGAAAGACTACATCGAATAAACCAGACCATCTCTCAATACTGCCCGAGGTGTAAATCTGAAGTTGGCTCTCTTCTCCACATGTTCTGGTCTTGCTCACGATTGTCTAGCTACTGGGAAAAAATATTGAGAAACATGTCCATGATAACTAAAATAAACATCCCACCTGAACCAAGGCAAGCGCTATTAGGGGATACATCAATTCTACCAGAGCAATGTAACAGGAAGATTATAAGATTCATAAGGATAGCTCTGACAACAGCTAATAAATGCATAGCCCTTAAGTGGAAGGATGAGCACCCACCTCCGCCCTCTCTCTGGCTCAGTGAGCTAACTTCTTGTATTCCCAATGAGAGGATAATGTACAATCTGAAGCAGAGGCCTGATATATTTGAGGGAATATGGCGTAACCTGATTGACTTTGTGGAAACATCTGACTTGGATGATTGAGGAATCATGCCTAGACACGAAATGGTTGTAAGGATTATGCCTGGACAATAAATTGTTGTAGTTTAATCTATAGTGGATGCAGCTCAATCTATATGGTTGCTCTTTTTCAAGAGTTATTTTATTTCATTCCTGTATGTCCTTTAATATTGTACCCCCTTATTTTATTTTATTTTTAAAAATGTTTTTCCTTTTATGTTTATCTTTTAGGATGGCCCTGTTAGCGTGCCTTTTGGCACTCAACACACATTGTTACATCCATATCTGCATGTTTTCAAAGACATAACTATGTTTTTATTTATTTACTTTACATTATTTAATTAATTTATTTATTTATTTTTTGTTACTATCATCTTATTTAGCTTTTAACCAGTAGAGGGAAAGGGGAGGGTGGGGTGGGGGGTCTCTGGGGGGAATCATATGTTTAAATTGTATTATATTTGTGCTAAATTTCTGTATATAAAGTGGAAAATTCAATAAACAAATTGTTAAAAAAAAGAAAGAAAACTGAATACCCTGTTACGTCCGCCACCTTCCTTCCAGTCCACCTTCCCCATTGTTCTCCGTGTTTTCCCCTTTCCTTTCGTTTCTCGTCATGTTTTTTACGTTTCCGTGTTTTTACGTATCTTCTGTGTTGTGCAGGCTGGGCGTGGTTCTCCTCATTTCCACAGTTCTCCTCTCATTTTCCCCCAGCCAATCACTCGTCTCTCCATTCACATTCCACACGCTCCCTCAGCAGCTCTGTACTGGGCCCGTGTATCTCATTTTGTCTTGTGATTTAACTATCTGCAGTCTTGTTTCCCAGCCCGCCAGCCTGCTTGCCCAACCCGCCATTGCCTGCCTCCACTCCCGCTGCCAGTTGTCACCGGTCTTTCTGCCACCTCTCAAGCCCCTCTCCAGCTCCCCCAGCATTCTATCCATCCTAGCAGCCCAACCTCGTTCCAGACCCTCACCTAGCACTCCCTTTTGCTGTTCACGTGTCACAATAAAAGTGCTCCACGGAGCTTGTTCTGAGTCTGTCTCCGAGTCCTGCGTTTGGGTCCACCCCCAGTTGAAGGGATCGTAATATACCCGTTATCAAACAAATTCATGTGAAAGGGGTCAGTTATACACAGCTACACAACTGGGCAGCTGTTGTGTATAGAAACAGCTGGTGACACTTATTATGCTCTGTCTGACTTTTCGGTAAGCTTACAATTAAACAACAAGTTCACTCTCTGCGGAATTGTTGCATTCATACCAGGAACATAAAAGAATGCACTGAGCCCCTACGTTGCCCTTTGCAGAAGGTCCACCTATGGCTGGGAGTTATATGATGACCATCATATGTCATGTCACAACAGTATCAGACAAAATAAAAATACAACCACATGTTGTATTACTTACAAAGGATACCTAAAAGCAAACAAGTCCAAGTGTCATGGACCTGAATACGGGCTGGACCCAAGTGCAACGACCAGGAGGCAGAAGGACAGAAAAGGTAGTTTATTATAGCTTGGGGCAGTCCCAAGCTGTGCACAGAATACAAACAGAAAAACAATAAAGTCCGGAGATTCTCCGGGACTTCACTTTGCTCCAAGCCGGAGCTGGACTTGTACTGGAACGCAGAATGTTCCAAACCGGAACTGGACTTGTACTGGAACACAGGATGTTCCAGACCGGAACTGGACTTTGTACTGGAACCCTGGAGTTCCAAACCGGAACTGGACAGGACGGGGAACTGGATCGGATCACACCGGAACTGGACTAACTGGAACACTGGGTTGTTCCAAACCGGAACTGGACTTGGTACGGGACACTGGATGTTCCAAACCGGAACTGGACTGGACAGGAACTGGATCGGGTCAAACTGGAACTGGACTAGACTGGAACACTGGATGTTCCAAACCGGAACTGGACTGGACAGGAACTGGATCGGGTCAAACTGGAACTGGACTAGACTGGAACACTGGAATGTTCCAGACCGGAACTGGACTGTGCGGGGTCTCTCAGGAATTGTTCCAAACCGGAACTGGACTTAGCGGATTAGTAACAGGTAACCAGGTAGTTGATGCAGAGGAAGGGGTTGCGGCAGATACGACAGGGCAGTGCAGCGGGCCTCGGGTTGGCCCGGTTGAGGCAGCAGGGCAACAGCAGTAGATGCAACCGGAACCGTAACAATGGCGGTAGCCACGGCTGGACAGGAACAACTGTAGAATGGAGGAGCAGAACGCCCTGCTGTCGGCGCCACGTCAGGTGGAAGCGGGGGGTACCGCAACACAATCAGGGAATAGCGCACAACTGCAGACTGGCAGAAACAACAGAGTAGTGGTTAACGAGACAGGTAAGGCGCGGCAGGTAGGACCGCATCTAAACAGGACAGACTAGCAAACAACAGTAGGCAGTGTGCATCTAAGCACCGAGACAGAACCAAACTGTTAGCAAGATAAACAGACAAGGGAATACAAGACCAGGATACAAACGAAACAACGTTAACGAACTGGCGCTGAATAGCAGCCAGCAGGTCGGTTAAATAGGGAGTGAAATTGGAAACAATCAAGAAAGCGTGCAAATGTATGCGTGGGTGATTGAACAGAGCAGAGTGTGAGGAATGCATGCCGAAATGGAGGAAGGAGATAGGCTGAGGCAGGAATGGGGAATTGGAGTGAAACAAACGGAGGGAACACGCCCAGTCTGCAGCAGGGGGAAAAACACGGACAAAGGGAGTCAAACATGACACGGAGGGAAAGGGCAAAATACGGAAAACGGACAGGATGGGAACGGAACGTAACGTTACACCAAGCCTAACTCACTGTGTTTTAAGTTTCAAGTAAAGTCCATTTTAAATTGTTTTTGATGAAATACTTGTAATGTTCCAATGGCAATGATATGTTAAAGTGAATGCCGTAAACCTCAAAAGGGTCATTATTCTGTTTTAAATGAAATAACCATTTGAATGAAAAATGAGGAAATGTTGCTCATAGTCATAGCTTTTAATGACGTTCAAGTGTAAATAAAGTGGTTTTAATACTTCTCATTATTTCAATATATATTTATTTATTTTTTATTGTATGTCTGCCACCTTACCCACACCCTGCAATTTGAAGGACAAGTGTAGTACTAGATATTCAATTATAACACATCATTGCATGTGACTTATTTCATTATTTATTTATTTTTTCACTTCTACACATAACATTTTATTTTACATGTTGTGTGTGAGCATGCACATGCTGCACTATATTATAGGGATCAATAGTCATCCAATTATCCACAACTTTTCATTTGTTCACAGATATCCAGCTGTATAAATGGATAATATGTAAAACATGATTAAAAAAAAGTTGTGTAAGTCGCTCTGGATAAGAGCGTCTGCTAAATGCCTGTAATGTAATGTAATTATTGTTATTATTGAAGCATTGAGTCAGTAGGATCGATGCTCTGAGCTCCCAAGAGCCCAGTTGACAGCAGAGAGCACAGGTAGGCTATGTCTGGCTAAAGCACTGTGCTGATGTGGGTGACATCATCGCCAATAGCGATCATACCTCCGCTAACATATATATGTAACTTATCGTTCTGCAATGGCGTGTTTCCAGATAAAATGAAGATAGCAAAAGTTCTTCCTCTGTACAAAAGTGGAGACAAACAGGAGTTTTCAAATTATCGTCCGATTTCAATTTTACCACAGTGCTCAAAAATTATTGAAAAGCTCTTTAATGTCAGATTAGATAAGTTCATTGATAAACACAAACTGCTATGTGACAGCCAATACGGGTTCAGGAAAAAACATTCAACAGCACTGGCCCTAACAGAATCCATAGAATTTATCAAAGACGCGCTAGACCGGAAATTATTCACCATAGGCATTTTCATCGACCTGAAAAAAGCAGCACAAACTCAGGACAATATTTTCATTCATGTTCTGATCAAACTGGGTGCCAACTTCACGGACCTGGAACAGTTGCATTTATTTTTGAATCAGTTAAATTTATTTGTGTATCAGTTACATTTATTTATTTATTTTTGAGACAATAATACCTCTATAAATCTCTTACCCAGGCGCTCCTAAGAGAAATTAAATTTGAGCTATACGGTCATGCTTACCACTGGTGCCCCCCCCCTTTTTTGAGCATGTACCCCCTAAAAAGTCTGGCCACGCCCTGAGACACTTATATGATTTCTAATCTAAGTGTAAAAATGCTTACACTATGGGAAAAAAGTGCAAAAAATCCAGAGGTTGCGCGTAGATCGGTAATAAAGGACAGTTCTGCTGATAAGCTCAGACAATTTCAGTGTCATGTTGCTGCTTTGGGTATTAATTTACCTGAGTACACCGACTCTGAAAGTAGTTGTGAGAGTTCAGAAGAGGCGGACTCAGATCCATCTGAAAGTCACAATGCTGTGGGTCCAGTTAAAGCGGCCCCTTTCCGCATAAGAGGGCGTAAAACACGTAGGAGAGCAGCAGGAGCTACTGAGGGCACTGTTGCTACAAATTATGAATATGAGGCAGTACATGAACACATTCCATTGTCTACCTCAGAACTCTGGAACTTGTGTAAAATCATTGGTCAGTGGGATGGTTTCTCTGATCCCCGGAATTATTTAGCCGAGTTGAAACGACAGGCTACAGCACAAACTCTAGATGACCAGGATTGTTGCCAGATTCTGCAATTAACTATTCCTGCTGATCTAGTTCAGTCACTACCTGAAAATATTCAAGGACCTTTAGATGGTGTGTGGGCAAATGTCTGCATTGTTGGATATGATTGGCAACCCACAACCCAAGTGGAAACAAATACAGAACACCACACCTAATAGAGGTGAAAATCCAGTAGCTTATATGAACCGCTTGTTCAATTGTTACACCAGGAATTCTGGCATTCCAAATCCAGGCAGAAATGATCCAGCTTTCCTTGCATTAATCATACAACAGTATGATGACATAGTAAATGACGCAACAAAGCTTGCATTAAATCAAAAACAAAAAGCAAACAATTTGACATTTGCTGATGTCTGTAGTCTTCTATCTAGTTGGTATGAAACTACACATAGTGCCCCCATTAACAAAAAGGTTTCAGCTGTTGTCACTAATGAGGGTCGTAAGATGTCTATAGAGATGCTTGCCACAACTGTGGTAGCATTGGGCATTTTAAAAGGGACTGCTGGTCACGGGGGTGGGGGTGCTGCAGGGCAGAATCCAAAACAGCAAAACACAGAAAAGTTGTGACAGTCAGAAATCTCTCCTTCTGCTCCAACTCTGACCTATGAGGAAATTAATAAACTACTGCATGGGCTTATGGCAACACAAGCACGTTCTACAGCTGCACAGAGCAATAATGTTATGACTGACAATTCATACTTGAAACCATAGGGGTGTCTGGCCTCTGTGCATAAAGTGGGTGATTTGAAAGCAGATAAATTTGGCAGACCTAGTATTGAAGTTTCGGTTAGAGGCCACCGGGACAATTGGTTAGTAGATACAGGCGCGGCATGTCCAGAAGTTGCCTAGATCATATACAGTTACAGCACTAAGATCATTCTTGGGGATTGTTGATTTTGTAGAGACTTCATTGAGGGTTTTGCAGAGATAGCCGGACCTTTATATGACCATTTGAAAGGAAAAAAATGTAAAACAGAAGAATTGGACTGGAGTCCGACTGACCAAGAATCTTTTGAAAAGCTGAAAAAAGCCTTAAAGGGTTAGTTCGGAATTTTGGACATAATGTCTCAATTACGACTTACCCATGATGTAGTTGATTGATGGAAACCATTTTCAGATAATTCCATGCTGTCCCTTCTTTTGGACATACACACATTGCTAATGCTAGCGCAACTCGTAGGAAACTAGTAGCATCCACTACCAAACGCACTTAAACACTCCAAGGTGCACCCAAAGCAAATAAAATACGACGACAGTCTATCGGGGTTATTTTCAGTGATTATACCATAATTTTTCAAGTCAAACTATCGTTGAATCCTTTACTAAATTCTCAGTGGAAGTACGGTGGCGGAGCTAGCTGTAGATTAGCCAGGGTATCTGCCTGTAGGCTATCTGCTGTACTCCACAGTTGCCGACACAATCCGTTTTGCCGTAAAGTTACATATTTGGTAGACAACAAGTCAGCTAAACACAAACATGCTACAGAATAACACAGCATATACAAGCACGCACACTGGCTGCCAATTTGCAGGAAAAGTTTGACCACTTCCATGACTTCCCAATCGTGGCAACTAGCTAGCTAGCTAGCTGAATAGATAGATCACGCATGCAATCATTTATTAGTCACCTGCTCGTCAGTTGTTTTCGGTGCATGAAGAAAAACAGGTGATGGCACAGCAGTCTCCTTCAGTAGAGGGTGTCCCGCCCGTCCTTTTTTGATTTTCACATAGTCATCCTCCGTGAAATGGTCACTACAAACTTTTTTAGAGTCTCAATTGATGACATCCATGCGAGCAGCAAGAAGCCACAGCTGTTTTCTTTGTTGATTTTCCACTGGAAATCGGTGAAAACTTTGTGGTGCCCATTTTTTTTGCATGATTTGAACAACCTTGAAATACACACCGAAATACCATCTTACCTGAACGTTAGCTAACAATACTACGAGTCTGATTCTTTCACACGCGCGATATTGTTTTTGGCCGGCAGAGCTATAGGCTACTTTACGTTACCTACTAAACTACTAAACCGCCTTACTTCCATGGAGAATTTAGGTGAGCACAAAGTAAAGGATTCAACGATAGTTTGACTTGAAAAATGATGGTATAATCACTGAAAATAACCCCGATAGACCGTCGTCGTATTTTATTTGCTTTGGGTGTTTAAGTGCGTTTTGTAGTGGATGCTACTAGTTTCCTAGGAGTTGCGCTAGCATTAGCAATGTGTGTATGTCCAAAAGAAGGAACAGCATGGAATTATCTGAAAATGGTTTCCATCAATCAACTACATCATGGGTAAGTCGTAATTGAGACATTATGTCCAAAATTCCGAACTAACCCTTTAATGACAGCACCTGCATTGAGGAATCCTGACAAAGAAAATCCCTTTGCATTACAAGTAACTTCTGGACTGAACTGGACGGTTCAAGGTATTGGGAAGAAGGACAATAATGGACAGGTTGTGCAGTCTGGGAACCTTCTAGTGGGGAAGAGACTTTGATTAAATGTCCTTCAAGTTATTCTGCTCAGAAGGCAGAAGTAATAGCAATGTTGACAGCGGTCAACAAATACCAGGGCCCAATTAACATTCACTCAGATAGTGCTTTTGTAGTGCATGCATAAACAGAACATTTGGCTTTATGGCAACAGAGGGGGTTTTGCACTGCTGATGGAAAGCCTCTGATCACAATAGCTTACAGCAGATCTGGGACAAAGCTAATCAAGAGCCGAAAAGAATTTGCATTACTAAGGTAAAGGCTCATCAGACTCCAGGTAAAAGTGAAGAGGGTGATCACAGCAACCATGTTGATGAGTTGGCAAGAATTGCTGCAAAGAGTGGTGAAACATACAAGGAGCAATCAGCTCATCAAATAGCCATAGTGAGCATATCAAAAATCCCCATAGATCTTGTTACATTGCAAAATAAAGATCCAGAGCTTGAAACGGTAAAAGAATCATTGATGGAAGGCAGACCCCTGCCTCCAAGTTATGAAAGAGAAGGAAAATTCTTTGCCATAAATGAGGGCCTCCTAGTTCACAAGAAGCCTGTAGAGAGGTGGGTCACTCCTAGCTTTATCAGAAAGGACATTGTTGAATATATGCACCGTGTCAGTGGGCATGCAGCGACTGAAAAAGTCATGGTATGCGAGAGAGTATGGTGCGAGAGTCACATTGGTGGCCAGGTATCAGGCAGACTGTTGAAGAAGTTTGCGACCGTTATTTGATCTGTGCACAGATGAATCCTAGCCCACAAAAGCGTAAAGCTTTACTAGGAAAACCACTTTCTGTAGAAGGCCCATGGATTAACCTGCAGATTGATTATGTAGGACCTTTTCCACCAGCTAAAGGGGGGTACCATTACCTGCTTGTAATTGTGGACATGTTCAGTAAATGGGTAGAAGCATTCCCTGTTAAGAAATGCACAGCTGTTACCACAGCCAGAGCTTTGTGGGAACAAGTATTTTCCAGATGGGGATTTCCTCGCAGATTGGGAAGTGACAGAGGTACTCATTTCACTGGGCAGGTGATAAAAGACCTGTGCAGCCTTTTGGGCATCTCCCAGAAATGGCACATACCCTACCATCCACAGTCATCAGGAGTGGTAGAGAGGATGAACAGGACCATCAAAACAGCACTGAAAAAGACTGTCCTTGAGGCTGGGACAAACTGCTGCAGTCACTTGCCTGGCATCTTAATGGTAGAGGGACTAACAGCAAAAGGACTGGCATCTCTCCACATGAGTTAATGACTGGCAGAAAAATGCCACTACTGCACCCTAACATGGGTACAATACCCCAGCCGATCCAGGATCGGGTGAAACATGATATTTTTCTGAAAAATGCGCAGAGCCACTTGGAGGAAAAATTCCTCTTTGCTGCTCACAGCATGGGCATAGCTCATCAATCCAACAAACATAGATGGGATGATGGTGTAAAACCAAATACACATAAATTAGAAGCTGGGGATCAAGTCATGGTCAAAAATTACCTTCACAAAGTGCTGCATCTTTCCTCCGTCTCAAGAGCTGTTTTAACCGTCCTGCGTAAGGTAGTGTCGTTTTTGAGCGTAGCTGGCCGCAGTTTGCGTGATTTTAATTAGACCTAGTTGAACTTTAATTAGACCACATTATCTACATTGGTAGTTTGTGCTTGTTCCGCGATTGGCTGTTAGATTGTTAGATTGAACGCTGATCATATCTGCTTTGCTAGTTTGTGTTTGTTCCGCGATTGGCCGTTTGTTAGATTGTTAGATTGACTAGGCTGTTAGTTTCGTGTTATTGTGATTTTTAATTGGAAGTACTTATTTTTCCGTGCTTGCGAAGTGTCTCACACAGCTGTAAACCACTTGCAATCAGCTGTGTGCATTTCAAAAGACGTCTGGAAGAGCGACACTAGTGTCGCTCCGTCCCAGTTTATGTGTGTTCTCCCTCTCCCTCTCCCTCTCCCTATCCCTGTCTGCTCTCTCCCTTTTAGAACCCGCTTCCAACGACGTGGCCCTCCACGGCGACGCAACCCGTCCAACCTCCGCTACCCCTCGCTGACTCCCTGCGACGAGAACTTCACCGTCGCGGGGGGCCTCTGGAACTGCCAGTCTGCCACACGGAAAGCAGACTTCATCTCCGGCTATGCCTCCTTCCTGTCCCTCCAGTTTCTCGCCCTCACCGAAACCTGGATCACACCGGACAACACGGCAACTCCCGCTGCCCTCTCCTCCTCCTTCTCCTTCTCTCACACCCCCCGGCCATCTGGTCGCGGAGGTGGTACTGGTTTGCTACTGTCCCCCTCATGGTCATTCTCTGTTCTCCCCCTCTCTGACATATCTATTACTAGTTTTGAATACCACTCTGTGTTAATCAACCACCCTATTAATCTGTACATTATAGTTGTTTATCGCCCTCCAGGTCCCCTGGGGTGCTTCCTCGATGAGCTCGACACCCTGCTCAGCTCCTTCCCAGAGGACGGCACCCCGCTGATCCTCCTGGGAGACTTCAACATCCATCTAGATGCCTCCCAGTCTGCAGCCTTCCTACCACTTCTCCGCTCCTTTGACCTCACCCTCCAACCCTCCCCCCCAACCCACAAGGCTGGCAACCTCCTAGACCTGGTCTTCCAGAGGAACAGCCCCTGCTCTGATCTCACTGTTACCCCTCTCCATACCTCTGATCACCACTTCATTTCTTTCTTTCTTCCTCTTGTTCCACACCGCCCCCCCCCTCCCCCCACCCCCACTGTCTCTGTCCGCCGTAACCTCTGCTCCCTCTCACCCTCCTCTCTTGCTCCCTGTGTCACTGCTTCCCTTCCCCCTCTCAAATCCTTCTCTCAACTCCCTATCGACTCTGCATCCGACACCCTGCTCACAGCTCTCTCCACATCACTTAACTCTCTCTGCCCTCTTGTCTCTAGGCCCACACGGTCATCTCCTCCCTGCCCGTGGATGTCCGACGCCCTGCGCACCTCCAGGGCCGGTCTTCGCGCAGCAGAGAGGATGTGGAGGAAATCCAGAGACGCATCAGACCTCTCCTCCTACCAGTCTCTCCTAGCAGCGTTCTCTACAGCAGTCACCGCTGCTAAGGTAACTTACTATCACACTAAAATTCACAAACACAGTTCTAACCCCCGTCAATTGTTCTCCATCTTCTCCTCCCTCCTCAGCAAATCCCCTCCTGCTCCTCAATCCTCGTTCACTGCAGACGACTTCGCAGATTTCTTCGATGAGAAGATCGCAGACTCTTCAGGACGACTGGTACCCCCCCCCACTTCATACTAGCACCCGGTCTCGACGTCTGTCTGTCCTGGCCCCACGGTGGTGGAATGAGCTCCCCGTGGAGGTCAGAACAACAGAAAGTCTGACCGCCTTCAAGCGCAGATTGAAGACTCACCTCTTTAAGCTGCACCTCTCTCCACCCCTCCCTACCTCCTTGTGACCTCCCTTGATTGTGTTTTATAAATCCTTGCTTAAGTGGTTCATGCTTCTAGTTCAATACTTGTAAGGTTACTTATTGGCTTACTGTTGTGCACACCAATGATTGATATCGTGTGGTTCCCCCCCCCCCCCCCCCAAAAAAAAAAAAAATTAAAAAAAAAAAAAAATATCATACTGACGGTGTTTGAATTCGTATTTACCTTTTAGGGTTGTTTTTAACGCACTTGTTTCAGGTTGAAAAATGCACTATTGTACGTCGCTCTGGATAAGAGCGTCTGCCAAATGTCTAAAATGTAAAATGTAAAAATGTAACAAAGGGCCTTAGGATGCAGATTGGACAGGGCCACATGAAATTGTGGACACATGCGGGGAGGCAATCTTAAGGTTACAATGAAGGGGAGGAAAAGAATGGGGTACAAATGGTACCATGCAGACCAATGTAAATTGTATCCAAATGTTAATCATATGTGGGGGGGGGGGGGGTTAATTGTTTGTATTTTTCTGTATATTTCCAGGCATCCATTTAAAAAATGTGGCAGTATTCATAACAATGATGCTGCCAACAATGGTGATGAAGAGAGAGTGTCCTGAGGAACGGCTGGCCCCCCAGTCCGGAGTGATGACACAGGCCTACCCAGGAGTCCTGGTCAACAACATCCAGCGGGTCCATGTCCCAGTCCTGGTCAACTTGACAGCTTAGTCACCTGACATGGACAAGCACTGCAGGTAGGGAAGTGTGACGGAGATGTACAAAGATCTGCTCACAACCGCATTTCTGAAATACCATGGCGCTGTTGCATCCAACCCATTGGCAGATCAACAGAAATCTCCATTAACAGGATGGAAGCTGATGGTCTCCTCGGTGCTACTGGAACAGGGCTGGGCCTCTCCAACTGGATAGATGCCCAGCAACTCCAAAAAAATTTTTTAAATTAAAATTAACTTAACCTGAGAGAAATAGTGGCCAATCAGTTTTTGCAGATGGACACTTGTCTACAAGAAAGCTTGACAGAAGAAGGGAACACCATAAGCAACATACACCAAAATAAAGGATAATGCTCTGATAAAACAGATGCATGATAATTGCTTACTCTAGCCTTCTGTGCGAAGTAACATTCAAAGCAACTGTATGTGTTTGTCTTGTTCTTATTGTGTTTCATGTTGTATTGTATGTATTCATTTCTGAGGCGGCAGAATTTTGGGTTTCTAGCGACATCATCAGACAGTCAAATTGGATGAAGTAGTCCTACCTCCTCTTGGCAGCTGACTTTTATTATCAGTAGTCTAAATTCTCAAGGAAATTGTAATTATGATAAGTTCCACCAGGTAAGAGCATGGCAGAATATGGCAACAAGTCCAGTTGGGTGTGATGTTGGGATCCCATGACGGGTAAGACTCTCCAAGCCAAAAGAGGGCAACCTAAGATAGGACAGCACCGCCACTGGCACACTTCTTGGGAATGAGGTGTTCATGTTGTTTGTCAGACTTGGGTGAAGTGATGCTTTCTGGCATCAAAGCATCAAAGGGTGGTTGTAAGACTCTTAAGTTGACATGATCCACTCAAACACTCGCAAATCAACCACGCCACTGTCCAAATCAACCAACTTATCATAAATACAATGTAGGTTAAAACGTAAGTGTAAGCAGTGACTCATCGTAAGCAGTGACCTAAGTACATAATACTGTGATTTTGCTAAGACAATTATTGTGTAATTTTATTGGTAATTAATTTAATTATTAATTCAAGTTACCCATTTTTAGTTAGTATATTCTCTTTTGAGAATAGTATATACAATTTATGAGACTGATTTATTATACAAAACTATGCCACCAGTTGTATAAGGATGGTAGTGGCGTATTGCAGTACATAAGTGCATAGATTTAAATTAATATTCCCTACATTTTTGGTGTCCAGCGTGCGGACATTGATGATTGAGAAATCATATTACTGATCATCTTGCTCACTGCTATCAGATTTGTACGTGTTCCCTACACCTGAAAACACTTTCCTGAGAAAACGCCTCTGAAAGATTTGCAAAGATTCACACTTCAGTCTGGCAAACTTAATGGGCGTGAAAAGTAGCTGGCTAACCCCACCCCCAACCACTCCAGTAGAGTATCAGACTGGATTTCAGAGGCTTGTGTTACTAAACAAAGCAGGGTTTTTCCTGCATCGAAAAGCCTTAGGCGGCACGCCTAAGGCTTTTTTCACCCGCCTAAGCCTTCTAGGAGAAATTGCGCCAAAAAAGCCATTTAAAAACGGTAAAAAATTGTCCATACATTTATTGCTGCAATTCGGTCATCCCACCAGCAGGTGCCGCTAGACTATCGTTACATTATATATGCAATAGCCCATCTCCCCTAAGGGGCGCCGTACATTTGTACTCCCAGTTGTTCCCCGCAATGCGATTTACCCATTTAAATAGCCTGGCTAGTTAGGGCACGTAATACTGCATCGTTACCAGGGTTTTTCCTGCATTGAAATGTCTTAGGCGGCCCACTTAAGTTCAGAAGCAAAAACTCTAATTTACCCGAGTAACATTACAAACCAGATTTCACAGCAAACGACAGTAGCTACTTTGCTCCATCTGGACCTCTGGCTTTCGATATATCTTCAGACAGAGCTCCATGTAAAAAAGCGAACGCTGTAATTTAACAGCCGTTTTGCAGCCAAACGGAATCGAGTTCCGTAATTCTGAACGTTCTTACATATTCCGGCACTTGTCCTCTCCACAAATCTCAGCCATAATCCATACTTTTAGCGAGATATAGGCGATAATTTCTATACAAACTAGTGAAAAATTAACATGGACGCCGCAGACTTCTTCGCTCTGACAATGAAACATATGCGCTCAGCACTGACGCCGGTGGCCGGGGGTGTATTGAAGAAGTCACTAGTTTGTACTGAAATTGTCGGTTATAGCTCGCTTAAAGTATGATTATAGGCGAACCATTCATGGCCTACCCGAGCCGGCTGAGATTTGTGGAGAGGGCAAGTGCCAAAATATGTAAGAACTACAGAATTACTGAACTTGATTCCATTCGGCCACAAAACGGCTCTTAAAGTGATACTGCATTCAAAAACCGACTTTTCCCGTTGAAAACCGATGTTTTGGGTTAGATTATGATCATACACAACTGTCTATGTCCGAAAATCTCATGTTTAGTCAAAATAGTTTTATCTGAGTTTTTGTGTAGACTTACCAATACGCTGGCTTCCGGGGATTCGTGACGTCACGAGATCCTTAACATAAAAATGGGCGGAGTTGAGGTGATCCTAGGGGTGGTCTCGGCTGGGCACGTGGTATAAAAGCAGAGACCAACATTTTTTTTTTTTCCCCTCAAGACCCTTGTACTGCTAACTAGCTAGTTCAAGTTCCAATGCGAATTGCTTTCTATTACTGCTAACGTTAATATTACGACTTATATCGAGCTACTAAGGCAACGTTCACACTGCAGGCCTTAGTGCTCAATTAAGATTTATTGCCCAGATCAGATTTTTTTTGTTTGGCTGTTCACATTAATTTTTTAATGTGGCCCATATCTGATTCCAGTGTGAACCGATTGCTCTGCTCAAATGACCCATGCAAATTAACAAAAGACATAGCGCCTGTTACACAGCCTGCAGAAATAAACAACAACAAAAAGGAAGTCATCAAAGTCACAGCTTCTGCGTTAATTTTAAAGTTGATGGGCAGTGGAGCTAATGATAAGGGTGAGGAGACGGGGGGGAAAAGCCTAGCTTTTTGTGCTGCCATGGCTGCTACTTCTGTGCAGAGGGACTCGTGAATGCGAGCCAGGAATGGGGGGACCGTGACATGGGCGGTTTCAGTGAAACTCAAGCAAGGCATGAAATTAGTGATTCTGAGGACGGGCGAGTTAAGAAAATGGAGCGCTCAGCCGTTTGGCTATTGAGACCAGTCGATATAACATTTATAAAACGGATAGTTCCGGGATGCAGATTGGCCAATACAGCGTTCCAGCCGTGTTAAAATACAAAGTATAAAAAAAGCTATCACACGACACATCTGTTCAACTTCATGTGTAACGTTAGGCTATAGCCCAACATCACCGTGCACCCTTAGATTAAACTATTGACACATTATTGGACCGACAACCATTAACGTTCGGTAAGCAGCTACATGAGAAAACCGTGAATAATAAATACCGTGCAACAAACCAAGACAATAATATGTACAGTTCTAACATTATTTTAAATCACAAAATGGTTAACGCAGATGTCCGCGAATGATATACAAACGTAGCCTACGACTTATTATCGTTATGGTGTAGGCTATCGTTTGTGCCAAAAAAAATCCACTGCTTTGCACATTTACCACTTATCTAAAATGACAACACATGATAATAAAATGTGAATGGGCCAGTTGTTCAAAGGTAATCTGATCGGATTTTGGTGATCGGATTGGATCAAATCTTGAAAATGGGTTGTTCAAAAGGGAAAGAAGGATTCTGAAATCGGATTAGATCACGTAATCCAATCCTAGTTTAAATCTGGATCAAACCTTCAGTTTGTGTTGTTCAAAACTTTCCTGTGGGATTTGGATAACTTTGATCCAAAAAAACAGGATTATCCTGATCCCAACAGGGGGTAGGATTTCAGGGTGGATTTCAGGGAGAAAATGTAGTAAAACTTTAAAATTGGTCAAATAATACAACATTTGTATCATTTAGTGTATATACTTTTATTTATATTTTGCACTTGACTTGTGTAACTGTTACAGTGATAAAGTAGATAAAGTAGACAGACTACCAATTAAGCCTTTCAGTATAGTAAAGTAAAAATAAAATAAAAATGATCCCCCAAACAGATTCCAATAACAAACAAAAATAATATATTTACATTTTTCTGTCATCATCACTGTATATTCATTTCAAAGAAACAATCATCAGAGATGAACCTGTCAAAAATAATTTCTAACAATTGCATCCCTCACTACACGTCCAGTCAGTCCCTCATTCTGACTGAACGGCAGAGGTTGGTCTGGTTCTTCATCAGGCTTTATCACAGAGAGGGACATTGCGCCTGGAAGCTATGTTGTGCAGGACAATACACGCAAGTATTATGTTGCATGCTCCCTGTGGTTCCACTCGCAAGTAGTTAAGGCATGCAAAGCGTCTCTTCAGAACTCCATTTAAACGCTCAATTGCACATCTTGTTTTGCAATGAGCAGTGTTGAAGCGTGCCTGTGCAGGTGTGGTTGCTGCAAGAAAAGGAGTCATCAGCCATGGTAGGAGTGGATAGGCACTGTCTCCTAATATTATGCCATCCGGTCGGTTGGTTTGGAGCTCTCTGTATAAAGCACTTTCCCTCAGGATACGTGCATCATGAACAGACCCAGGCCACTTCACAACGCAGTTTGTGATGATGAGGTCAGCGTCGCCCACAAGTTGGATGTTGATGCTGCGCCTCCCCTTTCGGTTGATGTACTCCCAATCCCTCTCATGAGGTGCTTGTATATGCACATGAGTGCAGTCAATAACCCCAATAGTATTGGGCATGTTCCCCAAAAGAAAAAACTTGTGCTTGGTCTGGGCAATCTGGTCAACCTTTGGAAGTGAAACAAACTGATTGACCAGGCTGGCCAATGCAATTGACACAGCTTTCACTACATCACTCACAGTTGATTTGTCCACTCCTATATTGTCACCAACAACTTGGTAGAAAGTCCCAGATGCATAGAAGCGCAGAGCAATGAGGACCTGTTCATCCACAGACAGACTGTGACTCCTTCGGGTTCTCCGTTGAAGTGTTGGCCTGACAAGGTCTGCAATGTACTTAATATCAGCATTCCCAAAGCGAAAGCGAGCATACAGTTGTTCAGTGGTGTATTGCTCCAGTGGTTTTGCATGCTCAACATACACCCTTTGACGGTATCTTCTTCCACTAAAATGGTGGTAGCGATGAACACTACCTGCCATGCCAGTGCCTCTCTGTTAGTCCTCTGAGAGAGGCTGAATATAAGATAGCTGTCAAATACCCACCCACTGATTAGCTGACGTGCTTTGGCTTGTGTTCAAATAAACCAATCATGCCCAAGGCCTATAAATAGGCTACTATGTTCACTACAACAGATGAGGTGGAACCATGGACTCAAAAGGACCTAATTTCACTGTTGCAGAAACCAATGCACTGCTGGAGGGTGTTAAGTGCCATTATGCCTCAGTAGTAGGAATTTCTGTTGCAGGTGGAATGGTGACTAACAGAAGGAAGAAAGACATTTGGGTTGAAATCACCCAGAATGTAAATGCAATGGGGTCTGGCCAGAAGTGGACCTTGGAGCAAGTGAAATTCAGATGGAAGAATCTGAGAGCCAGAGCAACAAAGGACCTTGCTGAAGCAAAATATACCCAAACAGGCAACAAACCCTTTAAGAAAGGTGAATACTCAGATGTGGTTCTGGACATTATTGGAGGTGAGAACTCTACAGCTCTGCATGGGATTCAAGGTGTTGTAGGGGATGGTGAGCCTACGATTGTAGAGGACAGTGAGCCAGTTCCTGATAATGCAGAGGAAACATTTATTCTGGATCTCAGCCCTTTTACTGAAGAACAACCTGGATCCTCACTGGTAGAGCCAGCAGTCACAGGAGCTCAGAAAAGAGGCTTGAAGCGTCCTTTGCCAAATAATGATGATGCCTATGAATCACTTGTTAAACGAGAAACTGAAAGAGCAGAAGCACAGATACTCCTGGCAAAGGAACAAATCAAGCTGACAAAACTGCTGCAAACCAAGGCGAAACTTCAGATCCGCCTCCTAAAAGCAGGGATTGAAAATGCTGGTCTCCTCCTCAGATGAAGAAGAACCCTGAACATTCTTTATTTTGTTAACTATTGGACATTTAGCCTTTTTGTAAAAATTTAAGACGTTTTCAAAATATCCACAATGTATTTGTTAATATTTGTTTTTTATTTGTTGTGGCTCAGGGGTCATAAAATAAATTATAAATGGAAGTGGATGTTTATGTTATTTTTGTATTTTGTCTCAAAATAAGAAACACTTAAAATGACCATGTTGGCTCTTCTACCTGTTCTTCTTTACATAGCTGGTAGTCCACATTGTGATATGTTGTCCCATTTAGAGTACTAGTAATCCGGATTTGGTAATCTTGAAAACTGTGTATCTGGATCAGGGTGATCCAATCCAATGTTGCTTTGAAAAACCGGCATGAAACTAAGACGGATTACCTGATCCTGGATAGCATAAAATGGGATTTCCAAATCCGGATAATTTTGATCCAGATTAAATTTTTTGAACAACTGGCCCAATGTGTTGATAACCTAACTAGCCACACCTCTGCAGTATCTCTTTAAGTTACAGCGTTAGCTTTTATTCTATGGAGTTTTGTCTGAAGATATTCATATCGAAAGCCAGAGATCCAGATGGAGCAAGTAGCTACTGTGAATCGTGTACGTTCTCAACTCCTTTTACTTGGAATCTTTGACGTTTGAGTCATTTCGGAATCATTAGCCTAACATTAATACGTGTCAATATAGTTCCTAAAATAAGCATGTCTCTGTTGTCTGCTGCTGATGCCGTGTTCGTTTTTTTATTACCATCGTTCAGAATTGTAGGATAAAGGTTTCCATGAATTATCAGTTGTCTATGCTTCTACCGGCAGCTACATTATTCAGAGAAGTAGGCTCTTTATGGGCGAGGCATACCGAACCTCAGAGCCAATCGAAACTAGGAAGGTATTAATAGACAGCTGATTATAGTCTGTCCCTCAAATTGAAGCCTGCCCCCAGCAAACATGGTTTAACAAGCATATTTGTATTACGTATTGCAGGTATTTAGAGGTCATAAATACGTTGTATATTATATTAAGCGACTTCTAAAAAAACTTTTGTTATATGGAAAAAAACAAAAAACAAATTTTTTCCGTGTTCCTCCCTATTTTGCGCTCTACTGTGAATTGCAGAAGTGTGACTTGCGGACCGTTTTACCAGCACGCGTCACATATAAGTGAGAATTCGACATAATAAGGTGTTCGTGTGGACCTTATGGTGGGAAACTCGTGTAAACCATAAATCCCTTTAATCAGTTAAATCAGTTTAGTCGGCTTTATAATCGAAATATTACTAAAACCGGTAGATTAAATATATTACAAAGTGTTTTTAACTTAACAATTATTGCTAGCTATATTTAATGGAAAATGCAACTTAATTAGCTAGCTAACTACCTAGTTACCTAACTTACCTATCTACCTACAACAAGTCAAGAAAACCCCTTTTCAAAACAAAAAAAGAACACTTTTTTACCGTTTTACCAAGCAGGTGAGAGCTGTCACGCAAGCGTTGCACGTTGCTATGTAACATGCTCAGAATCGATATTGTCCAAAATCGTCTCCTTCTTTCACCAGTGAATCCCTCTCTAGTGCTCTAAGTAGTGTATAGGGAGGGAGTGAATGAGTGAGCCATTCCGAACACAGTCCAAATAATGTGTTGTCCATGTGTGATGATATCATTAAAATAGAGCTCAACCACTAAAAAAATCCCCACTACACCACTGTGGGTGACGTAACAGTGACTTTGTGCATAGCCTATTTTTTTTAAGTCTATGATTCAAACCCACAACCATCTTTGCTGTGAGGCGACAGTAATAGCCTATCCACTGCGCCACAGTGCCAGCCACGTACATTGCTTATTGAGTGAGCTTAAAGAGATACTGCAGAGCCTTTTCTAAGGCCTTTTTTACCGCTTCAATTTGAACTGGAACTTGTGAGTAGGTGTGGTCATATGACGATGATGCCACGTAGTCATATTATGAATTCATACGGTCAAGGAGTGAAAGGGTGTGTCTTGGTGAACTGACTCAGCCCCCTTCCTGCTCTCTCCTCACTACTAAACAAACAACAAAATGGCGAGTGACAAGAGTGACAGCAGTACTGCAGGGAGTTTTGAAGTGAAGGAAGAGGATTCCTTTGTGGTGGAAGACTCTCCTCGCAAAGATGTTGCTCGGGCAATACAGCCATATTCATTCGAGCCACTGGCAGCAACAGCAGCCGTCGTCCCGGCTGTATTGGTTGAGCAACATCTTCGCAAGGAGAGGACTGGGGATGTAACCGAATGGTAAAGCTAATGTTAAACAGCTAAGTTAGCTTGTTTGTCTGCCTAAAGTAACGTTACTATTGAATACATTCAAATACACAGCAAAACCCAGTCACACAGTAACGTTGAATATTGAACATATACTGGTTGTAGCGCCCTCATAGCTCCACTTGGTCCGGAGAGAATTGTTATCATTTATTAGCTAACATTATTCATAAATGATAGCTAAGATAACTAGCTAGCTAGCTAAGTTACCAGTTCTCTCTGGACCAAACGGGGCTAAACTCACACACAATAGACTGCCTTGCATTACCTAACTTATCAATATATTCCGTCCGAGTTACTGACCAACTCACCATCTTCCAGTCCATCTCAAGACCCACCTTTTCACCCTGGCCGTACGTTACTCCCAAGTCCCCCATCCCTCGCCTATTCTCCTAGACTGTGCTGCCTTTTGCTACTCTCTGTCCATGCCTTTGTCCTCATCTATATATTTTGTCTACTTTTGTCTCTCACCTTGTGCTGTAATCGTATCCTAGTTTCTACGTAATAGTGTCTCGGTTTTGCTAGGGCTACATCAAATGTATTATTGTTGCTATCGTTTATTAGCTAACGTTACGTATTCATAAAAGATAGCTCACACAATAGGTTGCCTTCAACCCCACATTAGCTATTACCTATCAGTAATGTCAACCGTTTTTGTTGTAGCTTGTACAGATAACTTGCATGTAAACAGAAAAAAACTAATGTCCCAATAGTGTTTGTGGCCACTGCTCTAACCTGTCCCCTCCACAAAACTTGTGTTGCCGTGAGGTTACCGAGGTAACGTTATGTCAGCATAGTTATGAAGCTATTCTTGATTTGTCTAATACTGCTGTGCTGTAGTCGGGCATGCTTGGCCCAACGGTATAATAGTGACCAATACATGTGCAATTACACAATAATATCACAAGTACAATGTAACTCATGTAACTCACTGCCCGTCCAAAAAAAAAGTCGCACACTCTAATATTTCGTTGGACCACCTTTAGCTTTGAGTACGGCACGCATTCGCCATGGCATCGTTTCGATAAGCTTCTGCAATGTCACAACATTTATTTCCGTCCAGAGTTGCATTAATTTTCCGCCAAGATCTTGTATTGATGATGGGAGAGTCGGACTGCTGCGCAAACTCTTCTCCAGCACATCCCAAAGATTCTCAATGGGGCTGAGGTCCGGACTCTTGTGGCCAATCCATGTGTGAAAATGATGTCTCATGCTCCCTGAACCACTCATTCACAATGTGAGCCCGTTGAATCTTGGCATTGTCATCTTGGAATATGCCCGTGCCATCAGGGAAGAAAAACTCCATTGATGGAAAGATCTGGTCATTCAGTATATTCAGGTAGTCAGCTGACCTCATTCTTTGGGCACATAACGTTGCTGAACCTAGACCTGACCAACTGCAGCAACCCCAGATCGCTTACGCAATGACGTCATTTTACGGTTAACCGCGGATACATGCCAACATTCTAAGTGTAAACGTGTATAAAAAAAAGCCAAAACCTCCATCCCTACTTGGCATAATGCAGGCAAGTTAACTAAAGATACCAAATAGTAAGACGTTGTAGGTGAATAACTCTTCATGTAGCTCGATATAAGTCGTAATATTAACGTTAGCAGTAATACAAAGCAATTCGCATTTGAACTTGAAGAAGCTAGTTAGCAGTACAAAGGTCTCAGTCTCAAAGAACGTTGGTCTCTGCTTTTATACCGCGTGCACAGCCGAGACCACCCCTAGGACCACCTCAACTCCACCCATTTTTATGTTAAGGATCTCGTGACGTCACGAATCCCCGGAAACCAGCGTATTGGTAAGCCTACACAAAAACATTTTGACTAAACATGAGATTTTCGGACATAAACAGTTGAGTATGATCATAATCTAACCTAAAACATCGGTTTTCAATGGGAAAAGTTGGTTTTTGACTGCAGTATCACTTTAAAGGAAAGAAATAAAACTGCTTTGGATTAAATAACCTCTCGTTCGCACCTACCTCATAGACATAGTCTATAGCCCTGTATTTTACAGCTGAGAACATCGTGCTTGCCGTTGTAGTTGTCAACATCAGACCTAAGAAAAACAAAAATTCATTAAATGTGGGCTGTTTCCGTAAAAAAATTAAATAAAATAAATTCTGAACTTAATGTGCAATAGATTAATGGATAAAAACATTATATTGTCTGCAAACTTTTCAGTAGTAATGGACACCCATTCAATCAATAGCAATTGCATCAGGGCTGATTTGATTTGTAGCCTAATTCGGATGGGAAATTCATGGAATGCGTGGCAAAATGTGTATGGGAGGCAAGTGAATACGCAGCTAAAAAAATTAGGTCCACGGGACGTCCCCTGAATATCTTGAAATGTCATCAGAACGTCACCTTGACGTCTTTTTGTAGGGTTTTCTAAACGTTACGTGGACGTCACAGAGAACATTCCCGGGACGTTCCAGTAACGTCCCCCAGACATTCATTACATGACGTTATATTATAACCGGCAGTAACGGACGTTGCAGGAACGTCCCTGAATGTCCTGTGAATGTTATGAGTAGTGATGGGCATTTGGTCTGAAATTGGGAATCGATTCCAGAACTGGTTCTCAGTTTTGGAATCGATTCCGATTCCAAATCAATTCAAAATGTTTCTCATGAAATGCTGTCACTGCGTTCCTGTATTAATTAGCGATTTCACTTGCAGTTAAACATAACTAGCCTATATCAAGGTCAAAACATTTGCTAGCAGCATTGCTGATTTCACAATGACTTTGGTTTTCTCCTAAAGCCGTTGGCCTAGCTATTCCCTATTGTCGCCGCGTAACGTCATGGGTTTGGCTTTTTTGGTTGACAGATTGCGTCACTTGTTTTGAGATTTAAAAAATGAGCCTGGCAACTCTGCTAGCTAGCTCATATAAAGCTGATGGCTAGCCTAGAATACTAGCTAACGTTAATCTAGTTTGTGGGAATTTTGGCTATTTTTTTATCTTGCACGTCTTTGCGATTCAAATGTCAATTCTGAATGCGATTACAGTTTGAACCGGCCGAGGTACTTTAGGATAGCTGCCTGTTGCTGATCTGATGTTAGGCAACTCGCCATGTTTCCTTGATGCAGGCACTGCGAGACCAGCACTGACAGTCAATCCCAAAATTGTCTATCTTGATTCCATGCGTGTATTGGATTGGTTCTAAATAACAACCGGAAATGAGGTCGTCTATTTGAAGACACAATTCTGAAGACACAATTCTCAGCTTTGATTTAAAAAAGAATAAAATCAAACGCTTTAGGCTATTATTAATAGCCTAGTGTTTGACTTCGTTGGTCTGGTCTTTTTTCAGAAGCATACCCTACTACAGCAGGAATCTGAGTTTTTTTTTATTTGCTTTTAAATCAAGCGTCACCTAGACAATAGGGGAAAAGAAAACACGTGAAACAAGTGACGGGCTATAGGCCAGGCTAAATCCACCCCTGGTTGTGTTGCTGTTAGCACAGGCTATAATTAATATTTTACTTGTATCAATCATGAAGTTTAACAATGCAGATGAAGAAAGACAAATTTGTGATATGCGGCAATAGTAGTAGCTAGCCACGGTAGGAGCCTAACATAGGCATGAACTTCCCCAGCACCCCCACTTAAAAATGGTTCTTGTTTCCCTGCACAGAACCGAACGACCGATTTGATAGAGCTATCCGTTTCTTTCCAATGTTAGCTGACTAAGATTAGACCACACTTAGGCTACCAAAACATGTGTATTGGTTGTTTTCTGACGTTTCCTTTTTGGAGTTTTAAGTTTCCATATTTTGATCATCATAATCGCATGTCAAGCCTATACTGCACCTGACACTGCATAACAGAAGGCTATACACAGGAATTACTGGTTAACGTCCACTAAAATCGTTTACACGCAAAATAATGATGTAAATCATACCACAATGACATAAATCAGTTGTTTAACGAAAACGTATGTATTTAAGTATAATGCATACCAAGTAACCATCTTTGTTAATTTCAACATGTGGATTTTTAATGGCATGGTCAGCTCATCGTAGTCATTTATTTATTTTTTGGTCTCTCGGATGAACGTTTCTCTACGTTTCTCTCGGTTTCACGTTCAGCAGTGCTTGTTTCGAGCATGCGCCATGCACTGCGTTACGACAAGCGGCTATATTCACTGTGCTATTCACAGAACTATAACTCGGTAAGATCACTTTTGCCAAATGTAGGTTATTATTACCTCTAAATCTGCATCTGCACTCAGGCAGGGATAACTTGGAGCAAGACGACGAAGAACCGGAATCGTTACATTCTACAATTTGCTTGAACGTCCTCGAAAAATTCTAATTAAATGTCATATTGTAACCAAACAGTGACCTTCTAGGACTTTAATAACGTCGTAGTAATGTTTTTAGGACATCCCTAGGGAACGTCACATAACTTTCAGGAGACTAAAAGGGGACGTCTCTCTTATTCACACAAGAGATATAATAACGCGTAGCCGAATAATAAACTAGGACATGTATACCAACGTTTTGCCTAGCTAGCTATAGCTATCCACATACAATAACACATAATGCCGGTAGGCTACGCAGCGTGATAAAATGGCGGGTTTAATTTCTAACAGTAACGTTAACACTAAAAAATAGTTGGTTAACTGTCTTGATACTACCGCTGCTGTCAGGAATGGTTAACAATGATGTGATTTCCGATCATTGTAGCAAATTAGTACTACTGCAGCGAATTATTTAAGCGAACTGGGAAAATCCCATGTAGCCTACTTACAATGTTAGCTAGCCATCTTGCTTTACGTGGCAGTGAGCGCTGCAGTTTGAGAAGCTAACTACTTTACGTTTAATTACACACATAGCCTACTTCAGGTTACTTCAAAGGCGAATAACTGGTACATAATGCCTGTAGCTTTCTGTAAATTAACTTACTTTAACAGGTTTTGTACTCTAATTTGTCCACTTGATTTTTCATCTCCACGGCGCCTGGCAGCGCTACCACACGATTTCAACGTTAGTGGCTAATTTATTTATGTCGTCATTTTTCACCAGTGCGAGGTGTTAATCGTAGGCGAAGTAGCCTAGTTTATTCTGATTCATTTAGCATTAGGTCTACAATATGCTTCATCCTTTGCGTCAAAGGTAGGCTATCGCAACGACCACGCGCTGGACAGTGAACACATACAGTTGCTAAATGTCATAAATGCGCTGTGGCCAAACATGAATAATTAAAAGCAGCAATATTTAGATTTTAATCTACAAACCCCAATTCCAAAAAAGTTGGCCCTGCTAGAAAAAACATTAAAAACCATCAGACAGTTCCTAATGGTTTTAATGGAATTTCATGTTTTTGTGATGGATTCTGTTGGTTTCTGATAGTCTTTATTGGTAATCCAGTGGCTTCTAATGGTCATCTGGTGGTGCTCTGTTGGACTCTAATGGTATCTGTGGGGATTTTGATGGTCTGTAATGGTAACCTGATGGGAGACCAAAACCAAGATGTCCCAATTCCCATCACGTAATGGTTACCATTACGTGATGGTTTCTAATGTTTTTTTCTAGTAGGGGGGACAGTAGGCCTATGTAAAATGCACATAAAAGCAGAAAGCATAGTAGCTAAATTATCTTGCAGCCTATTTTTAACTGAAAACAGTAGCTAAAGAAAATATATTTAATGTTTTACCTTAGGCTATATCAACTTTATTGATTTTGTAAATATATGCTAATTCCGAATTTGATGCCTCCAGTAGGCTACGTTCCAAAAAAGTTGGGACAGGGGCAAAAAAAAGACTGGGAAGTTATCATGACTGGGTAGACTCTTGATATCTTATTTTCAGGTACTCTTACAAGCGATACTAGCCTATAACCTCTCTGCATTTGAATGAATCTCTATGGGACTAGATTAAGCTGTAAATTATTACACGGGAATAGTATGGAACCCATGGTTGGCTAAATGGCAGTAAGTCATCAAGAGTGTGAGGTATCAAACAAACCTCAAACCATCACTCTGCTGCCAGATATGCAGTAGTAGGCCTACATATACTCTCTTGTGTTTGGTTGGAACACCAAAACAGGATTAGGCTACTGCCAGTATCACCGAACGTATCCGTGGCTCCATGTTGCTCGGTTAGTGTTCTTCATCGCGCTTGTTGATTTCCGTGTTTACATTTTCCACCACCAAATTTCTGACCAATGAGAAAGACTTCTGCGAGTACATTTTCGGCCCTGCTCCTTCGTACACGCCCCTCAGCAAATTATTTTTTAAAATTTGGTCCGCTTTAATTTGTGTACTGTGAAACCGAACCAGACTAAATAGAAAACAAACCAAAAGTATCAGGTATTTCACACGTTTGTCCGCGATTACTCGGATTCGTCATGCTCGCTTGTTGTTGTTGCAAAAGGGGAAATGCTCGTCTTCCTCATCCAATAATGCACAGCGTAGCTGGCTACTGGAGATCGTTTAGTCCAAAAATGCGCAGTGCTTTCTGCAGTTGGGTCGGACTGAGGTCGGATCACGTTCTCACCACAAACGAACCGCACCAAAGTTCGTTTGGAAGCGTACCGAGACCACCTCTTCAACAAGGTCTCGGTCCGCTTGTTTGGTCCGCTTTTGGTGCGCACCCGAGTACGATTGCTGTGTTCACACCTGCCCAAACGAACCGCAGCAAGGAGGAAAACGGTTCAATCAAACCAAACAAGGCAGGTTGTCACGATTCTAGCCTGTCTTGTCACGTTTTATGTTTCATTTCTGTCTTAGTTAGATTTCTTGTAAATGTCACGTATTATGTTTAGTCTATTCACGCAACATTTTATGTTTTATTCTTGGTACATTTCATTTTCATGTAATGTCACGTTTCATGTTTGATTATTGTTACAATTTATTTTTTAGTCTTGTCATGTCTCGTTTTATATTTGATTCATGTTACGTTTCCCGTTCATTGTTAGCATACACATTTTCTAGTTTTTCCGCAGCCTTGCGTTCATGCTTTCTCTATCTCTCTTGCTGTCGCTCACACTTCCCTAATTGTTTCATTCTCCCGTGTCTAGTTTACTAATCTACTAACGTTAGATCAGGATTGGGTAATACTAACTCTCTAACCATGTGTTCATGTTTACCTTACGTTTCTCGTGCATTTCATTTACTAATTTACTAACGCTAGGTCAGGATAGGTTTATTACTAATGATTACTAATTATCTTGTTACCTTGTCAGCCTTACAGTGCACTTTTGAGCGTTATTTTCAAGCCTGCCTTTTGTTACGATCCAAGCCTGTTATTGACCATTGTTTTTGACCTCTGTTTTGTTAACCACTGCCTGCCTGTACCATGAGTTTTTGCCTGCTGTCTTTTGTACTTTTGCCCCGCGGAGCGGACTTCGGTCTTGACTCTTGCATTGCCTTCGACCCCGAGCCTGCCTACCGTCTGCCTGTACTTCTGCCCCGCTGACAGCTACTCTGGTTACTGGACTATTGCATGGTGTACCGATTCTGAAACTGCCTTCTCCCTCGGTACTGTACTTTGGTTTTGGCTGGATTATTTGTGTATGAACTTTGCTTGTTTTTAGACTACGCTCATTGGACATTCCCTTAATAAAGCCCTGACGGGACTTTATCAGCTATCACTTTCTGAGTCGTGCATTTCGGGTCCTACCCTCACGCACCCGTCTCAGAACAATTTCGCCACCATGGACCCTGCCGTCTCAACTGCCATGTTCCACGCCCTCCAGCAACAAGGCGCCCTGGTTCAGCAACATTCGCAAGGGATCTCCGAGCTTCGTCAGGAGATTCGAGAGCTGTGTGCTGAGATGAGGAGACTCGCCATCGCAGTTCAGCCACGCCCCGTGGAACAGTCTGCTAACCCGCCTGCACCTCCACCTACCAGCCCCATGGGAACCTGGCAATTCCGGGAGCCACAACAACCCCCCCCCCCGGAGAGGTTCGGCGGAGAACCGGAGAGATGCAAGGCGTTCTTGCTCCAGTGCGACTTTGTGTTCCGGCAGCAACCGCAGACCTACAACAGCGATGACCGCCGGATCGGCTACGTGATGGGGCTACTCAAGGGGAAGGCGTTGGACTGGGCTACAGCTGTGTGGTCCGGGGGTTCATTCCCTCCCCGGTACTCGATCTTCGCCGAGGAGATCCGAAAGGTCTTCCAACACGCGTCCAGCGATCAAGAACCTTCCCAGTGCCTGATTGCCCTGCGTCAAGGCAGGAAGACCACGGCGGACGATTCGATCGACTTCCGCACTCTCGCTGCTGCGACCAACTGGAATGATGCGACTCTGGCGAACCTTTTCCTGGCCAGTCTGAGTGAGGCACTCCAGGACGAGTTGACGCACCTTAAACCTATCACCCAGTTCGACCCACTCGTCTGTGCCGCCATTCGTTTGGACAACGGTGCCAGACAACGCTGGACCGAGAGACAGGTTCTACCTGGCCAGCCGTACCCCAAGCGAGGATCTAGTTCGCGTCCCGAGGAGATGCAAGAGGAGGGAGTCGAACCCATGGATCTTTCCCGTGCGGGGATGAAGATCTCACCCGAGGAACGGAGACTACCAGTTCCTGTTTCTATTGTGGGAGGTTGGGACACACCCAAGATCAGTGTACCCTCCGCTCAAAGAAGTCAGGCCCATCCGTTGAGGTGAGAGCGCTCGACAACCAGGAGGGGTCTGCTAGGAATGACCATCGTCCCACCCTTCCTGCCATGTTGATGCTTCCCGACAGAATGGTCCAGGTGAACGCGTTGGTGGACTCCGGAGCCGATGCGAACCTCATTGATGAAGTGATGGTCAAGGAACTGGACATTCCCACCCTCCCACTGCCCCACCCCGAGAATGCTTGGTCGTTGGATGGCAAGACGTTTTGCTGCATGACTCACATCACTAAACCCATCCAGCTAATCATTTCTGGAAACCACCTGGAGATGATTCAGTTCCGCGTCATCCAGTCCCCGAACGATCCGCTCATTCTGGGATTACCTTGGCTCCAGATACACAACCCCACCATTGACTGGAGTTCGAGCCAGATTCAAGCCTGGAGTCGTGAGTGTCACCAGTCCTGCCTGCGATCCGCTCCTGCACCAGCAGAGGTTGCACCCACTCCACCGCAAGTTCCCAAGCCCTCCCTGGAGAAGGTGCCCACCCCTTACCACAAACTGGGCACTGTCTTTTCCAAGACGCAGGCACAGACGCTCACCCCTCATCGACCCTACGACTGCGCCATCGAGCTGCTACCCGGTTCCACACTCCCCTCAAGTCGTCTTTACTAGGGGTGTCACGATTCTCCAAATCCGCGATTCGATTTGACTTTCGATTTTAAGGTCACAATTCGATTCGATTTTCGATTTTTTTTCAGCACAATTTCTTTTCCAGCACTATAGTCTAACTAATGGCTATGCCATTGTTAGACTATCGAGTCTTGATTTGTAAAGAAAAATACTTGTTTCTCAATAAGTAACTTTTACTTGAATAATAACAATTATAAATAATAATAAAAATATGAGAATATTTAAACACACCTAAACAGTTAAGAGCTTTATCAAAACTAGACTCTAGAATAAACAGTTGAACATTTACCACGCTATTAACAATTTACACATTGGTTTTATGCCCTGACAACTGTCATTTACATTTTCAAATTCTTCTTTAAAAAGATGAGCGTGTTCACATTCTTTGAACAGTTGAGAGCTTTAACAAACTAATATCTGAAATAATAAACAGTTGAACATGTACCACGCTATTAACTATTTACACGTTTTTTTTTCATGCCCTGACTGTCATTTGGGTTGTCATTTGAGTTGCCTGTGTCAATGTTTTTTTCCCAGTCAAATCTATTTCTTTGTGATGCCTGCGAATGTGTCCTGCTGTTACGTCCCGAAATCAGCTTGTGTTATATTAACCAAGTTGATAGAGTCGGATGCAACAATTAGCCACTTAAAGGCGCACAAACTGTGAAGTTAGGAACCCACACTGACAACTAGGAGTTATATAAAAGATAAAGCAGTATTTATTTACAAGATTAAACTTATCTCCTAGCTAACTAACTACGAGACTGAGTTGGCAAAGTCTCACCGGGTAGCTTCGATGACAATGTCCAGCGTCCAGCAGGCTACTCGGTCTGATCTCCGAAGTAGGTCTTCAGCTCCCGTCGATGTTCACAGGCGCATCTCCTGGCATGGCGACGGGCATCCACTATTATAGGCCAGCATCTTCCGAATCCGCTGCTCCGCAACAGGCCTCTCAGCAACCGTGATGCATTCCCACCTCCACCTGTAAAGGGGAAAACAAAGAAAAACACAGCAGCACAGGGCCAAAACCAATATAAAAGACAAATAATAAAAACTATATTACACGTGGCCGTAACACCTGCCATATCAGCGCTGATATTATGAGGGTGTAATTATAGTTTCCGCCTCTACGCAAAATGGCGCACTTTCACCGCCCGGCCTGAAAAAAAAACTAGGGGAAACACTGAATATCGTTGTTTTTTTTTCTTCGGACACACGCCTGCGTGGACGAACAAAATGCAGTGGAAGGCGTCAAGTTTCGTTTTGTCGGAAACGCTTACATTAGAGATGGCCAAGTAGGCTACTTTTTTTACATTTTACCCATCACATGAAAGGCTAAGAAGAGCGCGCGGGGGGCGGGGGTGGAGAGAAAAAAAAACTTGGAGAATCGCGAACCAGCTTGTGATTTCGAAGTTCGAAATCGAACGCTCATTTCGATCGATTTTCGATTTCGAATCGGTATCGTGACACCCCTAGTCTTTACAAGGTCTCCAGACCTGAAAGGGAGGCCATGGAGAAATATATCCGGGACTGTCTAGCCAATAATCTCATTCACCCATCCTCTTCACCCATGGGCGCCGGATTCTTCTTTGTTCAGAAGAAAGATGGCTCATTGCGTCCCTGCATCGACTTCAGAGAACTCAACAACATCACTATAAAGAACAAGTATCCTCTGCCATTGATGGACTCCGCCTTTCACCCGCTACACAATGCCACCATCTTCACCAAGTTAGACCTACGTAATGCCTACCACCTGGTTCGTATTCGAGAGGGTGACGAGTGGAAGACCGCCTTCAACACCTCCCTCAGACACTTTGAATACCTAGTCATGCCGTTCGGCCTCACTAACGCATCTGCCGTGTTCCAGGCGTTAGTCAATGATGTTCTTCGGGACTTACTGGGCTGACACATATTAATTTACCTCGACGACATCCTAATCTACTCCACCAATGCCAAGGAACATGAGGTCCACGTCAAGCAAGTTCTCCAGAGACTTGGAGAACAAACTGTTCCAGTGTTCCAGCGACCGGAGAGAAAGCTGGCTGCGCCCTTTGGATCGTATAACAGGGCCAGGCAGTTGTTGGCTGCCCAAGCAGCCAGGTTTTCTCCGTCGAGTGTGTTGGTATTGTACCCCCAGTCTTCATGCTGACAGTTAAAGTCGCCAGCATAGAGACGGGTGGGGGAACACCGGGACAGACACCGGCGTGAATCGCGAGGGGGGAGGCTTGTAGACGTTTACAATTTTAAAACTGACAACGTCCACGCACAAGCGTTCATTGGTGGCTGTCATGTTTTATGTTTGATGTATCGATTTTCATTGAAGATAGAGCATTTGGCAGCATTTTTCTGATGGTGAAATATTATTTTATTGTCATGTTATCATGCATAATTTTGACTATGGCGTATATACTTGTCACTTAGGGCATGGAAAATACTCATTCCAATTTACTGTGTGCTGATATGTGCTTGATGAATGTAACATTTTCCTTGGAGTCATTATTCTCTTTAAAAAAAAACTACAGATAAATGTGATGCCAGGGAAAAAGGTTACATACTGTAGAGTACAGGAACAGGTGATATTTTATTGAGAATATGAATAACCAGTTTGTGAATGCTGCGAAATCAGCGTTGTCCCGCCCTAAAATCGCTATTGCCCTCTCACTTCCCTATCCAGAATCTGCAGTGCCAGATAACTCCCCCTATATCAGCTGGATGCAGGCTTGGAGAAAGCAGTTCTGGACGAAGCAGTTGTAGACTAAGCAGTTCTGGACGACGCATGCGCACTTTAGACAAAGCAGTTCTGGACAAAGCAGTTCTGGACGACGCAGTTTTAACTCGAACGTGGCATCGAGAAAGACTGTAAATTATGGAGTAACGTTACAACAATTATGAACATCATTATTATGGAGTGTAATGTTATAATATAACAAGCTAGTAAATGTTTTTAAAACTATAAAATGCCTAAATCGTAATATATCACAATGGCGTATTGCTTAGTGTACGCTGGTAAAGTTATATTTTTAGCGATGATGATGGACTAGCTTGGGTTAGCTTGCAAGGTATGCCTACTGTAATGAATGCCAGCGACGTCAGCGTAGTGCAGCCTAGGTGCTTAATTGTTAGATGAATGCCACCGCGAGGCTGGGAGATCTAAGAAAAGCCAAGATGGCACAGCGTCCTCTCTCTTCTCCCTGGCCAGTCCGTGGGCTAGTGGTACTTCAATTTTGAACGTAAAGGCCGTTTTATATCTTATTCCTAGTTTTTATATCTTTTATATCTTATTCCTTTGCGGTATTATTTGTTTTAGATCCATGATGCTACAGTCTGCAAAAGCTGCTGCAGTCTTTTTCACTGCCCGTTTTGTAGTCCGCATTTTTTTTAAACCGACGAGGCAAGACAAATTGGCCTTTTATTCCGAAAACAGCTCATCCGGGAGGGCTGGGGGAGTGAGTGATGGAAGGAGTGAGGGAGGGAATGAGGGAGGGAGGGAATGAATGAGTGAGGGAGGGAGGGAGGGAATGAATGAGTGAGGGAGGGAGGGAATGAGTGAGGGAGGGAGAGAATGAGTGAGAGATGGAAGGAATGAGTGAGATAGGAGTGAGTGAGTGATGGAATGAGTGAGTGTTTACTATTTTGTATGTTCATTATTATGATTTGTGACTCATTATTTGTTTTTACTTGGAGGGGTTTTGGGTCTGTGAATGAGAGTAAGTTGGACATGGCTTGAGTAATATGTATCCATTAAGAGCGCAGGTGTTAACGTTAGCTAACTAACTAGCGAACTTTAGCTAAATTAACACTAGCCTACTCACTGTAGTCGGGTGCACGCACCCTTTATAAGACTGAATGGCTGTGTTGGTAACATTAATCGGCAATAAAATTAGTCCATCATCATCTGAATTTTAGCTAAATTAACACTGCTCACTATCGGGTGCACGCACCCTTTATGATAAGACTGAATGGCTGTGTACTGTGTTGGTAACATTAATCGGCAATAAAATTAGTCCATCATCATCGGAACTTTAGCTAAATTAACACTGCTCACTGTAGTCGGGTGCACGTACGCACCCTTAGTTATGAATGGCTGTGTTGGTAACATGCATCATCAATTAAAGTATGAATTAGTCCATCATCCTACAAATATAACTTTACGAGCGCACACTAAGCAATACGCCATTGTGATATATTACAATTTAGGCATTTTATAGTTTTAAAAAACATTTACTAGCTTGCTATATTACAACATTACACTCCATAATAATGATGTTCATAATTGTTGTAACGTTACTCCATAATTTACAGTCTTTCTCGATGCCATGTTCGAGTTAAAACTGCGTCGTCCAGAACTGCTTTGTCTAAAGTGCGCATGCGTCGTCTAGAACTGCTTCGTCCAGAACTGCTTTCTCAGAGCCTGCAGCCAGTTGAGTCTAACTTGAGGGTAGAACGTACTAGTTGGGTGGGTCGGCATTCGGGAGAGTACGGAGTTGTGTGGGGTCCGTTACGTAGCACAGAACGGACATGACCCTCCTGGAACTAGGACTGGTCATATTCGGATTCATTCTATTCCTTGTCCTTTGGCTCATGCATATCATGTCCATCATCTACGTGTAAGTCTCGTTATTTTCGTTTTTAAATGAAGCTTTGATGTTGACCTTGCTATAACTAAACAGCTAGCTGGTTCACAATGTACGTTTTACAAAGCTAGAACTAGCGAAGTCCAGGTAGCTAATGTTGCTAGGACTAACGTAAGGTGAGTGCTTTATTTGCTGTAGCGTGTGCCCACCAAACTGGGTTGCTTGCTTTACAACTAAGTAACTGTTGGCAGCTGATTTTTTGCTAACGAATATTGGATGTCTGTAGCTTCGCATTGTGTGTTATTTTAAGAAACGTTAGCTAAGTTAACCAAGTTAAATGTTGTAACGTTAGACTAATGTATAGCCTACGTTATCATTCATATTCTGGATTATAAAGTATAACGTTACACTAATAGCAAGGTAGCGTAACGTTAGCCATAATGTTGAATAAAAGCCCAGCAGCTAGCTCTTTGTTTTCTTTGTAGATAGTATGCTAGCTTCATAAATGTGTTGGTACGTGCAAAAAAGTTCTAAAATATCAAAAAACTAACGTTAATCATTGTAACGTTAGCGAGCATAGCTGCATCAGTGTTACATAGCACTAACGTTAGCTAAATTACACCTGCTGAGCCAGCAATGCCTCGCAGATTCTGTAACGTTAACGTTATGCTCTGTTGTTGAGGAAGTTGTATGCGCAAACTTCTAGCTAAGTTGAGGAACTTGTGTCATCGACAACTGGCAATTTTGTAATAATTTATCTTAAAAATCATGTAGTTTCAGTGACGAAGAAGCAACAAAGTATTTTCAAATTTGGTAGACGTGGTGCATTATAGTAATAATAATAATAACTTTATTTGTATATTGCAATTATCTTATCAGCTAGCTCCTATATTGACTACGCTAACATCTTTACCACTTTTAAGAGTCTGGCGTTCACTCAAGATTATGTCATATGAAGATGCAATCGAATTATCATAATTTCTTTGACCAGTAACGTTAATTTCTAACCTTAACGTTAGCTACGTCTGAGAACGAGTTTTGGCTATCTGGTCATAATGCGTTACGTTCATAACAAAACACTTCCCTCCCTCGACTTCATTCACCATACGTGGTCAAATAGCCTGCTTTTTGTGCATCTGACTTTGTTCATATCGTTCCATGAAAAAAACTACATTTGCTAGCTGTCCAACTGGCCTTGACTGGACAGGCACTTATAGGTAGTTAGCAAGAAGATTAGCTAGCGGTACGTTGGATGAACAAGTTTGTATACACCTTGTATATCCTTTGCATGCCATGACTTCCTGATGTCTGTGGCCCAACAATATCAAAAGACTCTTGATCTTATTTTCGGGTACTCCTACAAGCGATACTATAACCTCTCTGCATATGAATGGATCTATGGGAATTGGGGGGTGGGACTAGATTTATCTGTAAATTACACTGTAACAGTATGGAACTAAATGGCTCTAAGTCAGAAATACAGTAGATATGGATGGATAACTTGAAGGGTTTCTTCTCCTGACTTATTTTTCCATAGAGTTCAATAGGAAAATCTGTCAAGAGAAACAACCCTTAAAGTGATCCATCCATATCTACTGCATATCTGGCAGCAGAGTGACAGTTTGTGGCTTGTTTGATACCACAGACCCTTGACTGCCCTTTTCGGCCAGCAGCCATACCACTATGCAATCTGCGCCTGCTGAATGGCTGAAGCTAAGCAGGTTGTGGGCTTGGTTAGTACTTGGATGGGAGACCTCTGGGGAAAACTAAGTTGCTGCTGGAAGTGGTGTTGGTGGGCCAGTAGGGGGCAGTCTTCCCTCTGGTCAAATAAACCCCAATGCCCCAGTGCAGTGATGGGGACACTGTGCTGTAGGAGATGCCGTCTTTCGGATGAGACGTTAAACCGAGGTCTTGACTCACTGTGGTCATTAAAGATCCCATGACACTTATCGTAAAGAGAAGGGGTTTCCCCGGTGTCCTGGCTAAACTCCCAACCCAGGCTCATTCAATCTGCCACCCAATCATCCCCCAGTTTAATTGGCTAAAAAAAATTATTCTCTCCCTCTCCACCTCAGCTGATGTGTGGTGAGCATACTGGCGCAAAATGGCTGCTGTTGCATCACCCAGGTGGGTGCTACACATTGGTGGTGGTAGAGGCGAGTTTCCCCCTCATCATTGTAAAGCGCTTTGAGTATCTAGAAAGGCGCTATATAAATGCCATGCATTATTATTATTATTATTGACTTAGTCATTTTATCAACCATGTATTCCATACTGTTCCAGTGTAATTTACAGCTAAATCTAGTCCCACCCCCCAATTCCCATAGAGATCCATTCAAATGCAGAGATGTTATAGTATCACTTGTAAGAGTACCAGAAAATAAGATATCAAGAGTCTTTTGATGTTGTTGGGCCACCGACATCAGGGAGTCATGGCATGCAAAGGATATGCAACCAAATATTAAAAATCTTAATTTATCCTACATTATGTTAAACTGTCCAATATTTTTTGATGCCCAAAAATGGGGGGGGGGACTATGTACTAAAGGTTCTATAATTTCTAAACTGTTCATCCAATATGGATGAAAATACCCTCAAATTAAAGCTGACATTCTGCACTTCATTGTCACTGTATCCTTTCAAACTCAGTGCTAGAGTACTGACCCAAAATAACAATGAGATAATCAATGTTATTCACTTCACCTGTCAGTGGTTTTAATGTTGTGGCTGATCGGTGTATATACTAGTTATAACATTACCTAACAAGTGCAACATTCCTTTCATTTAACACTGTCCACAGGGTTCATTGGTCTCCATTGTACTTGGCACAATTAACTCACCTCAACTGGTATCTTGCTTCTGAATTTGTTACAGATTTTATGGTGAAAACAGTGCACACTATGGCCCTCCAGGATCAGGGTTGAGAACCCCTGTCCTAGACACTAAGGCTGTGTTTGGAATCGCTCCCTATTCACTATATAGTGCACTATTTAGGGTATCGGCCATTTTGTAGGGTGTCCAAAATTAAAAATGTCAATTTGACACCCTAAATAGTCCACTCAATATCCCCCACAATGCACCACAAAATGTAGGGTACAAACGATGTACACTACATGACCGGAGATATATTTTTTTGTCAAGATGGCGATGGCTGAGCCTGCGCTCGTCTACAAATGTAAATATAAATGCAAGTTTCATCTTGTAGCCTATATTAAATCAGTTTAATCGGCTTTATAACCAAAATATAAATAAACGCGGTAGATTAAATATATTACAAAGTGTTAGCTATTTTTTTAATTTAACAATTATTACTGTTTAATGGAAAATGCAACTTAATTAGCTAGCTAGCTAGCTACCTAGTTACCTAACTTACCTATCTACCTACAACGAGACAACAAAACCCTTGTTCAAAATTAAAAAAGAAAACTTTTTTTTACCATTTCTTGCATGCTTTCTCACCAAGCCGGTGACCGCTGTCACACAAGCGCTGCGCGTTGCTAAGTAACCTATTCAGACTATGTAGTGTCCGAAATCACCTCCTTCTTTTCCACCAGTGAATCCCTATCTAGTGCCCTATGTAGATTCCCTAAGTAGTGTATAGGGAGGGAGTGAATAGGGAACGATTCCGAACACAGCCTACGATTAGAAAAGATTTAAAGGTATTTATTGGGATGGCAGTTATGGCTTGGCGGGGCATGCCCCATACCTATACAGCACAGAGAGTTTGCCACTTTTCAGGGTTTTCTACAGAAAGAACCACAATGGCCCCAGACTCTGAGCCCTTAAAAACATTAACTTCTGTATGTTCAGACCTCATGTAACAACACACAATGCAGGTACAACTTCACACATCCTCAAAGTAAAGCCCCAAACTTGGGTTATTTTTGCAATTTTTCTTATTCTTTTTCTTCGTCTTATTCCATTTTCTTGTCGATTTTGTCATCAAAAATGGTCCCATGCCCTCAAAGAATAATTCTTCCTATTGTACAACATCATCTGATCTGCCAATAAAGGTCCAATCAAAGTACTTTTATCTCAATGTACACAATCGCACAATGCTTAAGAGGCTGCCTAAGGCTGCGATCACACCAGACGCGCTTTGTAGGCTTGAAAACGCAAAGCGCACTGCCTGTCTTGATTTTATGAAGCCGAAAAAGGCGTTGGATGCATCTTTTTTTTGCTGTTACTAGGCAACCAAACTCCGCTCCTGTCAATCACTTAGCTGATGTTTTTAACTGCATCATCAAACTAATTTTACCCTAGTCTGTGCTTTATTTGCGTTATTTGGTTTTAAAAGCTGTGTATAAGCGGAGAGCATTGGATTGCTTATTTTTATCATGGTATTCACTATTTGTGAAATCATATAACTCCAGATGGGCTGAAATGACAATTAACGTTACCAATTTCTCCTCCATCATCTTTGTTTACAACAGAACCTACCAGCAGAATCAAGGCGCGCCTGTACTTTCACGCGATTGGACAGAGGAGAAAAGAACGACTGGCGTAGGGTGGTTTTTTCCTTGCGCATCAAAACACGATCATTTCATCTCAATGCGCACCAAGCGTTTTTCTAAAAACAGCGAAACTCCCAGAGTGGATAAACGCAAGGCTCCTGGTGCGCAAAAGCAGGTTAGAAAACGCTAACTGCCCCACAAAATGCGAAAGTGGCATTTACTTGGTGGTTACAGCAACGGACTACCACGCTCGAGACCTGTTAGTTCACTACAGTTAGTTAGTTCACAGTGGCCCCCTCGTGGAGTCCTCAACATCCCAGTTACAGTATGAATGTTTCTCTGAAATGATAAACTACAACAGCTTTAACTCTCAAATAATGGTCTGGGTCAGTTTGACCTGATTCAGTGTTTGATGTCTCTTAAAAACCAGTTAACCTTATTTTTTTCATCTTGACACTATATGATATTTGGGATTTTTGTAATTTGTTGGGATTAAATAGTAAACACAATACACATAATGCTATACCTTCAAAACTCATGTACAAGCTTGTGTGGAGCCATTTGTGGGGTAGTTGTATTAAAAGAAAGAAAATACACAACCTTTTTTTGCCTGGACGCTGAGCGTGCGGGCCTATACGTTTGGATGTGGGTAACTGACTGGCTGGCTGTCTGCCTGATTCCCCGATGTTGAAAAGCACATGCGTAAATTTTGAGTGTTTGAAAGCGCATGTGTAAATTTCGAGTAATTACGGGAAAAAGTTTGCTGTCTAACTCCTCGTCTGTTACGTCCCTATGCCACCTCACGAGTGTGCCCTTCTAATTTTGTATGCTAACTCATTTTCATTGGCCCACCTGAGTCTTGATTGAAAATTGCAGTCACCTGTGTTGAATTCCTGAGAGCATATTTATTGGCGCCGTTCTCTAGCTCGAGGTTGTTTAATTTCCACTCTAGCTAACTTCATGCACATTGCCAGCGTAGCTGTCGTGCAGAAGTTAATTCTTAAATATTACTGTGGCGTTTGTTTCAGGTCGTATGCAGCGCTTACTATATGACGGTTTGTCTTAGTGTTGCCGAGCTGTAAGGGGTGCGCATTTGTTGGTGGTATTTCCACATTAATCCCCTGTTTTAAAAGCCGGTTTTGTTTTGTGCAAGCATATTTGTGTCTCTTATATGACGCTTTGTTTATGCCAATGTTGACAAACTACTTGTTACCAAGAAGGAACGTTTCGGGAGTAAGCTGCTTGTTAGTTTGTGGCTACTTTGCTGTGTTGTCTGTCCCTTGTGTAATCTAGCCACTTGTGTTTGTGTGGAGTACGAGTTTGTGCTTGTGTGATACCCGGAAGTAGCTTAGGTTTAAACACAGACTCGTCGTGACAACTGAGGAGGTCCGGAGACAGGACAATGGAGGCAACTTAAAAGGGTTTTGGTTTTGTGGAGAACACTGTGTCGGTCTCAATTTGGGGAGGTCGGTTAGCGGTTCCGACGCTTCCCAGTTCAAAACCACCAGCCGTTGTCTCACTGTTTAATAGTCTGAAGAATCCCAATCTCATTGTGTGGTCTTCATCTTAATAGTAGCTACATTGCTAAAATAATGCGGTTCTGTCTTAAAGGGATAGTTCGGAATTTTGGACATAATGGCTGTATCCCAAACCGCATACTTCCATGCTCCGAGCACGCATAGCGAGCACCCATCCATCTTGGAGTGTGAGTCCAAAAGCTGCGGTAGTACGGAGCACGGATAAAGTACCCGGATGCGTGCTCCGTTTGTTCAAAATTCAAAGTATGCGTGCTCCGACCAGAAAAAATCCCATCATTCCTTTCAAGAAAGGTCAAGACCAAAAATGTACTATCGTAATGGCGGATGACAGCACAGAAGGCGCTGCCTCTCCCAATGCCTTCTACAAATGTAAGTAATTTAAACATTTTTATGTGAACATTTTCACAAGTTTGAAAACATCTGGCACAGCACTATTTCTGTTAGTGTTTTAATACTGAGCTAACTTCTAGCTCCAGTTAGTTAGCTTTCGTTATGTAAATTGCAATGCAATTTGCTCGGTAACAGCTAGCTAGCTAGGTAACGTTCGCTAACATTAAATGACAGTACTAACGTAATATCTATATTAGCCAGATAATAATGGCGTTAGTCGTAGATATAGCTATTACGAAGCATTATTTAATATTCGTATTCAAATTTATTCCCATATGCTATAACTGACTTGCTAGCTAGCTGGATATCAACCCACTTACTAGCTAGCGTTGCACTAGTTATCGTTAGTTAACTTAGCTATAACACTAACGTCACTTGTGTTTAATGCTAGCTCATGTTAATATTTGGTATTGATGCATTATATTTTCTGGTTTTCCATTTGTGACACTAACATTACGTGTAGCCCCAGCCATGGTCCCTCTTGTTGGGGAGCATCCCAACGAGTGCACGGATTGCCCGTCGGGATAAGCAGAAGTCTGGCTGGAGATCCTGGTCATCATCAAAATATTTGGTAAGGATGGGGACATTGACATTGAACCTGCCATAGGTTGCAAGGCTCTCTCCCTAGAAACAAATTTCCCAAGTTAATAAATATACTCTGCCTAACTTCAGTGCGTCTGTCTATTTGTGTAGTATTGACACCTAGTGGTTCAGATTGGAAACCTAAACGGGGAAAACTACATTAGGAGTTTGTAAATGAAGTGCTATAATGTGAATGAACAGCACAATATGCGATGTAAAATAATCTTTTTTTTCATATACATTTTTTAAGTTTAATGATATGTAATGTTAACCAGTGTAGCTAGACGGCTGTATAAGACAAGCTACGTCGGTGCTGAGAAGCGCAATTGTTCTACGAAGAGAAGCCCTCCTCTTCACCCCAGCTCTCCGGATGGCTTGCCTTCGTCGGATGCCGTTTTCAATAATGATCCGGCGTCTTATTCTGGCAGCAGCCTGTCTTTTCTCAATTTCTATGGAAAACCACCCCAGAAGCAACAGCATCGCCACAAACATTATCGGCTCCATTTCTACTTCTAACTGCGTACCCAGTTGTTCACGCTCTGGTAAACAGCGCGAAAATAATCAAAACGCAGACACGATTGCTTACAATGCAAAGACAATTTTATTATGGGGTTGCTTGTTTACTTAAAGGTATCCAATGATGTAATGAATAGGCTGTCTTCCTAGCCATCGTTGCCTTCCACTGACTTTTCTGGAATAAGAACGCTAGCAAAAAGGATAATTCAACTGTTGCGGATATTGCTGGTTATATCAGAATATTTCAGTAACAGCCGATACAGTACAATGCCAGCGAACGACATTATGCCTCTCAGGTTTAGCCGACTTACTCGTCGGCATTTCCCCGATAGTTACGGGAAAGGTTAAAGGTTATAGGTCAGATGTCGCCACAAAGTGCGTCCCACGACTGAGTAAAACTTTCCGTGCTACCGTACTTCCATGCTCCAGAGTGCGAACTCCCAAGCCTTGAGTGCGTACTCGGGAGCACGGTAGTGCGGATCATGGAAGTATGCGGTTTGGGATACAGCCAATGTCTCAATTACGACTTACCCATGATGTAGTTGATTGATGGAAACCATTTTCAGATAATTCCATGCTGTCCCTTCTTTTGGACATACACACATTGCTAATGCTAGCGCAACTCGTAGGAAACTAGTAGCATCCACTACCAAACGCACTTAAACACTCCACAGTGCACCCAAAGAAAAGAAAATACGACGACAGTCTGTCGGGGTTATTTTCAGTGATTATACCATCATTTTTCAAGTTAAACTATCGTTGAATCATTTACTTTGTGTTCACCTAAATTCTCAGTGGAAGTACGGCGGCGGAGCTAGCTGTAGATTAGCCAGGGTATCTGCCTGTAGGCTATCTGCTGTACTCCACAGTTGCCGACACAATCCGTTTTGCCGTAAAGTTACATATTTGGTAGACAACAAGTCAGCTAAACACAAACATGCTACAGAATAACACAGCATATGCAAGCAAGCACACTGGCTACCAATTTGCAGGAAAAGTTTGACCACTTCCATGACTTCCCAATCGTGGCAACTAGCTAGCTACAGTGCATCCGGAAAGTATTCACAGCGCTTCACTTTTTCCACATTTTGTTCTGTTACAGCCTTATTCCAAAATTTATTAAATTCATTTTTTCCCTCAAAATTCTACACACAACACCCCATAATGACAATGTGAAAAAAGTTTTTTTGAAATGTTTGCAAATTTATTAAAAATAAAAAACAAAAATGTCTCATTTACATAAGTATTCATAGCCTTTGTTTTAACGTATTTTTAAAGTATCATATTTCATATTTGGTCACATATCCTTTACATGCTGTTACTTCCTGAAGTCTGTGACCATCAACATCAAAAAACTGTCGATATCTTATTTTCAGGTACTGTTACAAGCGATACTATAACCTCTCTGCATTTGAATGGATCTCTATGGAAATTGGGGGGTGAGACTAGATTCAGCTGTAAATTACACTGGTACAGTATGGAACACATGGCTGGCTAAATGGCTGTAAGTTATCAAGGGTCTGAGCTATCAAACGAGCCCCAAACCATCACTCTGTTGCCAGATATGGAGTAGATATGGATGGATAACTTTAAGGGTTGTTTCTCCTGACTTTTTTCCCCATAGAGTTCTATAGGAAAATGAGTCCGGAGAAATAACCCTTGCAGTGATCCATCCACATCTACTCCATATCTGGCAACAGAGAGATGGTTTGGGGCTCGTTTGATAGCTCAGACCCTTGATAACTTACAGCCATTTAGCCAGCCATGTGTTCCATACTGTACCAGTGTAATTTACAGCTGAATCTAGTCTCACCCCCCAATTTCCATAGAGATCCATTCAAATGCAGAGTTTATAGTATCACTTGTAACAGTACCTGAAAATAAGATATCGACAGTTTTTTGATGTTGATGGTCACAGACTTCAGGAAGTAACAGCATGTAAAGGATATGCGACCAAATATGAAATATGATACTTTAAAAATACGTTAAAGCAAAGGGTATGAATACTTATGTAAATGAGAAATTTTAGTTTTTTATTTTTAATAAATTTGCAAAAATCTCAAAAAAACTTTTTTCACATTGTCATTATGGGGTGTTGTGTGTAGAATTTTGAGGGAAAAAATTAATTTAATCAATTTTGGAATAAGGCTGTAACAGAACAAAATGTGGAAAAAGTGAAGCGCTGTGAATACTTTCCGGATGCACTGTAAATTAGGCTACTTACAGTACCAGGCAAAAGTTTGGACACACCTACTCATAGGTTTTTACTGTTTTCCACATTTTGGAATAGTAAAGACATCAAAACTATGAGAACACAAATTAAATTATGCAAAGACCAAAAAGTGTTAAACAAATTTTAAAAAGTCATATATTTTAGATTCTTCAAAGTAGCCACCCTTTGCCTTGATAACGGCCTTGCACATTCTTGCCATTCTCTCAAACAACGTCTTTGGTAAACAGGTATTCCACAGGTAAACAGGTGATGCCATCATGACTCTATATAAAAAGATATCAAAAGACTCCTGATATCTTATTTCCAGGTACTCTTAGATGCGATACTATAACCTCTGCATTTGAATGGATCTCTATGTGAATTGGGGTGTGGGACTAGATTAAGCTGTAAATTACATGGGAATAGTATGTAACCCATGGTTGGCTAAATGGCTGTAAGTCATCAAGGGTCTGAGGTATGAAACGAGCCTCAAACCATCACTCTGCTGCCAGATTTGCAGTATATATGGATGGATCACTTTAAGGGTTGTTTCTCCTGACAAATTTTCCTATTGAACTCTATGGAAAAATAAGTCAGGAGAAGAAACCCTTCAAGTTATCCATCTATATCTACTGTATTTCTGGCAGCAGAGTGATGGTTTAAGGCTTGTTTGATACGTCAGACCCTTGATGACTTAGAGCCATTTAGACAACCATGTGTTCCACACTGTTCCAGTGTAATTTAAAGCTAAATCTAGTCCCACCCCCCAATTCCCATATAGATCCATTCAAATGCAGAGGTTATAGTATCGCTTCTAAGAGTACCTGGAAATAAGATATCAGGAGTCCTTTGATATTCCTTTATATAGAGTCATGATTGTTACGAACCAAATACGGGCTGGACCCAAGTGCAACGACCAGGAGGCAGATTTAACAGCAAGGGGTTTTTATTAAGCTTTGGGGTAGTCCCAAAGCTGTACAGAAAATAAAACACAGTATTACACAGGGTGAGAAAGTTCAATACGAACTGCTCCAAGCCGGAGCTGGACTTGAGTACAGGAGGTGGGTTCCAAGCCGGAACTGGACTGTACTGGACCGGAGGTCCACTCAGGAACTGGACCACGGAATAGGCGGGTTTGTTCCAAACCGGAACTGGACTTTAAACTGGAGGTGCACTAGACACCGGACTGGACTGGAACTGGACCGGGAGGTCCAACTGGAACTGGATAGCAGGAACAACGGGGTTGTTCCAAGCCGGAACTGGACTTTAGACTGGAGGTGCACTTAACACCGGAACTGGACTGGAACTGGACCGGGAGGTCCAAACTGGAACTGGATAGCAGGAACAACGGGATTGTTCCAAGCCGGAACTGGACTTTAAACTGGAGGTGCACGTAGCACCGGAACTGGACTGGAACTGGACCGGGAGGTCCAACTGGAACTGGACAGCAGGAACAACAGGATTGTTCCAAGCCGGAACTGGACTTAGAGCTGGAGGTGCACGTAGCACCGGAACTGGACTGGAACTGGACCGAGAGGTCCAACAGGTACAGGGCTGGGTACTGAGGTAGGTAGCCGGCAGCGCCCGGCTGGGTAGAGCGGTGTGGCGGAGCTCAGCTGGAGCCGGTTGGGGTAGCTGGTTTGCTGAGGAACCTGGAACCGTAACCGCGGCAATGGGATTCACCTCGGCCGGACAGGAACCACTGCAGGATAGCGAGGCAGACACCCAACTGCGGCCGTAATGCGAGCTGGAGTTGGAGGCACCGTAACACACAAACACACGGACTAACAGCTACAGACTGGTGGAGGCAGGAACAGCTGGTAATTAGAGGGAGACAGGTTAGCAACAAAGCATGCAGTAAATGATAGGGCTGAATAGTAACCAGACCGGAGGGTAGAAAAAACTGTAAGCTGACGGGGTTAAGTCCGCAACCAAGCATACAGCAATATAGCACTATAACCAGAAGACCAGGAAACACACAACGTAGTTTAAACAACGAACTGGCGCCGACTAGCAGCCAGACGGGGGTTTAAGTAGGGGAGTGAAATTGAAACAAATGACGAACAGGTGAGGAATGTAACCGAGAGTGATTGATAATAAACCAGGTGCGGAATGAAAGCCAAGAGAGGGGAAAGCGATAGGTGGAAACCAAAGTGGGAAACCGAGAGACAAACAGAAGGGAAACGCCCAGCCTGCAGCAACGGGGAAAACATGGACAGGGGAATCCAACATGACACGGAGGGAAAAAGGGAAAACACGGAAAAGGACAGGAGGGGAACGGAACGTTACAATGATGGCATCACCTGATTACCTGTGGAATACCTGTTTACCACAGAAGTTGTTTGAAAGAATGGAAAGAATGTGCAAGGCCGTTATCAAGGCAAAGGGTGGCTACTTTGAAGAATCTAAAATATATGACTTTTTTTAACACTTTTTGGTTTTTGCATAATTTAATTTGTGTCATCTCATAGTTTTGATGTCTTTACTATTCCAAAATGTGGAAAACAGTAAAAATAACGGAAAAAAACCTATGAGTAGGTGTGTCCAAACTTTTGACTGGTACTGTACATTTTTCAAATGGTTTGTCAAATTCGTAGTTCCACCATGGTATGCCAATTTCTGCTGGCATATTTGGCATTTGACCTTTTTTGGATTGTCAGCGGTAATATTAAAATGTTTCCACACAGCTGACTTCTTTGACATCTTGTAACTTCACCTCAGGCTTTGGGCAACAGTGTAGCGAATGTAGAGACAAGTCACGTGGAAGGTTGAACCACGCTAGCGGGCAGCGCATCCCTTGTACGTTCGATAAACTTCCAGGCGATTCAGAGCTCAATCAGTATAGAATAAACACTTATATGTTGACAAACATCCAGTAAACCATCCATTTTCTTCTTTTTTTTGAGGGGGAAAAATGTTTACTATTTGAATCTGAATTTAGGATCCGAATCCCAATCCAACGAACGAAGCTTTGGAGCTCCAAAGCATTCGGCTCAGACCTAAACTTGTATGATCTTTTTCCTAATTCCAATTATTTTACCACAAAAAAAATCTGCTACATGAAACTGGAAATTGAGGGTTAGTTGCTGCATGATTATTAGTTAGTTCAGCAACTGTTCTGAGTAGAAACCGGGATTGGTCTTATTTTCTTGTATAAGCTTCGAAAAGTAAGAGGACCTAGAATTGGAGAGAGCATGCTTGAAAGTACTAAGACTCTTTTTTCAGGCCAAGTGGAATACCTGCAGTTTAGTGAAACGCCATTTGCGTTCAACCTGATGAGACTTTTGTTTAAGAGCCCGCATGTGGTCGGTGTACCAGGGGGCAAGCCTCTTCTCAATTACTTTTTTTACTTTTTAATGGAGCAACTACATCAAGGGTTTTGCGTAGAGCAGTAGCTAATCCCTCTGCAAGGTCATCGGTTGACAAGGAGCTAGCTGAAGTGTCTGAGTGAATTTTAACATTAACAATATCAATGCCAAAACTTAAGACCAGGTCTAAAGTATGACTACAATAATGTGTGGGGCCGACAACATTTTGAATGAAGCCAATTGATTCCAAAATGGTCATAAATGCTGAGGTAAAAGGATAATCTGTATTTTCAAAATGCAGGTTAAAATCACCCAATATCAACACTTTGTCACAACTTACAGCTAAATGAGAAAGAAAATCTGCAAATTCATGAATAAAGCCGGAATATGGGCCAGAATATAAGACATTGCCTATACTGCTGCTAAGGTTATAATGTACTCTATTGGATAAAAAAGCTGACAATTAAACCAGAATGAACTGTAATGAATGAGACAGGCTTGTAGGGCATGGGGGTATTACGAGTTGATGTTTCAGATAGTGTAATAGCGGTATAAAGTGTTGTATATTTCTCAAACGGATTTTACCAGACAATATATGACCACTGAATTTTGAAAGGAACATCTCTATCTGTAAAACCCATGGTAGGATTTTATATTTATTTCATATTTAGTAGCAGATCTTCATAGTAGAATATGTGGTACAATGAGACAATAATTTCACGTGGTTATTTTGCATTTGAGTGAGCAGGGGTTTTTTGGCATACGATCAGGCTATTGTTGGGTTTATCTTGTTGCTATGACAGAATTAAAATTTTATATGATGAATAAATATATTTATGAACTCACACATAAGTGAATAAGACCCTGAGATCCTTGAACTCCTCCACCTGGGGCAGTTGTTCCCCCCCCTCACCTGAAGAGGACAAACCACCATTTCCCGGGACAGAACCACGGCCACAGACTTGGAGGTGCTGATCCTCATCCCAACCGCGTCACACTCGGCTGCAAACCGCTCTAGTGTGCATCGGAGGTCACAGTGCGATGAGGCCAAAAGGACGACATCATCCGCAAATAGCAGTGATACCACCCTTAGGTCCCCGAACCGGACACACTCCAGACCTCGACTACGCCTTGAAATCCTGTCCATGAAAACCACGAACAGGAGTGGAGGCAAGTCGCATCCTTGTCGGAGTCCGACACCCACGTTGAACCAGCTTGACTTAATGCCAAGAATGCAAACACAGCTCTCGCTGAATGGCTCACAGTAGTGACCAGATGAGCAATTATAGACCGGATGAGCACTTGTCTTATTCACGAGTGGGGGTAAAAGGGAACAGGAGATTGACTGCCATTTAGTTGCTGTGGTGGCAGTATTGCGGGCGTTGTATCCGACGGTGGTGGTGAAGAAGGAGCTGAGCCAAAAAGCAACACACTCGATTTACCGTTCAATCTTTGTTCCTACTCTCACCTATGGTCACAAGCTTTGGGTAGTGACCAAAAGAGTGAGATTGCGAATACAAGTGGTCGAAATGGGGTTTCTCCGTAGGGTGGCAGGGCTTACTCTCCTGGACAGGGTGAGGAGCTCAGTCATCCGGGAAGATCTCGGAGTAGAGCCACTGCTCCTCCGCATTGAGAGGAGTCAGTTCAGGTAGTTCGGACATCTGGTAAGGATGTCCCCTGGGCATCTCCCTATGGAGGTGTACCAGGTACGTCCAGTGGGGAGGAGACCCCGGGGTGGACCCAGGACTCGCTGGAGGGATTATATCTCCCAGCTGTCCTGGGATCGCCTAGGGATCCCCCCTGAGGAGTTGGAGGAAGTTGCTGGGGTGAGGGATATCTGGGCCACTCTGCTTGCCACCGCGACCCTGTCTTGGATCAAGCGGTTAGAAAATGGATGGATGGATGGATGGGATGAACTCACACATAGATGCTATTGTCCACTATGTCACGCATGGGTAGGTATAGACTGGGTGGGAGGTTGCTTGTTAAATGGACTTGCTACGGGAAAGTATTGACAATTAGAAACCGTATCGTCTACCAATAAAGTTAAAACAGTTTGTGACTTCCACTAATAGTTTGGCTGCAGGAGCACCAAATGTCTCGGTTGAGCAAAATGTTGCCGCCGACAGCATTATCACTAGGCATCTGCGCAAAAGGGTTAATCTTCACAGTCCATTCAGGTCCTTCATTTTCTTCCCTTTAAGCCATGAAAATGGTGTCATCTGAACAATTTGTCTCCCTACTGACAACACTCCTGGCTGGCTACAATTCTCACGTCGCTGGCTACTCAAAAATTTGTGAAAATAGCATCCAAATGACACAATAACTTAACAAATTGGCACACAGGGAGACGTGAGATGAAGAAAAAGCACCTATTGCGACTGTGTTCTTGTGGGGAGAAACAATTATTCACTTAGCATTTCGCTGCGTTGGTACCATTGACTTGCATTGAAAAAGGGGCTGAAAGACTATGGTGTTACTTTAACAGCAGTTAAAGTCAGAGTGCGCAAAAAAAATTTTTTAGAGCAGAATTCCCCCTGCTCGCTTTGCTTGTCTAGCACTCAAAACTCGGCCCGCGGACTCAGATTTGGCCTGCTCGTTTACGGGTTATTTTCTGCTCACGCTCACACTTGATGTGTACAAGAAACACAGCTGCAAAAATTATTTAATTGCACCTTTTCTGAAAGATCCAACCCACAATTTGAAAATATAGGCTATGTGATTATGTCTGATAGCCTAAATAAAATGTGGAATCCTATAGTTCCGGTTATAATAATAATAATGCCTGGCATTTATATAGCGCCTTTCTCAGGACTCAAAGCGCTTTACAATGATGAGGGGGAAACTCGCCTCAACCACCACCAATGTGTAGCACCCACCTGGGTGATGCAACGGCAGCCATTTTGCACCAGAATGCTCACCACACATCGGCTGAGGTGGAGCGGGAGAGAATAATTTTTTAGCCAATTAAACTGGGGGATGATTAGGTGGCAGATTGAAAGAGCCTGGGTTGGGAGTTTAGCCAGGACTGTTGTAGAACAGGTTGTAGATTCATTCCAGGGTTGCACTGCAGACTCTGTTATGATAGCATTCTTTCCAGGAAATAGAAATTTGGCAAAAGACTGTTGAGACCATTCCACCTACACTGATGACTCAGGTGTGAGTTTTCTTCTTTTATTAATGTGTGTGGAGAATTGGGTGTGTGAATTGTCGCTAATAGCCTTCTTCTTCCTGTCCCCTTTTCTCACACAGCCGGCTTCATCTAAACAGGAAGATGACTGACAAGCAGTCATATAGCAAGCTTGTAGGGGTCTCCCTACTCAAACCTCTGAAAGGGGTTGATCCTAACCTCGTCAGCAACCTGGAGACGTTCTTCGAGCTCGACTACCCCAAGGTAACACTACTGTTAAGCTTTACGGCTCAAAGCAGTTTCTTTATTACAGTGTTCAAGGGTTAGGATTTATTGACCTATTATTTTGCCAATATGTTTCTGTTTATTGAGCTATTAATTTCCGTGTCCCACCATTTTCTGTGAGTTTGGCTTGATCACCTAATCATTTCTGACACCTCCTGCGTCTCATTTGAAGGTACAAAATCGCATTCATAAATCACAAATCCTTTAAAAAAAAATTTAATAAAGTGTTTCATGTGGACAAAATAACAGTATTTTGGACATTGAAGCTGAACTCTTCCAAATAAATTAGCATGTCAAAGATTAAGTAAGTTAAGTATTCCAAAGCATCATCGTCGTCAGCCTCATAACATCTGCTGGCAGGGTTTGAAATTAACAGGGGCTTGGGGCAAAAATGCCCTCGAAAATGGATAATATGCCCTCGAAAATCAGTTAAGGGGGGCAAAAAATGCCCTTGACATTTTCGAGGGAATTTTTATGGTTTATATATTGGGTTTTTTTTTCTGTCACGAAAATGTCTGGAAACATTGATAATAATACGTTACCAAATAGTAAAGAATAGAATAACGTTACTATAATGAAGAGTGAAAGACGTGGATTGGTAATCCCTATTGATCAAATGCCGACGAGTCTCTCCTCTATGCAAACGTTAGCTGCGTCTGCTGCGGTGTTGTGGTTGTGCTAACGACATTAGCAGCATGGGGCGTTTTCTAGTAGCCTACCCACAAAGATGTCCGCCCAAAAGCCGACAATAACGTTACATGGGGAAACAAAGGTCCCACCACCACCAAACAAAAATGTAAAGCGCTCGACAGTGGAGTCCTGGAAATTGGACTGGGTGGGGATCAACGAGGAGGGTGATCATATAACGTTGTTGGCAGTGTTGTAAAGTAACCAAGTTATTGTAGCCTACTTAAGTAGTTTTGACGTCTTTGTAATTTACTCAAGTAGTTATCTTTCTGTTTACTTTCACTTTTACTTCTCTACATTTTCAAAATAAAATTGATACTTTTACTTCGCTGACTGGGTTCGTTAGTAAATAAAAAATAACGCTGAACTGAAGAGAACAGTCAGCGCACCAGCCAGTCATTTGCCTAGTCTATACTATCGCCTACTACTGTACTGACTCTCCAGAGGGCCAGCTATCAATAAGACAGTTCGCTAGAGGTGATGTTGACTCCACGAAATTGACAAGTTCGTAATACCAATTAAACCCAAAACCCACGAAGAATTAAACATCACGCCTGTGTCAAACGATTCTGAGGGAAGTAACATTAGCAGTAAAGTTTCAACATCTGCCTCCCAGTGAACATTTTTACATTGAAAAGTCGCTGAAATTCCATCTCGCATTCAGGTGAAAAACCAGCTAAAATTGGTTTAAAAGTTTTTGAACTGTCACACACTTTTAACGCACTTTTACGCTTGTGTACGTGCCGAATCATATACAGTGGGGACGGAAAGTATTTGGGCAGTGACACATTTTTTGTTGTTTTGGCTCTGTACTCCAGCACATTGGATTTGAAATGGAACAGTGACGATGAGGTTAAAGTGCACCTTAAATAGTCATCATATTTAATATTTGGTTATATATCCTAATGAATATCCTAAATTAAGTTGTATATCCTAAATTAAGTTTGTAAATGTGAATTTAATGATTAAATGAAATAAAGTATTTTGGATGCCATTAATTGAGTTGTATTTTTTTTTAAAAACGATTGGGATGTTTAATTAGCTTTTTCATCATAACATGTGAGTGCCCCCGAAATGTGAAAAAATGCACTCGAAAATCAGTTAAGGGGGACAAAAAAAGCCCTGTGAAAAAAAAGTTAATTTCGTACAAAGAAAAAATATTTAATGTTTTACTTTATCAACTTTATTGATTTTTGTAAATATACGCTAATTCCAAATTTGATGCCTGCAGCACGTTTACCTATTTATTCCACAGGTAAACAGGTGATGCTATCATGACTGGATATAAAAGGATATCAAAAACTATTGATATCTTATTTTCAGGTACTCTAACCAGCGATACTATAACCTCTCTGCATTTGATTGGATCTCTATGGGAATTGGGGAGTGGGACTAGATTAAGCTGTAAATTACACGTGAATAGTATGGAATCCATGGTTGGCTAAATGGCTGTAAGTCATCGAGGGTCTGCGGTATCAAATAAGCCTCAAACCATCACTCTGCTGCCATATATGCAGTAGATATGGATAGATCACTTGAAGGGTTGTTTCTAAGGACTTATGTTTCCATAGAGTTCAATAGGAAAATGAGTTGAGCCCGAAAAGCACATTTCATTAAATTCCCATTCATTTAATAACCTGTATTGACTATTGGATAGGATATTAAGGTATTTTTAATATTTAAGAGGAAGACAAATCTTCATGTTGAAGAACAAAGCTAGGTTAAAAAAGAAGCTGTCTTTTAATGAAAAGTGGAAGCTTGATGATAATGCAATAAGTGTTGCGAATATCTATGAAGAAAAAACAATACTCCTGAGTGACGCACGTTCTAAATTTTATTAGATATGTAGCTATAACTTTGGTAGCCCTGCCTTAGTTATCTAAAAAAGACAAAATATTGGGATTACTATTGCTTGTCCATTTGATCACATTGTGAAATCTCTTTTGTCTTAAAAGAAAGATTTAAAAAATGTTTTACAAAGCATGCTTTTGCGGTTCTGTGATTTTTCATTTTCATATTGTGAACAAAATAGTGTCTGGTAAAATGTCCAAGTGTCTGATAAATTTTTTCACCCACCAGACAACAGTCAGAAACAACTGTTTCAATAAAAAGTTAGTGTCTGACCCTGCTGAAGGAACTCAAATTTGTAGGTGGAGCTAATTAAACAACAAAATCATTATCTGTTGTCTCAATCAGTACTTGATAGATATTTTATAGGCTAGTATAACTGTTGTTTTGATGTTATACTGTATATAACTGATATTATACTGTATTATACTGTATATTGAACATGATTATCTTAGCCTGCAGCCTCGTGCCTATGACCAACTCAGCCGTGCTCATATACAGTATAACATCACTCACTCCCGTGTGATGTTGCTTAAATATGCCATCTCATGATAATCTTTTTTTGTTGATTAATTTTTGGAAAAGATAGGGCAAAATCGTAAAACAGCCAATATACCAGTTCTCACTTTTTTATAATTTAGTCAATATCACGTCATATTTTGAAGAACTGAATTGCATGTCAAGTGGGGTAACCCGTCATGGTCAAATGGTGAAACCCATATTTTAACATTTAAATATTTTCCTTTTCAATTCTATTGCAAAATACAATAAGAAATGTAACTAACAGCTCATTAATCATGACAATAATAAAAAAAGTTTTTTTTGACAGTATTTTGCTCCCCACAGTAACATTACTTGACTAACATAAAGAAATGGCCAATACTTAGTAACTGGCATTAAAATAATACTGTATATAAAAATAATACAGTGAATTTCTTAAGTGATATGCATTTTACTGACTACAAGGCTTGATATTTACATTCTTTAATTTGCGGAAAATACAGAGAAAAAATATTATTTAAATATATTCACGGTTACACCACTTGACATTTTTGGGGTGGTAAAAACATGTTTCTTGCTTAAAAAATAATGTATTGCATTTTGCACATGCTGAAACGATAATGAATACACAGAGGACATTCATGTGGACTTAAAAATATATTTTAAATGAAATTAGTTTTAACTTTAAATTTTTTTCTTTTAGAAAACCTTATTTATATAATTTCATTATAATTTTATAACATTGTTGTTTATATTTTGCACATAAACATTTTGTCATTGAAAAATAGATCAACTAAAATGTTGTTGAGAATATTGTCACTGTCTGCAAAGTCCTACTGGAAGGTTTCCACTCAGAGAATAAACACTTTTCTCTTGTGTGTCTTGAATGGCATATTCCTCCAGTTGTCAAGCTTGCCATTTCCTGCATTCTGTTGTTCCCAGTTCTTGGCTAAAGAAATAATTGGTCATGTGGCATCTGCCTCACTGTCTCTGGATCAATGTCATGAGGTCTCAGCTGGCCTGCATCCACATTGATAATCCAGATAACTGTGCATGCGGCCTTGATATCTGGATTGTTATGTTTATCTGTAAGCTGGCTTTTTTTATTCTGCTTTAAACTTTTAATTCCAGGAAACGTATTGAATGGTACAAAGTTCACGATTATTGCAAGTGGCTGACTGGTTCAACAGCTGTTTCAGTCATGAGGTTCGTCTCCAGACTAACTTGGGCAGGAGCTATGGAGGAAAATGGAGCTTTCTCACAGCAAATATTAAGCAGAAGCAAAGAAAGCTGTTAAGCTGTTTGAATGTACAAGGATAAAAACAAACTGCACACAGCATATTGTCGCCATCCAGTCATTGCAGCGCAGTTGAAATTTTCTTCAACCTCCGCTACCCATTCTAGGACACAACCTTTTCAGATTTTTTTCCCCGGCATGCACTGACTCATGCTTGCAGTAAACAGGGTTTCTCAAGGTCCCGCACTGATGTTTGAAGCATTAGAGTTGATAAGGTACTAAAGATATCATCAATTCGCATTCTATTTTTTCTGCAGCACGGTGCAAATGACACTTCCACTAGAAAAGCTGAATGTCGCCAAGTGGTTTTAAGAAAAATTCTGCAAAAGAAAATTGCAAGTTGCAGAATAGGTGGGGGTGTAAATGATCACAGTTCCAGCAAGTGCAACCATTTCAACAGCCCAGCACAGTGTCTTTGCACTTTAAAGTCACACCTTTTTTGCATCTTTATATGTGGCACACTACATTTGGGGGTCAGTGTTTTCCCATCCATGTCAAAGATTCACTCAGTGTTCATGCATGGTGTGCTCCAGCAGCAGTTGCATTGCAGGACGATCAAACGGTCATTCCCATACAGTAACTGTGATCTGAACAAAAAGCGTTTACAATGTACAAAAATGGAAATTTACACACGCATAGCCTGCAAAGCTACTTAAGTCATTCATTAAAACTTGCAAAAACTAGTCATGCCGTTAAAAATACTGATATAAGAATGAGGCCAAGTTACAACCAGCAATATTGCCCATCATAGCTCACACTAATTAAACTAGAAAGATTTCTAGCAGCATAGAACACTTTAAAACCTGTACATTTTCTAAAGTTAACTTGACAATCAAGTATAAACGTATATCCTTTCTGGAGTGTCATTTTTCCTCAACTGTTTAAAACATTAATTGAACTGATTCAATTTTTGTTATTTGACATTAGTTTATTTGACATAAGTTTGAATGACCACACATATGGTAAGATGAAAAAACACAGGGCCAAGTTACATGATATAATTTAGGAAAGATTGGGTAGCTAGTTTAATTTGTGTGAGCTACAATGGGCAATATTGTTTGTTGTAACTTGGCCTCATTTTTATATCAGTACTTTTAACGGCAGGCCTAGTTTTTAGGTTTTTATTGAATTTTATTGAAGTTTTAATGAATGGCTTAAAGACAGTGCGTTGTAGTCCCCCCCCCCCCCCCCCCCCCCCCCCCCCTTGTCCATGGCACCGGCTCCATGATATTGCTCAACTGAGACATTCATTGCTTCTGCAACCAAACTATAAGTGGAAAAAACAAACTCCGTGTTGGTTTTGGTTGCAACTTGCATGTTAAAACCAAAGTTTTGACTGTTTATCTCAGCCGTTTTAGCACCAATTATGAAGACACTTGGTAGATCCATAAAACAAGTATGGAGAAGATTTGTTCAGCCGTTTTCAAATAGTTAAGTACTTCAGTTAAGTAAAAATTAACACTTTTTCCGACAACCTAGCTCAAATTATACAACTCTAATCGATAAAGTAGACATTGCCATATGTCGGGCATGAAAATGCTTTTGATGGGTCACATGTTTGTTTAAACCTTCATAATTCTACTAATGAATTGGCCATTGATTTAACATTGGGGCATAAATTTGGTAGCTACAGAATGCTAATTGAACATTCAAACTATCGTTAAAGAACAGTCTCGTGCGTTTACTCACTCTGACGCTCTCATTAAACTGCCACAGCACAGAAACCGGTCGTAGCCTACTACCGATTTTTAACCTAAAAGTCCAAAGCGAGTTTTTATGGTATGCTTTAACATTTTTTCTGAATCAAGTGTGGGTAAGTCAAATTGAGAAAGCAAGGTGGACATTTTGCTTAATAGATATTTTGCCATATCAGTGATCAGCAGTTCCACACAAGTCTGACAGAACAGCACCAACTGCTAACGTTAACTTGGCTAACGTCAACTATTGACAAAGCTAGCAAGAATACAGCTCAGCTACTATATCTAACTTTTCTAATTAAATTTAAAAAGCAAACTGTTAGTTTAGCTCATTTTCAGACATGTCCACAATATTATCAGTAATGAAGCTACAAGCACCACACCATGTGAGCTATCAGCTAGCTAGTAACATTAGCTAGCCCCTGTCACACATGGAACCCATAACAGTGTCGGGTTCGATAGTGGTTTTCCCCGTCCAAAATTCGGAAGTTTACATTCACTTAGGTTGAAGTCATTACAACTCATTTTTTACCACTCCACAGATTTCATGTTGGCAAGTCAGTTAGGACATCTACTTTGTGCATGACACAAGTAATTTTTCCAACAATTGTTTACAGACAGATTATTTCACTTTTAATTCACTAAACTAAAAGTTTACTGTACCTTTAAATAGCTCGGAAAATTCCAGAAAATTATGTCATGGCCTTAGAAACTTCTGATAGGCTAATTGACATTTATTTGAGTCAATTTGAGGTGTACCTGTGGATGTATTTTAAATGGATTTGTCTAAGGTCTATGTAAACTTTCGACTTTGTACATTAAGGGCAGCACAGTAGTATATATTTCTGTACGTGATGCTGATTATTTTACACAGATGACTGTACACACTTGAAAACTCACCTGGTGCTGGAGTGCATAAATACAGTGGTTTTTCCATTGTGACTTATACCATCATAGATCTATACCAAGGTACTAATGGGAAGAACATCCGATTTACAAATCATACTAAATATACATTTTGCACATTGATTCAATTTCACAATACCTGAGTAAATCCATATGTTTGATCAATTTTGGGATCTTCGGGTTGTCAGGGAAGTGAGGATTAAGTAAAAACTAGTTTATATTATTGAATCCAGCAGTTCCAGCAAAATGCCCAGCACTCTGAATACTGAACACAAGCGCTATTGCGTGCTAAAACCCCTCACTCAACATACATTTAATTATATTTAATGGATTGAATTTCATAGTCATTATTAAAACTGACAATCATCAATTAAATCGCCGAATTCGTTGATAGGTCAGTCGAACAGAAACCTGGTGGATCAACTAACAAGTCAAAACAAAGTCTAAATCAGGTCTTAAAGGAGTAGGAAATACTAAAACACATTTTTTCAGACGTTAACTAATATCTATGCGTTACCTCAGATGGAAGAGAACAATAGTATGCATTTTGTCTGAATTTCCAGCATTTTAGCCGTTACATCACCTATTCTTTTCTTCTGGGGTTGAAAATGAAAAATGGGTTACGTGACTGAAAATGACGTAGAGTCGTACCAAAAGTACAACTCTACGTCACCTTGTTACCGCCCCCAATATAAATACATTCCTGAGAAGGCGCGGCCATATCCATTTGACAATCGTTCGTTAGTTGTTGTTCCTGTTACCCTATCTTTTTCAATTTATTTGTTTTTTTTTTCCAATTCCGCTAGTTATATTAGCAACTGTAAGTTCGTTTTTTCAATTCTAGTGTTTTCAATTTCCAAGCAACGAGCGATGGGTCGCAAGTGTGCTTTTCTCTGTGTGCAAGACAGAGCATCAGCGGATTACATGCTTTCCCGAGCAATCCAGAGATAGCTGTAGGCCTACTCTGGCTGCGCATCTGGCATGGCATGTTTGTGTGCAACATGCATTTTTTGTGGGACTGTTACGAGAACTATGCCCAGGATGAATTGGGGTATGCAGGCCAATGTCACCTTCGACTGAAGGAAAATGCAGTAGTTACCAAGTGTACGGCGTCACCTTACTAGCGATGACTTGCTAAAGTGATGGTTGTCTTGTAGCCTCAAAGCTATTTGCACCCTCCCCTAAGTACCTTAACCAGGGAGGGGATAAGGTGCCAGAAAAAGGGGGGTGGGGTGGGAAGGGGTCATCATTATTATTAAAAGATCCAGGATATTAACATCTTTGTAATGAGACTAAACAACCCTGGGTTAGGACAAACGACTTGGATTAATTACTGAGAACCTCTACAGAGACATTTTGCTCCTGCTTTTCACAACGGAAGTTGAATGATTCTTGTACAATCATTAGATTTGGGCAAAATATTACTGTCCATGTGTGGTACCACCTCTGGTATTCAATTGAATCTGGAGGTAAAAAGGTAAATTACAAAGGGGCAGGCCCCTCACAACCATTATCTGCGTAGACATTTAGACTTTCAACTGATTATTTTAATCTGCTAAATGATTTAGCCTCTGGGAGCGCTGAGTGAATCTCAGGGCTCGGAAGTACCAGCTACCATATGCGCAGGAAGAGCCTTCCCTTCCGGAACTTGTTTCTAGTCCACAGAACTATATAAGAACCAGTTCTGTGTTCTAGTCTCATAGGCAATTCTTCGAACGAGAATGCAATGGAGATTACAGACAAACTTTTGAACAGGATTATTTCACAAATTAGTAGGATACATTCTATTCAACGTTTCAAACCACTGCAACGCTTTTGTTTGAAATATTTACTGGACAAGTAGGACATATTTTGTCTGCCCACAGGTTACGGCAAAAATTCAAACATTGCCCACAGCTTGTTCGCTAACGTTACTGGCTAATGACAACACAGCCTGTGGAATGGAATGGCAAACTTCAAGGGGAACGCCGGTGTTGTGCCGACTCCGCTGCATAGGCTGTCTCAACTGCCCTTCATATAAACGCACTCGTTCAAGCTACGCGATAGGCTATGCTAACTTTTAATTATTTACTTGACTAATATTCTTGAACGTTTTGGTTAAAGGAAAAACGCCGGGTTATTTATTAAACTTCTATATCAATTTTATATGTTTAATGTGAGTCTTACCGCACTAGAACTGTGCCTCCCGGTTCCCTTGTTTCCAGACGCAGTCCAAAAACGTTCAAGAAAATAAGTGGAGTAAATAACTTTAGGCAGAATGTAGCTACTTTCTTTCCCTCAGTGACTACTGGATGGCAGACGTAGCCTACACTGCCTCGTATGCTGCAAATAGTAGGCTAATTTACTGCAACTGGGCTACAATTCAATTGTTAACACGTGTTAAATTGTGTCATTGTTTTTAATGCAAATGGCTAGGTAACTATATAGGCCTAGTTACATCACCACGGAGTTAGCTTCGCAGTTTGGTGTTTATATGTGCAATGTTTAATGTTTTTTTAATTTTTTTATTAACGTTAGGCAATCTACTGCGAGCCAGATTGGTCTCTTCTGTGTGAAGTTGCATTATATCGTTTTTTTACTGGCACATTTTTTTGTCGGATGTTCTCCACATTTATGTTTTTTCTCAGGCGATTCATAAATTTCGTACCGATCATATCTCCACCGTTACAAAAACGTTTCATTGTAGGCTATTGGTACATCAGTAGCCTACCCATGTGGTGTTTCCCATCGATTCTGTTTACCGTGAATGGTCAGGCCAATCAGCTTCCGAAATAAAACTCATTGTGTTGCCATCTTAGATCTCTGCACAGATACTGAGCTGAGGACATTTCCTTTGATTGTGTGTGTGTGTGTGTGTGAAGGGGGGGGGGGCAGAGACGGGGACAGAGAGACAGATATAGCGAGAGAGAAACAGTAAAGACAACATCCCGACAGGGTGCTTGAAATAATTTTATCAAATGAAATCAAATACCAAATTTGCTCGCTTGCAGGCAGTGACAGTCAGCACTGAACTATTTAGTGTCCAGGCGCTGACAGACTGTTTTACTGGTAGCTTGCGTCACAGGGCAGGCAGGGATCCTCTCTGCCTTCCTCTGCCCTGCAAGCAAGTTAAGCCGGTTTAGCGCACGCGCAGTCCGTTCCTGTATCATTCAACATCTGCGTCAAAAGGCAGGTGTCTACACAGCCTTTTTGCTGAAATGTACATTATGATTGTGGAGTGTCTGTCCTTTTTACGTATGTGCTTTGTGAATTCCACAAACCCCCTGACCATGTCGTTATGCGTCACCATGTCAACTTCAAAGGTTTGAGTGTCCGCCACTCACTGGTGATCAAGATATGCTAGCAGTTCGCGTCTCAAAAGCTTTGCGAGGCTTTCATTTCAAGAGAAGCGAGTATGGAATTTATCTTCAAATAAAGTAAACACACACACAATGTTGTCTGTTTGCCATGTCTGTTGTTGGCCTACTTGAGTGGAGTTTTCATTATGTTAGGTTGCTTGTTATGCACGGTTATTAATGTTATTGGTGCGCCAACAGCCCAACACCATACCACAACACAATGTTGTGTTCATTACTGTTTGCATTGTTGTGTTGTTTTTATTAGCCTGTTGGCACGCCAACAGCAGCAATGTTGTTTGTCTGTGTCATGGTGCACCGGTGTTGTGCCATTTTTCGACTCCTCAGCAGATCTCAACCCCTCTTGCTTTGCCGGGTCATGCTAGCTTGAGACAACAACTTTGACAGTCAATACTAATCTACTGATAGTCCACTGATTGTAGTTTGAAATGATATACAGTCATGTAAAAAAAGGAAGTACACCCTCAAACGGTATTCAGTTTTTTTGACATATCTGGAAACAAGATATTTTATTTAAATTTCAACCATATTGATTGATTAAACTAATTCAACAAATGATGCGAAAAAAGTAAAAGGTTAACTCCACTCTAGATCACTTTTTTTTTTGCTGTCAACGTGTTTGTATGCCTACCTTATAATGAAACTTATTCATGCATTCCGTTACTTCAACAATTCTGAAATAATATTGTATGTCATAAGACACTGGTAGAAAAGCGTCTTTGTGCTGTCCCTAATGGTTGAAATTTCGTTTCTGCTCCCCACACTGCCCGCGCCCCAATCGTGATGTCAGAGTACCTCTTTCGAGGTACCTCTACGTCATATGGATAATTGTTGTCGCCCACAACGGAAACAGCCGGCACCTGATTGGTTACACCCGCTACGTTACTTTAGTTACGCCTCCACGTTTTTAAACTGGAACAACATGCCGTCCTGTTCAATTCTCTTATTCCACCTAAATAGTCCACTAAAATATGTTTCTTAAAGTATTTGAGGTGAGAAATAAGCCATGCAGTTGCTGAATCTTGATTTTATTTGATGTGCAATGTCTAGTTTGACAGTTTGATCTGAGTTATACAAAATCATTTGTACAATGTACGTTAATTTATGCAAATAACAGCTCCTCCGCCCCCACCCCTCTCCCTCGCTCACCCCACGAAGTATTTTTCTAAATTGTGTAGTAGGCGGAGACAGGCTGAGACAGTGGGTGTAGTTACTCTTTAAGCTATTGAAGTGAACATAAATGCAAATTCCTCATATTCCTCATGAGGAAAAAGTAAGTGCACCCCTACCTTTTTTATCAAATATATTAATTAAAATTGATATCTGGTGCACAAAACAGGTGTAAATGATTGTCCAATTATTCTAAAGTTAAAGTTCTATGCTTACATAAAAACAGACAATTGATGCGCCGCTGTGGTGCAGCGGTCCTAAGGTGCAGACTTTCAGTCTCTGCGGTTGCGTCCCAAGCATCGGGGGTTCGATCCCTGGTCCTGCCAGATCCGAGTATGGCAGGTGCCTTGAGGGAGCGGCAATTGGTGGCCGTTTCCGGGGTGGGGGGAGGACTCGGTGAGAATCGTCGCATACAAAATGGCCTCGGGCAAGCTGGAATCACGGTCAGGAGCTTGAGGAGTCACTGGTTGACAGGGGTTGTAGCGGCGAATTCTCTAGCGGTTGCTACACGGGAAATTGAATTACATAGGGTACATTGGCGACCAAATTGGGAGAAAATGGGGTAGAAAATCTGAAACAGAAACAAACAGACAATTGGTCCGGTTTGGACCTAACCATCTAACATATCTAGGTCAAAAGAGCTAGTCGGAGCCCTGAGAAAAAAGATTATTGATTCTCATGAGACTGGGAGGGGTTTGAAGTACATAATTTGTTGGGACAAATGGACTACAAATGGACGAATGGACTACAACTTCCATCAGGAGAATCCTTTACGGGGGATTCCTGTGCCTATGTCATCAATGACGCATTCATCACCGCCTCAGAGAACTTTTAATGTACTGTACACCAATACAGCGCAGCCTGAGTCACGTGATGCTCAAGAGTGGGCATCAAAACCCACTGGCACACCGTGATCTCTCTCTCTCTCCCTCGCTGACGGCATCCCGCTGTTAGCTAAAAGAGACCCAAAAACTGCAGTAAAATATTTTAGTTGAAATTAATACTTTTGTGTCTAAAACCCTTGATCAATGTTTTTATCATTAGGCTTTCAATTTCAACGTTTAGCATTATACTTGCAAGGACCCCATATCATATCGGAGGTGGCGTAACTGAAGCGCGGCTCTTTTAAAGTCGGACAAGAAAGGTGGCCGGTCCCCAGACGTCCCACGCGCCCCACGGAAGGCGCTTTTTCCCTGGTACAGCCAGAGACGCGAATCATCCTGCCAACTTGTGCCAAGGATTTGTAATTCGTGTTGTTTCCCTGGATCTGCGTTCCACGCTTCCAAAAAGAAAACCCCCTTTTCGACGGTCGGGACCAAGTAACTTTTCTCCACCTTCTCGCATGAACTGCTGTGTTTAATATCCCCTGATATTAAACCTCAAGTAAGGCTGGACATCTGGGCTTTGAATTACTCTGTTTCTTAATATTGTTTACTGACCTGATTGTAGCCAAAGGTAAATTATTTTGTGTTAGCTTATAATTTATTGTAATTGATTATTGAAATTGTACTTTGCATGCTCTTACCATCTCCTTTATTCCACTAACTCTGTGGGAATACGGCTTCCCTGCCACATTATTGTAAATCGGTAATAGATTCAATTCTAATTGGCCAGAAACGGGTCCATTAACACATTCTCCTAACCTCAAATACGCATGCTGCTGAGAGATAGCCATTAGGAGCTGGCAGTGCTAGAATAACTAAGGTTATATCTGCTGAGCCTCACCTGTGAACAGTGGCCGACTACGCGTGTAGCCTAGTACTCGCTAAGGTTGAAGCCATATTCCCCTTTTTCTATTTTTTTTCCCATGTTCTCCTCAGGTTCTGTGCAGCGTCCACATACGTGCACGCGCCTGTAGCTATTTTCTTTGTCCGCCCCACAACGCGTGCTCACGTACACGCGCATTCCTTTACCCTTTTTCTCCCTTCTTCATTTTCCATTTATTCCACATTACCCATCATTTAATAGTTTTAGTTATTTAGTTTTGTGATTTAAATACCTGCTTTACAATAAATGCCGCTTTATTGTACCGATGGTCTCGTCTTAATGTTATTTAAGTGTTGAATCAAGCCATTTCACTCCATGAACTCCTCGATGTTGATCCTTTAAATAAAATTACTGGTGTTATTAGTCTTAACCATTAGGTAAAGACTATAGACCCTCGTTGGTTTAATAAAGAGTTTGGATTACATTTGGTTATAATAAATTAAAGAAATTCTGGGATCTGGAATTAAAATTAAATGAGTCTGATTAAAACGATTTGACTATTTTTCCCCTACACATTCAACTGTTCGACGCATCATATCCAAATGGAGAAAATTCGTCCCACCAAATTCACCCCAAGAGCTGACTGAAAGATGCTCCTAGAAGTCTCCAAGAACCCAAGGGTAACATCTAAGGACCTACAGACTTCACTTGCCACAGTTAACGTGAAAGTGCGTGAGTCAACAATCAGAAATAGATTGCACAAACTTAGCCTACATAGGAGGATAGGAAGCCCCTGCTCTCCAAAAAGAATATAAAAGCATGACTGAACTTTGCCAAACAACATCTGGATAAAGTTCAATACTACTGGGAAAATTTACTCTGGACTGATGAAAGTTGGAGTTGCTTGGGCGTAATTCAAAACGTCATGGTTGGCGAAGATGCAACACTTTGAGCCGAAGCACCTCATTCCAACAGTGAAACATGGTGGAGGGGGGCGTTATGGTTTGGGGCTGCCTGGTAAACTTATAATAGATTCAACCATGAATCTATCAGTTCAGATGCTGAAGCTGAAAAGCTCCAGGATCCTCCAACAGGATAATGTTCCAAAATATAGAAGCAAATCTACTACAGACTGGCTCAGAAAGAAAAAATGGAGGGTTATGGAATGACCAAGTCAAAGTCCAGACCTCAATTCTTTGGAAGAACTTGAAGCGGGCTGTGCATTCAAGGAAGCCCTCTAACATCACACAATTAAAGCAGTACTGCAAAGAAGAATGGCTGAAAATTCCTCCCAGTCAATGAGACTTGTAGTCAATTACAAGAAACGCCTAGAAGAGGTTATTGCTGCCGAAGGGGGGCAACACCAGTTATTGAAGCCAGGGGGTGTACTTACTTTTTACTCACAGGTTAATTGCACTTCTGTTGATTTCTGATACATAAATCATTTAAAAGCATCAATCTTTGTGTCCTTTGTTAAATTAGACAACCTTTAACAGTAAAAAGCATTGGAATAAGGATCAAATATCCATGTGTCCAAATGTGTCAAACGTATCTGGGGGGTGTACTTTTTCACATGACTGTATGTTATGATTTGTTCACAGCTAAACACATGAATTTCAAAAGACTGGCTTCATGTCATTTTCGTGCTCCGTTCACTGAACGTCAAATTTAAGAAGGCAATTTTTTTTCCCCGCCACGGTTATTTTTCAGATAATGTCATGGCCACATTTCTGCATGTTAGCTAGCTGTCTAGCCCAAAAAAGTCCACTAGCCAAAATATCTATTTCACGTGTTCCATTTCCCATGTTCCTATCACAGTGAATTGTGGATCTAGTCTATTTTCATCACAAAGAGCACCAAATTTATAAATTTAGCTGTTAAAAATTTCCGTCCGGGGTAGCATGCCCCCAGACCCCCCTAGACAGTTCCAGGTCCACCGGCAGGTATGCTATTTAAACAATTACCATTATATCCTGGGCTAACCCTCTGGTCTTTGCCATGTCTAGACACGCCCCTGATTTCCAGTACTCTGTTTATTTTTAATGTCTGACTGCTATACAGGTCTGTACCTATGTTGGTCAACATGGAGGCCTACTCATCACTGCGCACTGGCACATTCACTGGAACTTCACTAAGAACTAGATTTACTAAACCCAAAAGGAAGTTTGAGAAATGTATTTGGGGGTGTGTTTGGAATATCCATAACTGAACGTTCTGAATGATTGCGTAACAATGGGGGCAAATTATTAATTGTGCTGTGGACCACAATGGAATGTTTTCACTTTTACCATTTGATTGAACAGGTAACGTTAGAAGTCATTTTTTTTATGGGTTAGTGCTATCGGTTTCTGCAAGCTTCATCATTCTAGCCTCATACGGCGATCAATAAAGGCTAACAATACACTAGCACTTGTAGGTTTTATCGCCAGTGCAGTGAAGTTATAAGAAAAACTACATTTTCTGTCAGAAATGTATTGTCAAGCTCACATGCATTCACTGCTGTCTACGTTCTAAAGCTCCAAATTCGTGGATAGCCTACATAGATGAACAGTAAGAATTTTTTTTTTTTAAATCATGAAGCAAATCATGTTACAGAATACAATAGTAACTAGTATTTAAATCAAACAAACAATACGTTTATTATAACAGTGAATAACAAGCAAATCAAAATTTATAACAATAAAACCCATGATCAAATGTAAATGTGATTTTATGTGACACGGTGTGAGTAGACTTAGTGCTAGTAAGCATAGTTATGATCATTTCAGTTCTGACAAACATCTGTAACTCTCGGCAGAAACTAAGAGACATCCAGTGAAACAGTTTGTAATAAACTGCCAGCTTGTTCAGTGTAACAGTAGCCTATACATGCACTGGGGAAAAAATAAATAAATTTAAAAAATACCATAAAAACTGCACCCAGTCTCACCTGCAACTATACCTACCCATGCGTGACACAGTGGACAATAGCGTGAGTTCATAAAAATATTTTTTTACAACCAAAATTTTTTTATTCTGTCATAGTAACAAGTTAAAGCCAACAATAGCCTGAGCGTATGCCAATAAAGCCATGAAAAGCCCTGTTCACTCAACCACAAAATAAGTGAATTTCTTGTGTAATTATACCACGCCATTCTACTGTCAATATCTGCTACTAAATATTAAATAAATGTACAATCCTCCATTGGTTTTACGCATAGAGATGTGTGCTTAAAAAGATTCAGTGGTCATTGTCTTGGACAATCAGAAATACACACCCCTTTATAACACTAGTACACCTTCTGAAAACCCCACGTGTAAAACCCCACAAGTTCATCCAGCTGTTATGTATTCCAGTTCATTCTGGTTTGATTGCCAACTTTTCTATCCAATATAGGACATTATAAGCTTTGCAACGGTGTTTGCAATGTCTTATTGGATGCTTTGAACAATAAATTACAAGTGGGCGTAACTGCATGTTTAGTTTTATTAGTTTAGTTTTACGCAAACAACTACAGAAAACAAGAATGTACATTCGCAGGCCGAGGCGTAATTGTTGTTTTCTTGCTATTTTCGGAATCATGTTACTTCATCACTTTCTTTTGCCATATGTTTGATATTGTTATTTTCACATTTTGAGTGCATTTCACATACTGTAGTGTAAGCGTTCATAGGTGGCCCAGTCATGTTTTACATTAACCAATTTGCCGTGAAGCTAGAACATTTACTAGAATTTTCTTGATGGTGGAATATTATTATATTGTAATTTTATCATACATAATATAGACTATCAGGGCTTGACATACAGTTGAATTTGCCACTGGCCTGGATTTTCAAAGTTACTGGCCCCAATGTTGTATCCACTGGCTCGGAAGATATAGGCAAATTTTGCCAACGCTTAAACAGGACATACATGGCAAGCATTTTATAGAATCAGATGGCAGCGGTTTGTCACTGAGTGAAGAGTGCTTCTACAACACACTGTTTGATCATCATGCCTCAGAAGAATGACTAAAATAATGTGATACAAGTAAAGTCAATGCGGTTTATTATTTTCAATGAACAAGACCAGGCAAAGCCTAGTAGGCGCCAGACCCTGAATACAGCCAGTAACGTAGGAAATATAATCCTAATACATTAAATATTATTCTGGGGCCGTACTACAGAAACATTGTAACTCTGGAATCCTATCTTATCTATGTAGTAACCATGGTCATTTGAGTTAGGAACTGATTTAGGCAAATAGCCATTACAGAACAAAAGTTCTCAAGTCCATTTTCCTATCCTACCTCCAGATAGGAAAAGTGTATTACAGAAGCATCCTAACTTGCCAAAATCCCAAGTAAAGTGTCCTAACTTTAGGACAAACCCGTTAGTGTCGTAACTTCATTGTTGTTAGCAGTTGGAATGGAAAAGATAACATTCGCTAACACTAGCTAGCTGGCTAACTCCATAACGTTAATGGCTGCTCTTTTATTACTTTTGGGGTAAGAGGGAAATGTCAATAAGCAGCATTTAATTGTGGAATGGCTTAGGGCAGACCCGAACGATGTGTTGCGGTTTAGTGACAAAACACTTATTAGCACCCATCACTCTTCTAATTCGTCTGGCTTGAAATTGAAAGCTCGTAGTTTTTGCTCCATTTTTAGGATAGTCACGGACTTGCAGCGCTTGTTGACGTCTCTGTTAGAACGTTAACAAACTAACGCCGGTGTGTTTCCTATCACGCACTGATCAGCTGTGCGCGATATGAAAAAGTGGCGGTGGTTGTTAGGTAACAGACATGAAAGTTGATCAAGGATTTCTGATTGAGCATTTAGGATTTCCTAACCTGAGATAAGATAGGATGGAGTAGCCGCCGCGGTGGCGTAGCGGACAAAGGCGCCGACTTTTTAGTCTGCAGTTGCGCCCCGAGGATCGGGGCATGGCCGGTGGCTGAGGGAGCGGCAATTGGCAGCTGCTCCCGGCGGGAGGGACTCAGAGAGAGAGTCGTCGCGCGCAATTGCGGCCCTGGGCGAGTTGGAATCACGGTCAGGTTTGAAGGGGCCGCGTCCTGGAGAGGGCGGGGCGTCCTCTCCCCTACTACCGACAGACAGGGCTCGTGGCGGCGATTCTCTAGCGGTTGCTACACACGGGATAATTGATAGAATAGGGGTTCAATTGGCTACTAAATTGGGAGAAAATGGGGAAAAAATCAGAAATAAATTATAAAAAAAATAAAAAAAAAGATAGGATGGAGTAAGATAAGATAGGATTCCTAACGTTAATTAAGATTTGATTCTGTAATCCGAATTTGTGAAAAATCTTAGACTTGTCGCATCTTAACTTGGGCTTAAGATACGATGTTTGTAATACGGCCCCAGATAATTAATAATCTCATTCTGTATTTTTCCCATTTAATTACTTTGGAATTACACACTTTCATTGCTAGCTAGCTTGCTATCTTTAACTGGTGATGGTGGGAAAATCTAGTCAGCAATTACTAAGAACTAAATCTTCAAAATATTAGCTAGCTAGCTATTTCACTTAAGATCCGTCTAATATTTTCACTCACTTGTCTGCATACGCTGGCATAGATCGGCAAAGATTGCAAAATACTTCTCCCTTCTCATCATCATGCCCAAGCCAAGGCCAACAATCTGGCCAGTGAGACTGGAAAACTCGCTTTCGTTTTTTTTTCATACTCCCTATCATTGTCGCGGAGTTCTTCTGGTGAAAGGTCTTTTCTTTTTTTGCTTGCTTTTTTGCCAGGTGTTTGGCCAGCAGCAGGTGCCTTCAGAAACATTCGAAATGCGACTACAATGTATGTGGCTTGTCTTCACCTCATTAAATTTTTCGCGCTGGTGCGTTACCACGGCCAATCAGAGTAGCAAATGGAACCTCGCAAAGGTTTTTTTTTTTCCCCCCGCAAAGGTTTTTTTTTCCCCCCCGCAAAGCTTACAGCTGATCATTGCGTCGCCCTCCGTGCTCTCTGCTTGTCTGTGGAACTGCAGCTGCGGTGCTTGCCCATTTTCCGAAAACGATTCGTAGTCGAGAATCTCTCAAAAATGCGATTTGTTATGGGAAGACAACTGTAAACTTTGTGTGTATGTATGTGCATATATATATATATATATATATATATATATATATATATGATTTTTTTAAAATTATATAACATTTGCACTGGCCCGATCGGGCCATTGAAAAGAGTCATTCACTGGCCCGGAGGTGATGAAGACACGAGCAGGGCAGCGGGCCAGCGGTTATGTCAAGCCCCTGACTATGTTGTATTACTATCTCCCTGGGCTATCCATACTTAGGGCATAGAAAATACTAATTCCAATTTACTGTGCTCTGATATGTGCTCGACAAATATAAAATGTTCCTTGGAGTGGTTATGAATGGCACTGTAAAAAAAAAAAAAAAAAACTAGAGAAATATCATCCCAGGCCATGCAGCAAAAGATTACATACTGTAGAGTACAGAAAAAAGTGATGTTTCATTGAATTACAATAGTGAATGATTAAGCTACATTTAGGTGTGTGTACCAGTATGCTATCAATATTTTCATTTTAAACCATCATAAGTATATGCTTTATAATGTATTTTTATGACAGGTTTTGGATAGGTTTTTGGACCCATACATACAGTGCATCCGGAAAGTATTCACAGCGCTTCACTTTTTTCACATTTTGTTCTGTTTCAGCCTTATTCCAAAATTGATTAAATTCATTTTTCCCCTCAAAATTCTACACACAACACCCCATAATGACAAAGTTGAAAACATGTTTTTAGGAATTTTTTCAAATTTATTAAAAATCCAAAACTAAAATTTCTCATTTACATAAGTATTCATAGCCTTTGCTTTAACGTATTTTTAAAGTATCATATTTCATATTTGGTTGCATATCCTTTACATGCTGTTACTTCCTGAAGTCTGTGACCATCAACATCAAAAAACTGTCGATATCTTATTTTCAGGTACTGTTACAAGCGATACTATAACCTC